>CM046882.1:272953589-273670354 GCA_025667525.1 Glebionis coronaria | reverse complement strand
CGTTTCTTTGTATATTATATATCAAAAAGTTAATCATGTCGAGAAACGATATATCTTTGTAGATCATGTATCAAAATGTTACTCTTAGCGAGCTATCATGTATCTTTGTATTATGTATCAAAAAGTTACTCGGGACGAGCACCGCCACTTCCTTTCATGTTATTTACAAAATGACATTGACCAGAGTTCATCAAATAACAAGATATACTAATACATTTAACGATTCACGTTACTTCCTATACTTCCTACCTTAACAACTATCCTACGTTAACCTTCCCCTCTCTTTCTCTCTCTCTCTCTATCTCTCTCTCTATATATATATACATATATATATATATATATATATATATATATATATATATATATATATATATATATATATATATATATATATATATATATATATATATATATATATATATATATATATATATATATATATATATATATATATATATATATATATATATATATATATATATATATATATATATATATATATATATATATATATATTAATTTTTTTCTTTTGACTTTATTCATAAAGTAGAATATATACATATGATGGTGATGACAAAAGGAAAGTAGATAAAAGAAAATAAATGAAAAATACTACTAGGCCAAAATAGATCAAATATTTTGAAAAACGTAAAAAAATATTAATTTTTGTTAAAATAAGGACAAATTCATGAAAAAGACCACTTAGCTTCGATAGAAGTCTCCCCTACACTTATTATAAACATTGTCCTCAATGTTTAAGCATGTGGAAGTAAACTCCCCTACACTTAGGACATTGAGTGCGTTGTTTAAATCGAGCTAAGGAAGAGACAACTAAAGTGATTACATTTATTCAACTTATTTATATACAAGTATGAATCACAATAGTTTGGATAGAACTGGTATCACGGGATCACAGGTCGCGTCAAAAGCACCAAAAGTGAAGCACGAAAGTACACATCCCTACAAAACAACACATCACAAAAAACCTACATGGTTCCCCCTACACTTATTATGGAAAAGGTGAAAAGGTGGAAATGGGTGAAATCATAGAAAAGCCGAGATTTCCAAGGGATGAAAATCTCTCTATGATAAAGGGTGAAACATAGTCATGTAAGGAATACCCCAATAAAGTCCACCTGGGTAAAACACATAATTTCCATCACGAAAGGAAATAAACCCCATGGTGGTAAAATCACACAAGTATAAGTCGAGTGGGGTATCCTTAGGTAACGATCTCTTAAAGGAAAGGGTGGTATGGTGATATGGCGATGATAGCACAAAAGTCTCTATTCCGGGATCAAACACCGGTTCCTTAACGGGAAAATAACAAGAGGTCTTGACATTAAATCTCAAAATGTCATCATAATCCAAAGTGGGAAAGTCGTTCTCTTCCAAACTCGATGTGAAAACATAAGTATCATGGGAGTCATAGGAAAACTCATCCTCGTAATGAAAATAGGTATTTATAAAGATATCTAAATCCTCCTCAAATGGAATATCCTCTAAAGTAGGAATGATCTCTAAGAGTGGAGGATCCTCCTCAAAAGTCATGACTTCTAAAATTAGGGTATAAAAGTCAAAAGGAGTCTCCATAATGGAAGAATCACTCATAGAGATATGAGGTGCATTAAAGTCACGTGGTGGTTCATCAAAAATAATGAGATCACTTAAAGAAGTGTCATCATCGTAATCATCAAAGATTGATGGATAAAAATTGGGTGGGTCAAAAGGTGGGTCGTCTAAACCAAAGATAGTGTGATCACTTAAAGAAGTGTCATCACTATAACTATCGTAAATAGGAGTTTCAAAAATTTGAGGTTCTAAGTGTCACACCCCACCATGGCGGAATATGGGGCGCGATGTATGGATATCATCACAACATGGCGTGTCTATAGAGATAACTAAATGAAATAGGAAATGTCATAAAATGGTGACACAAATGTCATGACAATAACTCAACAATGCAGGAGTCTAGGTAAGTAGGTAATAGTCCTACCACTTACCCGAGAAAAACAAATAACACAAATCAAACACATAAAGACACATAATGTGACAATCCGTCAATTTATGGTCGATATTTTATTCTCAATATTTATTTGAAAACATTATTTTAACGTTATAATATAAACTCACTTATTTTTGGGAAGAAATTTAGGTTTACGTCTTGAAGTAGCATCAACTACGTCTAAACCGGAGGACTCTACGTTACGTGCTTATGTTTACATACACCATTTTTGGTGACTGTCCGACATTTCAGGAAATAAATTTATCCGTGAATATTATTTTGGGATTTTAAATTTGTCTTGGTTCATAAACTCACAAATTTACGAGAAGAGATTAGGACTTACGTGAATAATTTAACGTCCTTTACGACTAAACCGGAAACCCTAGGTTTACGTATTTACGTCTTTGAACTTCGTTTTTGATGAGACAATTTTTATTAGACTCGTTTTGTGCCGTTGATTCATAATTTATAAAAACGTTTTTCGTAAAACGACCCGAGGGAACGTAAATCGAGGAAACTAGAATCAAGGAGTACCCGTAAATAACTGGGGATGAGAGAAAACAAGTTTTTCCCCACCCCCAATATGGGATGGTTTAAGCTTCAACAACACACCTCATGTGTGTCAAATTGTTAAGCTAACTAAGGACACATGTCCTTAGTCTTGCACCAAAACCATCCACACCTTAATACTACTAACTAAAACCATTCTCTCACATAACACTCATGCAAACCACCATTTTTCTCTCAACTCTCTCCCTATGAACGTCCACTCTTCACCCAAAACAACCCCCATTTGATCTTGATTCAACCATAAATCATAGGTTATTTACACATATGATGAAAACCCATTGAAGATATATTGATTGGAGGTGATTTTAACAACTATCAAGGAGTTTCCATGGAGATCAAGGGATGATTTTTGGAGAAGTATACAAATATTTGGTGATCCTAGAAGTGGTGTTGATATCTCATAAGATTGGTTACCCAAAACCAAGTCTTGTTCATCACCAACCCCATATTTTCATCACTTTGGTGGTATAGAGATTGTTCTTCCTATCCTCTTGTTATTTTAAATATGTAACCATGTATTTTCTTTCTTAATTTATATTTATATGATGATATATGATGATAAAAATATTGTGTGGGGATCATGTGTTGATAAACTTGGATAAAAAGATTGAAAACTACATGTAAAATGGTTAAATCATGCTTAAAATAGTTGTCTGTATAAAAACAGTAAGAAACCATATGATAAATTGATAAAATGGCATAGTGGAATCAATATACAGTAAGTATTAAGTGTTGTACACATGTGAGTGTTGGCCATGCAATGGAATCATTATAATGAGTGAGATATGATCAAAACAAAATTGATGTATCAATCTGAATAGTCTGTTTTGTGAGGACTGTTAGGGATACTTAGACTTGGATTGAGGAGTATCTAGAACTAAGTTATTTTTAACACATAATATGAAGTTTATGTCAACCAAAAATGCGCTTCTATCTCCTTTTAGAACTCAAGATATGGTAAAAATGGTGAAAGTGAAAGTAAAAATCAGATTTGTGAAAATTAAAGTATACAGTATTATAATAGCACTCAAGTAAATGATATATAAAATGTAAACTTAAAACCCACTATCTTATATATAATATTTATATAAGTATGTAAAATAATAAATAAATGAGACATTTTATAAAAATGGCAATTTGATAAGTTTTATAAGTTATAAAACTATAAACATGATTTTTACGTCTTTTCGGCTAAACCGGTAAAATTAACGTTTTCGTCAAATAAAACTTAGATGGTCGGACCCGTCTAATGTGAACTTTTTATAACTCATATACTGATATATAAGTACATGTTACAAGTAAAAACCGATAAAACCCGAGCTTTATAACATACGAACATTAACGGGCCAAATTAGCCTTATTGGACTATTAATCCAACTAATTTGGCTAAACACTAATAAACTTGCTTAATTGGGCTTAACCCACTTGGGCCCAACATGTAAGCATACGACTGATAATAAAAGTGTAATTGGGCTAATATAATATATTGGGCTTGTAATGGGCCCATTGGGCCTCAAAATGTAAATAAATTGAACTAGTATAACTAGTCTAGAAATGTACCAACACATGATATTTTAATGTGTATAAAGATATGAACTCCCACATGATCATCATCATACTCATGATATCATCATATATATATATATATATATATATATATATACATAGTTATTGTTTTTATAAAGTCATTGGACAAGAGTCTAAGACGAGTATTATTTGTCTAGGTTTCCGTGATTGAAGCACGTATCGTACATCCGAATCGCCGATAACCGCCTTTCCCAATCAACGTGAGTTCATAGCCTCGCACTCTTTCAAATGTTTTTATGAAATGTTTTATAAACCCGCGAGGGAGATAACATGTTAGTTTTGATAAAATAGGACATCATTTGTCCCGACTGTTTGCTTATTGATTTGGACCCGAATGATTGTATGACCCGATGAATGATTATATGACCCGATGTATGAGATAAAATGGATTATTAAAGTAAGATTATGTCACTAAAAGTCCCATTAGCATGAATTGTGAACTACCGGGATTTGGTAGATGCTTATGCATATAATAGTACTATTTGGGGACGATCACCCCAGTTCGCGCCTTGACGGTTGATCCCCGTCGTGCCACATTGATTGGTAAGCGAATTTATGTATGAGAAGATTTCCATAGCGTGAGTTTTGTGACGACACGCTAACTTAGATGGGAAAATTGAGTTTCGGGCTAGCTACCCGTTGTTTGTTGTAGTAAGGTAACAATGTCATGCGGCTTATAATAATCCAAGTAACGAAAATACTGTTATACGCCTTGAATTACAATATACTGCCTGACTAGCAATACAGGGTCTTATTATTGATATTATGTTCGTGTTTTGGTTTTACATAACCATATTCATATAACGGTTTTTATTTAACTCTATACAACGTTATAAAACGTATTGTATGATGTTTTTACGACATTGGTTCGTATAATGGTTTTGAAGGCTAAAGCCTATATTATGATTTCGACAAGGATTTGTATAAAATGTTTTTGGCCTATTTTATGGCCTACTACAAGGATTTGTACAAAATGATTTTCGATAATAAATATATACCGATGATATATTAATGGTTTTATTAAACTCTATGAATTCACTTGGCGTTTTCGCTGACCTTTTCTTTTAACATGTTTTATCTCAGGTACTTGAAGGTAATTCTTGGGAAGACAACAAGAATTCATGGCCCGCACTTAAATAATAATTTCCATTCAAATGCTTTGTAAAACTTATATGAAATACTAAGACTTGGGACCTATGTAAATTTGATATTTATGAATGGAAATGCTTTATTATTAAACGACACGATTTTTAAGCGTTGTCTATGATGTGAGTAATGTGCTATCCCGTAACACCAACGAGTCTTCCGCTGTATTGAATTGTGTATATTTGGGGGTGTTACAGTTTGGTTCCAGAGCTCTCGTTATAGAGAACGAAAGATTTTTAAAACCAAGGTTTTGAATAAAACATTTCAAAATCTTTTAACTATAAATATTTTTCTCAAAATGTCTAAAAATCTTTTGACTATAACGGTGCCGAAGAATTCCCGAGTTACTGACAAGGCCAGACTGAGAAGTGTTATTAATATATATATATATATATATATATATATATATATATATATATATATATATATAACTTGGGTTATATATATATGTTGTAATTTGATTATATGATTGTTTGATGATTATTTTAATACTTATACGAAGTATTTATACGACGTAGATTGTCACAAGGAACCCTAACTCCCCTAGTAAATTAATCGAAGCTATTCCCGTAGGAATTCTAGCTGTCCCAGATCTAAACCAAGTTGTGGATGTTCATAATCCCAAGAAAATGGTTAATATTCGTAGAAATGTTGATATTAGTTGATTGCGATATTGAAGAAGAATTGGCGAGATTAAATCTGATATCGATTTCATGACGATCTTTCCTTATAGAGTGGAGTTTGACAAAACGTTACCACATGGAAAGGTGTCATCTGATTCGTTGTCACCAAATTCTTGAATTGAAATCGAAAGGGTGAATGTTGCACTTGAGGCTGTCATTGGAACCATTACCCAAAAGCCTCATGCCACTAGTACCTTTCCGAGAAGTCTAATTGAATGTGTGAGTCATTTCATACTAGTGACTCATTTGATAATTATTGATGAAAGAGACATAGGATTGGAAATTAAGTGTTGTTCTTATCCAACTTTTATTGCCCTTTTAAGGTCTAAGAATAAGGTTGAAAGTATTGGAGAATGAGGTAGGATATCGCATTGAGTATGATTTGGTTGACACTTGAATAAAGTAAAATTTAATTTGTAAGGAATATGAAATTGTTAAGAGGAAGTCGTTAAGTCCTGTGATTGAATTATAAGGTGTTAAATGATTGTTGGTTCGCGTTAAGGGTTGTTCCTAGACCATTGTCCAATGACGAGGATGCCTAGTGTCCAAGAAATAAATTGAAGAAATCTTCTTCTGAATTGGGACCGATGGATCTTTCGGGACATGTGGAACACCTAATGACTCTTGTAGATTAGTATTCATTGTAGTATCTTTTTAAATCCCTAACTTAACTGAGACATCAGTGGGTAGGATGAGTTCTTGGAATTGTATGACATAGTGACGCGTAATGTGTTACGGTACAATTTTGACTTGTTTGTGATTAATGAAAAGACTACATTTGATTGCTAAATCCTACATGTATTGATGTTATCTATCCTTTATTGCTTCATCCTAATGTTCGCGTTAGTGATGCAACCATTGAACAAGTACTCATCTCGATTTGAGTTACGTTGTGAATTATTCTTTTTGAGTGCCATCGAGGTCATGAACCTCATGATTAATTGGCCAAGCTCATTTCCTATCATATTGTAGTTAGTTCTTGGTGAACAACGTTTCATCACTCTTTTGCAGATCACTCACTGTTTTTATAAGTTAAAATAGCATTTCTTGAGAAAAATTGAATTTTCATCACCATATGGATTATTTAAAGTGAGACTTATAAATAATCGTTATCGAAATAATTTGTTTATGAAACACTTTGGAAAACTTAATTGTTTCTGATACAAGGCTTTTGGCCAGGTAAAAAGATTCGTTGATGTAAGTCTCTTCGAATTGAAAAATGAATTAATGTGCGACTCAATCGTTCTTTGGTGAAACAAATAGTTGTGTCGTTGTAGTAAAGTAAATGTGAAAACCTTAAAAGTAAATGACGGTTAATTAAATCTAAACTCAAATTAAAATTTAAATGTGCAATATAAAAACTTAGAAAAGTAAATTGATTAAATGACTTAAAACTAAAGCGTGACGAAAATTAAAATTTGACAAAGTACTAAAATGTAAACTTAAAAATTAAACAAGACAAAATAGAAAACAAACCTACCGTCGGAATACAATCGGAATGTATACTAACCTTCCAATCGGAATGATGATCGGAATACTTGAAAATACCTCCAATCGGAAAATGGTCGGAACACCTTATCGGAATACACCTTATCGGAATACCTAACTTGGGTCCTGTCGGAATGGGGATTGGACTCCTGGTCGGAATGCTGTCACCTCCAGACCTAATCGGAATACCCAACAAACAGTCCTAATCGGAATACCAAACAACACCCTTTAATCGGAATGTGACTTCGGAATCCTAGTAGGAATATCAAACCCTTTTCCGATCTTGAAGATCGCAATATGAAACCCTTTTCCGACCAGGGTGGTCGGAATACAGTAAGAAAATTCGTAAATAAGCACAACTAATAAGCTACTACTCAAATAAGCACTAGACTAAAAACCTAAGCAATTACGTATAAGAAAAAGCTAATAAGCAAAAATTTAAAGACTTTTGAAAACACTAAATGAAAGAGTTTAACGAAAACAACTTTTATATAAAAATAACTGATGTGTCGTGGATAGTATAGTGATTTATTCGGATACGTTATAGGGTAAACTAGAAAATTACCTTTAGGAAAAAGTAATAGACTAATAATACCAATGACGAATTCAATTAAACACGTGAGTGAGTCGAGTTCGTTGTACACGAAGATCTTATGAATTTGAGATGTTTTGCTTTGATTTGGACAATCGATTTGAATTGGTTTTTGGTTTTTACACTACGATTAAAATCTACGAATTTTAAGCTATTTAAAATTTACCTAAAATGCATGAATCGTAAACCCCGCCTATTTTAAATCTAAAGCAATTAAATACTTAAAAATTAAACTAATTAAAAATCTTTAAAATTCAATCTATTTAGAAATCTATAACTTTTAATCTATTTTAAAAAAAACTAATTAAACTTTTTAAATCTAATTTACTTTATTAAAAATTACGTTTAAACAAATCTATTTTAAAACTATTTTAAATAATCTAATAAATTTATTCTATTTAAAAACTATCTTTATTTAAATTTAATTTTATAAAAATCTAATTAATTAAAAAGATACTAATTAAACTTTTTAATTAAAAACATTTTTTTTATATTTATTTTATTTTATTTTATTTTGTAAACTATTTTTTACTTTAATTAAAATTTTAACTAAAAGTTATATTTAAAAAATAACGTGAGTAAAACAAACTATATCAATTAAACAAATGCATTCCAGTAATGACTCACTATATTAAGAAAACAATTGAAAGAATACTCAAAGGAGCATGAGAGTTCAGTGGTAAACACGCTACACCTGTGACCAGGAGGTCACAGGTTCAAATCCAGGAGGAGACATTATTTTTGGATTTATTTCTTTTCAGACAGAAGAGTAAAATTCCAGTTACAGGAGTAACTTATGAAGCTTATTTGCTTAAGCTGAGAGGACACAGCTTATTTTGAGCTTATCAGTCAATGGAACTGATAAGCTAATACATGAACGATTTATATTAGCAAGAATAAATAAGCAGTAAACTTCCAATAATAAAACAGTTAACACATCAATTACAAAAACCAAAAAGTCTGTATAAATCAGCAATAAAAATTCAAGCAGTAACACTATATCCTAATATATCTCAAAGCAGATTAGTCAAAACCAGATTAAGCATATCAAAATCATATCAGATTAGGCATATCAGTCATACAAAAATAAACAGTCATCAGACTACAAATTCAGTTTCTAAAACAGCTAATAAAAAGATTTAACAACAATCTGAACATCTAAATAAGAGACCATGAATTCACACTATTTAATCAAGAATTAATAATAACGTAAAGTGAATAACCTATAATCAGCAGTCCAAACTCTCTTAACAACAACACAGAACTTTAGTTATGCTACTTGAAAACTCATTCTAAGATTAAATCTAAACATCACTGAAACTTTTACATTTCCTAAACAAAACCCCACCCACATGAATTAACCAATTAGTACAATCAGTAAACTTTAACATCACGTAAACAGTCATATCACAGCATTCAAATCAATATAAATCTTAAACACTAGCAATCACATTAACTAAATAAACATCACGCAGGCAAAAACTTAATCAATGAAAAATAACATAACAGTTAAACATAACATAATATTTTAACTAAAATCATGAATTTAAAAAGAGGTGGAACCTTGTGTAGATACCATTGAGCAGTAGGTATGCGCTGAGCAACCTAAGAACCATAACTCGAACCTCCATTCACCATTACAACCTCATTCGAGCCATCAATAACAAGCAGCTTTTTGATACTTTTCTAGTGGGGAAAAGTATTGATCCAAACTTTAACTTTTAATATTAATTATAAACTATTATTTAATTTATAACCAATATCATAAACATTATCATGTGAAACAGAATATTAAATTAATTCATATAAACCTTTAAACAATAATAAAAACGAGACAAGATTGTGACAAAATAAACTAAACTTTTATTTAATTTCAAAAGGATTACAAGATTTAATGAAAAGAAATACAAATTAATTCTAACATTATTTCTACAGCATAATTTTAAATTAAAGTAAAGGATGGCAAAAATACAAGTAAATTGGGGGTATTTATAGCCCCCCCAGGCTGTTGATGAAGGGATATTCGGATCTTGCCAAGGGATATTCCTTTTAATTTTTGGCCTTTGATCTTTATCTTCTCTTCTCTCTCCTTGATCTGATGGTGGATATAGCTCAATCTAGCACATGGATCGCCAACGTGGCATCCGTGTGCTAGTTGTGTTTCTTTTAAGGGCTCTGATTGGTGGAAAAGGAATGATGAGTTGTTTCTTCAAATCAAAATCGGCCACGTAGCTCTCTTATTCCATCTCTTTTCTTCCTATAAGTTTGGGGGTTTTAATCCCCTTTTTGTGAATTAAAGGAATAACTAAAAAGCCCTTTGTAAAATTTATTTTTTATTAAGCTAGGGTTTGTACACAGTAACATAAAGTTACTGGTTATGGGGTGAGAAAGATGGGGAAGAAGGGAAAAAACATAGGAAGCATCGAAAGATTTATTTATTGTGAGAAAGTGGGTGACGTTTATTTGTGGTGGATGAAGAATGAATGAGTAGGTATGGGTGGGTGAAACGGTTTTTTATATTAAATGGTGGAAAATGTGTGACGTAAAAAACGAAGTGAATGGGTATAATTTATTTAATTAGGAATGTGTATCGTTTATAAATAAAAAGGTGAGATACACGTTTTGACTGAGTATACAATCTAGCAACCCTAAAAGGCCCATATCATGTATTAACTTTGTTTTAGAGTTGAATTGGGCTTTCAGCCCAAGCTCCTTATTTTTTATCCGAATACTTATGCACTTGGGCCTAGATTTGGACTTGCTCAAAAATGTATTCAATCAATATCCATTATTGGGCTTTTGAGCCCAAATGCTCCAATGTGGGACCCACTTGGCCCGTTTTATTGACAAATGATTAAATCCTCTAGAGTCGAGCTCGATTTTGGATTCTTTGATCTTTTTCTTCAAACTCGTGTCGATTTTCATCGGTTTTTGCGAACTTGGTACCTACACACATGAAAACAAGAAACAAGCATATCCAAGGCATATTTGATACATTATGTGCAATATTTCATTGTTTTTAGCTACTAATGATATGAGTAAATACACTCATATCAAATTCCCCCATGCTAAACAATTGCCGTGTCCTCACGCAATGGTAAAATAAAACTATGAACTAAACCATTATTCAAATTTTGACACTTTATTTTGTAAAGACATAAAATAACTTTAAGGATCATAAAAGCTCAAATAGATTCATCGTCCTCGACTTTTCACTTTTCCATGCCAAGTGCAAAAACAAGATCATTGTTATTATAAGTTAGCAAACTAACACGAATTCATGTGGGCCAATTATTCACTTAGACTCCCTTATTCCTAATTGTTTCTCTTATATTTTATTGTTGTCTTGAATGATCACGAGGATGCATTGTTGACTTATTTCGATAATTTATTAGGCCGAAAATAAAGTGAACGATTTAATCAATAGTTAGCTAAAGGACAAAATCTTTTAAAACTGCTTCTCGGGACCTCATAAAGTTCATATCTTGGCATAACTTGCTTCGCGATTTGAGACCTTTCTCGGACCGATATTTGGAAGTGACTTAATACTTCCAACCTTGAGAGACGTTCACGAAATAATGGTCTTCTCTTCATAATATTTCTTCACTTGAAGTTTTGAGAGATTCATACTTGGACCACGACTTCTTCATTTTTCTCCAATCTTTACTTGGGATTTTGATTAACAACGATCCGCCTCCTTTTTGGACTTGGCTTCATTTATCCTCATACCTTATTATGGTCTTTTTGGATAGACTTCTCCATGACTTTTTGGGAGTATTTGCTTTTCTTCGTGTGTCTCGATCCTTCATATTGATTTTTGATAAATGAATCTTCACATCACTTGAGATCTTTAGCAATAAAACATAGCCCTCATGTCTTGTTAGGACCTTTTTGGACTCGCCAATCTTCGCATCCCGCTTCAATAAGTTATGCCTTGGATATGAACTCTAATCCATACCGAGCAACTTTTAAACGATCTTGGGCTAGAAGCTAAGTAACTTTTCAAATCGTTCAACCTTATTTATTGCAAATAATATATTAACAAGTGATGGGAGAATAGGCTCATAATTAACTCACATAGATTCCCGAAAGAATACCAAACTTATAATTGGCTCTATCATCTCTTGTTCTCCATATTGTAAAATTCCAAGAATGAAATCAATGGATACTTAGCCTATTAAATCAAAGTTTTGGGTTTTCAAGTCATCTATAGGATCTTGCATCTTCTTATACTTTTGCAAGTTTTAGAATTTGCGTTTTAAAGTTCCCTTGATAGACGACTTTCTAGGATCAATTATAGGAGCTTGCGAAAAGTTCTTGTTCTTAACTCGTATAAATTAAGACTTTCGCGTTTTAAAGCTCCCTATATAATAGCCTAGCAAAACTTAATTCAAATACGTTAAGGAAAAGCTAAGGTTAAAAACCGAGTCGAGTCAAAAACTATTCTTATTTTCACCAACGGAAAGCCTACATTCGTGTCAAAAGCACTTATTTTCTTTATTAAAACATAAAAATAACACTAAAAATTTAAAATTCTATTGAAAAATGAGAAAAACAATACGTTTGGACACGACAAAAGCAATTGCAAGCGATTATATCGATTGACTCCCTCATGCTAAAACCAAACATTGTCCTCAATGTTTCTTAGCTCAAAAGTAACACCCCCTTGCTAAAATACGAAGAGTCTAATGCAAACTCCTAGCATGGAAAGAGCACGCAAATCTATAAGCCGTTTATTAATTATTCCTCAAGATAAAACGTTAGTCGATAAAAATCAAGGGATAGAAAGTGTGCCCCTTTTTGGCATTCAAAGAATGGAAGATCAAGTGGACCGGCAAAAACCGAACACGAGAGTCTTCAAATATTAGGGCCATACCTAAGTTCACAACACAAGAAATCACGAGCAAGAGCTTGAAAGATCAAGCCTTATTAGGTGTTAGAAAATATAAAGAAGATAGAAAAACTCTTTTAAAACTGCTTCTCGGGACCTCATAAAGTTCATATCTTGGCATAACTCGCTTCGTGATTTGAGACCTTTCTCGGACCGATATTTGGCAGCGACTTCATACTTCAAATCTTGAGAGACGTTAATGAAATAATGGTCTTCTCTTCATATAGGAATTTCTTCACTTGAAGTTTTGAGAGATTCTTCATCTTTGGACCACGACTTCTTCATTTTTCTCCAATCTTTATTTTGGACTTTGATATACAACGATCCGCCTCCTTTTTGGACTTGGATCTATTTATCATCATACCTTGTTAGGGCCTTTTTGGATAGACTTCTCCATGATCTTTACGGGAGTATTTGCTTTTCGTCGTGTGTATCGATCCTTCATATTGATCTTTGATAAATGATTCTTCACATCACTTGGGATATTTAGCAACAAAATGTAGCCCTCATGCCTTGTTAGGACCTTTTTGGACTCGCCAATCTTCGCATCCCGCTTCAATAAGTTATGCCTTGGCTATGAACTCTAATCCATACCGAGCAACTTTTAAACGATCTTGGGCTAGAAGCTAAGTAACTTTTCAAATCGTACAACCTTATTTTTTGCAGATAAATTTATTAGAAAGCGATGGGAGAATAGGCTTATAATTAACTCACATAAATTCACGAAAGGATACCAAACTTATAATTGACTCTATCATCTCTCGTTCTCCACAGTTTAATATCTCAAGTAATGAGACTCGTGGATGCTTAGCCTATTAAATCAAAGTTTTGGGTTTTCGAGTCGTCTATAGGATCTTGCAAATTCTTAGACTTTTTCAAGTTTAGAAATCGCATTTAAAGTTCCCTTGATAAACGACTCTCTAGGATCAATTATAGGAACTTGCGAAAAGTTCTTGTTCTTAACCCGTGAGAGTTAAGACTTTCGCGTTTTATAGCTCCCTATATAAAAGCCTAGCAAAACTTGACTTAAACACGTTAAGGATACTAGCTAGAGTAAACTTAGATAAGTAAACTCGGGTTGAGTCAAAAGATTCACAACGTTTGAAAATTAAAACCACTTTATTAAAATTTATTCTAATAAGGAAAGGAAATAACTATACAAAGATAAAAACTAATAGGCCAAAATAGATCAAAAATTTTGAAAAATGTCGAAAAATTGATTTTCCGGTTAAAATGAGGACAAATATAAGGAAAAGGCCACTTAACTTCGATAGAAGTCCCCCTACACTTAATATAAACATTATCCTCAATGTTTAAGCATGTGGGAGTAAACTCCCCTAGAATTAGGACATTGTGCACTTTGTTTAAATCTTGCTAAGGAAAAGACAACTAACGAGATTCCTATTTTAATATTGGAAAATATAAAATAGTGAATCGAAAATAGTTTAGGATAGAACCGGGAAGATGGGAAAAACGGAATCACGGGTCGTCAAGAATCATCAAGAGTGGATCATTGAGCGTTCGAATCCCTGGATAGTAGAAGAGAGGAAATAGCAAACACCAACGGGTCTCCCTTACACTTAGGATAAAGAAAGCTAAAAGATAGATACATGGGTTGCCTCCCAAGAAGCGCTTGATTTTTGTTAACCGAGTCGTGAGCCTGACTCGGCCTTGATTAGCATAGGAAGAAGCATGAAACATATCCACCGGGATCAAAGACATAGTTTGTGTCCATCAAGTAGCACAAGCTTAAGGCGAACAAGGCAAGCCAAAGAAGATTAGGAAAGGTTCCCTTAAGCAAAGATGGAGCACGGTGGAAGCAAGGGTGAAGTGGTGCAAGCAGATTTCCATAAGTTCCAAATATTTTTCCTTTTATTTCATCAGACGGATACTGAGATGGCTGAAGAATATCGATACCGGGGTCGAACACCTTTTCCTTTAGGGGAAAATATCACTCAGGCTCAGCAGAATGTGAAGAAGATCCGCGAAGAAAATGCACAACCTCGTCCTCAGAAGGTGGACAAAGAGGTGTCAAATCATATGTGCTGCGGATGTTGGTGTCGTCCGGTTGCTTCTCCTTTGAAAGA
Source organism: Glebionis coronaria (assembly GCA_025667525.1). Taxonomy (NCBI): domain Eukaryota; kingdom Viridiplantae; phylum Streptophyta; class Magnoliopsida; order Asterales; family Asteraceae; genus Glebionis; species Glebionis coronaria. The sequence continues at coordinate 273,655,305 of CM046882.1, read as the reverse complement.
ATTTTCTTCAAATCCAAAGTAGGATCAAGACTATAATCATCAATGTCTAAAGGAGGAGCATCACTCTCATGAGGGAAGTAAGTATTGAGAAAAGTAGAGAAGTCTTCCTCAAATGAGTAATCATCCAAAGTAGGATTAAGCATGGATGGCGGAGGATCTTCATCATGAGAAGAATCACTCGAAAGAGTATCGGCCTCATCAAAATCATCATAGGTGGGCATGTCTGGATACTCGGAGGTAAAGTCATCATAATCATCCAGAATCTGAGCTAGAATTATCATCATAAGCATCAAAGATCGGTGGAGAATCATAAATGGGTGAAGGTTCCAAATTGGAGAGAGAATCATCCACATCATCTTGAAACAATGGTTTATCAATGCAAGACTCGAAAAGAGGATTGTTGTAGATGAGAAAATCATCGATCACATTAATCATATTCACAGATTCTCGTCCATAGGATTTGCTTGTAAGCTTCCCCATTTTAAACACTTGTTGTTCATTCCCGACCCTTAAAATTAATTCACCTTCGGCAACATCAACTGAAGCTCGTCCGGTTCTCAAGAATGGCCGACCAAGTATTAAAGGAATACGAGGGTCCATTTCATAATCAACAACAATAAAGTCAGCCAGAAAAGTGAAGGTGCCAACTTTAATGAACACATCTTCGGCAATACCAACGGGGTAAGCGAGAGTGCGATTTGCAAGCTCTAGGGTCATCTTTGTTGGAGTAAGGTCGGGTAATGATAGTTCTTTCCAAACACTTAATGGCATCAGATTAATACTGGCCCCGAGATCAGCTAGGGCAATAAATTCTTTGGTTTTGTTAAAAACGCAAGGCAACACAAAACGACCAGGATCTCTAAGTTTTTCCGGAAGTTCTTTAAGAATAACTGCAGAACAGTTTTCATTTAAGCGTGTGTTGGCGAGCTCAATCAGCTTCTCCTTCTTGTTAAGCAGTTCCTTGAATGCTTTGACAAATTTCGGCATGTGGACAAGTGCTTCAACAAGGCTAATGTTGAAATTCATTTGAGAGATCATCATCAAATAATTCGACACTTGGGTGTCATCCTTAGTGAGCAAGTTAGGCTTGTCCAAGCGAGAAGGATATGGGATGTTGGGTTTATAGGTGGAAGGTGTAGGCGTAGCAGGTAAAGGTTGAGATGTTGAAGAGTTCTTCTTGGGTACATTGTCACGACGAGGCGGAGACGGTAATGGTGCACTAATACTAGGTGTGGGAGTAGTAGGGATAAATGGTGGTGGTGGAGGTGTAGATGATGGGGGCAGGATAGGTGGTCCTACTATGGTAACTCCACTACGGGTAGTAATAGCACTCACATTCGCTCGCGGATTAGTGACGGTGTTTGAAGGTAGAGAACTCGATGTAGAAGGTTGAGTGGTGGGCAAGAAACTAGACAACATATTCTTCAAATCATTCGTTTGATTGCTGAAGGAGGATTGAATATTATCTCGAAGCTCAGATCTAATGTCATTCCCTTGCTTGGTAATATCTCCTTTCAAATTGATAATTTGGCTCTGTAGATTCTTGATTTGCTCTCCTTGGGTTCTCATTAAAGCATCAACATCTTGATTCATGAGTGGGGCTTGTTGAGCGGGTGGGTGATAAGGATTAGAAGCTCTAGGTGGGATTTGGTTTCTTCTAATGTAGTTGTTGTTGAGGTTTTGGTTTTGAGGAGAAAAACCGGGGGAAAGGTAGTTGTTGGACCGGTAACTCAACAAATTTCGATCCCCTTGAGGTCGGGCTTGGTAATTTTCCGGTGAATAATTACCATAAGCTGCATACACGTTTTCCGGATTTCCTTGAGTAGAAGGACAATCAGTGTATGAGTGTGGACCGCCGCATGTTTAACAAGGATTGGCAACCGCTTTAACTTGTTGTTGGTTTGTAGCGAGAAGCAAGATATTTTTGTTCATTTCAGTCATCATGCGGGTAAATTCGGTCATATCGGGGTTTGCTGAAGTAGAAGAAACATTGACTCTCGGGTTGTTCCTTAAAGAAAGGGAGGAATCCCAGTTTTTGTGATGAGTAGTCATGTTTTCAATAAGCTCTCTACACTCCTCGGGTATCCTTTTCATAAATGTGCCACCGGCGGCTGCATTAATCGTATCACGATCACGAAAAGTCAAACCGTTGTAGAAAGTATCAATCAATGTGACAGGAAGCAAGTTGTGGTTTGGACAACGATCAATCAAAACATTATATCTTTCCCAAGCATCAAAGAGAGATTCATCGAGTTCTTGCATGAAACCGCTAATTTGATTGCGAAGGCTCGTGACCATGGATGGTGGAAAGTAGCGCGACAAAAAGCGTTGAGTCATGTCATCCCAAGTATGAATTGAATTCTTCGGAAGACGATCAAACCATTTCTCGGCGTGATGTGATAAAGTATGTGGAAAGAGTTGAAGGCGTAGAACATCCATTGTGGCACCGGGCAACTTCATGCTTTGAGTGATTGTAATGAATTTGTCGAGGTGTTTGTTGGCATCATCATCAGGCATTCCTCGAAAAGGATTTGTTTGCACTTGCTGAATCATGTGGTGCTTCAACGAAAACTCCGGAGCCGTGATTTGCATCGGCGCAATCGGTCCTCCTCGTCCAAACATAGTAGGTTGACAAAGCTCCTCCATTGTCCGAAGATCGGGCTGTGGAAGAACATTGTTGTTATTGTTAAGGTGCGGTGGATTATTATTGTTGTTAACACCTGCCATAACTAAATCTTCAGGAGTCTCGGGCTCTTGATAAGTAGAAGATCTAGTACACATACACCTACAAAGGCAAAAGAAAACAATACCAAAAACAAAGAGAATATATATACACAATAAAAATAAAATCTTTTTGGATTTTTGAAAATTTTAATTTTTATGGATTTTTAACAATTTTTTAATTTTTATGGATTTTTGAGATTTTTAAGCAAGAAAAATAACGCTCACAAGTGAACGGATCCCAAAAAGCAACGCGTCTCTCACAGAAAACCGTTAATCTTTACGAAAAGAGCCGGCAGCGGCGCCATTTGATACAAGGCTTTTAGCCAGGTAAAAATATTCGTTGATGTAAGTCTCTTCGAATTGAAAAATGAATTAATGTGCGACTCAGTTGTTCTTTGGTTAAACAAATAGTTGTGTCGTTGTAGTAAAATAAATGTGCAAAACTTAAAAGTATATGATGGTTAATTAAATCTAAACTCTAATTAAAATTTAAATGTGCAATATAAAAACTTTGAAAAGTAAATTGATTAAATGACTTAAAACTAAAGCGTGACGAAAATTAAAATTTGACAAAGTATTAAAATGTAAACTTAAAAATTAAACAAGACAAAATAGAAAACAAACCTACCGTCGGAATACATTCCGATCAGAATACATTCCGATCTGAATACAATCGGAATGTATACTAACCTTCCAATCGGAATGATGATCAGAATACTTGAAAATACCTCCAATTGGAAAATGGTCGGAACACCTTATCGGAATACACCTTATCAAAATACCTAACTTGGGTCCTGTCGGAATGGGGATTGGACTCCTGGTCGGAATGCTGTCACCTACTGACCTAATCGGAATACCCAACAAACAGTCCTAATCGGAATACCAAACAACACCCTTTGATCGGAATGTGACTTCGGAATCCTAGTAGGAATATCAAACCCTTTTCCGATCTGGAAGATCGGAATATGAAACCCTTTTCCGACCAGGGTGGTCGGAATACAGTAAGAAAATTCGTAAATAAGCACAACTAATAAGCTACTACTCAAATAAGCACTAGACTAAAAACCTAAGCAATTACGTATAAGAAATAGATAATAAGCTAAAATTTAATGACTTTTGAAAACAATAAATGAAAGAGTTAAACGAAAACAACTTTTATATAAAAATAACTTTTATAAAAACTTTAGGAACTTTAAGATAAACACAAATAAGCTATAAAAATAAATAATCCAAAACAATCAAAAGCATAAAAACATTACCTTTAATCAAATAAGCATAATAATAAACACATAAACATAAAGATCAAGCAAAACAAGAAAGGTATATGAGAGATTGACAAGAAAAGTAAAGATTGACAAGAATTAAAAAGAAAACATACTTGAAATTAAATGTATTTAAGGTGCAAGACAAGTATTTAAATGGACATGAAATTAAATGACAAGGTAATTAAAAGGTGGAAGAACTAATTGTCACTATTAGCCAACAAGAGAAAAATGAATGAAATCCTAATCTATTTATAGGGGAGATTAGGGAGGTGCTTAGGAAGCTTCCTCCCCTCTTTCTTCTTTTCTTAATTGCACCATTAGGTCCTTAAGTCTTTAATCTTCTTAAATCTTGGAATTTAATGACTTTGTCTCGGGATTTCTTTAAACTCGTCTTGAAATTTGTTCATAAATAAGACTCGAGTTCTTCGGCTTTTAGTAAACTTCCGTCTTTTGACTTTTTCTTCGATAAATCTTCAGAATTGGTCTTGGACTTCCGTTCTTTTTGCACTCTTGATCTTTCGACTTCGTCTTTCGTCTTTTTCTTCGATAAAAGCCCGTGAATGCCCGTGTTTTCTCCACTTTTCACCTTTTCGTCCTAAATCACAACAAAAACACAAACCACGCATAATTCCGACATAAATGACATAAAATACACGTTTTGGCTCGGTTATTATTGTAATTAAGTGGTAAAAAGGATGGGTGTTTACACACCTATCAGTTTCCATAACAAAGAACATCTCTGTAGATTCATTTGATTTTTGTTTCATGATTAAGCATGAATATGTTTATTTAAACATGATGACAAAATTTTAACGAACTGAGTATTGCATCGTTAATCCTAAAATTGTATATAGTTGCGCGCCTACATACAATTTGGAAGGGACCATGCAAGGCTGATTAGTAGTCACCATGAAATTGTTAATAAAAGCTACATTTTCTTTGAAGTTGTGAAAGATTAAATTTTATGAGATCTGCAAGAAGTGCAAAAATAGGGACATATTGTTAGAGACACCTACATATGTGCCCGAAGCATTTATTTTTCTGAATCGAATTTATTCATCTATAGATATTGTCTTAATTGACAATTGATATCCCCTTCTTGTCCAATTCTCTCGTGGTGAGATTCTTAGGAAAACTATTTGATTACCGAATGTTGATACCCGACTGGGTGTATCGACGTTCCTATCATTTCTTTTGATTTGATTTCCTTTGAATGACCTGGGTAACGATCCGATGAGCTTTCGAATGCGTACTCAATTCATGAAAACATGGGATATACTCATATTCGTTAATGTTTTCGTCTGTATCTGATTTGAAATTCTCTCGCGTAAATTATGTGTTGACCTTACTATGTCTCTAGATATCCTTGAATTTGTGAAGGATTATGAGTTATTATTAGTGTTTTGAGAAGTTCACATCTTATCAACGGTAATGCAACTGGAAAGTTGGTAGTGCCAGTAGAATGGATTGATTGATTATGACATGACGACATTGTCTTAATTGATGGGAACTCGAGTAGGGTTCCACTAAAAGATAATATGTTGATTATCAAAAGTGATTCAAATAAATCCCGATGGATGACTATATCCTGCATTTAGACATGAAATTTTACCATGAATGGTTATAAACTGATCATAGATCTTGTAATCTAGAAAGAACTTAAAAGTGAATTTATTAAAAGATGTTTCTATTATCTGAACTTTAGGAGGTATTTGCTGGTGCATTAACTAGACTTTCGCCATTAAGGCAAGTTGGATTTGGTATTGATTATATTCCTGATGCTGCACCCGTGGCGTGTGCACTGTACTTCAGCACCATCTGAATCGAAAGTGTTACCGTACAACTGAGAGAGTTGTCGTAGAAAGCTTTTATTCTAACAAGCTCATCATTATGAAGAGCTATGGTGTTATCATTCCTTATGTTTACTGATTATCGTGAACTAAGTAAATTGACGATCGAAATCGATATCCACTACCCAAGATGATAGATTTGTTCGATCATTTACAAGGTTCTAGCGTATATTCAAAAATTTGATCCACGACATGGTTATCATCAAATTCGCGTCCGCGTAGAAGATTATCTATCCCAATGATTACATCCAGAACTTGTAGTGAACATTATGAGTTTCATGTTATGTCATTTGGTTTGACCAATGCACATGTAGCATCCATAAATTTGGTGAATCATGTGTGTAGACCGTAATTTGATAAATCCATGCTTGTGATCTTTGAGGACCATCTGTTTGTTTGTAAGAATAGGAAGGAGTTAATAATTATTTATAGACTGCCCTGAATTGGCCGAGTAGTGAAAACCTGTACCTTAAATATTTAACATGAGATTTAAGACATAATCCTTTACATTAAATGACCGTGTAATTAATAGATAATGGAATATATTGACTCTTTAAAGATTAGAGCCATTAAGGCTTTGGGTTATACCAAAAAGAAAGTGAAAAAAATGTTTTGACAAATATTTATCAAAGGATTTTTAAGGAATCATTCCCTTATACCCAAATAATTTAACTAAACTCCTGTTTAGGGATAAATGTTTTTGTATACCTCAAAGACAACCTAAGAGGGATTGAGGAAACTATTTAAACCATGACTTGAAATTTGAAACGACAATTTTTGCTTTTCAACTAAGAAAATTTTTGACCAAAGTATAAACAAAGAATTTTTTTTCGAACATTTATGGATCTTATTAATTATTTTAATTATTTTCGATAAATCAACAAAAATCGTGTTAATTAAATTCAAATTTATTTTGAACATTTTGTTTCTATAATTGCAGGAACTGAGAAATTTAAAAATTTCTACGTTGACGTTTCATAAAAATTAAATATTTATTATTTAATTACTTGTAATAATTATCGACGCTCTAGACGTCGGATTGAGTAAAACTGATAAAGATGATAGTTGATACGAAACTAAAACTTAGAAAATATGAAGAAAGAATTTCTGAATGAATTGTGGTCATGATAATTGTTTCATCGGGAAAGGTGAATGTAGAAACTGACACATTATGTAGAAAGGATAAAGAATCAATTAGGATGTATTCCTTAATAATGACTGAGTAAAATAAATTTCCGAGCAATTTAAAAATAGCTGATGCTTGTAAAAAGGATAATATAGATAACAAAAAGGGGTTCGCGGCTAATGTGAACCATTAGAATTGAGAAGCCGATAGCGTTAAATGTTTTAAAGGCCACTTGTGGTTGCCTAAATATTGAGATTTAGAGATTTAGTCATGTTTGAATCTCATAAGATTAAGTATTCTATTCATGCCGTTTCTGATTTAGTGTATCTTTATCTGAAGAAGTTGTACTGATGGCAAATTATGAAGGCAGACATCACCTCATAAATTAGTAAACGTCTAACTATTGCAAAGGTCATCATCTGAATTTGATTCAATTTGGGTCATCGTCGACAGACTTACCAAATCTGCTAATATCATTCCTGTTAATGATAGATTCTCGATGAAGAAATTTGTGACACCCCGGGTAGGGTCAAAATATGCGGAAATATCCACGGAGATGTCACAAGGGTGGATCGATAGCATATAGTCCATAGAGCATAAGATAAAAAGTTAGTCAAATCAGATTACATGTTTATTCAAACAAATAAATAAAAATTGTTTTAAAAAAGACAGTAGGTGATTGTTTTCGTTTCCCAAATAAAACCCTTGACGAGTCCTATGATGCAGATTTCTAAGATGCTAGAGACCATGCACACACCACGTACTAACTTCATATTCCTGTGCAAAACATACTAACGGGGTCAAAATAAAGTTGGTGAATTTATAGATTTTAACAATTATTTAGTTTGGACATACAATAATCATAGAAGTAATAATGCACAAAGCATTCTTACTAAAATGTAAATAACATTTGGTTATTATTAGAAACTGAAGCTTAATCCCATAGTCCTCAACAGATGAGGACGTAGTGTCTTACAAAAAGACACACATTCCAGTTCCAACATGGTATACGTCTGTTGGCCCGGCCAAGGCACAGTGAGCATGACTCACCCAGACGGGGATGGTCAATCCCTAATAGATCTATTTATAACATTCGGGCGATTTACAACAATTTAACAGTTTCAATAATAATCAATCAATAATCAAGTTTATACAATTCAATTATGTCCAATATATGTTTGCATATTTTCTTTCCCAAAAAGGGAAAGTTTTATCAAAGTTTATATGGGGCTGTAAACTCACCTAGGAGTAGGCAATTGCTTGTTTAACACGGATATCCAATTAAAGCTCACACCAAAGTTATGCCTAATCAGATAGTACAGTCTTTATAGATAGTACAGAGAACATATATGTATGCTTATACGGATTTTATTCAGTTCATTCATACTATGGTATTTATCTAAATAACCGTAGTTCAAGTAGCATCAATATTCATTTAACTTATTTATATAAGTTTCATTTCAATGTTCACATAAAATGTTTAACTATTAATATTAGTTAGCATACATGTATTTATAGTAATCATTCAATCTTACAATTAAGTTTTACATTTAAGTAGACATAAAAGAAAATGTTTCACTTAAAATATTAACTCATGTTTATAGTACTTGTATCAATAACATCTAATTAAATTTATAACCAAGTTCTATATTTAAGTAAACATTAAGGGTTTTACTTATAATATATTTACGTGGTAACATTTAATTTAATTTACGTCCATATAACTTTATTTCTTAAAGTATATAAGTACATGTACTAATAACACATATTCATAATTGTTTATTCAGTTATTTCCTAAAGTAAATATAAATATTTTATTTTTAAAAATAAATATAATATTTTATTTAACTTTAAAGTTTCCATAATTTATTTTAAAATTTATAAAATAATTTAAACTTAAGAATTTATACCTTAATTCTTATGGTCTAAGTATTTTAATTATGTTTTATTATAATCAAAATAGATTTTAGGGTCAGGGCTTGGAAATGTTTCGGGATATACCAAAACTAGTCCTTCTATATTTTTAAATAAGTGAAACTTTCAGATTTTACATATTTAGTACCTAGGGCTTGCTAAAGTTTCGGCTTATGGCAGATTTGGTCCCCCTAGTACTATCTAGGTTTTGTAACTTTATAAAAATTTCAAAAACATCCCCTAGGGCTTCTTTAGGTTTCGGTAAATTACAAAAATAGTCCTTAGGGTTTTAAAATGACGAAATAACTTTTAGGAACTTCCCAAAATGGTCCCTAGGGTTTAATTTGCCATGGATAGTAATTATTAAACCCTAGACTTTTGGATATTTCCATTTTCAGTCCTTGTGCTTACTAGTTTATCAAAATAAGTTTCATAAGTTACGGTTTAAGTCGTTAAGTTTTATAAATTGTCATTTTCATCCAAAAAGTTTTTATTAGTTATATTTTATTGTAAAAACTTTTATTCAACATACAAAATTGTACATGGGCTCATTAAATGGGCTAAACATCTAATGGGCTATTTTAGTGAGCTTAACTATATCTCAAGTCCACTAATTTATTTAAATGGGCCTTTAAATCATTTATTGGGCTTACCTATATTTTTAAGTCCTTTAATTAGTTAAATGTGCCTAAGTGTAATCTTAAGTCCATTTTAGTTACTATAATTTATCAAATGGGCTTATTGGGTCCATTTAAGTTTTAGGTTAACTTTTCATGGGCTTAAATAGTCCATTAACACTACTTTTCATTTTATATAAGTTTTTACTTAGGATATTCTTATAAGCTTATTATGAGCTTATTAATATTTAGTTTTCAATCTAAATAGATGAATAAAACTTAAAAATTCATTTTATGTGTTATACCAAATTAGATCTAGGTGTGTTATAAGGTTACAAGTAAGTCATAAGCCCTAGTAGGAGCTTATAACCCACGACCTACATTAGTTATAGCATATTGAGATAGGTCAAGTCCCATTTTAAGGTTGCATGTAAGTTTATAAGTGTTACAACAATAGATCTAACTATGTACATATCAAGAAAATAAGTCATAAGTTTAAAATGAGATCTAAACCATGTCTAGACCTAAAAATCATACATAGATCCATGTACCCTCATATATAACTTACGGCTATATTTTTAGATCTTGGTATTTCCAAGATGAACACTTTAACTAGTTTTTAAGTCTTGTAAATATTTACCAAAATATAATCATGATTATCTAGGTGATACGCATGTTTCCAAGGTTCCCATTTTACCAAGGTGACTACATATAGCCCACGGCTATATTGTCTCTTCCCAAGGTTCCCAAAAGATTTTATAAGCTTGTTTGTATGTTTAACATACTCAAGTTAGTATTTATCATTAGATCTATGGTTAACATAAGCATGCATGTACATCAAATTCATTTTAGGTCATATATAACCCACGGCTACATTTATTCCACAAGTTATTTTTGTGATTTTTAATAGTCATTTTAACATGTATCAATTCATATTCCATCATTTAAACTTAACACATAAATCACATATACATTAACCATGTATGCTGTGACCTTTAAGGTCATGGTCTTCAAGACTTTTAGGTTACACACATTCATTTTATGAGATCTATGACTATTGGTTTAACCATAGTTCCATAAAACAAGATTTGTAACTCATGTAACCTTTAGATTTACAAAACGTCTCATATGTTTTTTTAAATCAAGTTTAAAACATAACATACCAATCATAAGTTCCTTATCAAAAGGTTTTAAATCATGAACATGATTTTTATAAATATGTCGTGACCTATAATGGTCATTGATGAGACTGTATTTATACATAGTCTCATCGTCCAAAATGGGCTTAAAACGCTTAAAATATCGTCAAAATACCCATATATGTGCCTATGTTTGTTCATTGTGTATTTTAGGTATGGATATCGTGAATTCACCAAAAGATCAAAGGAATCAAGCAAAAACGAACACGGGAATCGAAGCCGCACAAAGAACCGGACCCGAATCATGAATTTCCTTTGTAGTCCTTGAAGTTTTGAAGATTGGCAAGAATGGTCACTCAACTTTGGAAGACTTGTCACTTAATACCCTTGTAAATCTCAAATATTACAATAGGGTCCCTTAAGTTTCAAGAAAATATCCTTTATGCCCTTGAAGAATGCAAATTGTGCATTTTAAACCCTTGGTAAAAAGTTTTGAAATATCATGTGCCATAAATGACAAGTTGTTGAAAGATTTTTCAAAGGGAATTGAGATTATTGCTGTTTAAATGTGAAGTGAAAGAATTATGATACATGGGGGACCATATTGGGCAGACAAGCAAACTACTTCCACCACTGCCATTAAGACACGTCACCCCACCCAGTTCAAACCATCCAGTCCACAACCCAACTTGACCCTGTCACACACTCTTTTTGAACCCCTTTTATAATTAACTTGTTTAATTAATAAAGTGGGGGAAACACTTATTTAAAACACACCCACCCCTAATCTAAATCAAACGATTACCTGCTAATCCTTTCCCCATCATAAACCCTAAACCCCAATTGCTAGAAAGCAAAGGGGTTTTACCCCATATTTTCCAGATCGCTAATAAACCCTCCACTCACCAAAACCCACCTACCAAAACACCACCCCGTGACTTCCTTGTGGGTCCCCCGTGCTCCCCTGCTTCAACATAAATGGCAAAGAAAGTATCTTTCAGATGATCAACGAACCACAAGCCAAATCTTGGTCTCCAAGGACCAAATGAGCGCCCAGGATCAAGTTAACCAGCTGGCAACACCTCAGTCATCACATGGGCTTCCTTTTTGACGATTTTCAAAGATTTGACCAAGGGCAAAGATGGAACATCATGTTTAGGGTTTAGGAATTCTAGAATCATCTTCCATGTATTATATATAGACTAGTCCATGTAATTTTCATTTCTTGTTCCAGTTTTTGTAAGGTTTAAATTTATTAATGAAAATGAACCCTTTTCTCCTTTACAAGAACTGAGTTCCTTTACTTACTGTTTATTTAGTTAATGCAAGTTAGTTTAAGAAGTTTCAAAGTTTTAAATTTGGTTTCCAAATTTCTAGAAAATCCGTTTTTATATATTTGAAAAAGTCTTAAAAAAAAGGTTTTATTTTCATAAAGGTTTGAATCCAAGAGTGAAGTGAAGTGAAAGTGGAATTTCACTCTTGGTTCAAGATTTGAGGTAAGTTCCTTGAAGGTTTGTTCTAGTTTCAAGGAAGTTCAGGATTTGTGAAAATCCATTTTTCATTTTTTTCTTCTTCTTTACTCAGTTTACTGTATCAAAAGCCATAAGCTACAAGCTTATGGCCTTTGATACTTGAAGTTTCTTCTTTGGTTGTCTTTGCTTGTGCATGTACTAAACAAGTCCTTTCCATCCATTCCATTTTTTTGAAGAAATAGCACACCCCTTGGTTCTGTTGTTTAACCACAACAAGGGATTCTCTACAAGCTTGCATAAGCCCTCCATAAGCTCAAAACAGATGTTTAAGAAAGGCATCAGCCCCAATAGTAAGGCTTGAACCTCTTTTTCATTTTTTTGAACTTTTTGTGAATATTTATGTGATTTTGTGTATGTGCTTGTTTGATGTGTTAGGATCTGCTTTATTATGTTTAATAGGTATGTGTATGCATGATTAGATCTTTCAAACTTAGTTTAACCATGTTTGCTAAGGTTTTGATTTGTTAAATCTGTTTTTTAGAATTTAAGGGTGTGTTTGGATAGGTGTTTTAGCCTGAAATTAGTGAAAATTTATTGGGCCAAAACTGTTTATACATGCTTCTTATGTGAGTGTACTTAGTTAGTATTAGTTATTCTCTAGTTTGGTAGGTTTCTTGAGCAAGTGCAAGCTTATTTATTGATATTTAGCATAGAATTAGCAATAGCTCACTTATCTGCTTGATTTTAGCTTGAATCTGCCCACACTTTTGCAATCTGTTAGAACATAGGTCACCATAGGGTTAGGGTTTGTTTGTGAGTAGTTTGGTAGTGTTGTGTGCTAGTTTTCAAGCTTCAAAACTCACCCTTTTGACCAAGTGCACCAGCAAAATTCATCACAGCCCCCTAGGCCCATTTACAGTAACTTTATTGAGCTTGTGTGTGTGATTTTTGTGTTAAGCTTGCTCATTTTCTTGATTGTCTTGACTCCCTACACTCCACTGAGTGTAGGGGTGCCTTTGTTTCCATAAATCTCCAAGAAATAAGCAACTTACAAGCTCAAATCTTCACAGCCCGTTTTTTTACACTATCAGTGGGAACTCCTTTCCCACTGATAGCTTTGTTGTAGCCACTGCTACACTAAAAGACAGAAACTAAAGAAAGTGTCACTATCACATCTCACTTTTTTGTCTTTAGTGGTGAAAAATAGGAATTAGCATTTCATTCTTTTTGCAATATTTTTCATTTTTAATTTCTGATTTTCTAGTATAATTTAATTTTTTGTCACTGTTCATTTGGTAATTTTTAGAATTAATAGCATTTTTAATTACTTTTTAATTAATCTGTTTTTGTCTTTTAGTGGTAAAAAGTGTTATTTTTCAGATTTAAAATTTTTCATAGATTAAGAATATTAGTTTAAGATTTTTGGTTTTAAAATTAGTTACTGTTCACTTTTTAATTATTTTTTATAATTAAAATAGTTTAATTAGGGTTTAATTATTAACTAGTTTTGTCTTTTAGTGTAAAATTTTACATTTTTCAAACTTTTTCAATTTTCTACTGTTCATTAGGGTAATTTAAGATTTTTAAAATTGTTAAATTAATTTTGTCATTATTTTATTAATTTCTAGGATTATTTTAGTTTAAAAATAGTTTTTAGTGTTTAAAAAATAGAAAAATAGTTTTTAAAATTTTGGAAAAATAGTTTTTAGTCATTAAATAATATAAGTTAGTTATTAGTTCAATAAATTAATATTTTGGGCATTTTGTTAATTATATTTAATTTTTGGGCTTTAATTAGCATTAAAAATTGAATATTTAATTAATAAAAGGTTTTAAAATATATTTGTTGGATTTTTATTCTTATTTATATTATTTAAGACTTAGTTTAATCTTTTAATTAATTTTTAGGTTTAATTTCGTCACGTTTTACGTATTCACGTTCGCGTTTTACGTCAATTCGTCGTAGTTTAAACGTAGTCGTAGCTCGTCAATAATTTTTCTCTCTCAAAACCAAAAAAAAAACGTCACTAATCCAAACATTGTTATTTTACATAATTGGCATACACAACTCACACCTCCATCGAGAACGAACCCGCATTTATTCGGTTTCGCGTTTTTCCTAAAACGTATAACTTAATACTTGCCGCTCATACGCGTTTTTCCTAAAACGTGTACGATTTACCTACATCAGTCATAGCTTCATCATATCTTGATTTTAACATGTTATTTACTTGTGTTTATAGATGTATGATGATGCATGCATGAAGAAATGAAAGAACAAGTAGTGTATACCTTTCTTGCCTAAAAATACCACAAATGATCTAGGTGAACAAGGTGATTTGAGATCTACTCAAAATGATGAAGAAAACCCTATGTATAAATCAAGCCGTGGCCTAGATGGCTTATCTAGGGCTTGTTTATACTGATTCCAAGTGAACGATACTACTAATGATTTGTAGTAAAGATGACACAAGGATCTTGGTGGATTTAATACTTGGTTTTTGGATGTATATGGCTTTAAGTCGTATGATTGAGAGAGAAGAGGATGAGAGAAACAAGTTTAGATTTGCATGAATGAATGTGAGTGATTGTGTGTGTGTTTTCGGCTAAAAGGGGAGAGAGAGAGAGGAGGGAAAAAGGCATGACTTGTCTTGGTAAGAGTATTCTTGCCAAGTGTATGCCATTAGGTTCCCATGCATCTCTTCTTCTTCCACCTAATGTGGGATGCCGTTAAGGTTATCCAAAGGGTAGGGTGGGCTTGTGTTAGGCCCTATGTTGGGATAGAGCATAAATAACACATAACCTTGGGCTAGTCCAAGCAAGTCTAGGCATGACTTGAATATGCATGTATATACACGGCTATAATTACATGATGTAACATATTTTCGCATTTTTGTTAAGTGTTGTCTAATAAATGTTGGTTGTGCATTTTTACTACTTGATTTATGTACATAGCTTACATAGTCAACTTATTATAACAAGCATGTATGTAAAATATATGTACATGTTAGACAAGCTCACACATGACCTATAGAAATATAACACATGAGTTTGTGTTCTAGGATTAATAGGTGGAAATTTATTATATTTAATCATGGTAAAATCATGGATTTTACACCACCACCCCGTTATTTTAGCTTTGTCCTCAAAGCTATTAAAAACATAGTCATCTTTTAATTGATAGATGTTCTAAGTGTATTATTTGTTTTAGTTCTCTCTCAGGTGCGGATGGTGGCATGAACGCAAAGTGGTCTATTCCTAGGCTACTTCTATATGTCTGATTCGGCATTTAATGGAAACTTCTGTCATTACAGGTGAACAGAAGAGAATGCAGAGATATTTTTATCCGGATAGCACTATACATCCGATTGAGCAGTAAAGGAGACTGCTGCTATGGATGTATAGGAGAGGAACGCAAAGAGATCTTTATCTGGATCGCACTATACATCCGATTGAGCAGTAAAGGAGATTGCTGCTGTGGATGGGTAGGCGAGGAATGCAAAGAGATCTTTATCTGGATCGCACTATACATCCGATTGAGCAGTAAAGGAGACTGCTGTTGCGGATGGGTAGGCGAGGAATGCAAAGAGATCTTTATCTGGATTGCACTATACATCCGATTGAGCAGTAAAGGAGACTGCTGCTGTGGATGGGTAGGCGAGGAATGCAAAGAGATCTTTATCTGGATCACACTATACATCCGATTGAGCAGTAAAGGAGAATGCTGTTGTGGATGGGTAGGCGAGGAATGCAAAGAGACCTTTATCTGGATCGCACTATATATCTGATTGAGCAGTAAAGGAGACTGCTGCTGTGGATGGGTAGGCGAGGAATGCAAAGAGATCTTTATCTGGGTCGCACTATATATCCGATTGAGTAGTAAAGGAGAATGCTGCTGTAGATAGGTAGGCGAGGAATGCAAAGAGATCTTTATATGGATCACACTATACATCCGATTGAGCAGTAAAGGAGACTGTTGTTGTGGGTGGGTAGGCGAGGAAAGCTTAACGGGGTCGCAACTATACCCTTCCAGGATTTGGGAGAAAACCAATGGTGTTGTGGATTTGGTTAGGAGGACAAATCCATTGCAAATGGTTTCTAATATGAGGAGGACACGCCAACATATTTCATACGCTGGGTAATCTAGGGATGCACTATTTCTACATCCTTTTCATGGGTGAGAAACAAGTTATATTTCCATACCTGTGGATGAAAAATTGGGGGTTGAAGGTAAAACAAACATGTTTAACTTTAACCCCTCCTATATTATCAGCTTTAAGAAAAGACTTACGATCTTTACCTCAAGCCAGCGGGGTACAAACATTAGTTAATGGTACTAAAGTTTCTACCCAACAAAGAGGTTAAGATTGTTGTCGATGGAGTTTGTGTAAGAAGTTGCAAGGAATCTGCTTCCTTTGTCGTGAGGCTGAGTGAGAGGGACGCAGAAAAGAAGTACCTCAAATGGTGGAAATAAAAGAAGATACCAAGAATAAAGAAGTGCGGGCCATGCAGGGTGTCGTAACAAGGGTCATACATTCACTATTACTGGTTCAAAATTTGTACAAATTCTAACTTCTAAAGAGAGGAATTCTCATCTCCCTGCGTTTAATGGATGATGGTATTGTCGAACTAATTGGACCCGAAGAGGAAAGAGGAATGTCCAAAAATATAAGACATTCAACATCTCCTTACGGGGGATGTCGAATGTAGCCCTCCAACGTACACCCATTGTGAGTTGGATGTGCATTTCAGGTTTAGGCAAGGAAGAAACAATTTAGGGAAATGGGATATTCTCGGACCAGGTATTCTCTGGCCTGTTGGTGCTAGAGATGACACTAAATCTAGTATTAACTATATCGGGGTTATGGCTCCCCAGTATAATCAAGGTTTCATCTCACCAAGGTACACAAACCCATGTTTGGCTATATAGGATAGTCGCATGATACTTGTTAGTGAATTTGTGCTAATAACGACCTCAAAGCTATCAGGGATTTCTAGGATCTAACTGATGTAAAACGGTGATTTGAAAAGTTTTAAGGATCAACCTCGAATGATGGTGTTTAACTGTCATAACTTTTTCGTTGACTATTCCATAGTATAATAGGAGCCTAGAGCTATCGGAGGGATTTCCATTACCTTACTAAATTTAGCAATTGTAGTGCTTTGGTCTACACATGTATCAGACAAGATAGATGTATATCACTGGTATAGTAGGAACGTACCAGGTACGATGCTGGAGCCTGGGTTTGTTAGGGCATTGCCAGCCATGTACAATTGCGAAGGAGTTCCCTTGTCGTCCTTCTTCTGGTTGGCCCTTTTGGGATAATTAGGTCTCACATGCCCAGGGGTTCCACACTCGTAACATACCACAACTTTCTTGGCCCGCTACTGCTCCCGCCAGTGGGGTTTCGGTTTCCTTGTTGTCCACTTCCACTCCCTCGTGCGTTGGACTTGCCCTTGTTGCTGTTTCCAGGATTGGTGTTGGGTCGACCTGGGGTAGCAACATTGGTTGGACAATCGCGAGCAAAATGGCCCTGTTGGCCACACTTGTAGCATCCTTGACATTGTCCTCCAGCAACATGATGGTAGTTGCACTTAGAACACTTGGGCTTTGTCCCTGAGTAGTTCTTGGTGCGGGTTGTGGGGGTAGTGTCATCTACTTGCCCAACATTGCTCTTTTTGGAAGGCTGCTGGTGCTGGCTACGAGAGTTCATCGGATTTCCTCTTGTTGTCTGTTTGCCTCTCAGACAGATTGCGGGCTCGCTTGTTGATCAGCTCAGTCGCAAATTCCATGGCACCTTCAACAGTGGTGGGTCGTGAAGCTAGCACACTGTCATGAATGTTGTCTGGGAGTCCGCTGACATATTTTTCAATCTTGTCACTCCTTAGAGGAAACATTCTGGTGCATATCAAGCTTAACTCTTGAAATCTTTGGTTGTACCAAATGATATCATTGTTCTTACACTTGAGGTCCCACAACTCGACTTCCAACTTCTTCATTTCTCCTCTGGGACAGTACTTCTCAGTCATTCTTTCCTTGAGGTTGGCCCAAGTGAGAGTATACGCAGCGTCATGTCCAAGGATAGCGACCACAAAGTTCCACCAGGTAAGGGCACTCTCAAGTAGGGTGCACGTGGCAAACTTAACTCTGTTCTCGTCAGCACAACCACTGATGCGGAAGACTGTCTCTAGCCTTTCAAACCACTGCATCAGTTCAACAACTCCTTCTTTCCCTCAGTAGTATGAGGGTTTACATTTTAAGAAGTCGGGGTAAGAGCAACCCCCGTTGGTGTTGTTTTTGCGAGCGTCGGAGTTTGGATCATTGTTTGTATTTGGGTTAGCTCCTCTGGATGCCATAGGTGATGCCTTCACTTATCATTTCCCGCAGTTGTGCGGCAGTGACATTTCATGTAGCTTCTGGGGATTCAGCATTCTCGGCATTGGAAGTAGTCGCATTATTGGGATTTGACCTCGTAATCACCATTTTTCTATAATCATATAAAAAATGAGATTATTAGTTCAAGCATTAGTACAGTTTTTATATTATTTGCACGAGGAAACTTATGCACTGATTTCATAACAAATTTGGACAACCTGTTAATGATCTCATAATATAATACATTGCACAACAGATATAATAAAGAAAGTGATTACATGTTATTTCCATGAGAAATTTAACAGTCATCTTAGCATAACACAATCTAAGTCATAGGCCGGTCGAGCCTTATCCAAAGTAATGATACACACAGTCTTTAAAAACATCATATCCCAAAGTTACATGTCCCCAAAAGAAAGAAAAGATAAAGTACAGGATTACATCACAAAAAGCTGAACAAGAGATAAAAGTACAAAGGTCCTATGTCATGATAGCCGGGATGTAACCCGTGAGCTTATCATGACGTACAAGAAGTCTAGTACGTCTATGCTAATCCTGCCTGGATGGTCCACTAGATGATGCCAGGGCTGACGGTGCGGATGGAGCTGGTAGGGCTACAGAATTTCTCCTGGTGTTCCACAAAGTCCAAACTGTCGTTCGGGTCTCCTTGAGCGTACGGAGTGCAGACAGTAGCTGGTTCCGGAGCCTATCGACGACCCCTCGGAGGTAAGCCATCTCCCCAGTAACCCCATCATGCCGGACAGTGGCGAGATCAAAGAAGATGGATAATGACTGCTCCTGAGCAGCTAGAGCAGCATGGGTCTGATGCTGCAGAACCTCCATGACCTGAATGCGCTGGTGGAGGCGGTAGTTCTCATCCAATAACCACTTCAGTGCCTCGTCCGTCCTAGCCTGGATGCCCTTATCAGTCTGGGAGTCTCCCCTCATAAATGACGGCATGGCTTTGTTGACTGACTGTCAACTGGCTGCGGAGGTCGGATATCTCTCGCTCATGGCGTGCAGCCAATGCAGAGATCTGGGCCTGGATGTAATCGACACGCCCTGCCCCAGAGCCTTCCCCGGTCTCATAAGTGGAGAAGGGTGCGGGTCCGGAGAAATAGCCTGATGAAAAGGACAGAGGCATGGAAGATGGTATGCTAGAGGGGACCCGGTCCTCCTTCATAGAGGTTGGGGCCGGTGTGACTGATGCTGAGATAGAAAAAGGGTCCTCTGGGAGTACAGCTTCGGTGGCTGGGTCATCCTCTGAATCTTAGGCTGACAACCATCCACACTGCGTCGATCGTGGGGATGAACAAACAACTGGAGTAGGAGCTACTCTGGGTAGAAGAGTCGTGGATGCAGTAGGCGGAGTCATGATGCTCTAAAATAGTATTATTCTATGTTTGAAGTGAGCATAAGCTTACAAACAAAGAACAATATTAGTTAGATTACATGCTTTATGAAATATACCCCTTTTAAACAATTATTAGAATGTTTTAAGGTTACAAATATTTATACTTATACGTATATATGTATTATCATGTAAGTAGTTCATTTATCAATTAGTAAGTGTGAAGTTTAGTTTAATATTACTCATATCTTATTTCAGTATTTTACTATGTAGTGTAAAACTTTCAAGTTTAGCACGTCTAACATATAGCAATACCTCACTAAGCAGTATTAATAATCAACTTTAGTAAACACACATATATATATATATATATATATATATATATATATATATATATATATATATATACAATTAGTTCACATAGCATAAAATGCCCTAAGATCTATATGCTTAACTATTACGGTCCCAAAATAAAATCCCAAAAAGATTCTTATAACTTATAGTCCAGTTTTAAATAAAAGAAAAATCATTTTTATTTTTATTTTATTTAAAAATTTATCTGGTTCTCTATAACTAATGCTCTGATACCATTCTCTGTGACACCCCGGGTAGGGTCAAAATATGCGGAAATATCCACAGAGATGTCACAAGGATGGATCGATAGCATATAGTCCATAGAGCATAAGATAAAAAGTTAGTCAAATCAGATTACATGTTTATTCAAACAAATAAATAAAAATTGTTTTAAACAAGACAGTAGGTGATTGTTTTCGTTTCCCAAATAGAACCCCTGACGAGTCCTATGATGCAGATTTCTAAGATGCTGGAGACCATGCACACACCACGTACTAACTTCATATTCATGTGCAAAACATACTAACGGGGTCAACATAAAGTTGGTGAATTTATAGATTTTAACAATTATTTAGTTTGGACATACAATAATCATAGAAGTAATAATGCACAAAGCATTCTTACTAAAATGTAAATAACATTTGGTTATTATTAGAAACTAAAGCTTAACCCCATAGTCCTCAACAGATGAGGACGTAGTGTCTTACAAAAAGACACCCATTCCAGTTCCAACATGGTATACGTCTGTTGTCCCGGCCAAGGCACAGTGAGCATGAATCACCCAGACGGGGATGGTCAATCCCTAATAGATCTATTTATAAAATTCGAACGATTTACAACAATTTAACAGTTTCAATAATAATAGATCAATAATCAAGTTTATACAATTCAATAATGTCTAATATATGTTTGCATATTTTCTTTCCCAAAAAGGGAAAGTTTTATCAAAGTTTATATGGGGCTGTAAACTCACCTGGGAGTAGGCAATTGCTTGTTTAACACGGATATCCAATTAAAGCTCACACCAAAGTTATGCCTAATCAGATAGTACAGTCTTAATAGATAGTACAGAGAACATATATGTATGCTTATACGAATTTTATTCAGTTCATTCATACTATGGTATTTATCTAAATAACCGTAGTTCAAGTAGCATCAATATTCATTTAACTTATTTATATAAGTTTCATTTCTATGTTCACATAAAATGTTTAACTATTAATATTAGTTAGCATACATGTATTTATAGTAATCATTCAATCTTACAATTAAGTTATACATTTAAGTAGACATAAAAGAAAATGTTTCACTTAAAATATTAACTCATGTTTATAGTACTTATATCAATAACATCTAATTAAATTTATATCCAAGTTCTATATTTAAGTAAACATTAAGGGTTTTATTTATAATATATTTACGTGGTAACATTTAATTTAATTTACGTCCATATAATTTTATTTCTTAAAAGTATATGAGTACATGTATTAATAACACGTATTCATAATTGTTTATACAATTATTTCCTAAAGTAAATATAAATATTTTTTAAAAAAAATATAATATTTTATTTAACTTTAAAGTTTCCATAATTTATTTTAAAATTTATAAAATAATTTAAACTTAAGAATTTATACCTTAATTCTTATGGTCTAAGTATTTTAATTATGTTTTATTATAATTAAAATAGATCTAGGGTTAGGGCTTGGAAATGTTTCGGGATATGGCAAAACTAGTCCTTCTATATTTTTAAATAAGTGAAACTTTCAGATTTTACATATTTAGTACTTAGGGCTTGCTAAAGTTTTGGCTTATGGCAGATTTGGTCCTCCTAGTACTATCTAGGTTTTGTAACTTTATAAAAATTTCAAAACAGCCCCTAGGGCTTTTTAGGTTTCGGTAAATTACAAAAATAGTCCTTAGGGTTTTAAAATGACGGAATAACTTTTAGGAACTTCCCAAAATGGTCCCTAGGGTTTAATTTGCCATGGATAGTAATTATTAAACCCTAGACTTTTGGATATTTCCATTTTCAATCCTTGTGCTTACTAGTTTATCAAAATAAGTTTCATAAGTTACGGTTTTAGTCCTTAAGTTTTATAAATTGTCATTTTCATCCAAAAAGTTTTTATAAATTATATTTTATTGTAAAAACTTTTATTCAACATACAAAATTGTATATGGGCTCAGTAAATGGGCTAAACATCTAATGGGCTATTTTAGTGGGCTTAACTATATCTCAAGTCCACTAATTTATTTAAATGGGCCTTTAAATCATTTATTGGGTTTAACTATATTTGTAAGTCCTTTAATTAGTTAAATGGGCCTAAGTGTAATCTTAAGTCCATTTTAGTTACTATAATTTATCAAATGGGCTTATTGGGTCCATTTAAGTTGTAGGTTAACTTTTCATGGGCTTAAATAGTCCATTAATACTACTTTTCATTTTATATAAGTTTTTACTTAGGATATTCTTATAAGCTTATTATGAGCTTATTAATATTTAGTTTTCAATCTAAATAGATGAATAAAACTTAAAAATTCATTTTATGTGTTATACCAAATTAGATCTAGGTGTGTTATAAGGTTACAAGTAAGTCATAAGCCCTAGTAGGAGCTTATAACCCACGGCCTACATTAGTTATAGAATATTGAGATAGGTCAAGTCCCATTTTAAGGTTGCATGTAAGTTTATAAGTGTTACAACAATAGATCTAACTATGTACATATCAAGAAAATAAGTCACAAGTTTAAAATTAGATCTAAACCATGTCTAGACCTAAAAATCATACATAGATCCATGTACCCTCATATATAACTTACAGCTATATTTTTAGATCTTGGTATTTCCAAGATGAACACTTTAACTAGTTTTTAAGTCTTGTAAATATTTATAAAAATACAATCATGATTATCTAGGTGATATGCATGTTTCCAAGGTTCCCATTTTACCAAGGTGACTACATATAGCCCACGGCTATATTGTCTCTTCCCAAGGTTACCAAAAGATTTTATAAGCTTGTTTTTATGTTTAACATACTCAAGTTAGTATTTATCATTAGATCTATGGTTAACATAAGCATGCATGTACATCTAATTCATTTTAGGTCATATATAACCCACGGCTACATTTATTCCACAAGTTATTTTTATGATTTTTAATAGTCATTTTAACATGTATCATTTCATATTCCATCATTTAAACTTAACACATAAATCACATATACATTAACCATGTATGTCGTGACCTTTAAGGTCATGGTCTTCAAGACTTTAGGTTACACACATTCATTTTATGAGATCTATGACTATTGGTTTAACCATAGTCCCATAAAACAAGATTTGTAACTCATGTAACCTTTAGATTTACAAAACGTCTCATATGTTTTTTTAAATCAAGTTTAAAACATAACATACCAATCATAAGTTCCTTATCAAAAGGTTTTAAATCATGAACAAGATTTTTATAAATATGTCGTGACCTATAATGGTCATAGCTTCATCAAATCTTGATTTTAACATGTTATTTACTTATGTTTATAGATGTATGATGATGCGTGCATGAAGAAATGAAAGAACAAGTAGTGTATACCTTTCTTGCCTAAAAATACCACAAATGATCTAGGTGAACAAGGTGATTTGAGATCTAATCAAAATGATGAAGAAAACCCTATGTATAAATCAAGCTGTGGCATAGATGGCTTAGCTAGGGCTGGTTTATAGTGATTCCAAGTGAATGATACTACTAATGATTTGTAGTAAAGATGAGACAAGGATCTTGGTGGATTTAATATTTGGTTTTTGGATGTATATGGCTTTAAGCCGTATGATTAAGAGAGAAGAGGATGAGAGAAACAAGCTTAGATTTGCATGAAAGAATGTGAGTGTATGTGTGTATGTTTTCAGCTAAAAGGGGAGAGATAGAGGAGGGCAAAAGGCATGACTTGTCTCGGTAAGAGTATTCTTGCCAAGTGTATGCCATTAGGTTCCCCATGCATCTCTTCTTCTTCCACCTAAGGTGAGATGCCGTGTAAGGTTATCCAAAGGGTAGGGTGGGCTTGTGTTGGGCCATATGTTGGGCTAGAGCATAAAGAACACATAACCTTGGGCTAGTCCAAGCAAGTCTAGGCATGCCTTGAATATGCATGTATATACACGGCTATAATTACATGATGTAACATATTTTATCATTTTTATTAAGTGTTGTCTAATCAAATTTTGGTTGTGCATTTTTACTACTTGATTTATGTACAAAGCTTACATAGTCAACTTATTATAACAAGCATGTATGTAAAATATATGTACATGTTAGACAAGCTCACACATGACCTATACAAATATAACACATGAGTTTGTGTTCTAGGATTAATAGGTGGAATTTATTATATTTAATCATGGTAAAATAATAGATTTTAAAAAATTTGACTCTTTTGTATTTAAAGGAGTTGTGTAAACATAGTGTGCCTGTATCGATCATCTCTATCAAGATCCTCGCTTCGCATCGAATTTCTAGAGATTTGCTCAGAAGTCATTGGGAACGAACCTTGATAAGAGTACTGTTTACCACCCCAATCGAAGGGACGAGGTAAAGTAACGATACAAAACACTAGAAGTCTTGTTTTATGTTTAAATAATTGACCTTTGGTAATGAACGGATTAATCGTTTTCCTTTAGAGAAATAATCGTTGATAATTATCATATTAGGATCGAGATCGAATCTTGTGAGGATATATATATATATATATGAGAGCATCTGTAAGCAGGAGTTGGGAGGAATACACCCGACATACACCCATTGTGAGTTGGACATGTCTTTTAGGTTTAAGGTTAACTATGATGACGAACCTAACCTTACAAATTACCTGACCCGTGAAAACTGAAATGATTGTTGAAATTAGGATCTGATTATTGACTGTCGGTAGTGGGAAGGAGGCTATGTGAATATAAAATGTAGATCTTGAAGTGCAAGATGGGTAGAGAAGTTATGCTAAAAATTTTCACCATGGAAAAATGAATGGATGATCTGAAAGATCATGGGAAATAAGTCCCCATTGTATGGGACCATTGAGATGATGTAAAAAGTTGGTTTAAAGGCATATACACTGGATCTACCCTAGGACTTCAAGGGCTGCGTGAATTATGTTTCGTATATCGAACTTGATAAAATGTCTATCAAGCGAAAATCTGATTGTTTCCTACTAAAATTTAGATCGGCAAAAAGTTGCATTCATCAAAAACCCATGAACATCATGGGTAGAGAAAGTAAGTCAACATTAAGCCTGATCTTATTCCCGTAGTTATGTTTGCTGAAACTCGCATATTGTAATGAATTACACTTGTGAGGAATGACCGAATGTGGAGGAAATACCCATTGGCTTTAAATCTATAAGAATCGAGTAGTAAGATAAATTGATCTTTGAGGACAAAGATCCTGTTTAGGGGTAAATGCTGTGACAATCCGTCAATATATGGTCGATATTTTTTTCTCAATATTTATTTGAAAACATTATTTTAATGTTATTATATGAACTCACTTATTTTTGGGAAGAAATTTAGGTCTACGTCTTGAAGTAGCATCGACTACGTCTAAACCGGAGGACTCTACGTTACATGTTTACGTTTACATACACCGTTTTTGGTGACAGTCCGACATTTCAGGAAATAAATTTATCCGTGAATATTATTTTGGGATTTAAATTTGTGTTGGTTCATAAACTCACAAATTTACGAGAAGAGATTAGGACTTACGTGAATAATTTAACGTCCTTTACGACTAAACCGGAAACCTCAGGTTTACGTATTTACGTTTTTGAACTCTGTTTTTGATGAGGCAATTTTTATTAGACTCGTTTTGTGCCGCTGATTCATAATTTATAAAAACGTTTTTCGTAAAACGACCCGAGGGCACGCAAATCAAGGAAACTAGAATCAAGGAGTACCCGTAAATAATTGGGGATGAGACAAAACAAGTTTTTCCCCACCCCCAATATGGGATGGTTTAAGCTTCAACAACACACCTCATGTGTGTCAAATTGTTAAGCTAACTAAGGACACATGTCCTTAGTGTTGCACCAAAACCATCCACACCTTAAAACTACTAACTAAAACCATTCTCTCACATAACACTCATGCAAACCACCATTTTTCTCTCAACTCTCTCCCTATAAACGTCCACTCTTCAACCAATACAACCCCCATTTGATCTTGATTCAACCATAAATCATATGTTATTTACACATATGATGAAAACCTATTGAATATATATTGATTGGAGGTGATTTTAACAACTAGAAAGGAGTTTCCATGGAGATCAAGGGCTGATTTTTGGAGAAGTCTACAAATATTTGGTGATCCTAGAAGTGGTGTTGATATCTCATAAGATTGGTTACCCAAAACCAAGTCTTGTTCATCACCAACCCCATCTTTTTATCACTTTGGTGATATAGAGATTGTTCTTCCTATCCTCTTGTTATTTTGAATATGTAACCATGTATTTTATTTCTTAATGTATATGTATATGATGATATATAATGATAAAAATTTTGTGTGGGGATCATGTGTTCATAAACTTGGATAAAAAGATTGAAAACTACATGTAAAATGGTTAAATCATGCTTAAAATAGTTGGCTGTATAAAAACAGTAAGCAACCATATGAAAAACTGATAAAATGGCATAGTGGAATCAATATACAGTAAGTATTAAGTCTTGTACATATGTGAGAGTTGGTCATGCAATGGAATAATTATAATGAGTGAGATATGATCAAAACAAAATTGATGTATCAATCTGAATAGTCTGTTTTGTGAGGACTGTTAGGGATACTTAGACCTGGATTGAGCAGTAGCTAAAACTAAGTTATTTGTAACACATAATATGAAGTTTATGTCATCGAAAAATGAGCTTCTATATCCTTTTAGAACTCAAGATATGGTAAAAATGGTAAAAGTGAAAGTAAAAATCAGATTTGTAAAAATTAAAGTATATAGTATTATAATAGCACTCAAGTAAATAATATATAAAATGTAAACTTAAAACCCACTAACTTATATATAACATTTATATAAGTATGTACAATAATAAATAAATGAGATATTTTATAAATATGGCAATTTGATAAGTTTTATAAGTTATAAAACTATAAACATGATTTTTACGTCTTTTCGGCGAAAACCGTAAAATTAACGTTTTCGTCAATTAAAACTTAGATGGTGTGACCCGTCTAATGTGAACTTTTTATAACTCATATACTGATATATAAGTACATATCACAAGTAAAAACCGATAAACCCCGAGCTTTATAACATACGGACATTAACGGGCCAAATTAGCCTTACTGGACTATTAATCCAACTAATTTGGCTAAACACTAATAAACTTGCTTAATTGGGCTTAACCCACTTGGGCCCAACATGTAAGCATAGGACTGATAATAAAAGTGTAATTGGGCTAATATAATATATTGGGCTTGTAATGGGCCCATTGGGCCTCAAAATGTAAATAAATTGAACTAGTATAACTAGTCTAGAAATGTACCAACACATGATATTTTAATGTGTATAAAGATATAAACTCCCACATGATCATCATCATACTCATGATATCATCATATATATATATATATATATATATATATATATATATATATATATATATATATATATATATATATATATATATATATATATATATATATATATATATATATATATATATATATATATATATATATATATATATATATATATATATATATATATATATATATATATATATATATATATATATACATAGTTATTGTTTTTATAAAGTCATTGGACAAGAGTCTAAGACGAGTATTATTTGTCTAGGTTTCCGTGATTGAAGCACGTACCGTATATCCGAATCGCCGATAACCGCCTTTCCCAATCAACGTGAGTTCATAGCCTCGCACTCTTTCAAATGTTTTTATGAAATGTTTTATAAACCCGCGAGGGAGATAACATGTTAGTTTTGATAAAATAGGACATCATTTGTCCCGACTGTTTGCTTATTGATTTGGACAATGATTCTATGACCCGATGAATGATTATATGACCCGATGTATGAGATAAAATGGATTATTAAAGTTAGGTTATGTAACTAAAAGTCCCATTAGCATGAATTGTGAACTACCGGGATTTGGTAGACGCTTATGCATATAATAGTACTATTTGGGTACGATCACCCCAGTTCGCGCCTTGACGGTTGATCCGCGTCGTGCCACATTGATTGGTAAGCGAATTTATGTATGAGAAGATTTACATAGCGTGATTTTAGTGACGAAACGCTAACTTAGATGGGAAAATTGAGTTTCGGGCTAGCTACCCGTTGTTTGTTGTAGTAAGGTAACAATGTCATGCGGCTTATAATAATCCAAACAACGAAAATACTGCTATACGCCTTGAATTACAATATATTGCCTAACTAGCAATACGGGGTCTTATTATTGATATTATGTTCGTGTTTTGGTTTTACATAACCATATTCATATAACGGTTTTTATTTAACTCTATACAACGTTATAAAACGTATTGTATGATGTTTTTACGACATTGGTTCGTATAATGGTTTTGAAGGCTAAAGCCTATATTATGATTTTGACAAGGATTTGTATAAAATGTTTTGGCCTATTTTATGGCCTACTACAAGGATTTGTACAAAATGATTTTCGGTAATAAATATATACCGATGATATATTAATGGTTTTATTAAACTCTATGAATTCACTCGGCGTTTTCGCTGACCTTTTCTTTTAACATGTTTTATCTCAGGTACTTGAAGGTAATTCTCGGGAAGACAACAAGAATTCATGGCCCGTACTTAAATAATAATTTCCATTCAAATGCTTTGTAAAACTTGTATGAAATACTATGACTTGGGACCTATGTAAATTTGATATTTATGAATGGAAATGCTTATTATTAAACGATGCGATTTTTAAGCGTTGTCTATGATGTGAGTAATGTGCTATCCCGTAACACCAACAAGTCTTCCGCTGTATTGAATTGTGTATATTTTGGGGTGTTACACATAATTCACGAAATATGCCCAAAATAAAACTAAGTGATGAACCTCAAAACCGTGGTTGTCACATGACTCCCTCTTAATAGAAATCTCATCCCGAGATTTACTCCTTAGGATCAGTTCCATCATTAGAAAATAACTGAGGATACTTGTTCCTCATGAACTCCTCCCGTTCCCAAGTGAACTCTGGTCCATGTTGCGAATTACATCTATGTTAGCCAACGGTATCTTACTTCTCTTTAGAGCCTTAACTTCACGATCCATAATCTATACCGGTCTTTAATAAAACGAAGGCTCGTATCTATTCTAATATCATTTAACGGCACCTGCAAGTCCGTCTTTGCTCAACATTTCCTCAAATTCGACACATGAAATACATCATGCACACTGCTTAACTCTTCCGATAATCTCAACCTATAAGCCATTGGTATAATCCTTTCAAGGATTTCAAATGGACCCACGAATCTAGGTGCTAACTTCCATTTCTTCCCAAACCGCATCACCCCTTTCCATGGTGAAACCTTTAGCCTAACTTTGTCTCTAACACTAAACTCCAACGGCTTACACCTCTTGTCAACATAGCTCTTTTGTCGGTATCTGGCCGTCTTTAGCTTCTGATTTAGTACTGTTATCGCATTAGTAGTTTCCTGTACCAATTCAGGCCCTATAAGCTGACTGCTTCCAACCTCAGCCCATAGTAGTGGTGATCTGCATTTCCTCCCATAGAGTGCTTCAAATGGTGCACACTCTATACTAGCATGATAACTGTTGTTGTATGAAAACTCAACCAACACCAAATGAGTCTCCCAACTACCTCCAAAATCTATCACACACGCCCGTAACATATTTTCTAGTGTTTGAATGGTCCTTTCACTCTGACCATCTGTCTGTGGATGATAGGTCGTACTCATATCCAGTCTTGTACCCAATGCCTTCTGCAACGTTCCCCAAAACCTAGAAGTAAACCTGATATCTCTATCCGATATTATTGACACCGGCACCCCATGTTTTGCCACCACATGCTTCATGTACTTCTTAGCAAACTTCTACATCTTATCATCCTCTCGCATTGCAATGAAATGTGCAGACTTAGTCAGCCTATCAAATATTACCCATATCTTGTCCTTACCGTTATTAGACCTTGGCAGCATAGTAATGAAGTCGATGGCGATATTATCCCATTTCCACTCAGGAATCTTAGGTTGCTGCAGTAATCCTGAGGGTCTTTGATGCTCAGCTTTCACCTTTGTACAAGTCAAACATTCGATGACATGCACTGCGACATCCTTCTTCATTCCTGTCCACCAATACATGTCCCTTAAATCCCGATACATCTTATCAGCCCCTGGGTGTATTGAATACCTCGTTGCATGGGCTTCATCCAATATGACTTTCCTTGTATCAGCAAACAATGGAACCCAAATTCTGTCTAAATAATACAAACAGTTGTCTCCCCTTTTCTCCATGAACTTGTCCATACTGTGTAAATTTTCCTCCTACACTTTTTCCTCTTTAATTGCTTCTCCCTGGGCTGCCCGTATCCTATCTCTAAGACTCAACTGAATAGTCATACACATGGCTCTTACTCTCTTTGGTTTCAGTCTTTCCTTCTGGCTCAAAGCATCCACTACCACATTGGCCTTTCTTGGATGATACTTGATCTCACAATCATAATCACTAAATAATTCCAACCACCTTCATTGTCTCATGTATAGGACCTTCTGATAAAAAATGTGCTACAAACTTTTGTGATCTGTGTAGATTACAATTTTCGTCCCATACATATAATGTCTCTAAATCTTGAGAGCAAAGACTACAGCCCCTAGTACCAAATCGTGTGTGGTGTAGTTCTTCTCATGATTCTTCAACTGTCATGATGCATAAGCAATAACTTTATCTCTCTACATAAGAACACACCCCAACCCCTTATTAGATGCATCACAATACACTACAAAATCCTCCACTCCTTTAGGCAAAAACAAGTTTGGTGCATTACACAACATGTCCTTTAGTGTCTGAAAGGCATCCTCTTGATCCTTACCCCACTCATACTTCTGGTTCTTTTGTGTCAGCAATGTCAAAGGCTTCGATATTATGGAGAATTCTCTATAAACCTCCTGTAATATCCGGCTAAGCCTAAAAACGACCTTATTTCACACGGTGTAGTAGGTGCCTTCCAATCTTTAACAGCTTCAATCTTCCCCAGGTCTACATGTATGCCGTCCTGGTTAATCACGTGCCCCAGAAAATGCACCTCTTGTAGCCAAAACTCACACTTGGAAAATTTCCCATAAAGCTTCTCATTTCTAAGTAGTTCCAACACTAACCTCAAATGTTCGACGTGCTCCTTCTCTGTCTTGGAATAGATAAGTATGTCGTCAATGAAAACTATGACAAACTCCTCTAAGTACGTTATGCACACTCGGTTCATTAGATCCATAAACACTGCTGGAGCGTTGGTTAAACCAAATGGAATGACGGTGAATTAAAAATGTCCATACCTTGTTCTAAATGCAGTTTTCGGTATATCCTCCTCACATACCCGCAGTTGATGATAACCGGACCTGAGGTCTATCTCTGAGAAATATTTTGCTCCTTGTAACTAATCAAACAAATCATCAATCCGTGGTAGTGGATAACAATTCTTAATGGTCATCTTGTTTAGTTCCCTATAAACGATACACATTCGAAATGACCCATCCTTGTTCTTCACAAATAACACCGGTACTCCCCATGGAGAAAAACTAGGTCGAATGAAACCTTTGTTTAGTAGTTCCTTGAGTTGCTCAGCTAATACTTGCATCACTGACGGTGCTAGACGATATGGTAACTTTGCTACGGGTGTTGCCCCGAGTACTAAGTCAATCTTAAACTCTACTTGTCTCACCGGTGGTAATCTCACTAAGTCGTCTGGAAATACATCCACGAACTCCTTTACTACCCGAATCTTACTGATCTGTGACTCATCATCCTTCACACTCATGAGGTATTTGGTCATCTTATCCCTCTTTTCCCCATGAACATATAATACCTTACAATCACCTCTGGGAATTTTAACAACTTTATCATGACATACTATCTCAGCCTGATGCCATGATAACTAATCCATCCCAATGATCACATCAAAACTCCCATGACCTAAAGGGATCAAATCTATAGTGAACTTATAATCTCCTAACTCTAAGCTAAAGTTTTAGAAAATTTCATCTACTTCTTCCTGTTTACCACTAGCTATCTCAATCACATAACCCGGTTTTGATACAAAAGGACTCATGTTTAACATATGCACAAATTGGGAAGATACAAAGCTAAAATCGGCTCGAGAGTCAAAAAGGATAGTAGCAAAGTGATTGTTAACAGAAAACGTACCCGTCACCACATTCGGGTCCTGGACAGCCTCTACTGCATTCGCAAGGTAAACCCGGCCTCTATTCCTGTTTCCTATGTTCCGGTCATTCTGATCCCAGTTTCGATTCCCATTGTTTCCATTGTTGCGGTTGGTATTGTTCCGACGACCAACGCCTTGATTCCCTCGGCTCCCCTTCAATGCTAGCTGACCCCTTCCTTGATTAGTTGCCCTGGCCAACCTTGGGCACTCTCTCTTGTAGTGTTCGGGTTGTCCACACTCAAAGCAGTTTCCCCCGGTGACATTCTTCCCTACAGACTGGATTGGTGTTGCGTTCCGGTTAGGTGCTCCACAATCCTTAGAAAAGTGCCCCGGTTTATGGAAATTGAAGCATACATGGCATGGTGTGCCTCTTGGATAGAACCTAGAGCAGGTTCGACAAGCTGCGTTGTTGTTGCTCGGATTTCTAGAACTTTGAGGTACTCTAATGGCAAAACTTCTTCCATCTTTTTCCTTTTTACCATTATTCCAGTTGGTGTCAGGCGATCTCGCAGCTTCTGGCTCCTTTCTTTTATCCCCCGCCTTTCCCAAAGTTCCACTAGATATAGCCTCCTCAGTAAGTATTCCTGCGGTCAATATATCTTGTTGTATCGTGTTAGGCTGAGTAGCCTTGATCATTCCCCTGATCCGAGTAGGCAATCTAGCGATATACCGCTTGATTTTGTTCGCCTAGCGAGTAACCATATAGGGAACCAACTTTGCCAACTCATGGAAGCGATCCGTGTACTCTGCATGAGCAGCTCCAACCATAGTATGTCCCTAAAACTCATTCTCCAGCTTCTCCATTTCATTGCTTGGACAAAAATCCATAGTCATAAGAGCCTTAAAGTCGTTCCAAACCATAACATTTGCATCAACTCTCTCTCTTGCTTGAACTTGAGTATTCCACCAAATTAAAGCCTTCCCCACTAACGATCCGGTTACATACATGACCCTCTGATTGGGTAAACAACCGCTCATCTGAATCACATTCTCCATCTTCTCAATCTATTGGGTAAGTACTACCGCTCCACCTTCCATCATACTCTTTTTCACCACAAGACGTGAATGCCTTATAGCTACAACCATTGTTTCCACCTCCTCATTGACCATTGTTGTTGTTGTTATTCCGGTTATTAGTCACCTGTTGAACAATGGTTGGTATTATGTTGGCCATTTGAGCAGTAATCAAAGCAGCCAAATCGGGATTTCCGTCACCACCACTTCATCCGGAACCATTTCGCGTATTTACCATACTATAGTAAAAACATGACACCCGTTAATAACTCCCAAAATACTCCATATAGTATACTTACCATCATATACACGCCTATCATAACCATACGTACTACCAACATATACTATACAGGCATGTATCAATCCTATTTCATGTAATCATACTTAGGAATCTATTGAAGTTGTGGTACTTGTATAACTATGTTGGCCACCATACTTATACAATTACCCTTTCCCCAATGTACTCCCTCCTATGATGACACTTTTAAGAATCAATACAACACATAACACATAATTCCATCAACTCACAAAAACATATAAGCACGCGAAATAAGGTCCAAAACTTCATTTATTAAAATAACATAGTCAAATACTTGAAACATCCCCAAATCCATAGTCTAGCTAAACTAGCATAGACATAATCTAAACGAAAACATAAACAATTTTAAGGCATACCGCCCATAAGAGTGGAAATAGATTAAACTACTTTAAACAAATAACTGTTCAGTGGATTTTATGTCTGATTCATCCCCCCCTGTTATCATTATTTCCCGAATAGACTTTACGTTTTGTGACCATCCTCATTAGCTCTTTATTATCTCCTTCCTTAGATGTTATAGTTAGTACTTCTCTGTAAACCCGTATGTTGTTCACTTCCTCCTTAGACATGTGTTCTGTGGCCTCACATGGATACCATTCATATGGAATTTTAATCCTACGGGGAAAACGCCTAATACACCTCCCTATCTTTCTATTTCCAGTGGGTTTAGCAATCACGTGCTTCGTAGGGGGCATGACTTAAATACCAAAAGAAAACATCACACATTAGATATTCGAAAATAACTTAGCAATTATTGTGAAAGTAATTCATATATCAAAATCAAATCAGAAATTAACAGGCGACTAAGTATGGGAAACTATAGTACAACTCATACTAGTCAAGACATCACAAAAAACAAATCAACAATACTCTGGAAATTCAATCAAAACCATACACGTATTCCTACGACGCCTATATGTAGGGATCCTTAAGCTATAGACTAAGCTAGGCAACCTAATTTTCTATAAACATTGTCTCTGATACCATTCTGTCACACCCCACCATAGCGGAATATGGGGCGCGACGTATGGATATCATCACAACATGGCGTGTCTATAGAGATAACTAAATGAAATAATAAATGTCATAAAATGGTGACACAAATGTCATGACAATATCTCAACAATGCAAGAGTCTAGGTATGTAGGTAACAGTCCTACCGCTTACTCGAGACAAACAAATAACACACATCAAACACATAAAGACACAAAATTTCACGAAATATGCCCAAAATAAAACTATGTGACGAACCTCAAAACCGTGGTTGTCACACTAAGGGAAGGGATGAAGTTATCACAAAATCGTTTT
This sequence comes from Glebionis coronaria, assembly GCA_025667525.1. Taxonomy (NCBI): domain Eukaryota; kingdom Viridiplantae; phylum Streptophyta; class Magnoliopsida; order Asterales; family Asteraceae; genus Glebionis; species Glebionis coronaria. Next base: position 273,620,044 of record CM046882.1, on the reverse strand, counting down.
GATTAGACTTTTTAATTTCAAAAGGATTAATAAAAATCTCTTCATTATCATAATTAAGAACATCAATCATATTGACCGATTCTTTTCCATTTGATTTAGTTCTGATTTTTCCAATTTTAAAAGCTTGTTGTTCATCCCTAACCCTAAGAATTAACTCCCCTTCGGCCACATAAACTAATGTTTTTCCGGATCTTAAGAATGGTCTACCAAGTATTAACGGAATACGAGGATCCATCTCATAGTCGACGACGACAAAGTCCACGGGGAAAGTGAATGTACCAACCCGAACAAAAACGTCTTCGGCAATACCAAGGGGGTATGCGAGAGTTCTATTAGCTAATTCAAGAGTCATGCGAGTCGGTACAAGGTCGGGTAATGATAATTATTTCCACACACTTAAAGGCATAAGATTGATGCTAGCAACGAGATCTGCTAAAGCCATACAATCATCAATTTGAGGAAACAAGCAAGGTAATAGGAGTCGTCCGGGGTCTCCAAGCTTTTCAGAAGCTCTTTGAGAAGAATCACGGAACACTTCTCATTTAAACGAGTGTTAACGAGCTCTACCATTTTTTCCTTCTTATTGAGCAAATCTTTGAACATTTTCACAAATTTAGGCATTTGAGCAAGTGCTTCAATAAGGCTTATGTTAACATTCACTTGGGAAATCATTTTCAAAAGGTTGGAAACATGAATGTCTTCTTTGGTGAGCAACTTAGTCTTGTCCAACCTAGAGGGATAAGGGATATTGGGTTTAGAAGTTGAAGGTTGAGAAGGAGAAGGACTCGCTTCTTGAACAACCTTAGGGTTAGGCTCTTTAGGCAATGGAGAACTAGTACTAGGAGTGGTAGTGGGAGGGATCACCGAAGGGGGAGTAGGATTACTCATTGTTACCTTCAGGCCTTGTCTCTCTTTTATAGGCGAAGAGATGGAAGGTCCCACTAAAGTGGCTCCACTTCGAGTAGTGATAGCTCTCAAATTAGCACGAGGGTTAATCTCGGTATTAGAAGGTAAGGCTCCTTAGGGTCTAAGGGCTTGCAACATTTGCACGAATTTCTTGTCGGTGGACTCTTGCATTTGTTTCATGGTTTTCTCATGTTCGTTCAATTTTTGAAGAACCAAGTCCATTTGAGGATTAGGCATATTGTACCCTTGATTGTTAAACCGTTGATTAGGAAAACCTTGCTTTTGATATTGATTATAATTTTGAAAACTTGATTTTGAAAACCTTGGTTTTAAAAACCTTGGTTATTAAAGCCTTGATTTTGATTATTAAACCCTTGGTTTTTCCCGTGAAAATTCCCTTGATTTTGGTTAAAACCCCTTGCATTTAAATTCCCTTGAAAATTACCCCTTTGAGGACCTTGGTTCCTATTTTGGTATTGGGTATTTTGGGCGGGTAGGGGTGGTCTTTGTGGAGCTACAAAACCTTGGGGAGCTAAATAGTTATTAGACTTATAAGGCAGATGGTTAACATCAACATTCGGTTTAAAGTGAAACCTCTCATTTTCATTGGAATTGTAAGCATGAAATTCTTGTTGTTGATTGTAAACCTTGTCACAATTATAGTACGAATATGGTCCACCACAAGTCTCACACATTACAAAAGTGTATTTTAAAGCATGTACATATGTAGTGCGAGGGTTATCTCTTAAAGAAAGTTGTGTCACAATTGAAGTAAGCGCCTTAATTTTATTATTCATGTCATTATCACTAGCACTAGCCATTTTAACCCTTACACTCTTGGTTTGAAATTTTGCCTTGTTTTCAATTATTGCCCAAGCCTCGTTCATGGATTTCACAAGAATATTACCCGCCGCGACACTATTGAGTGAGTCTTGGTCATTTAGAGTTAAACCATTGTAAAACGTGTTAATTTGATGTACTTTTGTAAAACCATGTTGTGGATATTTTCTTAAAACCTCCTTAAAGCGGTCCCAAGACTCACTAAACGTTTCCCCATATTTTTGTTCAAAGGTAATGATGTCATTCCTTAAAGCGGTGGTTCGTGATGGTGAGAAAAAGTAGTTAATGTTGGTCTCTAAATCCACCCATGTGGTGATACTTTGGGGTCGTTCCTTATCAAGCCAAATCCGGGCTTGTCCCTCGAGGGAAAAAGGAAAGAGTTACAAACGAATTGCCTCTTGTGGCACCCCATTGTATTTAACGGTGTTTACCAATTGTATGAAACATTTTATATGAGCGTGTGGGTCATCATGAGTACGGCCTAAAAATGGTGTATCGGACACCATTTGAATAAAACCCATTTTTAGTTCAAAATTATTTGCTCCAATATCCGGCACCACAATCGCGTCATCATTTCCCTCAATGTGAGATTGCAAGATCTTGATCATTGGTCAGTTATCCGTTGCCTCGTATTGTTCAAAGCTTGATGCTCGGGATCGGCTTGAGAGACGGTTCTCTTACTCTTCCTTTTGGGAGGTCGAGGTACACCACTTGGTATGTGTGTACGCACGCGAGTGCGCATACAACTAAAACCAAGGAGTAAGGGGATTCCCCTTGTTCGACTTTGAGAGGAAAGGGATTATCCCTCTCGAGGTTCAATATAAAAAAGCTACAAAATAATATATATTTAATACTAATTGGGTGGCAAAACTCTTGATGAGCCTTCCTTCTCAAAATACTCACAAGTGAACGGGAGGAATGAGGTGGCGCGAAGCACTTAAGTACCTAGCTTCCTTTAGACGGCCTTTTATAGCACGTCGCCTTTCTATTCACCTTAATGTTCGTATTTTTTCGAATTATTGCTTAACGAAAGTATCTATCTATTTTTGCCTTTATTATTGTTTGATCGATACACGTATAAGGAACCGGAACGCCTCCAAATATGGGGTATTGCAAGCAATGCTTATCAAAATATTCTATATTGAGATTCTTATACGTAATATCTATAGTAAAAGAAATTTTTTTTGTATTTTTTAAAGAAAAATATATTCACAATAAAAATCAAGATAAATCAAAATAAGAGATATAGTAATAATGCTTAATATTTTTGGTATATACTTTAGGAAAAGTATTACTTTTGGATTTTTTAATTTTTTGGTGCAAATCTTAGGAAAGAATTTGCTTTTGTGATTTTTTATTTTATTTTTGTAATTTTATCTTTTTGATTTTTTTGTATTTTTGATTTTTTTAACAAGAAAAATAACGCTCAAAAGTGAACGGATCCCAAAATCCAAATCGTCTCACGAAAAATCGTCAATCGTAACGAGATCGACGCGGCAGCGACACCATTTTAATAATCGTTTTTTAGTATATCATTTTCTCCTAGAATTGATTTTACGTTTTATCGTTAAGACTTTATTTGTTCTTGGTTAATAGTAGTGCTTGCTTGGTATCTATGTCTATTTAAACTAAAATGGGGAAAATTATGTAGGTTAAGGAATATATAAAAATAAAAGCGCAACTAATTCCCATAAAATTAATCTAAAATGCAATATAATTAAACTACAATTTAAAATCTAGATGCAACAAAACTAAACTATAATTAAATACATTAATAATTCTAAATGAAAATTAAACTAAATGCAAGCACGTAATAACAAGTATAAATGACAAAAAAATTAAATCACAAAGATGAACTTAAAAATAAAGAGTAAAGTTGTAACCTTTTTAGCTTATTAATCTCTAAGATGATAAAGCTAGAAGCTTTATATACTAATAAGCTTAATAATCACAAAAAGGTGTAAACTTTATACTAATAATAAGTTTGTTAGCTAATAACTGTATTTTGGTTAGTTAATTAAAAATGTGTAGCTTTTGCAAGATCTTTCTTTGTGTTGCTCGTACCCAATTATATTTGTCGTTGTTTCGTTCTCGGTATCTTCTCGAATCGATCACGGTTCAAAGTGAAATTGTTGTAATTGGTGACTAAAAGGGGGAGCTTTTGATCTATATCTACTAAAAAGGTAAATGCGTAAAGTAATAAAAGTAAACTAAAAGCAATTAATAATAATAAAGCCTAGATTAAACTTAAAACTTAAAACAGTAAAATACTTTAACTAAGAAAAACAGCTGATTCGGAATGTAATGCTTGATCCGGAATATAACCTTTATTCAAAGTAGTTGTTGATCCGAAATAAAATCATTCGTTCGGAATAAGTAGCTCATGCGGAATAATTACACTTATCCGGAATAAGCAAATCAAAGAAGCTCATTCTGAATATCTTGGGTTTATTGGGAAAAGTGCTGAATCGGAATAAGTGGTTCATTTGGAAAACATGACCTTCATCCGTAATATCCTTTATTCGGAATAATTAAAACAGAAAACTCATTCGGAAAACAATGCTTATTCGGAATACTTGGTTGGTTCAGAATAACTTCTTTATCCGGAATAATCAACTCATCCGGAATATCTACTGGTTCGGAATGTCTTCTTGACTCGGAATAACTAAATGGGAAGCTTGATCCGGAATAAATTAAAACAAAGGACTCTTCATCCGGAATAATCTTAAACTACAACCTTCATTCGGAAAGAAAGCTTCATTCGGAATAATTGGCAAGGTTGGTTCGGAATACTTAGTTTATTCGGAATAATTTTAACAAAACATTGATCCGGAATATTTTAGCTCATTCGGAATAATTGACAAAAAACCTTGGTTCGGAATCTGGGAAAATGGAAAACGCGAAGAACAGGGAAGCTATAACAACACGATTTTAACCAAAATCCACCAAGTTTTTAACCAAAACTTAAACTAATTTAACCACTAATCATTTACTAATGATAAACATCAAACCAAATCAACAAAAACTCAAAACCCACTTGTTTTTGAAGATCAAAACCAATAAAATAAAAGCTTAAAACTAGAGAATCAAATAGAAAAGATAGAACAAGATTAAAAGGAAACTTGATATTGAAATATTAAGGTTTAACAAACAAAATAAAAGATCAAAGTTACAAGATTTAACAAGGAATCAATAAAAATCACCAAACACCTTAAGGGTGTTGGTTCCCTACGAAATAGGAGAAGAGAAACAGAAAAGAAAACTAGTCTTGAAAATTTGAAGGGAGTCTCTATTTATAGGCCTTGGCTTGGTTTGGTGAGTGGGCTTTCTCCCTTTCTTTTTGTCTTCTCGTCTTTTCAGAAAAGTTGACGTTTTCGATTTGATTCGGGATTTGTCGACAAATAAATTTAACTCGTATTTTAATTTCTTCATTTAATAGACTTGAGTTCTTCGACACATATAAATCTTCCATCTTTGGTCCTTTTCTTCGATAAATATTCAAATAGGCCCATTGACTTCAAATATTTTGCATCTCTTGGACTATAGACTTCGTCTTTTCGTCTTTTTCTTCGATAAAACCCGTGCAATCCCATGTTTTCTTCAATATTTATCCGGTTGGCTCTGAAAACACAACAAACACACAAACCACACATAATTCCAAACAAATGACATTAAATACGCGTTTTGGCCTCGTTTTAGCAAGCAATAAGTGGTAAAAGGATGGGTGTTTTCACACCTATCATTAGCCTCAAAATATTGAGTCAAACAAGAATGTTCGGTCATAGGTTTATATTGTAACATTTAGTAAAATGTTGTAATAGTTAGTTAAAATAGTCATGACATTACGGGCTTGATGGCTGGCTTAAAAGGCCTCTTTCAAGGTACTAAGCATTTATTCAAGTCCGACCCAATCAAACTATATCCCATAAAGCCACATGTAGGCTAGGCTATAAATACCCTTCCTAGCATGTTAGGAAGGGTGTTGGTTGTCATTTTTCTTAATCTAATCTTCAAAAAGTTTCACACACTTCTCTCTACTTTCTCTCACTACTTTCTCTCTCTAGAATCCATCTATTTTTCTATCTTTAATTCTTGTTTAATCATATAATCAACCATGGTGAAGTGAATAATTATGGAAACAACAAATGGTATCAATCGCCACGGGGTAGATTAGTGATTGTTTGTTTGGTTTTAAATTTGTTTCGTATGATTTCATCTATAAATCATCTCGAATTAAATTTTTTTTAGTGTTTTCGGGTTATATATCTTCTATATACATGTGGTAAGGATTTGGTATAATTTTTGTGGGTAAAAACCCGAAGTTCTTTGGTTATTTGGGTGATTTTTGAGGTATTTTTCGAGTCACTGTGATCTTGGATCACGTCAAATTCGGGATAAGAACGTGTTATTCCGAAGTGGTTACAATGGTTTTTGATTATTCAGATGTTGTCTCAAGGGTTTATGTTTATTCCAAAGTCCTGAAGTAAAATCAACAATATTCAGAAGTAAAACCTTATTATTCCGAAGTGCTATACTTCAAATATTCCGAAGTTATTATTTAGTTAGTAATTCCGAAGTTCTCCGTTGCTTTCTTATTTTTCCAAAGTCAATACTGAATATATTGAGAAGTGCTCATTCATAAGAATTCTAAAGTCCATTTTTGACTATTCCGAAGTAATCTTTCAAATATATTCCGAAGTTCTTCAAAGTTACATTCCGACGTTATCAAGTTCATTCATTCCGAAGTCTGTATAATCATCATTCCGAAGTGAATAGTTTTTATGTTATTCCGAAGTACCATTGATTCTGAAGTGACGATTGGTTGGATTATTGCGAAGTAATCTTTCAACAATATTCCGAAGTACATTTATTTTGGGAGTATTCCGAAGTGATTCCCAAGAAACGAATTCAGAAGTAAAATTTCTTAAGGATTCAGAAGTTATCAAGGACAATTATTCCGAAGTTCATTTGTCTTTGGGATTCCGAAGTTGGTTTTTGTTTTGGATTCCGAAGTGAGTTGGGAAATTCATTCCGAATTGGATTTTTTTTGATATTCCGAAGTCCAACATTCCGAAGATACCATTCAAAATCTAAGTATTCCAAAGTGGGTAAGTTGATTATTGCGAAGTGGGAAAGTTGGTTATTGCGAAGTGGATTTCGAAGTTCACACTTAATATCCAGGTATTCCGATGTTAACATTGAGAACATTTTTAGGGGATTTTAACATCTTTTCTCACAACAACATTCACAACACATCTACTTAAGATCCGCTTTCACTTCATCTATTTCAAAGTTCTCGACATGGATTATACTCAAGAATATCATGTGACAAACAACAATATCATGGTGGCGGGTAATAAAGAGAGACCACCAATGCTTGTGACTGGTCGATATGCACAATGGCAATCACGATTCCTTCAATATCTTGACACAAAACCCAATGGTGATGTTCTTCGACGTTGCATCAAAGAAGGACCCTATACTCTCACTACAATAACCATTCCTGCAAATTCCGGCAACCGACTCGACGAACGGTTTCGATGAGCAGACAATTGAGGAAACATATGAGAACACTTCGAAAGAGAAACGTGCTTGGATCGATGCAGAGAAGGAAGCAATCTATCTGATTCTAAGTGGGATTGGGGATGATATTTACTCAACGGTTGATGTGTGCTCTACTGCAAAAGAAATGTGGTTTGACATTGAACGCTTGCAACAAGGTGAATCAATTAACAAGCAAGATGTCAAAACTAACTTGTTCTGGAACTTTGGTAAGTTTACATCATTGGATGGGGAATCAATTGATTCATATTACTCAAGGTTCTACAAGATGATGAATGACATGACAAGAAAGAATTTGTAAGTCTCCACCATGCAAGTCAATGTGCAATTTCTACAACAGCTTCAACCAGAGTGGACACGATCCGTAACTTTGGTGAAACAACAGAGTAAGTTAGACGAGGTCAACTATCACACGCTCTTTGACATTTTGAAACAATTTCAAAATGAGGCGAATGAACTTCGAGCTGAAAGGATAGCAAAGACTGCTATCCACTTGCTTTGGTGTCTACCACTCACCACCTTCAAGATCATCGCTCTCGTGCTCCAAAGTCATAATCTACTACATCATCCTCACCAAGGTATTCCACTACATCCTCCTCACCAAGATACTCCACTTCATCTAAGTACTCTGCTCCCATAAGATCACGAGACAAAGAACCAAGAGCACCATCACCATCACCTGAGCCATCATCTAAAGAGGACAGTGATGAAGAACTAGCTTAGAAGGATAGGGAGATGAAACAACAAATTGCTTTCGTTATGAAGACCTAAAAGAAAATCTTCAAACCCACCAACAACAATCTTCGAACATCATCAAATACAAGGAACCAATATGTTGAGAGTCCTCGAAGGTATGACACACGTCAATGTGATGAAAGTCCTCCAAGGTATGATCGACGTAATCCAACACATGTTCAGGGTTCTGCACGGTATTATCGACAAACTGCTAAGTATGATGCTCAGAGGATTGCTACTGCTGCTGGGAATAGGGACACTGTTGGTACTCAAGTGGTTCAGCAAAGTGGGATTCATTGATTTAATTGTCAAGGCTATGGGCATATGGCAAAGGAATGTAGGAAGCCGAAATGAGTTAGGGACTCTGGCTATCACATGGAAAAGATGCTGCTATGCAAGAAGATGGAAGCTGGGGTTAAACTATCGGTTGAGGAAGGAGCAATGCTTGATGACACTGATGATGAAGCCTCCGATCAAGAACTTGAAGCACATTACTCGTACATGGCAAAGGTTGAAGAAGTTCTCAACGTCACTGAAGATGATAATGGTCCTATCTTTGATACTGAGCCAATCGATAAGGTACACACTAAAGTGGAATATAATGTGTTTGGTAATACCCATGAGAATTGTGAGCTACCCAAAGCCATCAATGACACATGTATGATGGAAACGGTTGATAGCAATACCATACCCGATTCATCAGACAGGTGCAATAATGAGTCTGAGGATGATCAACATGCAAATAAGTATGATGATGACGAGGAGCATATTACGCTTGCTAACTTAATTGCTTCTTTACAAAAAGATGTCAAAGAAACTAGAAAGAGTCAAAAGAAATTAAAGAAGGCAAACGCTACGCTCACTAAAAATTTTGAAGAATGCAAAGTTGCTCTAATTAAATCTAGTGAGACCATTGATAGCTATAAAGCTCAGCTTCTTCAAAAGACCAATGATATTGAGGGGTACAAAGGGTGTTTAATTAATGTCAAAAAGGACGATTGTCAATAGAAATACAACGAAACTCTTAAGCTTCTAGAACAAGAGAAACATAATTATAACACCTCTTTGAGTACTGAACGTCACAAAACTTATCTTGCTACCACTAATGTCAGTGAGCTAACTCAAGTAAATGGTTTTCTTCAAGAGGATAAAACTAAATTTGTTAATGAAAAGAAAGCTGTGGTTGAAAAGATTGAAAAGGATTTCAAAACTAAACAAGCAAATGACATCGACAAATGGTGGAACTTGAAACTCAACTTTATTTTTACAAGAAAATTGTTTAAAAACTAATGAATCAATTCAAACCATGTGAATGTTGGCACCTCGTTCATTTTTCAAGGATAGACCTAGTTTTGCAAATCCTAAGTAACTTGAGCATGCTTAATCTGAGAATCAGCACATATATCTTGATGAGTCCCAATGGATCGATCTTGATTGTCTTGTTGTTAGGCCCGATAGTGAAGAGACAAATGATTTGGAAGAAGAGAGTTGACCAAAATTTAATAAAGAATTTGTTAAACCATATAATTATGCTTATGAAAACAGACTTTATGGTCTTTTCAAACCACAAACACAGAAAACTCGTGAGCAAATATTTTTCGAATGTGAACAAATAAGAATTAAATGGAGACAAGCTTTTGCCACTAAGAAAACTAATATTTCAAAATTTATTGACTACTTGTCATATAAAGCTTTTGTAAGCAAGAGTAAGCAAGCACTTAGTATTCTTAAGAGTAAAATTGAAAATTTCAAAAAGGTTGTTGACGATGATTGGAAAAAACGTGAACTTTCAACGGCGGTAAAGAAATGCCTCACGATATAACTATGCTTGTGAAAACTATTTTGATTCCACTTGCAGAAAGAACAAATAAACATGCTTTGGAATTTGAAAAGTTAATGGAGCAAGAAATGTTTGACGATTTGAAATATGTGGAATCTCTTGAAAAAGAAATTGGCAATCATCAGCCTGAAAGAGACGAGTTTTCCACTGCATATGATCTACTCTTACAAGAATGTCTCTCCAAATATATTTTGTGTGTTGCTCTTACATCTTGTGCAGATATAGACGAATATTCTGACGTGGCATGCAAATATCTTGATCAAGTCAAAGAGTGTGAACGTCTTGAAACAAAGCTTTCGAAATACAAAGATAATGTTGATCAAAAGGCTTTTGCATTAATTCAAGACCGATGTGATTTTATTCAAAAACATTTTCATTCTCTTGAACTTGTGTTGCAAGCCAAAGTCAGAAAAGGACCAAATGACAATAACTTACAAGGAAAACTTTCAGCATCGTGTCGAGAAATGAACTAAATGAGTATGGAAATTACAGACTTGAAAGCTCAATTGCAAGAAAAGGACATAGCGATAGAAGAGTTAAATAAACTCGTTGCCAAAATGGGTGGGAAAGATGTGGAACCTAAAGTTGTGAAACCTGTTGTTCGACAACCCAATGCCTACAAGGATCCAAAGCCGTCTATCTTAGGAAAACCGACTCCGTTCTCCAATTCTTCTCATATGAAATCTAGGTTACCCCCTAAGACTGATGTGCAACCAAGTGTTCCAAAACCACCCATATCACCCTATGTTCCTCCATATAGAAATCACACTGTTGCTAAATACAACCATGTGAATGCACCTAGCACTTCTAGGACTCCTCCAAAACATGTGACATTCGTGTCCACAAAGGAATCTGTAAGTTCAAATGACTTAGTTCATACCAACAACCTAGAGGATGCTAAGCAAAAACGGATGATTCAGAAAGACAAACCCAAGTATTCAAAACCTAGTTCACCAAATCCTGCTAGAGTTCAACACACTCCTAATAGTAGTCAACCAAAACCTAGGATCCCTTTCCAGCAACCTAGGAAATGACAACTATCCATAAGTACTCGTGTTTCGAACACTACGCCTGATCGATTTGGAAAACCAAGGAAGACAAGTATTTTCATGAATCCCAAATTCCCTGTATGTCCCACCTGCAAAAAGGTCATTCAGAATGGAAATCATGACCATTGCATTCTGCAATACCTTTATGAGGTCAAATCTCGTTCCTTTGAACGAAGATCGAATACAAAATCCCATAAGACAACAAGGAGATACAAACCCGTCGCAAAGAAAAGCAATAACAACAAATCTGAAACGTGCATTAAAAAAGGACATAGTTTCTCTCCAAAGAAGTATTCCGTTGTGCAAGAGAAAACTACTCCTAAATCTAGCCTTCAGTGGAAACCAACGGGTCGGATCTTCAAAGAAGTTGGTCTTAGGTGGATTCCCACAGAGGAGAGTGTTGAAACCTGCTCCAGCACTAATGCGGGTGTTCTGAATATAGACAATGAATTTGTTACTCCTAACACTAGTATTTCTGCAAACTCTTCTTCTATCATTGCAGGTACAAAAACGGATTCTGAACCCACTTCTCCTTCGTAAAAGGGTTCCAATTCTGTACATTCGATATCACCTTCTTCTGTTGTAGAAAAGTCTATTTTGGATTATTTTCGAAAAACTTGAGAAAACAAAAAAATAAAATAAAATGTAAATATCATTAGAAAAACAAAATAAAAATGGAAAAACTCTCAAAATACCAAAAATATTCTTCTCGACATGTCTTTCAGTATCGATAATATGGACGTACCCAGAAATGTCGCTCAACAACGACACGGGGATGTACATAAAGCTCGAACGACAGTTGTAAATATTTTTCAAAACATGTCATTTCAATGATTTATAATTACCTCAGATTGTGACTCGTACGTCAAAGAAAGGAAAGTTGATCACGAAGATTACTTATCCTCAACAACGGGAAAATTAAATTTCTCGGTCATGAGCTATCGATAAAAACATTCAAAGTTTTTAAGCTCATGTAAACGACTTATAGTTAAATGTCAGACTGTAAATCGAACTTCAAATAAAGGAAAGTGTATCTTTAAAGATAACTTATCCTAACAACAGGTAGAGCAATCTATCTTGGGTTGAGCTTGTCACAAATCATTCAACGTTTTGAGCTCAACATAATGGCTTGTAATCACTTTCAGATTGCAACCCTCAGCAAAAGAAGAGAAATCTTCTTACACGTGAGTGGATTCGTCAAGACATTCAAAGTCTATGAAGTCAAGTTTATGCTTTAGAGAAACCTTTTCGCCAAAAAGAATTGATTTTTCAAAAAGCGTTGAACACAATTTTTTTAAGAATTTCTCAATGATATTCAAAATCTTTCAAAAATTGTGTGTTCAACGACTCCTATCCTTTAACACCCCCAAATTACATTGCGCATCGGAAATACACATTTGGGTGCTAAATACAAAAATCGTTATGCAAGACACTTTGAAAAATCTCAAAATGATACATTTGAAATATAAAAGAAAATAATTTAACCATTGTCTAAAACTTTCAATCCCAAGTAAAAACAATTTTAAAAATATCAGAGTAACATTTAGGTCCCCCAAAAGATTTTATCCAATCAACAAACAATTTACCAAAGTACATGACCGTACATTATTATTTTTATGACAAAAGGGAAAGAAATCCGTTTTAGACCAATCACCACAAAAGCAATCCGCAATCCTTCTCCAGCAAGCTCCATCAGCAATCCACTTCAATCACCTGAAATACATGCTTAAAATCATCAACACAACGGTTGAGCGAGTCTATAGGTTTTCCAAATAATCATTTGAACACAAGAGAAAAATCAATCAAGATCATTTAATAGAATTGTTGTGCACACAATCTATTAATCTGGCATTCTAGTATATAGCAATAGCTATTGAATTGTATTAAGCTCATGACACCGACCCCTTAACTTACTCAACCACGCCTAAAGCCAGCATGACTAGATGAATTCCAGTGCCCCTACTAGGGTATCAGTTGCAAGTATACCACATTCTCATTCTCGTAAAATTATCCTTCCCAGCGGGTTACTCAACGTAAAGCCCTGGTCTCAGATAGGGTCGTCAGCCCAATAGTACTATTATCAGAATAAGCGGCTATTCCCAACTCACAACATCAAGTCAGAAGATAGTTAACGGCTCATGAATTTAGGGACTTTTGCAACATAGGTACTTATACAATTCAAATCAACAAAGGCAACAAAGGTAACATTCGGGTCCAAACAATCAATCATGACTTGTGTTCATTTTACTTTCAAATAGCATGTATCCCCCTCGCGGCTTTTAGAATCATTCAAAAAAATCACAAAAGCGAGGCTATAGACTCACCTGGAGTAATAGATGTAGCAAGACGATCTTCGACGATAGTTGATGCCCGATAAACACAAAAAACCACAACCTATCAAATAAGGCGCGCTCATAAAAAATAAACTCGAATAAAATCCATACTTAGTAACATCAACCTCAAAATAATAAAATCACAACCAACCCAAAATGAAAACAATACAACTGACCTATTACTCTCTTCTATATGTTTACTTTATTAGTCCGTACACTCGATAAAAATCTGCCGGTACACACCAAATGTACGGGCTCGTTTACTCCACTTAAACACATCAAATGATAATCAGAGATATCACTTACTATATATAGAAATACCTGTTAAAAGCCCATCAAAAGATTTTACTTTTAAATTTCCCTGCCCGACACATCTTTGAACTACAAAAACCGGACAGTTTTACGTCACCGACTCGTACAACCATTTTGACCATTCTAAACAATCTCGTTTACAAATCCGACACTTGAGTTTGAAAATAGACTCAACACCCTTAGTTTAGAACCAAACATCAGAACTTGACCATTTTTACAACTCCTTCTATAGTCCCCGATATTCGATCCAAATATCGACAACAACTTCGGATTGTGTCGATACTCGTCTCCCGGTACACGAATAATCAAATCATCATAACTTCGCGCTCGTTTGGAGCTAGAAGCTCTACCTTATACTAAATCGAAGCTAAAAGAATTATCTACAACACTATACTATTAGTTTAACCATTTTCAAACAGTAAGTTTTTCAAAAATTACTTTTTACCTACTGGTCTAAAATACATGTTTAAAAATCATGTTAAATCAATTTTTCAACACAGTTTAATCATTCTCATATGTATAAAATCATCCTAATATCATCACAAACATATCATCTAACCCATAACACACTTAAATAATCATTCAAAAATTTACCCACTCAAAAATCCATACATGCAATAATTAAAATATGTATATAACATCACTAACAACAATATACCATCATAAAAATGGATCAAACCTTCATGGATCTTCATCAAAAACTTAAAGTTCTTGCATGTTGTTAAAAATTACATCAAAATGATCACCATTAAATTTCCAACATGGGATATGTTTTAGTTTTACTTGATTCAAAGTAGAAAATCAAAAATCAATGGATTTGTGGTGGTGGTGGACGGTTTTAGCAAGAAAAAGAGAATAGAGAGAGATTGTGGAAGAACACACATTTACTATGTGTTTTAGCTAGTGTAATTTCCTTTTATAGTGGAGTGCAGGGGCTTGTTTTGCCAATTTGTGATAGTTTTGGTCCAAAATGCAATTAATAGTTGTAAGGGTAGAAAATGTAAATTGTAATTTTTGAAAATATTTACGAGGCTCGGGTTTCGTAAAAATACTTTTCAAAAGTTAAAACGCACTCAAAATATGATGATAATATGATCCCGGTTCGACTTAATACGAACTTAAAATAAAAATGTCAAAAATATAAACATCGATACAACAAATGATAAAACATAAAATCTCGGGCATCCGTCGATATCGTGATCACTAATAATCCTCGCTATTAGTAAAAAGATAAAAATAAGACCTCCAACATCGGTTTTAATAAAACTATCAATTGTTATTTCATTTAACTCATCAAAAATTCGAAAATTATTCGTAAAAATAATATTATATAATATTAAATACATGACCTCCGGTTTGGGTTGTCACATCCTACCCTCCTAAATGTGAGCGACGTCCCGGCGCTCGGCCCCTCTTATACTCACATTCTATACCTCCTGAACAAATTAGAACTCTTTTCCTTAAAGAAATCCTCATGCTTCCTTTAGAATTTCAGATTTCACTTCTGGAATTCTTGTATCTTCATAATATAATCCTTACTATGTTTCGAACTCATAAGAACTCTTCATAGTTCTTTCTTATGAAAAGCAACTTATGTTCAAGTTGAATTCTTTCCTTGTTGTTCCCAAAACAATTTTCACTCTTCATAACGACACCTTAAGCATAACCACATTTCCCAATTTCAAACTCCATCGATTTCCTTCGATTGCCAACATAACTCTTCTAACAACTCCTTGTTACTAATAAACGGTCCTTAACCCATACAATCTTATCAATATTGTCAATATCACTTCTAGTTCAGTCATTCAATTCCACCTACATTTCTGGAATACACTGAAAACCTAATCTTACGTCCATAACTCACGATCTTTAACCTTCACAAATTGAAGTTCTTTATATACCAGCAATAGTACAACCTTACTACTAGCATGATAATCATCTTCATATAAAAATTCCAACAATTTCTATGTCAATCACACACGCACAAGCATACCCTTCAATGTTCGAATCGTCCTTTCACTCTGTCCATCATTCTCTGTATAACACACAATACTCAACTCAACTTTGACTTTTACTCAAACTAGAATGTATCTATTACTTGACTTGTGAGATTCCTTCATCATTAAGTCTCACTCGCTCAACTTAGATATTTTAGGAGTGCTCAATATACCATGCCTAACTTGGCGTTACAACAAAATCCTTTCCATAAGTTTGACAAAATGTTGAAATCACTTATCTTGACCTCCTTCTCAAATCAGACCAATAACTTAAAATTTCATATCCTTTCTATAAAGCCCACACTTCTTGTCATTACCAAAACTCAAACCTTAGAAGATTTTTCCTTTTTCTTCCTGATAAGTGCATCAGCTACCACATTCGCCTTCCCCGGATGGCGGCGAATCTCGTAGTCATAATCACTCACAGTTATAACCACCAACATACTCAAATACTCAAAATATATAACTGGTAATCCTCTACTCATCTCCTTTAACATCCCATAAAGTTAATTATGGAGCAACTTCTATGGTCCTTTATCACTACACACTTGATTCCATACAAGTAATATTTCTACCATCTCAAAGCAAACACCACAACTACATAACCTATATGAGACACATCACAACAAACTACAACTATAAATACTTCAGACCCTTTCAACAATGACAACATAGGTGCAGAACACAACCTATCCTTTAGTGTTCAGAATACAGCTTCCTCATCTGATGGGAATCAGATTTCGAAACTTACAATTTAGATCTATAAGTGGGACTCACACATCCAATTCTTCTTTGTCAGCTTTAATCAATGGTTTAACAATTAGTGAAAACCTTTCGATAAACCTCCGATTATTCCCAGCTTAAACTAAGAATTAACAGATTTCCGTCAGCGTCGTTGGTACCGACCAATCCTTAATCGTTTCAATCTTGGCAAAATCTTCACGAATACCTTTGTTTTCAATCAACTGCCTTAGAAAACATAAATATTTCAACCAACATTCACACATAGAGAACTTTACATGCAGGTTCTCTTTCTCCAACCATCCCAAAATTATCCTCATATGCTACTTATGTTCTTCCTTTCCTCTTGGAATAACAATGAATATCATCACTAGATACAATGGCTAACTCATCCAAATACATCTTATACACAAGATTCACCCAGTCCATGAATACGGCAGATACATTCGTCAATTCTAAAAACATCACTTGAAACTTAAAGTACCCACATCAATTACGAAAAACAACTATAGGAATATCTTCCTTCCTAACTCTCAGTTAATGATAACCAGGTCTCAAAGCGATCTTTGAGTACACACTGGATCCAGACAAGTTGCAAGGATCAAACAAATCATCAATCTTTGGTAATGGATACCGATTCTCGAATGTCAATTTGTTAAGCTCATGATAGTCGATACACATTCAAAACAATCCATCCTTCTTTGACAAACAATACAGACGATCATCACTATAACGAAACTTAATCTAATACATCGTTTATCCATCACTTCTCACAGCTGATCGGATAACTCATTCCATTCTAACAGTGCCAAATGATAAGGCATACAAATACTACTCAACAAAACGCAGAAGCACTACACAACGAAATGCAGAAGCACTACACCTATCTCTTAAAACACTCAATCGAAACGAATCCCTCTTCACAAGACGACAACAACTCTGCAAAACTTCAGGAAAAACCTCAAAATACTCTCGAGTCATTAACTGATCTCCCAACTTCTCCTCAACTACCCTATCACTAATTACCTGAGCTAGGAATACATCATATCCTTCTTCTGCATACTTCCTTGTTTCCAAACAAGATACATTTTCAAACGGAAAGTTCACTCATCACTTCTCACACTCAACACTCAGTTCTCAACAAAATCTAAATCAGCAACAATCAATTTATGGTGAAGTTCGGTTCAATTCTCAAGCATCAGCACTACGCACAACTAACCAATTCATACCAAAAATCTACATCTAAAAAGTCCAACTCTTTGAGCATCAAGTCGATACTAAACACCTACCTTCCTAAATTCAAGGAACACACTCTCAGTGTAAAATTAACATCCACATCATAGTTAATTGTCAATCTTATTGACTCTCCGTTGATAAAACAACTAAACCTTTACATTTCTACAGTTTCTACCCGATCTGAAATCAAACAACATACTAACATAAAGATCACCAAATAAGAATATATAATTTACAACATTCAGACCCTAAGGTTTGTCAACATCACTCAAACGTAAGATGGAGCGGCAGCATTCCTATCTTGTCAATTTCCATTCCTTGAACAATTCCCTTGTCTGTGTCCTTCCTCGCCACGGCTAAATCATATCACTACTCCAGGGTACTAATTCGAGTGACTAATCCTCTTGTTCTGTACTTAGCAACTTTATGACCAGGTTGTCCTAACTCTAGTCGCAACTGTGGAAAATTACCTACATGGTATAGAGTACAACAAACACACTTGAGATTTCTCTTGTTATTTCTAGACAGTGGCGGCACGAATCCCATCATTCCTTCCATGGTTTATATATTGATTTCGGTTCTGTCTTTGGTTATTGTTATTACTGTAATCCCCACGATTCTAACCTTGATTCTGGTTGGACTGAGCAGATTCCCACTTTCTCTTAATGTTTTCAACAATACTATCTTTCCTAACTTGCACTTTTCGTCCATTAAATCATGCGCCATCCGAACAGCTTCATCAAAAGATTTAAATTTTAAAGGAATAATCTCACCCTTGATATCACTAGACAATCCTCTAATGTACTAATTCAATGCCTTATGGTCATTCACAAAAGTATCAGGACATAGCAAATATAGCTAAAAAAAAAAATCCTAGTATAAGCCGTAGTATCATCGTTCCTTAGCACTAACTGCCTCAATTCAGATACCAACTGTCCTAGTTCCTACTCAGGACAAAACCTAGCAGTCAATAGTCCTTTCATCACGGTCCATGTCTTACAATTAGCCACAACCAATCTACAGTAGTCACTTGATTATTCCACCATCTTAGTATACCATCCTGAAATGTAGCAGCAACAAATTTCACCTTATTAATTTCTGAACACCCAATAATCTCAAAAGTACTCTCTATCTTATCAATCCAACTATGCAATTCTAATGCACCACTAATACCACAAAACTGCGTAGAACCCCACTTCTGAAAACTAACATATATATATTCTTTTGAACTTGCAGAACAGCAACAACACTATCATCTGGATCAGCAGCATCATCATTATGTTCAGCAGCATCAATATTATTTTCAACAGCATCATCATTTTCCTTAGCAGCATCAACTGCAGCACCATTATCTCCAGCACAACTAACTCCAACATCATGATTCCTTGCAGCACTATCAGCTCCAAGTGCTCTAGCAATAACTTGTTCGATCATGCTGTTCACAGTAGCAGTCGTTAGTTTTGGCAACATATTTCAAGACACTTAGTCACGTGGTTACGTGGTCACGTGGATACCCACTAATGACAGAATTATGATTCCCCTACTCCTTCTTCCATCATCACAGAAGAAAGAAACATGATAAGTATACGTATCAAGATAACAGAAAGATTTCTTTATCAGGACATCTCATGAATACTACATGCACGAACAACATAACTACAATGGTTCATCAACCAACACTCAAAAGAGTTAATAAAGGCACATCATAAATCATGAGGGTAATTCAGATTGTGTTGAGGATTCAACAAGGCAGTGGCAATATCCGTCGCTACAATCATTTACCGAACAAACTTAAAATATAATAAGTTCCATCACAATGCTACGACATAAGGTTTAAATAAGTTAGATCACAAAAAGAAAATAAGATACAAAGAAATCCATTACACGATTAGTTCCTTAGACCTCATCCTCCTTAATATTGTTGTCAACTTCTTCACACTCGTCTATTTCCCCTTTTCTCACTTCAAAGTCGAATTCCTAACATGATGGCAGGTCATTCTCAAAATTCAAATACTCACTCATACATGGCAGATTAATCACAAGGCAAATCTCAATACGACTTTAAACATTCCTAAACTTCCAAACTCTACTCAGAAATGATCTCACATGAGACTCCCACTCACTCATCCTTTCAAAACTTACCTACTTCTCTTTAAACCTTTTAATTCAAACACACGAATTCATCACAATCGACCCAAGACTAGCAATCTCATCCATCTTCCAAGTCCTAACAAACACAAATCTCCACATACCAAATACAACCTTTAAAACCACATTTCTTTCACATCAACCTTCTAATCACACCAATTTCAACCACATATCTATCATACATCAACTAATCAAACTTCCTCATACCCGATAAAAGTCGCAAGAAATCAGTTGTAAAATCGTTCAACATCTGTCTACTGTCCCAGACCCTCGGTAGTATATAAGGTCATTATTTAAAATTATATACATATGCATTACATAAAGAAAATAACCATAAGAAGTACTCAACGTACTTTCAACAACATCAATACATTATCAATACATCGTCATAGTATTTACTTAATAAATACTCTAAAAATCATTTCAATTTTAAGGGATACATCTAATTATAAAACAATACAAAACAAATAATCTTACCGGAGCCTTGTGGAGAAGTTGCGTGCTTTTGTATAATAATTTCGACACCAAAGTTATAGTTTAGGACATTTTTCAAAAATTGACCTAATTTGCTATAACTAAAAAGCTCTGATTACCAATCTTTAAAACCCCCAAATTACACTGCGCAGCGGAAATACACATTTGGGTGCTAAATACAAACATCGTTATACAAGAAACTTTGAACAATCTCAAAATGATACATTTGAAATATAAAAGAAAATAATTTAACTATTGTCTAAAACTTTCAATCCCAAGTAAAAACAATTTTAAAAATATCAGAGTAACATTTAGGTCCCCCAAAATATTTTATCCAATCAACAAACAATTTACCAAAGTACATGACCGTACATTATTATTTTTATGACAAAAGGGAAAGAAATCCATTTTAGACCAATCACCATAAAAGCAATCCGCAATCCTTCTCTGTTGGAAATACGTTTTACGTATTTATGAAGGATCGGTCGCTCCAACGATAATTATGTAGTGGGCTCGTGATCCATTTAGTAATGTATAGTCCATATAGCCCACATGTTGGGTGGGCTATATATATCCCCTCCTAGCATGTTAGGAGGGGTTGTTCATTTTCATATTTCATAATTAATCTTTACTTTCTCTCTCTACTTTTCTCCCTTCTCTCCTTTCTCTCTCTACTCCCTCATCTCTTTCCTTCATCTTTCTTATATTTATCATTTAATTAACCCACTTAATCCATCAAATCCAATCATGTAGAATAGGCAAAGATCCCGTAGACCTTCAATTGGTATCAAGAGCATGGTTAGTTTGGTTTATTCTTGTTTTTCTTTTGTTTGATTTTGATGGGTTTTGATTTAATCATGCTTAAATATTAAAAAGTTTGTATTTTTTTATAAAAAGTTTGTGTTTTTATGTGTTAAATCATGTCAAATCTTTAGATTTACTTACTTTTTAGATAAAAATCACAAATTTTTATACAAAAATCAAAAATTTCATTATCAAATCTTAAAAAGTTTGTGTTTTTATAAAAAGTTTGTGTTTTTCTCTTTTTAATTTTGTATTTTTTTTGATTAAATCCTTTCTATTTTGATTGCCTTTTTGTTTGAATTCCTTAAATTGAACTTTTAATTTTATTTTTTTTATAATCAGTTTTTATATAATTTTTTTTATAATTTTTTTTGTAACCTTTTTTTATTCAATCTGTTTTTTTATAATCAGTTTTTATATAATTTTTTATAATTTTTTATAATCTGTCCATCGAATCTGTTTGTCTTTTTTGGTCACATCTGTCAAGTATCTTGGTTATCCTCTTTCTGTTCAATCTGTCCCAACAACACTGTTCGTCATTCTTAAAGTTCCGGACGAACCAAAAGTTTCGGGCGAAACAAAAGTTCCGGGTGAACAAAAGTTCCGGGTGAAGAAAAGTTCCGGGTGAAGAAAAGTTCCGGGTGAAGAAAAGTTCCGGGTGAACAAAAGTTCCGGGTGAAGAAAAGTTCCGGGTGAAGAAAAGTTCCGGGTGAAGAAAAGTTCCGGGTGAACGAAAAGTTCCGGATGAACGAATAGTTCCGGATGAACGAAACTTCCGAATGAATGACACTTCCGAATGAATGAAAACTTCCGAATGAATAAATTCTTCCGAATGAACCATTTCAAACATAACGGGACCAGACTCGACTACTCTTTTCTCGACACAACAAACTCACCCCTAACATCAACACACCATTGATTAAAACAAGAAAAAGTTGATCTCAGTTTCTTAGTTCGTGTTTCGAATATCTTTATAAAGATCTTTAATAAGATCTAAACACGATCTATATACTCTTCATCGATCAGTGTTGGGTTTTCAACCATTTTTTTAATCTTCAAAACATCCAAGACTCGAGTATAACAAGAATGTTAGACTCAATCTGTATTTCGATTTAGACTCATCACACAAACCGACATGCAACAATCCAATCTTAACTAAACCTACCCGAGACCCTTTCACCTTGGACTCAACAGATTCCTCTCTCGACCACCAACATCAGCCTCAATAACCACCCTCGACCACCCTAGACTCTAGACTCTTCTCTCGGACAACCAACCAACGACATACCAAACCGACTCCCTCAATCTTTTCAGCCTCACCCTCGTCTCACCACACCTCTCGAAACCTGATTAGACTTCACTCAACTAAACCCTCTCGACTCCACTCCCTCACCCTCAATCAAACCAAACATCCTCACAGCCCAACACAACATACAACATAGACTCCCTCACTCCCTCAAACTCTCTGAAATTCTCGACTCCTCACTCCCCCAAACTCACTCACATCCTCTCGACCCTCACACCCTCTCGACCCTCACATCCTGACACCTCTCGTTACACCCTCCCCCTCACCCTCACCTCTCGACCCTCCCTCGTCTCTCTTAACAACAACTCGACACAATACACTCGACTCTCACAACAGCCTCGACAACACACTCGACACCCTCACACCCTCTCATCTTAACACTACATATCTCGACTCACGCACACAAAAACTTTACTCATTCACCACCAGACCCACGTCACGGCTCGCACACCAAACACACAGAAAGACTCGACAGATGAGAGAGACTGTGATTAGACAATAAAAATACCTACCCGAGACCTTATAATTAAAGATCTTGAAGACTTTTTTTTTCTTGATCATTCCTGAGAAAATCAACAGAGACGGAGGGATTGAGGAGGTGTTTGAATGCTCAGTGAATATATGGATGGGTTGAAGATAGATTGGTGGAGTATAGATTGAGAGAGATTGTGGGTGACTATTTTTTGAGAGAAGAGAGATCGGAGGAGTTTGATCTGTGGGTGACTGTTTGATTTGTGTTTGAGAAGATTTTTTTTTTGGTTTTTATTATGGGCGGAGGAAACAATGGGGCGGAGTTCTCTAGGATATGGCTTGTTTTGAGCCACGTGTGCTAACACGTTTCAGTCAATGAAGCACTTAAATTTTTCTTTAGTAAATTTTTTTTTTTTGTTTATTTTTTTTAAAAAGTTAAGTTAATTTTTTTTTTTATATATTTATAAATTTTAAAGTTAATTTTTATTTTTTTAAATCTCCACTTGTTCACAAAATAATTTTTTTAAGATATTATTTCAATTCTCTTAAACGCTAATTTTGTAGCTTAATTTTTGGTACATCGTATTGAGGCGGGTATTTAAAAAGAACCAAAGTGGTAAACTATTTATCGAGCCGATCATTAAATTTACCGTAGCTTGGATTTATTCGTTGACGGACTTTATTTTTAGAGTGAGCTTTATTTGTACTGATCTTCGGTTTATTTTATCATCGTTTGAGCTGACAACAATTATTGAGCCGATAAAAGATTTATATCATCCATCGAGGATTTTTAAGTGTTCTTTACGGATCTTTCGCTTTCTTCACGAAGTGCAAAGTCACGAACGCAACCACATTTAATGGAATCGTTGACTTCGACATCTCAAGAGGGAGATTTGCATCAAATGCAAGACAAAGCTAGAGAAAGTGGTATAACTTCATTTCAAATGCTTCAGTCTCATCTTGTCACTCTTTCGGGGATTCAAGGAGGAAGCGAATTTGTGACAATCTTTGGTCAAGATCGTCATATATTCATCGACTCTATCTTTACCACTTTGACCCAACTCGCCGAGCAACTCAACCATGGAAACTTTAATCACTCTGCATCGGCACTTGCATATAAGGCTCTTGTGACACAACTCACGCCTTTCCTCTAATTCAATATCATCAAGCCTGAAAGTTCAGTGATTTGCCAATCATTTCTTCGAGATACACATACCGAGTTTAGAGCTTTCCGTGATACAATTTTGAAACTCATGACATCGGTCTCGTCTTCAATTTATGAAAGATCTCGACTTCAGCAAGCGTATGATAATGGAGTGCAAGAATCAATGACGCAGATGCAAGAGGAGAATGGTCATACGGTTGACAACTTGGAGCCTATCAATGCCAAGAGCACGGAATCAGGAGGACAACATGATACCAGTGGCACGTCAGGGAATGTTCACGAGATCTCTCTTGATGACACCTTACCCGTTTATGACGAAGAACCGGCAAACATGGTACAATGTAATGTTGTTTATGATGTATATGCTGATGATATGCCGCATATTGAGCATTCTGAACCTAATTATGACAAACATGGGATGGAAAAGAGTGATAGCAATACCACTTCCAATTCATCCGATGTAAGTCATAATGGGGGAGAAAGTGTTCAAAATGCTAAACATCATGATAATTGTCTTATAACTGCTTCACTGACTGCTTCTGATTCCAAGATTAGAGAGCTCGAAACGATTGTAGCTCAACAATCAAAAGATCTTGAGGATGCCAAACTTGAATTTTCTAAGAAAACGGACAATTTTGAAACATACTTTGAAAAACTTGAAAAGTCAAATGTTTTTCTTGAAAGAAAATTGGATCAAAAAGTTTTAGATTCGAAAGCTGAAAAGGATAATTTTTTGAAACAAATTCAGTTACTAGAGTCTAAATTGGCATCCCAAGATAGATTGCTCAAAGAAAATGAAACGTTAAAAGCCCAAGTTCAGGAAAAGGTGTTTGCTATAGCTGCGTTGAAAAACGAGTTAAGGAAAAATAGAGGACCTAGTGTGGACACTAAGCTTGAAAAACCATCAATCTTGGGGAAACCGCCTACAAATCAGTTCGTTAGACAACCGATTGTCAGACAACCTACTGCATTTAGATCCGAGCGACCACAATCCTCGAGACTGCGGTTTGCCTCCCAAGTTGATTTGGGTCATATTTCTAGAACAGTCACTCCACCAACTAGGCCTAATGTGACTAAATCAATTTTAGCAAGACCTCATCACATGATTGCCCCTAGTTTCTCTAAGAATAGTTCAATGAACATGTCTAGAACTAGTTCAACTGATGTGCGCCATGATTTTGGTCAAAGGGAAGCTATTCAAAAGACACATGTAAGAGATAGCAATGTCCAACCTAGTCAGATGCCTTCTAGATTACCTAACACTGCTACCCGTAGCATGACGTCTCCTAGGAGCATCGATCAATCATCTAGGAAGTACTCGGACATTAAATATGCTACTTGTAAAACATGTAGAAAATGTGTCTTTACGGCAAATCATGACTCTTGTATCAAAAAATTGCTTAATGAGGTGAACTCCCGTGCTAGACTTAAATCCCAGTGGGTAGCTAAAATCAACCACGTTGGCAAAATGTGGCGCCCCACTGGTAGAACTTTCACTCTTGTAGGAAACGAGTGCCCTTTAACTAGGATAGTCTCTGATTCTACGAAGACTACTAGGGAGGAAATTGCAAAGGATGATACATCACTTAAGCCTGAACTTAAGGTTTTCTATAAAAGGAAACGTTTGCAAACTAAGACAAGTGAATCATCCCCTCAGGCCACCTCTGACAAAAGAAAAGAAAACCGTGAACCCCCACGTGCTTCTAAAATAGATATCTCTAACCCATGCAAAAGTATACAAACTCCTAATGAGAATGCAGGTACCAAAGTTGATGTTCCAAAAGAACGAAGCGGTCCAATCATTGTATACCGTTCAACTAAGGACACTCTTAGAGTTTGGTTGCTGAAGAAGCAGATATCGGAGAAACAAATGTCTCAGGGGATTCATGGTTAAGCTGCACTCAGGACTTATAGTCACATCACAGACTATAACTCGCTCCTCAAAGAAAGGAAAGTTTATCGCCGATGGTAAACTTATCCTAACAACGAGAAATGAATTTTTCTCGGGCATGAGCTTATATCAAAAAACATTCCAAGTTTTTTAAGCTCATGCACAATGGCTCCTCGTTAAATGACAGACGATGACCCGGACTTCAGAGACAGGGAAGTTTATCTACGCAACGATAACTTACCCTCTTAACAAGAAATTAATTTTTCTTGGACACGAGCTTATCCTAAAACCATTCAAAGGTTTTAAGTTCGTGTAAATGGTTTATCATTAAATATCAGATGGTAACCCGTGCATCAAAGAAAGGAAATTTTATCGCCGATGATAAACTTATCCTAACAACGAGAAATTAAGTTTTCTCGGGCATGAGCTAAAATTAAAAACATTCGAGGTTTTTAAGCTCATGCACAATGACTTACAGTTAAATGTCAGACTGTAACTCGAACTTAAAATAAAGGAAAGATTATCTTTTATGATAACTTATCCTCTTAATGAGAAATTCACCTTTCTCGGTCATGAGCTTGTATTAAAACATTCAAAGTTTTAAGCTCATAAAGGAAAGTGTATCTTTTAAATAAGAGAACTTTTCCTCATAACGAGAAATTAACCTTTCTCGGTCATGAGCTTTCCGTTAAAACAGTCAAAGTTTTCAAGCTCATGAACACGACTTCTAAGTAAATGTCAGCTTAGGACTCGTTCTTCAGATAAAAGGAAAGTTTATCGCTGATGATAAACTTATCCTTAACAACGAGAAGTTTACAACTTCTCGGACTTGAGCTTTCCTAAGATATTCCAAATCTTAAGCTCAAGTAATTGGTTTTCAAAACTTTGAACACAATTTTTCAAGAATTTCTCAAAAGGTTTTTCTAAATCTTTCAAAATTGTGTGTTCAAAAATGTTTTGATAAAAAGAGCATGTATTCTGGAATCGATAATATTTAATGTCATTCAATAATGACACGGGGTTGTAAATAAAGTTCGAGCAGAAGTTCAAACTTTTAAAACATGCTCAAAATGGTTTGCTATTATTTCAGATAGCAACCCGCTTTTCATAATTAAGTCAAGCATTTCACCGAAAAGCTTTGACTCAACAACGGGAATTAATTTTCTCGGGGACGTGACGAGGTGACCAACATTCGTGAACAAGAACCATGTGAATCTTTCATATGATGTTCTCCATCATTCAGGTCCTACCTCGTAAATTGTTAATCTTGTGAATTCATTATCATATATGATCTTTGCACGTGATAAATACCTTACACTTGTGTTTAAAAGGTATTTAGTTTACGTTTCAGCACACCCTCATTAATTTGAGGGGGAGCTTGTGTAATTCATGAAGATAATTGGACTTGCATTTTTCTTCCCAAATTTTCTTAAAATGCTATTAAATCAATTGATATTAAAAACATCGATTGGGTTAATATTTTTAATATGGGGGAGAAAATGTGATTTAATATGGGATATGATCAATCATAAATGGTTTGACTTAACGTGATAGCTCATCCCGACATGTGCAAAATGTTTTCGGATATCGTGGCATATATTAAGGGGGAGCAAAATGGATTTGCACTTCAAAATGGATTTCATGGTGACATACACTTACCCAAAACATCTCTATTCACGATGATGAAGATTGTGGTGACAAAAGGATGGTAGGATAGGTTAAAGTCCAATGATTCCTCTAGAACCGGAGGAATCTTCCCAAGGACATTCCATAGCTAGAAATAGTAGTCCTTAGGAAAGTTGGAGAAAGATTGTGAACGTAGCTGAATGCCGACCAAGTACTTAAGTTAGCACTGGAACAATCACAACAAGGTGCTAGTGATGACGTATTGGTAAGCATTGAAGGGGTTGAAGAATGAAAAAGAACTGTAAAGAGAAAGGGTGTAAAGAAAGAAGACCTCCTTACAACTTAGGCAGAAACCGGGTCAATACATATGCTATTAAGATCATTGTTTAATGATTCTTAATATTGAAGACAGACATCATGGACCCAGTGATGCAATGCACAACCCTTCCCAGCTAACTCAGATATCTCTCAAAAGATATTTGTTTTATTCACACGGAGACAACACATTATCTATTGATTTATTCACTCCGAATAAATTGGTATTGAAAAGGTGGCACTCCTCTCCAGCCTCCGATCACTAAAAATCCAAAATGCACGATCGAGTCTAGAGCCATTTAAGATCATCAAATATCTCATTAGGACACACTTTCATATTTCCTTGCTTCTTCACACACTGTGAAAAGTAAGAAAGATCTTAAGAGTCCTACGCAAAATCTTCATGATCTTGCCTGAACATCCGAGTAATACGAAAGTATTTACAATAAAGATGGAAATCCTTCTTGAGCGAATATCAAAAAGCTCATGGTAGGTGACTTGTGCGATTCTTTATGAATCAAACTTGTGATAACTGGAAAGCAACAGTGGTTTAATTCTTAAATGAATTTAAACACGTTCCAGGCCTCTACGCAATATCTTAGTGATCTTGCCAGAACATTCAGAGTAATACTATTAAGTAGTTACAGTGACGAATGGAAATCCTTCTAGTGTTAACATCAAACAGCACTTGGTAGGTAACTTGCAAGATTATATATGAATCAAGCTAGTGACAACTGGAAAGCAACGACGGTGCGGTTCTTAATTGAACTTCACTTGTTCCAGGAACATGAATTGACGGCTTCAAATCATGCGGATAAGATTATCCAAATGATTCACTCTTTACGTTCGCAGTCAGCTTTGGACGGTCGAGTAAAGAGAACGGGTTTACCCGCGAAATCTTGTCAAGGAGGTTCTTTATTGAAACTACCTGCCACAAGTACGATATTTAATATCGTCCAACGGTCTTCACCGACCGGAGGTAAAATGCTACCGAATTAGAATGAAATGTTCAAGGCCATTTCATCCGTGTATATTGTTTGTTGCTAACTGTCTTATGCAGCGTAACAAGAAGGTGGCATTGCGGTGTACAATCAAGAAGAAGTCGTCACCACATGCTTATACTACATACAATTAGTACTTCAACAAATTCAAGAAAGCCTGAAGGTCATGTCTTTCGCTGTATCAAACTCTGAAGCTTTCAAGAATTTAAAAGTATAAGTATGTGGAACATGAAGTCACGAAGAGGCAAATATCACAAGTGAAGAATGCACAAGGTCAAGGCAAGGAAACATGCTCAAGACTAAAGTCAAAGATCACATCAAGCATATTCACGAGAACAAGATCGAAGACTCAAGCATAGATGCTAGGTTTAAGATTTTGTAAAAAGATGTGACCTCCCTTAGGGGGAGATTGTTGGAAATACGTTTTTCCCAATAAAGTCTCGGTCACATCTTAGTTAGCATAGATCACGAGATATAGACAATTTAGAACTTTGTCTCTTGGAGCGACCTCCCTTAGGGGGAGATTGTTGGAAATATGTTTTACGTATTTATGAAGGATCGGTCGCTCCAACGATAATTATGTAGTGGGCTCGTGATCCATTTAGTAATGTATAGTCCATATAGCCCACATGTAGGGTGGGCTATATATATCCCCTCCTAGCATGTTAGGAGGGGTTGTTCATTTTCATATTTCATAATTAATCTTTACTTTCTCTCTCTACTTTTCTCCCTTCTCTCCTTTCTCTCTCTACTCCCTCATCTCTTTCCTTCATCTTCCTTATATTTATCACTTAATCAACCCACTTAATCCATCAAATCCAATCATGTAGAATAGGCAAAGATCCCGTAGACCTTCATTCTCCAGCAAGCTCCATCAGCAATCCACTTCAATCACCTGAAATACATGCTTAAAATCATCAACACAACGGTTGAGCGAGTCTATAGGTTTTCCAAATCATCATTTGAACACAAAAGAAAAATCAATCAAGATCATTTAATAGAATTGTCGTGCACACAATCTATTAGTCTGGCATTCTGGTATCTAGCAATAATGATTGTGGTAAAATACGTCTTTTAGGAAAAATAGAGTATATGAGCGATAAGTATTAAATACGACGATTTAGGAAAACCGTGTACTAATGACCCAAAGGTGAAAGTTTGTTTCTCGAGGAGGTATATGTGTGTGACTAAGATGTAACAAGATTTGAGATTAATACTTGAAAGAAGGGGATGAGAAAATAGAGTGACGAAGACGTGAAATTAATTACTACGACGACTAAAATTAAAACCGTAAAAGAGCAAAAATAAAAATTAATTTTAAAAATTCCCAAAAAATACCAAAAATCAAATTAAATAAACCTTAATAAAGATTTTTCACTTTGTAAACCTCTAAAATGACCTAAAAAGATTAAAAACTATTTTTAAAAATTTTTAAGCTAGTTAAAACTATTTGAAATGATTTTAAAACTATTTAAATTTAAAATAATTATAAAAATTAATCTAACGAAGATAAAATTTATATAAGAGTTATAACAATCCTACTTTAATGTATTAAACCTGAGAAAAATATAAGAAGTGCAAAAATATGAAATTTGAAATTTACTAATAAAATAATATTAAAATAATATTAAAAATCCAAAAGCTATAAAAAATTCTAAAAACTTGCAAACTAGTTTATTTTAACCTAAATAATCAGAAATGAAAGTGAAATTACCAAAATACCCCTAATGGGCCCCGAAATGGGCTAAAAGCAAAAACATTCAACCTTAATGGGCTTTTGGGCCCAAAAAATCAAACTTGGCCCAAATGACCTGAAAAAGCCCTATCTTACTCAAAATTTAATTCTAAGCACAAAAGTCTGAAGGCCCAAAAGCTGATTTTGAGCTTATCACAGCTTAAATAGTCAACAGCTTATTCTTATTGGGCTAATAAGCCCATTAAGCAATAAGCCAATGTCATAAGCTCTGCTTAAACACACAACCTTCTTTTGAGATGCCTAAGAGATCTGTGAAAAGAAATTTTGAAAAAGCACACTCAATAAGCTAGAAATAAGCAAAATAGAAATCCACAAAACGTCAAAATAGTCGGGTTAGAGTTCTAGGCTGTTTCAGAAGCTCTGGTTTATTGCAAAGCTCACAAATACCTTAACTAAGAATAATCAATCATAAAAATCATAAAAAGCCAAGTAGAATAAGTTGTGTGAACCAATAAGCTGGCTGAAAAATCCAAATAAGCTAGTTTTCTAGCATAAGCCTAACCAAATGACTTGTAACCTTCCAGATTTGTTATTAAGCTGAGAAAAAATGACACCTATTACATATGCCAAGTTGTTGCATGTACCAATAAGCATTTCTAAAAAATAAGCCAAATTGTGCTTATTTGACCAAAAGTCAAAGTGTTCCAAAATTCAACAAATGATCAGGGATGGTTTATAGGCTTGTTATAAGCAACTTGTGTGAAGAACTCAAGGAGGAGTCCTTGTGAATCAAGAGGTCAGTTGACCAAATGATGACTGATTTTGGCAAAAAGGGATTAATAAGCCAGTTAGCTTATAAGCCAGTAATAAGGCACACCAAATAGCAAGAAGCACTCACAAGTAGCACAATATCAGGTTCCAAGAAACAAAACAACAAGGCATAAACTAGAATCACAAATGCAAGTCCAAAATGAGGTGGTCACTTTGCTGATGCAAATGACCACTTCAGCCAAATTTGATAAGCTCTAACACCTTCAATAAGCCACCAAATTCAACAAACAGATAATGCACATATATCTTATCACCTAAACTCTTCCAAACCTGATTTTAGACCTTAGATCCAAAAATAAAGATTTTATTGGATCTGATGTGTTTGACTAATTTCAAACCACTTTTTATCAAATTTTTACAAAACTTGAAATCCTTTTTCCACACTTCTTAAAACTTAACTAGTGACTGAAACTTTTTGTAAATGACTTGTTTAGACCTCCCAAACCCTAAGAACAAAGGGCTCAAGGCCACAAGGCCTTATGATCCCAAAATCCCAAACAACCTTGTTTTAGTACTTTTTCAAACAAACTTATTATCTAATCAAACAACCTACTGATTTTATGGTTCAAATACCTCAACTAGGTGACAACTAACAGATACCAACTATAAAACACAAAGCACAAACACAAAATCAACAAATCACATGGAAAAATATAAATCAGACAATATCATGAATTTTTTTAGAGGAATCTTAACAAGAGGTTATAACTATCCTCCAAAACTTCCTAGGAGGATCAGCAATGCTCCTTGGACCTTGTTCAACAACTAGAACAAGACCAAGGTACTTCAACAAAGGATATGAGATGTGCCTTGGTTGATGTTTCAAAGTAGAAACTCAAGGACTTGATTTCTTCAACACAAGCAACAAACAGCCCAACCAAAGGTTCAAACCCCTTCACAAGCTTGGTGTCAACAAGCTTGTAAGAGCTTATGGCTTTTGGTTAAGGATTAGTACAAGTAAATAATAAAAAACAGATGACTGATTTCAAGGTTTTTCAAACTTTGAAATCCTTACCAAACATAAACGTGTTCAACCACAAGATCTAAACACCTTTATAACATCAAATGGAACTCAGAATCACTCTTAAACAACACCAACTTTCAAAAACATAAAAAGGAATTACAATTTTCTTAACATACCAACTTTTATAAATTTTAAAAAGGAATTACAATGTTTAAAGAGTAAAACTGGAACAAGGCTCTCTCACATGTTGAGGAGTCCTTATATAGGCCACAAGGGCTGAGATTACAAGAGAAAACCCTAGCTGTGAAGTTCCTGAAATGCCCTTGAATCTTCTAGACGCATTTGATGTTTGAGTTGTCCAAATGAATCCTGATTGTTCATTTTAGCTTTGTAACCAAGCAAGGAGTGTGGGTTGTTGATTTGGCCACGTGGCACCTTGGAGGTTAAGATTTGATGTGATAGGTGGACGGGTTTGAATGGTGGGGTCACATGGTGAGTGAGAGTGAGGGTTTATGTGTGGGATGCAATCGTGCTAGGGTGAAGTAAGTTTTGGTAAAGTAATTGGGAAAAACCCTTTGGTAGTAAAAAGTAAAATCTGGGTTCATGGGGTGAATAGTGGTCCCCTTTTATCCTTTTTTGGTGGAGTGGGATTGTGTTTGGTGCATTTTTGAGTTTAAATGTTTCATATGCAGACTTTTGGTCCTTGGTCTTTGGCAGAACTAGTAAATCATGTTTTTCATCCATAAACTTCATTCCCTTTGTTATTAAAGTTGCAAAGTTCACACTTTTTCCCCAAAACTTTGGCAAAAGTATTTCAATGGATGTTTTTGCCATTTTTGCATAGTTGAAGGACTGATCTTGGACATTCTTGATCTTCAAAGGTCTTCATTGTATCTTTGACTTCATGAGGGACCATTATTGACAATTTAGAATTGTTGAGGGACTAAACTTGACAATTCTTCAAAGTTGAAGGACCATTTTGTAATTTTGACAAAATTAAGGGACCAAACTTGTAATTATGATTATACAAGGGTTTTAAGTGTCATTTATTTGTATTTTGAGGATTAATCTTATACATCTTCAAGTCTTCAAGGGTTTATCTTGGATAATTCATGAACTAGGGCCCAGTTCTTTGTACGGCTTCATTTCTCGTGTCCGTTTTTCCTTATTTCTTGTGATCTTTTGTCTTTTTCACGATATCCATACCTAAAACACACAAGTAAACAAATACAAGCATATATATGGTATTTTATGACATTTTTATGCATTTAAAGCTCGAAAAGAACGATGAGATCATGTATAAAAGCCATCTCATCACTCCCCCATACTAAGCCATTGCCGTGCCCTCACGCAATGCTAGAATAAAGTATCTAAGTATCACTAAAATTCAATTTTTTTACCCTTTATTGAAAAGTTAAATACTTGCAACAATACTACGAAGATGTGTAAAGACATAATGTATGATTTTCATCACGAATGTGACTTTTAGGGTCAATGAATAAAAGCAAGTAAATGCCCATAGAGTAAATTTTTTCATCCTTGATTGTCATACATTCCATGCTAAGTGTAAAAACGAGATCATTGTTGATAAAAGTCACAATGCTAACACTACTCATACGTCCCAATTGTGTAATACTTTTACTCCCCGCAATCCTAGTTATTATATAAGGAAATGGGTTTCTAGATTTTTTTAACTATTTGTCATGGATCACAAGTGATTCATATTGACTTATTTGAGTATTTATTAGTCCGAAATTAAAGTAGCACGATTTAATCGATAGTTAGCCGAAGGACAAAATCATTTAAAACAGCTTCTCGTGTATCTCCTTAAGTTCATATCTTGGCATAAATCGTTTCACGATTTGAGACCTTTCTCGGACCGATATTTGGCATGTACTTCATACTTCAAATCTTGGGAAGACGTTCTTGAAATTATGGTCTTCTCTTCATATTTTGGAATTTCTTCACTTGACGTTTTTGAGAGATTCTTCATACTTGGACCACGACTTCATCATTTTTCTTCAATCCTTATTTTGGACTTTGATATACAACGATCCGCCTCCTTTTAGGACTTGGATATATTTATCCTCATACCTTGTAAGGGTCTTTTTGGATAGAATTTCTCCATGATCTTTAGGGAGTAATTGCTTTTCGTCGTGTGTCTCGATCCTTCATATTGATTTTGGAATAATGATACTTCACATCATCTTGGATCTTTAGCAACAAAATAGAGCTCCTCATGCCTTGTTAGGGCCTTTTTGGATCTTCACCAATCTTCGCGTCCCGCTTCAATAAGTTATGCCTTGGATATTAACTCTATTCAACCCCGAACAACTTTTAAATGATCTTGTGCTAGAAGCTAAGTAACCTTTCAAATCGTACGACCTTACTTATTGCAATTATTTTTATTCCTAATGCATTGATCTTATGGGAGAAAAAGCCACAATTAAAAACATATGAGTTTTTGAAAGAACACTTTCATGTTCTACGTTTAGCATGATCACTTGTCTAACTCTATCATCTCTCGTTCTTCACTATTTAAAGACCTCTAATTAAAGAGACTCGTGAATACTTAGCCATGCAAGTCAAAATTAAGCCAAATTTGGATTAGCTTTCATTAAGACTATATCAAACAAAGTTTTGGGTTTTCAAGCCACCTATAGGATCTTGCACTTTCTTATACTTTTTCAAGTTTAGAGATGCATTTTATAGTTCCCTTGATAAGTGACTTTCTAGGATCAATTGTAGGATCTCGTGAAAAGTTCTTGTTCTTAACCCGAATGAGCTAATACTTTTGCGTTTTAAAGTTCTCTATATAAAAGTCTAGAAAAACTTGAATTGAGCGGGTTAAGGAATGTAAAGGGCTCCAAATGCCCATCAAGTCAAAAATTAGCTCTTATTCTACCCATCGGAAAATATACATTTGTGTCTTAAAAACACTTATTAAAACTAAGAAATTTTTTAAAATTTGGCCATTTTTAGCCTTATTAGCAACAAAACAAAACAAAACGTTGAAAGTTGAAAAAGGTGAGGGCGTAGCAAATCAAGTACCTATTCACCCCCCCCCCCCCCAATACTTAAAATTAAACATTGTCCTTAATGTTTCGAGTCTAAAGGTGGAGCGCCCCCATACTAGAGACGAAGAGTCGAATACTTAGGATCTAGCATGGAAAGGGTGATCAACAATATATCTAAAGCCGTTTATTAATTATGCTAAAAGATAATTGTTAGAATAATAAAGGATATGTCATGGATTCGTGAAAAACTTCTTCAAGCAAACGATGGAGGCTCACGTAAACGAACACGAGAGTCTTCAATCGTAGATGATGATGATGATCCAGATAACACAATCACAAACAACCACGAGACAACGAGTTGGAAGGGCACAAATTCCCTCTCATTATTTATTAGAAAACATAAAAGATATGCATGGGATCTCCCCCACGAGGCACCTCGTTTTTGATTACCGATTCATGAGCTCGACTCGATCCCCTCAATGCTAATTATCATTGGGGAAAGTGACTTGGTCGAGGTCATCCAATGAAGGAATTTCCCCACCAAAGTAGTGCTTAAGCGTATGTCCATTCACCTTGAAGTTATGACCATCATTTTGAGCTAGCTCGATGGTCCCATAAGGAAACACTTGTGTAATGGTGAAAGGACCCGACCAACGAGATTTCAATTTCCTGGAAAATATCTTTAATCTAGAGTTAAAGAGTAACACTTGATAACCAACATTAAAAACCCGGTTTTTAATCTTTGCATCATGAAACTTTTTAGTCTTTTCTTTGAAAATCAATGAATTTTCATAAGCATTGTCTCTTAGTTCATCCAATTCATTCAATTGTATTTTCCGGTGATCTCCCGTGGTCTTCAAGTCAAAGTTTGCATGCTTAAGGGCCGAATATGCCTTATGCTCCAATTCAATGGGCAAATGACAATTCTTCCCATAGACTAACTTATAAGGAGTACAAACGATAGGTGTCTTATAAGTGGTCCTAAAGGCCCATAAAGCGTCATCGAGTTTATCAGACCATGAAGCACGTTTTTCTCCAATTGACCTCTCTAAAATCCTCTTCAAAGCTCGGTTCGAAACCTCGACTTGCCCACTCGTTTGCGGGTGATAAGCCGTAGAAAGACGATGAGTAACTCCATATATCTTTAAGACCTTCTCGAATTGGTCATTACAAAAATGGGTTCCACGATCGCTTATAATAGCACGAGGGGTTCCGAACCGAGAGAATAGTTGCTTAAAAAACTTAACTACCACACGAGCATCATTAGTAGGTAAAGCCTTAGCTTCCACCCACTTAGAAAGGTAGTCGACGACGACGAGGTTATACTTGTTACCATGAGACGATGGGAACGGCCCCATAAAGTCTATGCCCCAAATGTCGAAAATCTCACACACTTGAATTATGTTTTGCGGCATTTCATCACGTTGAGATGATTTTCCTTGACGTTGGAACGAATCACACGACTTCACAAGTGCGTGTGCATCACGATAGATAGAAGGCCAAAAGAAGCCGGCATCGAACACTCTCTTAGCCGTGAGATTAGCACCGTGGTGACCACCCGTAGGTCCCTCGTGACAAGCTCTAATGATGTTAGAAGCTTCGGCACCAAAAACACAACGTCGAACGAGTTGATCCGCACAAACCCGAAAGAGATAAGGGTCGTCCCAAAAATAGAACTTGACGTCACGAAAGAATTTTCTCTTTTCTTGTGTCGTTATACCCTTGATTATGAAATTGCCCGCATGGTAATTTGCAATGTCGGCAAACCATGGGGTGGTGTCTTTAGAATTCACTACACCGAGAGTCTCGAGAGGAAATGTTTCGGTGATTTCCTTGTTCTCGAAAACATCTTTGTGGGGATCTTCTAGACGAGAGAGATGATCGGCCGCTAGATTCTCGGCTCCTTTTTTATCAAGCACGATGACATCAAATTCTTGGAGGAGGAGCATCCAACGAAGCAATCTCGGCTTAGCATCTTGCTTAGCTAGGAGATACTTGATAGCCGAATGGTCGGTATACACGATGCTTTTAGTTAAGACGAGATAAGGTCGGAATTTCTCAAAAGCATAGACCACAGCAAGGAAATCCTTTTCCATCGTGTACTTTAATTGAGCCTCGGTCATCGTCTTACTAGCATAATGGATAGGACGGAAATGCTTTTCATAACGTTGCCCTAAGACGACCCTTATAGCATAATCACTTGCATCGCACATGATTTCAAAGGGTAATTCCCAATTAGGAGCAACAAGAATAGGAGCTTCGGTAAGTTTCCTTTTGAGAGTTTCAAAAGCTCTAACACAATCCTCATTGAAATTAAAAGGAGCATCCTTCTCGAGAAGGTGTGTCATAGGTCGAGAGATTTTTGAAAAGTCTTTGGTGAAACGACAATAAAAGCCCGCGTGGCCTAGGAAACTCCTAACTCCATTAACGGTTTTGGGATGAGGTAACTTGGCGATGACGTCTACCTTAGCTTTATCGACCTCAATCCCCGCTTTTGAGACCTTATGTCCTAAGACGATTACTTGTTTACACATAAAATGACATTTTTCCCAATTAAGCACAAGATTGGTTTCTTCACAACGTTTTAACATTTGTTTGAGATTAGATACACACGACCGTGAACGAATTGCCAAACACCGAAAAGTCATCCATAAACACTTCCATCGACTTCTCGATCATATCGTGAGAAATAGCCATCATACACCGTTGAAACGTACCCGGTGCATTACAAAGTTCGAAAGGCATCCTGCGATAAGCAAACGTTCCATAAGGACACGTAAACGTAGTCTTCTCTTGATCACGAGGGTCGATAGGGATTTGAAAGTAACTGGAAAAACCATCTAAAAAGCAATAGAATTCATTTCCCGCGAGTCGCTCCAACATTTGATCCATAAAGGGCAAAGGAAAGTGGTCTTTACGAGTGGCGTCATTTAACTTTTGATAGTCAATACACACCCTCCAACCGGTCACAACACGAATGGGAATTAACTCGTTGTTTTCATTGGGCACAACGGTCATTCCTCCCTTTTTAGGGACACAATGGATTGGGCTCACCCATGGGCTATCAGAGATAGGATAAATCATTCCCGCGTCAAGGAGTTTTAGGACTTCCTATTTATGACATCGTGAATTTTGGGGTTTACCCTTCTTTGACTTTGAATTGCGGGTTTTTAGTCCTCCTCCATTAAAATCATGTGAGTACAAATTTTTGGGTGAATACCCTTAATGTCGGAAATTTTCCACGCAATTGCCCCTTTATGAGCTTTAAGAACTTTCAAGAGCTCGGCTTTTTCATCATTAGCAAGACCTTTTGCAATAATAACCGGCAACTTGTCATCACCTTCCAAGAATGCGTATTCAAGGTGAGATGGAAGATCTTTCAGTTCAAGGATAGGCGGTTCCTCGATTGAAGATTTTTGCTCAACACTCATAACTTCCATCGGCGGAAGAAATGGTGGAATAAAAGTATCATTACCAATAATTACCTCATCTTCATTGTCGATTTCATTTGAAGTAAAATCGCCTCCTTGGAATGGAGTGAGATTTGGTGTAGAATTAGCAAGAATCGGATCCAAAATAGTGGGATTGCCACTTGACGAGCTATCAGAAAAACCTAACACTTCTTATGAAAACTCATCGCAAACCACATCAACTAAGTCAATGTGATTGATGGTAGAGATTGCATAAACATGAGAAGGTTTTGAGTTTTGAGTAGCGTTTATAACAAGTTCCTCCTCGTTGAATCTCAAAGTAATAATTCTTGCATAAACGTCGATAAGCGATCTCGAGGTGTCTAAAAATGGACGACCTAAAATTAGAGGAACTTGAGGATCCGCGGGGATGTCAACTACTATAAAATCAATGGGATAGTAGATCTTCCTCAATTTCACGAAAACATCCTCGGCTACTCCACATGCTAAAATCATAGAATGATCGGCCATCTCGATAGACATGTTCGAAGGAGTAAGAGCCGGAAGCGAACGCGATTTCCAAATGGAAAATGGCATCAAATTAATGCTCGCACCAAAATCGGCCAAGGGCGAGGAATTCTTTCATATCTTGTATGTCACAAGGAATGAGAAACTTTCCGGGGTCACCAACTTTTTCCGGTATCTGGTTAAGATAAACCGAAGAACAATTAGCAAGCTTTTAAAAGTGGAAGCGAAATGAGGCATATATAACAACGCGTCGGCTAAACTTACATCAAAATGAACTTGTTGAAACATTTTTATAAAAAGCTCGATTTGTTGTTTGTTACGTTCTTGCAATTTCTCTTTGTTTCGTCTCGAAGGGTAAGGTAAGGGTGGTGTGGGTTGGACATTAGGCAACAGACTTGGAATCTCGGGTTCCATGATTGGTATTGGTTCAACTGTAGGTGTGGTTTGAGCGGTACTTCGTGGGCTTGTGATATGCTCCTTTTCAACCATCACCTCAGGCTCTTTCTCGATTTCCTTCTCCGTAGAAGTACTTGGACGATAAATTGGTTCCTTGAAAGTTTTACCACTTCGTGTAGTAATAACCTTCATTTCTCCCTTCGGGTTTGCAATGGTATCACTAGGAAGACCACCCGAGGAAGAGGGTTTACACATGATTGGTTCAAACATTTTTGCCATTCAGTCTTCAAATTTTGATTGCCTTAAATCCGCTTTTAACAATTCTTGCTTAATCTCATGTTGTCCTTGTTCCATCTTTTGTGGATTTTGTTGAAGACGTTGAACCTTTCCTTCCATTTTATTAGCATGAGTCTTAAGTTCATTAGCAAGTTCATTTTATGCTCGTTTTTCAACTCGGATCTTAAGCTAATCATCTCACGTTGCATATTATCAAACTTAGCATCATTTTCTTTAGCATAATCCAAAAATTCTCCTTGAAGATTTTTAGTGTGAGCATTTTGAAGACCTTGTGTAGTGTTTTGAAAATCACGGTTTTCGTTTTGATTTGCAACTTGTCCATTCCCACTTTGATAATTCCCTTTGTTGTATTTACGTGAATTGCCTTGATAACCACCATTTTGATTGTTGTTTCGATAGTTATTAGCATTTTGATTTGGTGGAGCTTGATTTGGGCGGGAACCTTGGCCGTTTTGGTTGTAATTTCCAGTTGCTACGTAAGCACTCGAAGTGTTACCATCGGCGGTAATGCACTCGGAAAGATCATGAGCTCCACCATAAGACAAATAACTCTTATCAACCACTTTAACCGATGCGGAGTTCAAAGCATCTTGTGCTTTCCAATGAGTCATAAGATTTGAAAACCTACTGAAAAACCGATTTTTCTCATTAGCTTCATCATGTAAGGCATTAATGTGACGAGACGATGATGATGATGACGAACCCATATTGGCAACACTCGGTGTGTTACGAGGGTTGTAAATCTTAGATCTATTCTCGATAATCTTTAAAGCTTCATCGGTCGTTTTGCAAAAAAGATTACCACCCACAGCGGCATTCAAATAATCTCGTTCATGATCATTAAGCCCATTATAGAAAGTATCTATTTGATGTAACTCCGAAAAATCATGGTGTGGACATTCATGTAACATTTCCTTAGATCGTTCCCATGCCATTAAAAAACACTCATTATTACGTTGTGCAACCCTTGAAATCTCATTTTTCAAATGTGTTGTTTTAGATGGTGGAAAAAATTGGTTCACAAACTTAGAGACGAGATCACCTCATGTCAAAATCGAATTTGGCGGTACTTTCTCGAGCCAAATTTTAGCGGGTCCATCTAACGAGTACGGAAACAACATCATCTTAATGGCGTAATGTGGAACATCCTTAAACTTGCTAGTTGCAGTGAGACGATTAAAATTCCTTATGTGGTAATGCGGGTTGTCTTTCTCATGATCTCTAAACTTATTTGCTTGCAACATCGACATTAAACCTGTCTTAATCTAGAAATTCTCCGCAAGGATAGCGGGAATCACAATAGCTTCTCCAAAACCCTCGGTGGGTGCTTGAAGCAACTCCATCATAGTACGATTAGCCATGACGACTTCTTGTTCTACAATAGGTTCAACAATTGGAGTTTATTTTTCAATAACGTCTCTTGATTTCCTTGACTTTGACGATGTTTACGAGCTCGTTTTGCTTGATTACGAGTTTGCATAAACTTCACGTAGAATGGGAGGTAAGCAAAGAAGGTTCTTTTTGGGTGTTTTGTGAATTTTCAATTTTTTTGTGTTTTTGATTGTTTTTAATTTTTTTGGATTTTGTGTATCTTCGTAGACAACAATCTACAAAATCCCTCCTCGAATCAAACTTTTGATGAAAGAAGCCTCAAAAGAATGAAAATGATCATGTGGAGTGAACGCTTTCGAATGACTTTAGAAATTTGGTGAAGACCAAATTGTTCAAGAGGGTTTAATCACAAAGAAAACCAAGCAAATATATATGATACGAAATAATACTTTGTGCGGCAAAACCCTCGATTAGCCTTCAATCTCAAAATACTCACAAGCAAGCGGGGAAACGAGGCGGCGCGAAGCACTTAAGAGCCTTTTTCCTTAGGGTATATTTTATAATACCCGCCTTATACCCACCTTATAGTTTTTATTTTTCAAAATCGAGCTTCACGAAAGTATTTATCTATTTTTGCCTTTTTCTTTTTGTTTGAGATTCGAATACAATAATTAGGAGATCAAATCCCAATTAAGGTTATGTTTTGACACTTTTGGAGATATTTTATATTGATTGTGATACTTAATACAATATAGTAATAATAATTTCACAAGAAAAAACGAAAAAACCGATAATACGTATTAGTAGATTTCTACTAATACAAATACTATTTATGGTTAATATTAAAAACAACAAGACAAATTAAATAACGACACACCTCCCCGGCAGCTACGCCTAACTGATTGTGGTAAAATACGTCTTTTAGGAAAAAGAGCGTATATGAGCGATAAATATTAAATACGACGGTTTAGGAAAACCGTGTACTAATGACCCAAAGGTGAAAGTTCGTTTCCCAAGATGGTATATGTGTGTGACTAAGATGTAACAAGATTTGAGATTAATATTTGAAAGAAGGGGATGAGAAAATAGAGTGACGAAGACGTGAAATTAATTACTACGATTACTAAAATTAAAACCGTAAAAAGAGCAAAAATAAAAATTAATTCTAAAAATTCCCAAAAAATTACCAAAAATCAAATTAAATAAACTTAGAGTTTACAAATAATCAAAAGTTTTTCAAACCTTTTAATTAATTAAATATTAATTTTTAAATGCTAATTAAAGCCCTAAAAATCAAATTAATTATCAAAAAGCCCAAATAAAGATTTTTCACTTTGTAAACCTCTAAAATGACCTAAAAAGATTAAAAACTATTTTTATAAATTTTTAAACTAATTAAAACTATTTAAAATGATTTAAAAACTATTTAAACTTAAAATAGTTATAAAAATTAATCTAATGAAGATAAAATTTATCTAAGAGTGGCAAAAATCCTACTTTAATGTATTAAACCTAAGAAAAATATAAAAAGTGCAAAAATGTGAAATTTGAAATTTAATAATAAAATAATATTAAAATAATATTAGAAATCCAAAAATTATAAAAAAATCTAAAAACTTGAAAACTAGTTTATTTTAACCTAAATAATCAGAAAATGAAAGTGAAATTACCAAAATACCCTAAATGGGCTAAAAGCAAAAACAGTCAACCTTAATGGGCTTTTGGGCCCAAAAAGTCAAACTTGGCCCAAATGACCTGAAAAAGCCCTATCTTACTCAAAATTTAATTCTAAGCACAAAAGTCTGAAGGCCCAAAAGCTGATTTTGAGCTTATCATAACTTAAATAGTTAACAGCTTATTCTTATTGGGCTAATAAGCCCATTAAGCAATAAGCCAAAGCCATAAGCTCTGCTTAAACACACAACCTTCTTTTGAGATGCCTAATAAATATGTGAAAAGAAATTTTGAAAAAGCACATTCAATAAAACAGAAATAAGCAAAATAGAAATCCACAAAACGACAAAATAGTCGGGTTAGAGTTCTAGGCTGTTTCAGAAGCTCTGGTTTATTGCAAAAGCTCACAAATAGCTTAACTAAGAATAACCAATCATAAAAATCACAAAAAGCCAAGTAGAATAAGCTGTGTGAACCAATAAGCTGGCTGAAAAAGCCAAATAATCTAGTTTTCTAGCAAAAGCTTAACCAAATGACTTGTAACCTTCTAGATTTGTTATTAACATGAGAAAAATGACACCTATTACAAAGGCCAAGTTGTTGCATGTACCAATAAGCAGTTCTAAAAAATAAGCCAAATTGTGCTTATTTGACCAAAAGTCAAAGTGTTCCAAAATTGACCAAATGATCAGGGATGGTTTATAGGCTTGTTATAAGCAACTTTTGTGAAGAACTCAAGGAGGAGTCTTTCTGAATCAAGAGATCAGTTGACCAAATGATGACTGATTTTGGGCAAAAAGGGCTTAATAAGCCAGTTAGCTTATAAGCCAGCAATAAGGCACACCAAATAGCAAGAAGCATTCACAAGCAGCACAATATTAAGTTCCAAGCAACAAAACAACAAGGCATAAACTAGAATCACAAATGCAAGTCCAAAATGAGGTGGTCACTTTGCTGATGCAAATGACCACTTCAGCCAACTTTAATAAGCTCTAGCACCTTTAATAAGCCAACAAATTCAACAAACAGATAATGCACAGATAGCTTATCACCAAAACTCTTCCCAAACCTGATTTC
The DNA here is from genome assembly GCA_025667525.1 of Glebionis coronaria. Taxonomy (NCBI): domain Eukaryota; kingdom Viridiplantae; phylum Streptophyta; class Magnoliopsida; order Asterales; family Asteraceae; genus Glebionis; species Glebionis coronaria. Next base: position 273,576,070 of record CM046882.1, on the reverse strand, counting down.
AGACCTTAGAACCAACAAACAAAGATTTTATTGGATCTGATGTGTTTGACCAATTTCAAACCACTTTTTATCAGATTTTTACAAAACTTGAAATCCTTTTTCCACACTTCTAGAAACTTAACAAGTGACTGAAACTTGTTGTAAATGACTTGTTTAGACCTCCCAAACCCTAAGAACCAAGGGCACAAGGCCACAAGGCCTTATGATCCCAAAATCCCAAACAACCTTGTTTTAGTACTTTTTTAAACAAACTTCTTATCTAATCAAACAACCTACTTATTTTATGGTTCAAATACCTCAACTAGGTGACAACTAACAGATACCAACTATAAAACACAAAGCTCAAACACAAAATCAACAAATTCCATGGCAAAATATAAATCAGACAATATCATGAAATTTTTTAGAGGAATCTTAACAAGAGGTTATACCTATCTTCCACAACTTCCTAGGAGGATCAGCAATGCTCCTTGGACCTTGTTCAACAACTAGAACAAGACCAAGGTACTTCAACAAAGGAGATGAGATGTGCCTTGGTTGATGTTTCAAAGTAGAAACTCAAGGACTTGATTTCTTCAACACAAGCAACAAATAGCCCAACCAAAGGCTCAAACCCCTTCACAAGCTTGGTGTCAACAAGCTTGTTAGAGCTTATGGCTTTTGGTTAAGGATTAGTACAAGTAAATAATCAAAAACAGATGACTATTTTCAAGGTTTTCAAACTTTGAAATCCTTACCAAACATAAACGTGTTCAAACCACAAGATCTAAACAACTTTATAACATCAAATGGAACTCAGAATCACTCTTAAAAACACCAACTTTCAAAAACATAAAAAGGAATTACAATTTTCTTAAAATACCAACTTTTATAAATTTTAAAAAGGAATTACGATGTTTAAAGAGTAAAACTGGAACAAGGCTCTCTCACATGTTGAGGAGTCCTTATATATGCTACAAGGGCTGAGATTACAAGAGAAACCCCTAGCTATGAAGTTCCTGAAATGCCCTTAATCTTCTAGACGCATTTGATGTTTGAGCTGTCCAAATGAATCCTGATTGTTCATTTTAGCTTTGTAACCAAGCAAGGAGTGTGGGCTGTTGATTTGGCCAAGTGGCATACCTTGGAGGTTTAGGTTTGATGTGATAGGTGGACGGTTTTGAATGGTGGGGTCACATGTTGAGTGGGAGTGAGGGTTCATGTGTGGGATGCAATGGTGCTAGGTGAATTAAGTTTTGGTTAAAGTAATTGGGAAAAGCCCTTTGGCAGTAAAAAGTAAAATCTGGGTTCATGGGGTGAATAAAGGTCCCCTTTGATCCGTTTTTGGTGGAGTGGGATTGTGTCGCATTTTTGAGTTTAAATGTTTCATATGCACACTTTTGGTCCTTGGTCTTTGGCAGAACTAGTAAATCACGTTTTTCAGCTATTAAACTTCATTCCCTTTATTATTAAAGTTGCAAAGTTCACACTTTTGCCCCAAAACTTTGGCAAAAGTATTTCAAGGGTTGTTTTTGCCATTTTTGCATAGTTGAAGGACTGATCTTGGACATTCTGGATCTTCAAAGGTCTTCATTATATCTTTGACTTCATGAGGGACCATTATTGACAATTTAGAATTGTTGAGGGACTAAACTTGCCAATTCTTCAAAGTTAAAGGACCATTTTGTAATTTTGACAAACTTAAGGGACCAAACTTATAATTATGATTATACAAGGGTTTTAAGTGTCATTTCTTCATATTTTGAGGATCAATCTTGTACATCTTCAAGTCTCCAAGGGTTTATCTTGGATAATTCAAGAACAAGGGCCCGGTTCTTTGTACGGCTTCGTTTCTCGTGTCCGTTTTTCCTTGTTTCTTGTGATCTTTTGTCTTTTTCACGATATCCATACCTAAAACACACGAGTAAACAAATACAAGCATATATATGGTATTTTATGACGTTTTTATGCATTTAAAGCCCGAAAAGAATGATGAGATCATGTATAAAAGCCATCTCATCACAATAGTTATTGAATTGTATTAAGCTCATGACACTGACCCCTTAACTTAGTCACCCACGCCTAAAGCCGGCATGACTAGATGAATTCCAGTGCCCCTACTAGGGTATCAGTTGCAAGTATACCACATTCTCATTCTCGTAAAATTATCCTTCCCAGCGGGTTACTCAACGTAAAGCCCTGGTCTCAGATAGGTTCGTTAGCCCAATAGTACTATTATTAGATTAAGAGGCTATTCCCAACTCACAACATCAAGTCAGAAGATAGTTAACGGCTCATGAATTTTTGGACTTTTGCAACATAAGTACTTATACAATTCAAATCAACAAAGGCAACAAAGGCAACATTCGGGTCCAAACAATCAATCATGACTTGTGTTCATCTTACTTTCAAATAGTATGTATCCCCCTCACGGGTTTTAAAATCATTTAAAACAATTACAAAAGAGAGGCTATAGACTCACCCGGAGTAATAGCAGTAGCAAGACGATCTTCGACGATAGTTGATGCCCGATAAATACAAAAACTGCAACCTATCAAATAAGGCGCGTTCATCAATAATAAAATTGAATAAAATTCATACTTAGTAACATCAACCTCAAAATAATAAAATCACAACCAACAAAACAATACAACTGACATATTACTCCCTTATATATGTTTACTTTATTAGTCCATACACTCTATAAAAATCTGTCGGTACATACCAAATGTACGGGTTCGTTTACTCTACTTAAACACATCAAATGCTAATTAGAGATATCACTTACTATACATAGAAAGACCTGTTAAAAGCCCATCAAAAGATTTACTTTTAAATTTCCCTGCCGGACACATCTTTGAACTACAAAAACTAGACAGTTATACGTCACCGACTCGTACAACCATTTTGACCATTCTAAACAATCCCGTTTACAAATCCGACACTTGAATTTGAAAATAGACTCAACACCCTTAGTTTAGAACCAAACATCAGAACTTGACCATTTTTACAACTCCTTCTATAGTCCCCGAGATTCGATCCAAATATCGACAATAACTTCGGATTGTGTCGATACTCGTCTCCCGGTACACGAATAATCAAATCATCATAACTTCGCGCTTGTTTGGAGCTAGAAGCTCTACCTTATACCAAATCGAAGCTAAAAGAATTCTCTACAACACTATCCTATTAGTTTAACCATTTTCTAACAGTAAGTTTTCTGAAAATTACCTTTTACCTACTGGTCTAAAATACATGTTTAAAAATCATTATAAATCAATTTTTCAACCCATTTTAATCATTCTCATATGTCTAAAATCATCCTAATATCACAAACATATCATCTAACCCATAACACACTTAAATAATCATTCAAAAATTTACCTACTCAAAAATCGATACATGCAATAATTAAAATATGTATATAACATCACTAACAACAATATACCATCATAAAAATGGATCAAACCTTCATGGATCATCATCAAAAATTTAAAGTTCTTGCATGTTGTTAAAAATTACATCAAAATGATCACCATTGAATTTCCAACATGGAATATGTTTTAGTTTTACTTGATTCAAAGTAGAAAATCAAAAATAAATGGATTTGTGGTGGTGGTGGATGGTATTAGCAAGAAAAAGAGAAGAGAGAGAGATTGTGGAAGAACACACATTTACTATATGTTTTAGCTAGTGGAATTTCCTTTTATAGTGGGGTGGAGGGGCTTGTTTTACCAATTTGTGATAGTTTTGGTCCAAAATGCAATTAAATAGTTGTAAGGGTAGAAAATGTAAATTGTAATTTTTGAAAATATTTACGAGGCTTGGGTTTTGTAAATATACTTTTCAAAAGTTAAACGTACTCAAAATATGATGATAATATGATCCCGGTTCGACTTAATACGAACTTAAAATAAAAACGTCAAAAATATAAACATCGAGACAACAAATGATAAAACATAAAATCTCGGGCATCCGTCGATATCGTGATCACTAATAATCCTCGCTATTAGTAAAAAGATAAAAATAAGACCTCCAACATCGGTTTTAATAAAACCATCAATCGTCATTTCATTCAACTCGTCAAGAATTTCAAAATTGTTCGGAAAAATAATATTATATAATATTAAATAAATGACATCGGGTTTGGGTTGTCACATATCCTCAAAAAGTGAAATGCGGATCACATCCTCACAATGACAATTCAATTGGATCAATTTTTGAGGGTGAGAGTTCCAAATTAATGCTAAGTTTGACACATTTTTCTCATGAAATTTTTTCAAGACTATTTTTCACAATATATTTTAATCAAATTTGGTATCTCTAATATCAAACGATTTTATATATTAGAGATAAGGGGAAAATGTGATTAAAATGTGATCTAAAGGCTCAAGCACCCACAACATCTTTAATTCACGACGTTATTGGTGTAAAAAGGGTGGTTAGGTTTAAGTCCTATGATCCAACCAGAACCGGAGGGATCTTCCCAGGGACAATCCAATAGATTATTAGAAGTCCTTAGGAAAGATGGAGTAGAATTGAACGAAACTGAATGCCGACTAAGTACTGATGCTAGCAATGGAACAATCACAACAAGGTGCTAGTAATGATGTCTTGGTTAGCATTGAAGGGGTTGAAGAATGAAAAAGAAATGTAAGGATAAAGGGTGTAAAGAAATTAGCCCTCCATACAACTTAGGCAGAAACCAGGTCAACACATCATGAAGACAACACATCATGGACCCAGTGATGTAATGCACAACCCTTCCCCAGCCGACTCAGGCTTCTCTCAAAAGAAGTTTGTTTTATTGTCACGGAGATAAACACGACTTCTATTGACTTTCTCACTCCGAGATAGTTGATATTGAATAGTTGGCATCTACTCCAGCCTCCGACCACTAAAAGTGCAGAAATCGAGTCTAGAGCTAAGAGATCAATCAAATCTCGTTAGGACACACGAATGACGATCTTGAGATTCCTACGCTATATCCTTGCGATATTTATAGAACACTTAGAGTGATACTTCCTAGTATTCACAATGATGAGTGGAAATCCTTCCAGGGTTAACAATAAAAAGCACTACGGTAGGTCATGTGTAAGATTCTTTATGAATTGAACATATGTAAAACTGAAAAGCAACAATGGTTTGTTTCTTTGTCGATTCAAACTCGTTTCAGGTTTCTACGCAATATCTTTATGGTTTTGCCAGAACATTCAGAGTGATATTTATTAATATTCACAGTGATGAATGTAAATCCTTCTAGTATCAACATTAAACAGCGCTACGGTAGGTAACTCACGAGATTCTTAAGAATCAAGCTTGTGTCAACTGGAAAGCAACAATGGTAAGATTCTTAATGAATCAAACTTATTCCAGGAATTTGAATTGACGACTTTAATCAAGCGTATATTTATCCAATTGACTCACTCTTTATGTTCACAATCTTTTTTTGAGACGGTCGAGTAAAGAGAACGGCTAGTACAGCCGCAAAACCATGTCAAGGAGATTCTTAATTGAATCTACCTAATCATAGGTACGATATTTAATATCGTGTAACGGTCTTCACCGACCAGAGGTAAAACGCTACCGATTTAGGTCGAATGTCAAAGCCATTCAGTCCGTGTCTATGTTTTTTCTTAAGAAGGTGACGTTACGGTGTACTCAGCAAAGTCAAAGATTCAAAACCACATACTCATGCCCAAAGACATTCAACAATCAAGAAAGCTAAAGACTTCCGATACTCTGATGATCAAAATCTTCCTTATCAATTAAGTAGAGGAATGACCTCACTTCAAAGGAGATTGTTAGCAAGCTTTCAAGATAGTGCAAAGTATGAGTATGTGGATAAAGACACAAGATTGCGAGATGGAAAAGACAAGTCAAGAATGATTTGAAGATCTCAAGATAAAAGACTGTGTCGAAAGACAATGACAAAGGATCAAAGATCACAACATGAAGGAACAAGACGACTATTACACGTTCAAGACTCATTTATGACGAAATTCGTAATCTCCACTGATCTCCAAATATCGAAGAGGAATGACCTTACATTGGGGGAGATTTTTAGCCTCAAAATGTTGAGTCAAACAAGAATGTTCAGTCATAGGTTTATATTGTAACATTTAGTAAAACGTTGCAATAGTTAGTTAAAATAGTTGTGACATTACGGGCTTGATGGCTAGCTTAAAAGGCCTCTTTGAAGGTACTAAGCATTTATTCAAGCCCGACCCAATCAAACAATAGCCCATTAAGCCACATGCAGGCTAGGCTATAAATACCCTTCCTAGCATGTTAGGAAGGGTGTTGGTTGTCATTTTTCTTAATCTAATCTTCCAAAAGTGTCACACACTTCTTCTCTCACTACTTTCTCTCTCTAGAATCCATCTATTTTCTATCTTTAATTCTTGTTTAATCATATAATCAACCATGGTGAAGTGAATAATTATGGGAACAACAAAGTTTATCTAAGAGAAAACTAATTTTTAAACCTTTTAATCTATTTTTTAAAACAATAATAATATCTAAAACTAATTAAACCGATTTTTTATGAAGAATATAATTCTTTTTAAAAACAATTTAAACTATATTAATCTAATTATTTAAACTAAATCGATTAAGCTAGAAAAATAAAAAAGAGAGAACTTTGGTACCCGTGGTCCGTAGAAAACGCTCTAAACAAAATCAGTCATAAGCAACAACATATGGCTCGTAAAGTACACGGCCTCCCAAAAGCAACAAAATTCGGCCCGTAAAGAACACAACCAACCAAATCAAACTAAAGATAAGCGTATCCCGACCCGTTGTTGGGAATAAAATGTAGCCAGTCCACTTGAACGCTGACAGGAAGAAAACAAGCGTTGATAAGAAGAGAACAAGCGCTGACAGATCAAGCGTTGACAAGAAGAAGTCAAGCGTTGATAGGTTGAAGACAAGCACTGATAGAAAGATATGGTCTACGCGTATTTTGTTTCTAGTTTGTTTCTAGTAAAGATAGGATCAACATTGTATTTTCTATAATTATCTTTACCTAGAATAGTTGATACGTAGACTCTTGTACAAGGCTTCTTATGTCTATAAAAGAAGACCTTTAGGTTATGTTTCATAATAAGTTTTTCATACGTTTAACACTTTCATTGTAAGCAAGTTTGTTATTATCAATCAAGTGAAAGTTTGTTTTACAACTGTTTGTGTTCTTGTTTAAGTGTTAATTCCACATAACACTTAAATTGTTTCATACATAAACAAAGTTTCTCTACGTGTATAACTTGATCTAAAATCGTTTACACTAGCTAAATCGATCTAAGTTTGGGATCAACAAGTTGTATCAGAGCTTGTTGAGAAACTTTGATCTAAAAGAACAAAAGAACCCTAAATCACCAAAACCCTAATTTTCACAAAACCCTAAAAACATCATGTCTACTCCAGAAGTAATCTCCTCCTCCTCAAAACACAACATCAAGATTCCATGCTAGATGCAGATAATTTTGAGCTATGGAAGTTCAACTTTGAGCAATATCTACAAATCCATGACTACACTCTCTGGGAGATTATTGAATATGGAAACACATTCAATAAAGCTCAAAAGATTGCAGATGCCATTGCTACAAGATCAGCTGTTCAAGGATGCTCTGAAGCAGATAAGAAAGAAAAACTTGAAGATGGTAGAGCTGTGTCTACTGACGACATAGCAAAGAAAAGGGTTGATATGAAAACCCTAAGCATTCTGAAACTCTCTTTGGGACAAGAAAATCAGCACAAATACAGAGGTTATGAGTCTGCAAAAGACCTTTGGGCAGCCCTTGAAGTTGCATATGGTGGTAATTTTGATACTATGGAAGAGAAAAGGAAGCAACTCTTACATGAGTATGCTGTTTTTAAGTCTCAACCTAATGAGAAGCTAAGTAGTGTGAGAAGCAGACTTCTTGACATTACAAGCAAGCTGTCCTTCATGGGGACAGTAATTGGTGATGTTGATATTATTGCCACTTTTCTTAAAAGCCTTGGTGATGCATGGAAGATTGAGGCAAGATCAATAATTGCAAACAACACTCACAAAAGTTCTACTTTTGATGATGTCTACAACAAACTGAGGCTGTTGGAGAATGAAACTCTTTTGGATCATGGAAGTAAGTCTACCAATAGTAACATGGCCTTCTTCTCACATAGTGAAGGCCAATTTGATCAGAAGGATTCATACATGCACCCAGTTACTGGATCAACATGTGTCAACGCTGGATCATATCCTGTCAACGCCTCACATTCAAACGCTGACACATAAAAAATTGACTCTCCAAGAGTTAAGTCTGCTGGTATTGATCTGGATACTTTGTGTGCATACATTGCTTCATTGCCCAATGGTTCAGTTATTACATATAAGGACCTTGAGAAAATAAGTGATGAGCATTTGGAGGAGATGGATATAAAGTGGAACATGGCTATTGCAAGTATAAGAGCAAACAGATGGAATAGAAGATTCAAGAAGAAGATGACTTTTAATGCTAAGGACACTGCTGGATTTGATAAATCCAAGGTTGAGTGTTACAATTGTCATCGTATGGGGCACTTTATGAGAGAATGCAGATCTCCAAGAAGATCTGATGCTGGAAAACCCTCAAGCCAAATTGTTAAGGCTCAGGATCCTAAGGCCATGGTGGCAGTGCAAGAAATTGATGGTATTGGATGGGACTGGAGCTATTTGGCTAAGGATGAGGAAGATGATTAATAAGTGTGAAAACACTTATCCTTTTACCACTTATTTCCAATAATAACAAGACCAAAACGTGTATATTATGTCGTAAAAGTCGGAATTATGCGTGGTTTGTGTTTTTATTTTGTTTTAGGACCAAAAGATAAAAAAGGAAGAAAACACGGGCTTTCACGGGCTTTTATCGAAGAAAACGAGAAAAGACGAAGTTAAAAGATCAAGAGTGCTTAAAGAACGGATGTCCAAGAACCTATTCTGAAGATTTATCGAAGAAAAAGTCTAAAGACGGAAGTTTAATGAAGTCGAAGAACTTAAGTCTAAATTAAAGAAGAAAATTATTAAGACAAGTTCAAATCCCGAGACGACGTCGAGAAAAGTCAGAGAATTAAATCGAGTTGAGAAGAAAAGAAAGAAGGAAGCACCACACATGCACTTCCCATTTCCCTATAAATACCCTCCTAATCACATTAGGAGGGTGGTTAGCTAGTTTTAGTTTTTCATTTTTCTTTCTAGTTTTTAGAGAGAGAAAGTTCCCAACTTTCTCTCACTAAGTTTCATCTTTTTCTTTCAAGTTTAAGGTTTGAATCATTCTTGTATTTGGATTTCATTAATCTAATTCAAGTTAAGCTTTTTGTTCTTTAATCTCTTTCTACCTTTCTTTATTTTACTTTGTTCTTAATTCGAATGTCCATGTTCGATCCGAATGGTTCTCAATTCGTGTTGATTTTGGTGTTTCGTGATTAAAAAGTTAATCTTTCTTGTTCTACATAAGCTCTTGAACGTATAAGCTATAAGCTCTTCATGCTTATTGGCTTATTCGATTGATTTGGCTTATTTACGTTTAAGTTTTCCTAAAAGATTTATTGTTCTTAAATCCGTTTTATGGAAGTTTAATGTAAAGATTTTACTAGTTGAAAAATTTCGTTTTCTCGGTATCTTCTCGAATTGATTTCCGGTTCAAAGTGAGACTCAATTTTTCTTGGTGGAAGTGAAAATGGTTTGGTTATCTATTACTAAGTAAAATGAAAATGTAAATTGCGATAAGTAAAAGGAATGCTGAAAGGAATGCTAAAAGGAATGCTGATAGGAATGCTGATAGGAATGATGATTGGAATGCTAATAGGAATGCTAATTGGAATGTTGATTGGAATGCTGATTGGAATGTTGATTGGAATGCTAATTGGAATGTTGATTGGAATGCTGATTGGAATATTGATTGGAATGCTGATTGGAATGCTGATTGGAATGCTTTTTTTTTTTTTTTTATTTTTTTTTTTTTTAGAACGGCACCTCAATCTCACTGAAATCCGACCCCCGAGTTATACCATCCATAATGGGCAGGCCCCGGGACTCGAACCACTAGGGGAAACCCCTAGAACTCACGGCTTCGCACTAAGGAGGAAAATCATGGGTTTTTGTCTCTTGCAAGACTTGAACCCATGACCAAACCCCCTCCCCAAGCTTTAGGAAGGACTTGGGTGGCCAACTGCTCTAGAACAGTTGGTTGCTGATTGGAATGCTGATTGGAATGTTGATTGGAATGCTAATAGGAATGTAAAAGGAATGCGAAAGGAATGCTGATTGGAATGTTGATTGGAATGCTGATTGGAATGCTGATTGGAATGCTAATAGGAATGTAAAAGGAATGTGAAAGGAATGCTGATTGGAATGTTGATTGGAATTCTGATTGGAATGTTGATTGGAATGCTGATTGGAATGTTGATTGGAATGCTGATTGGAATGTAAAACCCTTTTCCAATCAAGGTGATTGGAATACGTGATTGGAAAGGGGTTTACCCTTTCCGATCTAACTTTTTGATCCGAAAATTAAGCAAAAGCAATAAGCTATGGTTAATAAGCTCAAACTAAAACTTGCACGAATCTAAATTGAAATTGACTTAATAAGCATGAATAACAACTTATCAAACTTAAAAATAAGCAAACTTTCAAATCAAACTTTTAAAAAGATGAACTTTTTAAGAAAACTTTAGATCAAATAAGCATTAAGATGAAAACAAATCAAGGATGAACACGAATCAAAGAGAAGCAAAGTAAGAAAGGGAGAAGATGATGATTAAAGATAAGAACTTGATTAAAAGAAAAGATTCCAAAATAAAAAGACTTACTTGAATTGAAGAAATTAAAAGTGCATAACATGAAATTAAATTGCAAGAAATTAAATGACAAGAAATGAAAATGGTGGAAGTGTGGCTTGTCAAGCCACCAACAACATGAAAATGAAATGGGATCAGACTATATATAGGGGTGATTAGGGAGGAGCTTAGGAAGCTTCCTCCCTCTTTCCTCTTTTCCTTAATTGCACACTTAAGTCCTTTTCTTCTCAATCTTTTGTTAATCTTGGACTTAATGACTTTGTCTCGGGATTTCTTTGAACTCGTCTCGACATTTCTTCATAAATATGACTTGAGTTCTTCGGCTTTTAGTAAATTTCCGTCTTTTGACTTATTCTTTGATAAATCTTCAGAATTGGTCTTGGACTTCCGTTCTTTTTCCACTCTTGATCTTTCGACTTCGTCTTTCGTCTTTTTCTTCGATAAAAGCCCGTGAATGCCGTGTTTTCTCCACTTTTCACTTTTTCGTCCTAAATCACAACAAAAACACAAACCACGCATAATTCCGACATAAATGACATAAAATACACGTTTTGGCTCGGTTATTATTGTAATTAAGTGGTAAAAAGGATGGGTGTTTTCGCACCTATCAAATCCCCTACACTTAACCATTGCAATGTCCTCATGCAATGCATTAGTTACAAAGCACGTTTTACATTTTCCATCATAATCAACCTACCTTGGCCTTTATTAAACAAGTAAGGAAAATCAAAAAGATAGAAAATAACAAGATGCAACAAGGAAGAAACTTGTAAAGAAATCTAAGACTTACATTAAGGCTTGTGTGTCATGAATGTTCATCACCCTCAAGTTTCACGTTCTCCATGCCAAGCTTAAAAACAAGATCATTGTTAGCACAAGTTAGCATAACAAACATTTACTCATGTGGTTCAATTAATCACATAAACTCCCTTATTCCTACGAGTATCTCTTATATTTTATTGATGTCTTGAATGATCACGAGGATGCATTGTTGACTTATTTCGATAATTTATTTAGGCTGAAAGCAAAGTAGGACGATTTGATCAATAGTTAGCTAAAGGACAAAATCTCTTAAAACTGCTTCTCGGGATATCAAAAAGTTTTTATCTTGGCATAACTCGGTTCACGATTTGAGACCTTTCTCGGGCCGATATTTGGCATGTACTTCATACTTCATATCTTGAGAGACGTTCTTGAGATAATGGTCTTCTCATCGTTAATAGAGTTTCTTCACTTGGAGACTTTTGAGGGGTATTCCAACTTTGTTGACCACGACTTCATGATTATTCTTCAATTTCTAATTGGGATTTTGAGATACAACGATCCGAATCCTTTTCGGACTTGGATCTATTTATCCTCATACCTTGTTAGGGTCTTTTCGGATAGACTTCTCCATGATCTTTATGGGAGTTGATTGCTTTTCGTCGTGAGTCTTGATCCTTCATATTGATTTTAGGAATAATGCTCTTCACATCACTTTTGGATCTTCAGCAATAAAATGGAATCCTCATGCCTTGTTAGGGCCTTTTCGGACTCGCCAATCTTCGCGCCCCGCTTCATAAGTTATGCCTTGGCTATGAACTGTTATCATTACCGAGCAACTTTTAAACGATCTTGGGCTAGAAGCTAAGTAACTTTTCAAATCGTACGACCTTACTTATTGCATTTATTTATTTACAAGCGAGGGAAGAAAAAGATCATAATTAACTCACATAAGTTAATGAAAGAATACCAAACTTGTAACCAACTCTATCATTTCTCGTTCTCCACAATTTAAAATCTCAAGGAATGAGACTCGTGGATGCTTAACCCAATAAACCAATTAAGGTCTACACGGTTAAGGATACTAGCTAGAGTGAACTTGGATAAGTAAACTCGGGTTGATTCAAAAAATTCACAACGGGCCTAATATATCTAAGATAACTAAACTTGTTAAAACCATTTTATTATAATAAGAGAAAAATAGCAAAAATAAAGGGAACTACAACTAGGCCAAAATAGATTAAAAATTTTGAAAAATGTCAAAAAATCGATTTTCCGGTTAAAATGAGGACAAATACAAGGAAAAGGCCACTTAACTTCGATAGAAGTCCCCCCCTACACTTAATATAAACATTGTCCTCAATGTTTAAGCATGTGGGAGTAAACTCCCCTACACTTAGGACATTGTGCACTTTGTTTAGATCTCGTTAAGGAAAAGACCACTAAAGAGATTCCTATTTTAATATTGAGAAATATAAAATAGTGAATCGAAAAGAGTTTAGGATAGAACCGGGAAGAAGGGAACACGGAATCACGGTTCGTCAAAAGTCATCAAGAGTGTGTCTTTGAAGCTCTAATCCCTACACATGATAAGAAAGAGAACAAGAAACACCAACGGGGCTCCCCCTACACTTATGGTGAAAACAAGAAAGATAGATATATAAGTGGGTTGCCTCCCAAAAAGCGCTTGTTTTTTTTAACCGAGTCACGAGCCTGACTCGTCCCCGAATTAAATGGTCCATGGGGAAGCCTCGAATGTGATACCGGGATCAAAGACCTTGTCCTCGTTCCCGGAGGACATCAACAAAGGAGAGGCGGGAGGATAAGTCTTGAATGGTAGGAAAGTTTGCTCAGTATAAGAAAAGCAAGTGAAATCCAGATTGACGGGAGGTGGGGTGGGTAAGGGAATCACATTGTCATCCTCCAAAGACAATGGATGCAGACCAATTGGCAAAGCCGTAAAGTTATCAATAATAGAATGGTCCATGTCACCTCCCGGGTCAAAGCATTGATCCTCATGAAAGTAGATCTTGTGAATATCATCGTGGATAAGGAGTGTAGAAACTCGGTTGAAAAGATCACGATCAAGTACGAAACCATCATTCATTTGTGGGGATTGTTGATAAGGTAAATCCTCACGAATGTGGTAAACGTAATTCTCATAAAAGGAGTGTTGATTAGGTAATTCCTCGAGAATAGGATGTTTGGGCATGTTAGTTGGTTCGTCATTATTATGAAAAATAAGACGTTCCAACTCATCAAGTTCGGCATCGATGTTGGAAAAGTCGACCTCGCTTGTAGGAGGAAGCAGAGGTAAAAGAGCTAGCTCTCGGTCGATAATTTCCTCAATCTCGGGCTCGAAGACGAAATCATCATACTCATCACATGTTGAACTCTTGTTGGGAAAATCAATTAGCGCTTGTGGATTTGTGATTATGTGATCAATGACTGTCAAATCGACCTCGTCCTTAAGCTCCGCAAAAGTCGGCACATCACACAGATTTTCCGGAATACCTACGGGCTCACTTGGGATGACGACAAGTTCCTCGACACGAGACTTTAGGAATTTGTCCGATTCAGTTGCCGAGATAACGTCAATATGCTCATCCTCCATGATGAGAGAGCCAACGGGCTCCTCGGGTGTGATAGCAATAGACGAAGGAGGAAGGGAAGAAGTCTTACTTTGCTTTAGAAATTCCTCCTCATCAAAAATAACCTCAATATCGTCATCGCTCTCCTCATTACCTAAAGGGCCAATAATAAGCTAAGGGATATGAGTACTCGTCTGATCTCGCTGCTGTAAAAATGACTCCATAAAAGTTTGCAGCGTGTGTAAAAGCTCTTTGCTTTGTTCTTGAAAAGCTATAGCAAGATCGTTTCTTTGTTCTTGAAAGGCTGTAGCAAGATCATCAATTGGTTCTTGGTAACTCATCTCGTGACGAGGCTGATGATCAATTGGGTATTGCAGGGGTTGGTCAAAACTGGAAGGGGTATAATTATAGTAATTTTGATCCCCTGTAGGGCAGTGAAAACTTTCGTGAGGACCCCCACAGTTGTTGCAAAACGGGTGAGGAAAAAGACTGGGTGCGTCTTGTGGATAGCTATTTTCATTGTCATAATTGTACCCCGGTTCTTGCCCGTGACCATACGGGTATCGAACCGGGCACGAAACATGCCAATGAGAATCGCTTCCATAATAGATGCACGGGGGAACAGGATGTGGGTTCAAAAAGAATGAATTAGTCGAGTTGCACAAGGGACAAAATCCGAATTGTGTGTTGTCGATATCGTTTCCGCACCACTCACATGTACACCATTGACAAGAGTCGTTCCCGTACAGTTGTCTCCCACACCCGACGCAATGGACATAAAAATCCATAAAGAAAGATAGATAAGCAAGAAGAATATTTTTGGTGCAAAACTTTGAAAAAGAAATGCTTTTTATGATTTTACAAATGTTTTTGTGATTTTTGAAAATTTTTGGACATGAAAAATAACGTTCACAAGTGAACGGATCCCAAAAGCCAACGCGTCTCTCACAAAAAACCGTAGATCCTCACGAAAAGAGCCGGCAGTGGCGCCATTTTAATATAGAGATTTTACTAGTTGAAAAAGTTCGTTTTCTCGGTATCTTCTCGAATTGATTTCCGGTTCAAAGTGCGACCCAATTGTTCTTGGTGGAAATGAAAATGGTTTGGTTATCTATTACTAAGTAAAATGAAAATGAAAATTGCGATAAGTAAAAGGAATGCTGAAAGGAATGCTAAAAGGAATGCTGATAGGAATGCTGATAGGAATGCTGATTGGAATGCTAATAGGAATGCTAATTAGAATGTTGATTGGAATGCTGATTGGAATGTTGATTGGAATGCTGATTGGAATGTTGATTGGAATGTTGATTGGAATGTTGATTGGAATGCTGATTGGAATGCTGATTGGAATGCTGATTGGAATGCTGATTGGAATACTAATAGGAATGTAAAAGGAATGCTGATTGGAATGTTGATTGGAATGCTGATTGGAATGCTGATTGGAATGCTGATTGGAATGCTAATAGGAATGTAAAAGGAATGCTGATTGGAATGTTGATTGGAATGCTGATTGGAATGTTGATTGGAATGCTGATTGGAATGTAAAACCCTTTTCCAATCAAGGTGATTGGAATACGTGACTGGAAAGGGGTTTACCCTTTCCGATCTAACTTTTTGATCTGAAAATTAAGCAAAAGCAATAAGCTATGGTTAATAAGCTCAAACTAAAACTTGCACGAATCTAAATCGAAATTGACTTAATAAGCATGAATAACAACTTATCAAACTTAAAAATAAGCAAACTTTCAAATCAAACTTTTAAAAAGATGAACTTTTTAAGAAAACTTTAGATCAAATAAGCATTAAGATGAAAACAAATCAAGGATGAACATGAATCAAAGAGAAGTAAAGTAAGAAAGGGAGAAGAAGATGATTAAAGATAAGAACTTGATTAAAAGAAAAGATTCCAAAATAAAAAGACTTACTTGAATTGAAGAAATTAAAAGTGCATAACATGAAATTAAATTGCAAGAAATTAAATTGCAAGAAATTAAATGACAAGAAATGAAAATGGTGGAAGTGTGGCTTGTCAAGCCACCAACAACATGAAAATGAAATGGGATCAAACTATATATATGGGTGATTAGGGAGGAGCTTAGGTTCCTCCCTCTTTCCTCTTTTCCTTAATTGCACACTTAAGTCCGTTTCTTCTCAATGTTTTGTTAATCTTGGACTTAATGACTTTGTCTCGGGATTTCTTTGAACTCGTCTCCACATTTGTTCATAAATAAGACTTGAGTTCTTCGGCTTTTAGTAAACTTCCGTCTTTTGACTTATTCTTCGATAAATCTTCAGAATTTGTCTTGGACTTTCGTTCTTTTTCCACTCTTGATCTTTCGACTTCGTCTTTCGTCTTTTTCTTCGATAAAAGCCCGTGAATGCCGTGTTTTCTCCACTTTTCACTTTTTCGTCCTAAATCACAACAAAAACACAAACCACGCATAATTCCGACATAAATGACATAAAATACACGTTTTGGGCTCGGTTATTATTGTAATTAAGTGGTAAAAAGGATGGGTGTTTTCACACCTATCAAAGTTCGAATGTTTTAGATTTCAAAAGTTTTAGAATTTGTGCTTATTTACTCTTTTAAAAGTTTGAAAATGCTTATTAGTTACTGCTTATTTGCTTGAGCTTATTTCCCTTTTGGACGCCTTTTCCATCTTAGGAGGGTTTATTTGGTACCGATCTTGTTACGATTGCATAGCTGCGATCTGTGTCCCTTCCCTGGTACGATCCACGACCACGATCACTTATTGCGATCTGGGGTGCGATCGGGTCTCTCTTCCCTGCTTTGATCGCATTGATTGCGATCGGTTTGTTACGATCCGGAACCACGATCAAAGACCACGATCACTCATTGCGATCGTGGTTGCGATCTGGTAGTACGATCACCCCTCCCATCGTACTAGTGAGTACGATCGAATCTCTTTTGTTGTAATCGCATTGAGTGCGATTGGTGGGCACGATCCACATTGCGATCAGGTTACGATGGAACATTGCGATGGTAAGTTGCGATGGAATGTTGCGATAGAGCAATGCGATGGAATGGTTACGATGGAGTGCGATCGCAGTGCACATTTATTTTAGTCTTTGTTTTATTCTCCTAAGTTTTCAAATTTACTTTTTCCCACCTTTTGTCTTAGTATATTTTAAACATCTTTCCTAGTTTTTAATCACTTACATTTTAGTTTCTAAGGTTGCAAGCTTTTATTTGTAGTTTAATTTTAAGACTTCTATTTTACTCAACGACAATTTCAAAAATTAGATAACCAAACCAAACCATTCTCTTGTTCACCAAAAGACAATTGAGTCACACTTTAGACTGGTAATCAATTCGAAGAGATTTGGAACAACGAAATTATTTTATACTTGGTAATCCCTTGTATTAAATGGCGCCGCTGCCGGCTCTTTTCGTTAAGATTAACGGTTTCTAGTGAGAGACGCATTGAATTTTGGGATCCGTCCTTTGAACGTTATTTTCCTTGCGTTAAAAATTTTCAAAAACCCTAAAAAAAATATATAATTTTTCAAAAATACAAAAACATTGAAAAATCATAAAAAGCAATTCTTTTCCAAAGGTTTGCACCAAAAAGATTATATAGATATTCTCTCTGTGTATTTTTCTTCTGCAGGTGTATGCGTACTAGATCTTCAAACTATTCTGAGCCCGGGACTCGTGAAGATTTAAATATGGCTGGTGTGCATAACAACAATAATAACCCACCTCTACCCAATTTGAATAACAATAACAACAACAACAATGTCCCCCTACCTGATTTACGAACAATGGAGGAATTGTGTCAACCCACCATGAATGGACGCGGAGGCCCGATTGCGCCGATGCACATCACGGCTCAGGAGTTTTCATTGAAGCATCACATGATCCAACAAGTGCAAACTAACCCATTTCGCGGAATTCCGGAGGATGATGCCAACAAACACCTCGACAAATTCATTACCATCACCCAAAGCATGAAGTCACCCGGTGTTTCTATGGATGAACTTCGCCTTCAACTATTTCCCCAATCGCTTTCTCACCATGCCAAAAAATGGTTTGACCGTCTCCCAAAGAATTCTATTCATACTTGGAATGACATGACTCAACGCTTTTTGTCGCGCTACATCCCACCATCCATGGTCACAAGCCTTCGTAACCAAATTAGTGGATTCATGCAAGACAATGATGAATCGCTCTTTGATGCTTGGGAACGATACAATGATTTCATCGACCGTTGTCCGAACCATAACATGCTCCCCGTCACTCTCATTGATACTTTCTACAATGGTCTCACTTTTCGTGATCGTGACACGATCAACGCTGCCGCCGGTGGTACTTTTATGAAAAGGAGACCGGAGGAGTGTAGAGAGTTGATTGAAAACATGACTACTCACCACAAGAATTGGGATTCATCCGCATCCTCAAGATCTAACCCGAGAGTCAATGTTTCTTCTACTACTTCCAATCCCGAGATAACCGAACTTACCCGAAAAATCGCGGAGATGAACAAGAATTGCATGACCATGGCCACAAACCTCTTTCAACAAGCTAAAGCCGTTTCTATTTCTTGTGACACATGTGGTGGTCCTCATTCTTACAATGATTGTCCTTCTACTCAAGGCAATTTTTCTGAAAATGTTAACGCGGCATATAGTGCTTATCCCACGGGCGGCTATCAAGCTGGTCCTCAAGGAGACCGTAACTTGCTAAGTTATCGTTCAAACAACTATCTTGCTCCACCCGGTTTTCCTCCTCCAAACCAAAACCAACAAAAAAGCTATAACCGAAACAACCAATCCCAAACTCGTGCTAACAATCAATATCAATCCTAAAGAAACCCATACCCACCTCAAGGAAATTCTCAAGCTTACCAAGCTCCACCTCTCAATCAACCGATGGCATTGAATCAAGATGTCGAGACATTCATGAGGACTAATAGAGAGATGGTGACGAATCTTCAGAGTCAATTCATCAACTTGAAGGGAGAAATGGCGAAACAAGGGAGCGATATTCGAGCCGAGCTAAGGAATGACATGGTGAAACAAAGCAATGATATTCGTGCCGACATGAGAGACTATTTCATCACCCAAGCGGATAATTTACGTGATATGTTAGGTTCGTTCTTCCAAGTTAATCAACCCTCTTCTTCGGGTACTCTTCCGAGTAACACCGTTGCGAATCCAAGAGGGGAGATGAAAGCAATCACCACTCGTAGTGAAAAAGGTTATACGGAACCCGAGCTTCCAACACCTCCACCCGTGATTGTAAACAAGGAACAAGAGCAACTTTCCTCACCTCCTTTGCCTTCTACCCCCATTCCTCCATCACCCGCGGTTGTGACTGATCCTACCCCCTAAAGCCTTCCTCTTCATCCGATATACCTTATCCTTCAAGGTTGAGGAAAGAGAAGCAAAAGAGCAAGGATGATATTAGGTTTCAAATTTTCTCAAAATGTTTAAACAATTGAATTTTAACATCTCCTTTGCAGAGGCTCTCGCTCACATGCCTAAATACGCGAAGATGTTTAAAGATATTCTAAATGACAAGGAGAAGCTTCTTGACATTGCTCAGACCCAATTTAATGAGAATTTCTCCGCGGTTCTCTTAAGGAAATTGCCCACCAGACTTGGTGATCTGGGTCGCTTCTTGATTCCTTGCAACTTCCCGGGAGTAGAGAATTGCATGGCCCTAGCCGATCTAGGTGCCAGTATAAACTTAATGCCTTTAAGTGTTTGGAAGCAATTATCTCTCCCCGAGCTAGTCCCCACTAAAATGACTTTGGAATTAGCTAACCGTACGGTTGCTTATCCAGTGGGGATAGCCGAAGACGTCTTCGTTGGCGTGGACAAATTCACCTTCCCGGTGGATTTTGTTGTCGTTGACTACGAGATGGATCCTCGTGTTCCATTAATCGTTGGACATCCCTTCTTGAGGACCGGTCGCACTCTCATTGATGTAGCCGCGGGCGAAATAATCATGAGAGTTGGTGACGATAAAATTGTCTTCAACATGGGTAAGATTTCTAAGCAACCTTATTCATATGAGAGTGTTAATGCTATTAATGTTCTCGATGAGGCTTGTGAAGAACACTTTCATGATGCTTGCAAAAGTACTCTCTCTTCTCTACCCAATGTTGAGACCGTTGCCTCAATTGCTCCGTCATTGACTCCTTTTGGAGAAAGTGACTTGGATGATTTCGAAGCTAGCTTGGGTCCTCTCAATCTTAAGTATGATGATTCTTCCACCGATTGGGATGAAGACATTCGTACAATTGAGAAACTTCTCAATGAAGACCCGTTTTCTCCTCCATCTCCTAAAGAGGTGACTAATGATGACCCATCGTTAGTTACACCATCTATTGAGGATCCTCCTACTATTGAGCTTAAGGACCTACCGTCTCATCTCGAGTACGTTTTCCT
This sequence comes from Glebionis coronaria, assembly GCA_025667525.1. NCBI lineage: Eukaryota > Viridiplantae > Streptophyta > Magnoliopsida > Asterales > Asteraceae > Glebionis > Glebionis coronaria. The sequence continues at coordinate 273,555,500 of CM046882.1, read as the reverse complement.
TGAAGAAAACAAGAAGTTACCGGTCATCATCGCAAAGGACCTGAAAGAAGAAGAAAAATCCCGACTTATCGCCGTGTTGAAGAATCATAAGAAAGCGATTGCGTGGAAGATCTCCAATATTCGTGGAATTGATCCTCACTTTTGCACACATAAAATTCTCATGGAGAACAACTTTAAACCCATTATTCAAAGCCAACGAAGGGTGAATCCTAAGATCCATGACGTTATCAAAAAAGAGGTTATCAAAATTCTTGATGCGGGCTTGATCTATCCTATCTCGGATTCACCGTGGGTTAGTCCAGTCCATTGTGTGCCTAAGAAAGGCGGAATCACCGTTGTTCCCAACGAAAACAACGAGTTGATTCCTACTCGTCTCGTTACAGGGTGGAGAGTTTGTATATACTATCGCAAACTCAATGATGCTACGAGAAAGGATCACTTTCCCCTTCCTTTCATGGACCAAATGCTTGAACGTCTAGCGGGTAATGATTATTACTGCTTCTTAGACGGTTTCTCCGGGTATTTTCAAATACCCATCGATCCCCATGACCAAGAGAAAACCACATTCACTTGTCCTTATGGAACATTTGCTTACAAAAGAATGCCTTTTGGCTTGTGCAATGCTCCTGGGACTTTCCAATGGTGTATGATGGCTATCTTCCATGACATGGTTGAAGAAACCATGGAAGTCTTCATGGATGATTTCTCGGTCTATGGTGATTCATTCTCTTCCTGCCTTGCCAATTTAGAACGTATGCTTAAGCGGTGCGAAGACACTTGCCTTGTTCTAAATTGGGAAAAATTCCATTTTATGGTAAAAGAAGGCATTGTGCTAGGACACAAAATCTCTAAAGCCGGTCTTGAAGTGGACCGTGCTAAAGTGGATGTCATAGCCAAATTACCTCCACCTTCAACCGTGAAGGGTGTGAGAAATTTTCTGGGTCACGCGGGCTTCTATCGTCGTTTCATTCAGGATTTCTCTAAAGTCGCTCGCCCGATGACCCACCTCTTGGAAAAATATACTCCTTTTATCTTTTCCAAAGAGTGTATTGAAGCCTTCAATCTTCTCAAGGATAAGCTAACTAAGGCACCGGTCTTGGTTACCCCTAATTGGGAGCTACCTTTTGAATTGATGTGCGATGCTAGCGACTTTGCTATTGGAGCGGTTTTGGGCCAAAGAGTGAATAAACACTTCCAACCAATCTAGCTAGCAAGACAATGACGGGGGCTCAATTGCATTATACGACAACCGAAAAAGAGCTTTTAGCTGTTGTCTATGCTTTTGAAAAATTTCGCCCCTATCTTGTCCTTTCCACCACCATCGTGTATACCGACCATTCCGCGTTGAAGTACTTGTTAACTAAGCAAGATACTAAGCCAAGACTTCTTCGTTGGGTTTTGCTCCTTCAAGAATTCAACATTTAAATTCGTGACAAAAAGGGAGCCGAAAACCTAGCAGCGGATCATCTGAGTAGACTTGAGGATCCATATCAAGGGGATCATCCGAACCAAGAGATCAATGACTCTTTTCCCCTTGAGACCTTGATGTCTATTCACTCCAATCTTGATGACACCCCGTGGTTTGCGGACATTGCAAACTACTTAGCGGGTGGTATTCTCATCAAAGGGTTAACATCCCAAGAAAAGAAGAAGTTCTTTAAAGATGTGAAGACTTACTTCTTGGATGACCCTTATCTATTCAAACAATGTGCTGATCTGATAATTCGTTGATGTGTTGATGGACCGGCAGCTTTACAAATCCTTGATGCTTGCCATAAAGGACCCACTGGTGGTCACTTTGGTCCCAACTACATCGCTAAGAAAGTGTTTGACTCAGGATTCTATTGGCCCACCATTTATCGTGACGCTCACGAAATGGTTAAGCATTGTGATGCTTGCCAACGCCAAGGCAAGATCACACATAAAGATGAGATGCCTCAAAATTTCATACAAGAATGTGAAATCTTTGACGTATGGGGCATCGACTTCATGGGGCCATTTCCATCATCCAAAGGGAACAAGTACCTCCTCGTAGCCGTTGACTACGTTTCTAAATGGGTTGAAGCTAAGGCTCTCCCAATGAATGATGCGAGGGTGGTTGTGAACTTTTTTAAGCAGCTGTTTGCTCGATTCGGTGTTCCTCGTGCTATAATCAGTGACCGCGGGACTCATTTTTGCAATGATCAAATTGCAAGAGTCATGGCTAAGTATGGTGTTAATCATCGTTTTTCCACCGCCTATCATCCCCAAACCAATGGGCAAGCCGAGATTTCCAACCGTGGATTGAAGCGAATTCTGGAACGTACTGTGGGAGAGCATCGTGCCGCGTGGGCCGATAAGTTAGATGATGCTCTGTGGGCTTTCCGTACAGCTTATAAGACCCCGATTGGCTGTACACCTTATCGTCTTGTATACGGGAAAGCATGCCACCTCCCCATCGAGCTGGAACATAAGGCGTACTGGGCCTTGAAGTGGGCTAACTTCGACATCAACAAAGCCGGTGATCTTCGCAAGATTCAACTCAACGAGCTCAATAAACTGAGGAATGACGCTTACGAGAACTCACTGATCTACAAGGAGAAGACAAAGATCATTCATGACGCAAGGATTAAGAACCGAGATTTCCACGTTGGTGATCAAGTTTTACTCTTTAACTCTCGTTTAAAGATCTTCTCTGGCAAGTTGAAGAGCCGCTGGTCTGGTCCATTCACCGTCGCCAAAGTCTTTCCATATGGCACCATTGAGCTTTCTCAGCCAAATGGGCCTAATTTCAAGGTGAATGGCTAGCGTTTGAAGTTGTACTTTGGTGAGGACATCTCTCATGAGATGAGTCCATCCCTCACCACGTTTCCCATGAACTAAATTTGGGCCGAGTCAGGCTCGTGACTCGGTTATAAAAAACAAGCGCTTCTCGGGAGGCAACCCGTGATCTATCCTTTATTGCTTTCATCATAAGTGTAGGGGGGAGCCCCGTATGTGTTGGTTGTCTTGTTTCTTATTTTGTGCAGGGATTCAAGCTTCAAAGAGCACCTCGATGACTTTTGACAAACCGTGATCCCGTGTACCCGTCTTCCCAGTTCTATCCTAAACTCTCGTGATTTAATATTTCATATCTTATATGTTCACACTGAAATCACTATAGTTGTCCTTTCCTTAGCAAGATTTAAACAAAGTGCACAATGTCATAAGTGTAGGGGAGATTACTCTCACATGCTTAAACATTAAGGACAATGTTTATCTCAAGTGTAGGGGGACTTCTATCGAAGTAAGTGGTCTTTTCCATGAATTTGTCCTCATTTTAACCAGAAAATTTGATTTTTCGACATTTTTCAAAATTTTTAATCTATTTTGGCCTAGTTGTATAGTTGTATTTTCCTTTGTTATGATTATTTTCTTTCCTTGCTAGAATAAATTTTAATAAAGTGGTTTTAAATTTTTCATAGTCGTGAATATTTTGACTCAACCCGAGTTTACTTATCTAAGTTTACTCTAGCTAGTATCCTTAACGTGTTTAAGTCAAGTTTTGCTAGGCTTTTATATAGGGAGCTTTAAAACGCGAAAGTCTTAACTCTCACGGGTTAAGAACAAGAACTTTTCGCAAGTTCCTATAATTGAATCCTAGAGAGTTGTTTATCAAGGGAACTTTAAAATGCGATTTCTAAACTTGAAAAAGTCTAAGAAGTTGCAAGATCCTATAGGCGACTCGAAAACCCAAAACTTTGATTTAATTGGCTAAGCATCCACGAGTCTCATTCTTTGAGATTTTAAACTGTGGAGAACGAGAGATGATAGAGTCAATTATAAGTTTGGTATTCTTTCATGAATTTATGTGAGTTAATTATGAGCCTATTCTCCCATCGCTTGTTAATAAATTTATCTGCAATAAATAAGGTTGTACGATTTGAAAAGTTACTTAGCTTCTAGCCCAAGATCGTTTAAAAGTTTCTCGGTATTAATTAGAGTTCATAGCCAAGGCATAACTTATTGAAGCGGGATGCAAAGATTGGCGAGTCCAAAAAGGCCCTAACAAGGCATGAGGGCTACAGTTTGTTGCTAAAGATCCAAAAGTGATGTGAAGAATCATTTATCGAAAATCAATATGAAGGATCGAGACACACGACGAAAAGCAAAAACTCCCCAAAAGATCATGGAGAAGTCTATCCGAAAAGGAACTAACAAGGTATGAGGATTAATAGATCCAAGTCCTAAAAGAAGGCGGATCGTTGTATATCAAAGCTAAAATAAAGATTAGAGAAAAATGAAGAAGTCGTGGTCCAAATATGAAGAATCTCTCAAAAAGTTCAAGTGGAGAAATTCCTATTATAAAGAGAAGACCATAATTTCAAGAACGTCTCTCAAGATTTGAAGTATGAAGTCGCTGCCAAATATCGGTCCGAGAAAGGTCTCAAATCGTGAAGCGAGTTATGCCAAGATATGAACTTTATGAGGTCCCGAGAAGCAGTTTTAAATGATTTGTCCTTTAGCTAACTATTGATTAAATCGTCCGCTTTATTTTCGGCCTAAATAACTATCGAAATAAGTCAACCAATGCATCCTCGTGATCGTTCAAGACAAAATAAAATATAAGAGATACACCTACGAATAAGGGAGTCTAAGTGAATAATTGGCCCACATGAATTCGTGTTAGTTTGCTAACTTATAATAGCAATGATCTCGTTTTTAAGCTTGGTATGGGGAACGTGAAACTTGAGGATGAAAAACGTTCACGGCAGCCAAAACCCAATGTAAGTCTTTAATTTCTTAACTTGTTTTTATCTTTTTATTTAGTGTTGAATAAAGGCCAAGGTAGGTTATTTATGATGGAAAATGTAAACCGTGCTTTAAAATTAATGCATTGCATGAGGACATTGCAATGGTCAAGTGTAGGGGATTTAATAAGTGTGAAAACACTTATCCTTTTACCACTTATTTCCAATAATAACAAGACCAAAACGTGTATTTTATGTCGTAAAAGTCGGAATTATGCGTGGTTTGTGTTTTTATTGTGTTTTAGGACCAAAAGATAAAAAAGGAAGAAAACACGGGCTTTCACGGGCTTTTATCGAAGAAAACGAGAAAAGACGAAGTCAAAAGATCAAGAGTGCTTAAAGAACGGATGTCCAAGAACCTATTCTGAAGATTTATCGAAGAAAAAGTCTACAGACGGAAGTTTAATGAAGTCGAAGAACTTAAGTCTAAGTTAAAGAAGAAAATTATTAAGACAAGTTCAAATCCCGAGACGACGTCAAGAAAAGTCAGAGAATTAAATCGAGTCGATAAGAAAAGAAAGAAGGAAGAACCACACATGCACTTCCCATTTCCCTATAAATACCCTCCTAATCACATTAGGAGGGTGGTTAGCTAGTTTTTGTTTTTCATTTTTCTTTCTAGTTTTTAGAGAGAGAAAGTTCCTAGCGTTCTCTCACTAAGTTTCATCTTTTTCTTTCAAGTTTAAGGTTTGAATCATTCTTGTATTTGGATTTCATTAATCTAATTCAAGTTAAGCTTTTTGTTCTTTAATCTCTTTCTACCTTTCTTTATTTTACTTTGTTCTTAAATTCGAAAGCCCATGTTTGATCCGAATGGTTCTCAATTCGTGTTGATTTTGGTGTTTCGTGATTAAAAAGTTAATCTTTCTTGTTCTACATAAGCTCTTGAACGTATAAGCTATAAGCTCGTCATGCTTATTGGCTTATTCGATTGATTTGGCTTATTTACGTTTAAGTTTTCTTAAAAGATTTATTGTTCTTAAATCCGTTTTATGGAAGTTCGAATGTTTTATATTTCAAAAGTTTTAGAATTTGTGTTTATTTACTCTTTTAAAAGTTTGAAAATGCTTATTAGTTACTGCTTATTTGCTTGAGCTTATTTCCCTTTTGGACGCCTTTTCCATCTTAGGAGGGTTTATTTGGTACCGATCTTGTTACGATTACATAGCTGCGATCTGTGTCCCTTCCCTGGAACGATCCATGCCCACGATCACTTATTGCGATCTGGGGTGCGATCGAGTCTCTCTTCCCTGCTTTGATCGCATTGATTGCGATCGGTTTGTTACGATCCGGAACCACGATCAAATACCACGATCACTCATTGCGATCGTGGTTGCGATCTGGTAGTACGATCGCCCCTCCCATCGTACTAGTGAGTAAGATCGAATCTCTTTTGTTGTAATCGCAATGAGTGCGATTGGTGGGCACGATCCACATTGCGATCAGGTTACGATGGAACATTGCGATGGTAAGTTGCGATGGAATGTTGCGATAGAGCAATGCGATGGAATGGTTACGATGGAGTGCGATCACAGTGCATATTTATTTTAGTCTTTGTTTTATTCTCCTAAGTTTTCAAATTTACTCTTTCCCGGCTTTTGTCTTAGTATATTTTAAACATCTTTCCTAGTTTTTAATCACTTACATTTTAGTTTCTAAGGTTGCAAGCTTTTATTTGTAGTTTAATTTTAAGACTTCTATTTACTCAACGACAATTTTAAAAATTAGATAACCAAACCAAACCATTCTCTTGTTCACCAAAAGACAATTGAGTCGCACTTTAGACTGGTAATCAATTCGAAGAGATTTGGAACAACGAAATTATTTTATACTTGGTAATCCCTTGTATTAAGGATAAAGCTTTGGTTGCTGAGATAGAAGAAGAAGAGAATGTTCAATATGCTCTCATGGCACACTCCTCATCTTCATCAGACAATGAGGTATATGATGATGCTTTATGTAGTAAGGGTTGTCGTTTAAATACTGAAAGACGTAACAAAGAGGTTTTAATATTGTTAGGAGATGTGAGTACTGAGAGATGCAAGTTGTCTAACTATCAACTTGCTCTTACTCAAACTGAAAAAACTGTAGCTGAGTATAAGAAAATGGAGCTTGACCTAAAAGATAAAATAAATATCTTAAAACATGATTTAAATGCTAGTAATGATATTAGAAACATCATGGAAAGGGTCAATGCTGAATTACAGGCTAAGTTAGATGAGGCTATTAAGAATAAGGATAATGTAGACCTTAAAATTCAGAGATTTGATAAGGACTCACAAACCCTAGGAGAATGTGTTAGTAAACAAAGGGATTCTAGGCACATGACTGGGATTGGGATGAAAGAGTATTCTGGTGTTCCACCACCAGCTGGGGACTTCTATGGTGTCCAAAGAAAGGACTTATCTTGGACTGGTTTACTAGAACTCTAAGAAGAGGAATTTATTCCTCCACCAAGAGTCCTTATCCCAGTAGAGGAATATAGGCAAAAGTTGACTGATTTGAATGAATGGAAGAAAGCCAACCCTACCTTGTTTGTCAAGGGTGGCATGCTTTGTGATAGTCCAAATGAGTCGACCCCTATCAAAGTCACAAACCCAATCACTGGCAAGACTGTTGACCTTGGCTCAAACACTGTTAGAAAACCTAGCATTAAGTATGCAGAAATGTATAGAAATACTAGGTCACCAAAAAGGCAAGTTAGTGATACCAATTGTGGAAACCTTGGTAATGGAACAGGTTTCTTTTATTCTAGACCTAGAGTTGTGTCTAGAAAAGCCTGTTATACTTGTGGTAGCTTTTCACATTTAGCCTATAAGTGTTTCAACGCTTCCAAGGTCAACGCTGACAAAAGGTCAAACACTGTCAGACCCAAAACTTTTGTGGAGCAAAGTCCACAAGTTGTTAGACCAACCCCATTCTTCACTAAAGGGTCTAACACTCATGGACAAAGACCTTTTCAGAAGACCAACACATGGTCTAATAGGCCATGGGTTCCTGTATAAAACCCTAGGTTCAACGCTGATAAGGTAATTTCAGCGTTGACAAGACCAAATCAAACGCTGACAGAAACGTTGCCAGACCAAATAATGGTAAATATTTGCAACCACAGGGAAAGGGGTCTAGAGCTTCTTCTAGCTTGACATGGAGACCTAAGCAAGATCAAAACCCTAACTCTAATGGGATTTCAATGACCTGTAACAGATTTAATTATATTTCAAAGGTCATCACAAAACCAATTGGGGTAAACTGGGTGTTTCATCTAAAAAGGGATGAACAAGGGGTTGTTATGAGAACTAAGTCTGTTCTTATTGAACAACCAGATGAATCCAAGTCTGCTCAGGCTTTAGTTCCCAAAGAAAACTAATTTGTTTTCTTTATGTGCAGGGCATTCAAAAACAGGTGAATGATTATGGCTATTGGGATAGTGGATGCTCTAGGCACATGACTGGGAAGGAAGATTATCTTACAAACTTCACTCCCATTAAGGATGGTGATAAAGTTTACTTTGGAGGCGGATGTGGAACTATCACAGGCAAATGAACTCTTCTCACCAAAAACTTGCGTTTTGAAAACGTGTTTCTGGTAAAAGAACTTGATTATAATCTTTTCAGTGTATCACAAGTATGTGATAACAAAAATAAGGTTCTTTTCACTGATACTAAATGCTTGGTGTTGAGCAAGGATTTTAAAATACCAGATGAGAAATTTATTGACTATAGAACACCTAGGCATAAGGACATTTATAATGTGATTCTTAATGGTATTAGGATGAATAATAATATGTCATGTTTTTATGCTAAAGCTTCAGTTGATGAGAGTAATCTATGCCACAGGAGACTAGGGCACATTAACTTTAAAAATATAAACAGACTTGTGAGACTTGGTTTGGTTGATGGTTTGCCTGAAAAGGCTTTCCACAATGACCACTCTTGTGTTGCATGCCTTAAAGGCAAACAACACAAGGTCTCATTTAAGTCTAAACAAGTGCACTCTAGTTCTAAAACACTTCACTTGCTGCATATGGACCTGTTTGGTCCAACTAATATAGAAAGTTTGAATGGTAAATCATACTGCTTTGTCATCACAGATGACTTTTCTAGGTTTACTTGGACTTTCTTTTTAGCTATGAAAAGTGACACTGCTGATACTTTAATTAACTTTATTAACCAAATTGAGAAAAAGACTGGTAATGAAGTTAAAATGCTTAGAAGTGATAATGGTGATGAGTTTAGAAATAAACTGTTGGGTGATTTTTGTGCCAAGAAAGGGATTACTAGACAGTTTAGTATTGCCAGAACCCCACAACAAAATGAGGTTGCTGAGAGAAAGAATAGAACCCTAATTGAAGCAGCCAGGACTATGTTGGCTGATGCTCACTTTCCCCTAGCATTTTGGGCTGAGGCTGTGAATACAGCTTCTTATGTTCAGAATAGAGCATTGGTCAACAAGATACATAAAAAAACACCTTATGAGTTACTTTGGGGAAGGAAACCTAATATTGGTTTTCTTAAACCTTTTGGTTGTCATGTAGTTGTATTAGATACTAGTGATGCCTTAGGTAAGTTTAGTGCTAGAGGTGATGAAGGCTACTTCATGGGTTATTCAGTGCAGAGCAAGGGATATAGGGTTTACCTTAAGAAGGAAAAACGTATACTTGAAAAAGTACATGTTAGGTTTTTAGAGAGTAAACCTAGTGATCCTGAAAGTGGTCCAAATTGGTTGTTTGACTTGGAACCTCTATCTAGGACTTTGAATTATATGCTTGTTACTAAACCAAACATTGTGAAGGTAACTTCAAATGTTGTGGAAGCACCAGTTGTTGATGTTTCAGGTACACAGGTTAATGAAGAGGTTGGATCACAAGCAAACAAGTCATCTCTCATACTTGAGTATGTTTCTATTCCCATATGGACAGATGCTTTTGCTGCTGCTGCTGCTGCTGGAAAGGAAAATGGTGGTCCCCAAGTATCACCAGTCAACAACATGCATGGTCCTTCAGGCGCTGACAAAGGAAAATCTGGCGCTGACAGGACAAATTCAGGCGTTGATGGCTCAAACGTTGACAACACCATTTCAGGCGTGGATGGATCAAACTCTGACAACCTTGGTTCAGGCATTGACAACTCTTTTGAGCATATTTTCTCTTCCAATTTTGAACAGTGTGAACCTTCAAGCAGAAATGAAGAGGTTCATACAGATATTGATGGAAGAGAGTCTGAAGAAGATATTGGTAACTTGGATGATGAGATTGAAGACAACAGACTTTCTGAGGGAGGACTTCTCACTTCTACTATGAAGAATCACCCCTCTTCTCAAATTATTGGGGATGTCATGTCTCTTGTTCAGACTAGAAGATCTCATCATAGTCTTGGAGGATTTATTGCCAATATACACAAGAAGGTTGATACCCCTCTTGTTCAAGCATGTTTGTTTGCCTATTTTCTGTCACAACAGGAACCCAATAAGATTTTTGATGCTCTTAATGAACCAAGTTGGGTGGAAGCAATGTAGGATGAGCTTCACCAATTTGCTATTCAGGATGTTTGGGAGTTGGTTGATTGTCCCAGATATGTCAGACCTATTGGGACAAGATGGGTTCTTAGAAACAAGAAAGATGAAAGAGGCATTGTGGTCAGAAACAAGGCACGTTTAGTGGCTCAAGGATATTGTTGGAAATACGTTTTACATATATAGAAAGTCTCGGTCACTCCAATAATATAGTTATAGGCTCGTAGTAGTGTTTAGTAACATTTATTAAATAGCCTGACCCATGAGCATGTTTATGGGCAGGAGGCCCAATTCCATTAAGGACTTGGGTATTTAAACCTCTTTCCACCATGGAAAGAGGTGTTGGTTGTTTTTCATTTCTCATTTCAATATAAAAAGTTTCTTTCATTTCTCTCTCTAAGTTTCTCTCTCTAGAAAACATCAACCCTCTTGATTCATAAAGATTATCATTGTTCTACAATTGGTATCAAGAGCATGGGATGAAATATAGGTTTGTTTTAGTGTTGTGTATGCTTTTCTAAGCATTCCGTAGCTTTTTGAGTTTTTATTGCCGAAACATCAAATTTTTTTTTGTGTTTGATCGTGATTTCAAGAACTATAACTTATTTAATCGTGTTGTAGTGTTTTTGGTATCTTGGTTTTGGTTAAAACACAATCTTTCTTGGATCAAAAGTTCAAAACTATCTTGTTTTCTACATTCCGAAATTCAAGCTAGCATAACCATCGGAAAGTACAAGTGAAGGGTTTCGATCGCAATAACCAACTGGTTCTACTTTGTGATCATTGGATTACGATACTTATTCCGATCTGGACATTCTGATCGATCTTTGCGATCTGGGATTCCGACGGTTATAAGGAATTTTAAGTCGTTACTCTGTGATATAAGCTAAAACTCATATCAATTTATCAACAAATAACCCTAAAACATGAAGCAAAATACCAATTTATCTTGTAAAAACAGTATTATGTGGTATGTTTGTGTTTGTGTTTGTGTACACTTGTGTAGGTAAAAGGATGCATTTTCAAGCAAACAAGGAATAATCAAGCTTAAATTGATGAAAAAGACAAAAGAAGGATCAAAAGTGACAAGACTTTGAAGTACAAGGACCTATCTTGACAATATGCCAAAGATGAAGGACCAAAGTGTAAATATGTAAAAGTCAAGATCATAGTCAAACAAGGTCAATATTCAAGTCAACTCAGTCAAAGGATCATTTTTGCTCAAGGATGAAGTTTGAAGGACTAAAAATGCCAAAGAAATGAAGTTGCTAGCCTTTAAATGCAATCTGCCAAAGTCAAGGGGTGATTTTTGCCATTTATGGAAAGATAATACAAGAGTGATCCATGTGAATAGCTATTGTCCAATGAGAAGCCAAAGAAATAAGAACCTGGATTGCCACATCACAGCATTTATTACCCACTAGGCGCCGCCTTCATTTATTAACAAATCACAACAGTGTGATCCGTGTGCACCCATTTCAGCTAATAAGGACTTGACACGTGTCGTCTTCTTCATCTAAATAATTTGCCAGGATCGGGTTGAAGCTAGAGTGGATTTCATGGAATGCTATAAACACCAAAGCTGCTTATTTTTGAGAGACGAATCCATTGGTCATGATCAATTAACATGAAATCAACTCAAAAAAGACCCCAATTCATGTTCATAACCTGGAAATTCAATTGAGCAGAATTATGACACGTGGAGACCTGGGATTGGTCCCAACACGTCACCAACCCCAACTGATCTTCTTCTCAAGTCTATAAATAGCCTGCTTAGTTTTCTTTTCTTGTTGTGAGTTGTAAGTGTGAAAACACACACATTTACTTTTTCCTTTCACCATTTCACCTTTTTAGCTAAACTACTCAAGAGTTTGACACACTCTTGAGTTAGTTAGTTAGTTAGTAACCTTTTTAACAGCTTTGTAACAAATCTCCGTTAATAAAATTCAAATTCTACTTTTCCCGCCAAATCTTCTTTACCTTCTACACTGTTCATTCCTTGCATCTTGGATACTTTTGTTGCTGAATTGAGTTTTTTATGATCATTCCTTGATCATAACTGACTTTGAGTGAAGATAGAAGCTGTTTGATTGATTTCAGTTCAAGCTCATAGCATTTGTGATGAATTCAGGCCACTTTGATGAATCTTGTTGATGTCTAGCTGATTTGTTGATTGTAGATAGGTGAATCTAGTGCAAAGGTGGTGGTTAGCACTAGACTAGAGAGTTCAGCACTCCTCTATTGCTCAAAGGGTACTTCACAAGGTGCAAACGCCTCTTGTTTTGGTTCCACTGAATTGTCAAATGCATGATTCATTCCTAGCTTAAATCTTTGATGAATGTATGATAAAACTTGTTATCCTAGTTGTGGTTTGATTTTAGACTTGTTTTAGCTTAAGTGTTGCCTTATCTGCTTATTGATTTGATTTGTGCCTTAGTTGATAGCTTTATTCAGTCACTTCCAGTTTTGCTTTTCAACTTGAGTTCTAGTAGCTTTTATAATTTGCAATTGGCTTTCATTCATCTCATTGTGATCACTGATTTTAGTTTGCTATGGCTTTTCATTCAGTGTAAACTTGTAATTAAAAAGTCTTCACAAATTTTCATCAAGATCAGTTTAAGTAGTGTTTGGTATTACTTGGTGTTTGATAATCAAGTGAATGAAATTGCTTAATCTTGTTCCATTTCCAGTCACATAGTCATTACTAAGTGTTTTAAGTCTTTTTCAAGTCAAGACTAAGGTCAAAAAGGCAATTGGCATTGTAAAAAGTTTGGGTCTATTTCAGTCACTTTTGTTCTAAAAAAGTTATCAATTTCATTTGCCTTGCATTTGTTTGTTTCTTGATGAAATTCTACCAAACCAGTTCTCATTTCTAGTTCATAACATGAAGTTTCAAAGTCCATAAGCTTTTTGTACAGTTTTCAGTAAGCAAATAGAAATAAGCAAAATTCTAGACTGATAAGCAAAAGCAAGTTTCTGTAAATCAAAACTGCTTTTTCATATCTCTTAATTCTTTTCATAAACTTGTCAATTTTCTTTTACAAAATCAGTTAGTTAGTGTTGGTGGTTGATTTTTGAGATTTTCAGCTTTTTGAAAAAAAACTTGGTCAACGCTTGGTCAACATAAGCCAAATTCAGCTTAATTCAATTTTCAAGCTTATTTCTTGATGATTTTTGATAAGACTTGATTTCCCGTTCATGATTTGAGTTCATTAATCAGTTTCAGTACAAAAATCTCATTGTGCATGTCTAGATTCTTGTAGAGCTTATTTTGTGCTTATTTGAAAGTGCTTATTAGCTTATTAGCCATTTTTAGTAAGTTTCCTCTTACAGGTCTAGCTTATTTGTGATTTCAAGCATTTTGCAATTGGTTTGATTGATTTTGGTTGAGAAATAAGCTCAAACGAGCTTATTTGTGTTAAGAACCTGTTTTTGCTTAAAATTTTTCATAAATTGCACTTTAGTCCCTAGTGTATTAAACTGGTGTTAAATCTGGCTAAACTTACAACTTTTTAGGGTTTTCAATAATTAGGTCCTTTAAGTTTAGAATTTGTTAAAATTCAGTTAGTAGTTTTGGAATTTGTTGAAAATTGGTTAGTTTGTTACATAGTTTACACTTTTAATCCTCACAGTTAACTGTTTTGTCAATTTCAGTCCTTATACTTGTTAGTTTTACATTTTGAGCATTTAAATTTTCATAGAATTTACATTTTCAGTCCTTTTAGTTGTAAAATTTACATTTTGAATTTTACTTGAATAAAAACTTGGTATTTGCACATTGTTTTACATATAAGTAGATAATATTTTTCAGTTTTCCAAGGCATTGTTTGAATTAGCAAATAGAATATCCAAAAAAAATATTAACAACCAAAAACAGTTAAAAACCTGATATTGTTAGGACTTTCAATTAGAAACAACTGAGAAAAACGAACTGCATTATACACAATTCCAAATGGCGCCGCTGCCGGTTCTTTGACTTTACGAGAGACTATCGATTGACGGTTTTCATTGGCTTTTGGGATCCGTTCACCTTGTGAACGTTATTTTTACGTATCATAAATCAAAAACAAATAAAAAATCAAAAATATAAAAATATATAAAAAACTAAAAAATTAACAAAACAATTCTTTTCCTAAAGAATTGACCAAACAAATTAAAAAATCCAAAAAGCAATCTTTTTCCTAAGAGATTGCACCCAAAAATATATATTATTGGATTCTCTCGGTTTTTATGTACATATAGTATTTTCTCTTAAAAACTCATAAATACAAAAATATTTTCCATATATTATTATAAGTAAATACGTATACGTATAAGAACAACCAATCTACATATTCTCCATAAGTATTGCCAAGGCAATACACCGTGTTGAGGGGCGTTCCGGTCCTTGACACGTGTATCGATCAAACAAAATAAAACAAGAATAGATAAATACTCTCAATAAGCAACAATTCGAAGAATACGAACATTTAAGTGAATAGAAAGGCGATGTGCTATAAAATGCCATCTAAGGGTCAATAGGTACTTAAGTGCTTCGCGCCACCTAACCCCCCGTTCACTTGTGAGTATTCTAAGAAGGAAGGCTTCATTGGGGGTCTTGCACCCAAGTAGTACATACATATATTGTTATTTTCTTGTGGATATTTAATATTGAAACTCGAAGAGGATAATCCTTTTCTCTTCAAAGTCACACGAGTTTCTCTCTTATTCCTCGTATTGAGTTGCATGCTCACTCGCGGGCGTGCACAAATACCGATTGGTGTACAACCTCTTCCTCCGAAAAGGAAGAAAAAGAGAAAGAGTAAGACCACCGCCGTCCATCAAGCCGATCACGAGAATCCTGCTTTGACTCCTCCACCACAAGAAGCCATGGCTATTGATAATCGTTCTTTGATGGAACGTATGCAAACCAATGTTCATGGATATGCTAGTGCTATTAGGATTCCCGACATTCCCGCAAATACATTTGAGCTAAAAACGTCTATGATTACTATGGTTTCACAATCACCTTTCTATGGTAACAAGAATGATGATCCTCATGATCACCTTAAGAGATTCCTTTCTCTTTGCAATACCATTAAGCACAATGGAGTTCCACATGATGCTATTAAATTGATGTTAGTGTCATTTTCACTTGAGGGACAAGCTAAGCATTGGTTAGACACCCAACCACCCGATAGTATCACCACATGGGATGGTTTCACTACTAAGTTTTTGAACAAGTTCTTTCCTCCATCTAAGACCATGGCCTTAAGGAACTTAATTATAGGCTTTCAACAAAAACCTAGTCAATCCTTTAGTGATGCTTGGGAAGAGTATAGCGAGTTATTGAGGCGATGCCCTAACCATGGATTGGATGACGTTTACCAAATCAATACCTTCTATGATGGCCTTAAACCTCATCACCAAGATTCACTCAATGCTTCCGCGGGAGGGAATATTCTTCTTAAATCCATGCAAGAGGCCTTGGACATCATTGAGACTAAAGCAATGGTTCAAACAAACAATCAATTTGAAGAAAGGGTTCATGTTATCCAAAACAATTCTCAAGCACCTTGTGATAACCAATTCCTCAAGTATCAACAAGAGATCATTCAAAAGATGGATAGAGATAGTGAGAGGAATTTTAAGGTACAACAAGAAATGCTTCAAGCTCTTAAAACCATTTCATTGAACAATTCTTCAAATGATGTGAATGCCATTACTCTTTCTTGTGTAACTTGTGGAGGTCCCCATTCCTATGAACAATGTGATAAGGTGCATGGTTATCAAGGGGAATGTTATGCTTACCAAGAAGAACATCGCGAACACTTCAAGCCAAATATCAATCCAAATAACCTTTCTTACAAGTCCCAAAACTACCTTACTCCACCGGGATTCCCACCCCAACCACCCACCCAAATTCAACAAAATCCTCCTCAAATTTTACCAAGGAATCAAGGGCAAATACCACCTTACCAAGGAAATAACTACAAGGCACCCAATCATTTTCAACCTCAAGGAAATAACTTCTATCCACCAAACCAAGGGTTTAATCCACCACCTCAATCTTTCCCACAACAAGGTTTTTATCAAGGAAATGTGCAACCTAACCCCATAGATTTTATGCTTCAAAAGTTCACTTCTTTTGAGAAACAATTGAAAGATAATCAAGAGGAAAATAACAAGAAAATTTCTCTTCTTCAAAACCAAATTATGTATAATCAAAGACCACAAGGGGCTTTACCTTCCACCACAAAAACAAATCCTAGGGCAAATGTCAATGCTATTAAAACAAGAAGTGGAAAGTCAACAAAGGATCCTTCACTTCCTAAACCTCCTATTGTTCCATCCACTTGTGCTCCTACTTGTGACAAGCCTTCTACTTCTACTTCACCACCTCAAAATGCTCCCATTTCTCCCACTTTAACATCTACTCATGAAACACTCAATAAGGAAAATCCTTCATCAACTACTCAACCACAACCAAAACCAAGTCTCCCTTATCCCTCAAGATTGAAAAAAGACAAGCTTAAGAACAAGGATGATATCCAAGTTTCTAACTTTTTGAGGATGTTCAAGCAACTTAACATCAATATCTCCTTTGCGGAAGCTCTAGCCAATATGCCTAAGTTTGCTAAGATGATTAAGGACTTACTTTCTAACAAGGAGAGATTGGTGGATTTGCCTAATGCTTCCTTGAATGAAAATTGCTCCGCGGTTTTGCTTAAGAAGTTGCCTACTAAGCTTGGAGATCCGGGGAGGTTTTTGATTCCGTGCAATTTCCCGGGGGTAGAAAATTGTATGGCTTTAGCGGATTTAGGAGCAAGCATAAATCTTATGCCATTATCGGTTTGGAAGAGACTTTCACTTCCCGAGTTCACTCCTACTAAGATGACTCTTGAGTTGGCCAACCGTACTATAGCTTATCCGGTCGGAATTGCGGAAGATGTTTTCGTGGGGGTTGATAGATTTACATTTCCCGTGGATTTTATGGTGGTTGATTATGATATGGATCCTAGAGTGCCTTTGATTGTTGGTAGGCCATTTTTGAGAACGGGTCGTACTTTAATCGATGTGGCGGAAGGAGAACTTACAATGCGGGTAGGAGATGAGAGAGTTGTGTTTAACATGGGGAAGTTGTCTAAAAAGTCTAATGAGCCCGAAGCGGTAAAACATATTGATGTTGTGCATGAGGAGGAAACACAAGATGATCTTCTTGATGAAGTTTGTGATGAGTACTTTTATAAAGCTTGCTCAAGTAGAGATTATGATTTACCGCATATTGAGACCATTGCTTCCATTACTTCATTTTTGGATTTTCATGAACATCAAGAGCTAAACTTTAGTGAAACCCCATATGACACTCCACTTTTCCACAATGATAATCATATTCATGAGGACTTTAGTGATGGAGAATCTTTTCTTTGTGATTCACCAACATATGATGACTATAGTGATGATGAGCTTTCTACTTGTGACTCTCCATTTGTTGATGATCATACTTCCTTTGGTTTTGAGGGATCACCAATTTTTGATAGACCAATCTATGATGTTTATGGTGATGAGGCGGATTCTATAATGGATGAGAGTGATGAGTTTTTAGCGGAGGATATATTTTTTTAGTACACTCTTGGTTAGCTTGATGAGGAGGGGGACATAATCTATTTAGAATCTCTATTGAATGAAGATCCTTTACCTTTTTCTTTGCCCACCTCAACCTTTCAAAGTGATAAAGGAAAACAAGTCATGATGGTTCCTTCCAAGAGCTTGTTGTTACCCATGCCTTCACAACCTTTCTCTCACCATGTGAACTACAAAGGAGAATCTTCTAAGGCAATAAACACTTGTTGTTTTCCCATCAAGGAACGGATTTTTGATCCTGGCATAGAGCTTGCTAAACCATCTCAGTATCCGCCTGATGCAACAAAAGGAAAACTTGTGAAAGATTTGAGAGTTTTACCTTATCACCTTGTGAAGAACATATGGGAAACCATTTTGGAGAACAACACCTCACTCTTTTCACCATTGCTTGGGAAGTTAGTTGTTGCTTTGTGTTTTACGTAGGATGGTAATTATGTATTTGATCCTGGGGGATATTTATGGAGTTTTTGATAAATGAAAAACTTGTTTTACCTCATCATGGAGACTTTTCTTAAAAAGGGGCAAAAATTTTTCTTCCCCATGATAGGTTTTAGACACTTTTAAGTGTGGGACGAGTCGAGCTAGAGACTCATTAACTCAAGCATCGTATAACTAGGTTTAGAGTGTTGTAGGTTAGAAATAAAGGTATAGACTTGGAGATAAGTGTAGGGGAGACCTTCTTTTGTCTTCATGATTGTTTGTAGGGTTGCTCACTCATTTCATGCTTTGGAGCTTATGGAGGAGGCCCTTGTATCCGGTTCACTTCGTTACTATAGTGATTTTTCATTGACACCTTGTGCTTAAACATGATTTCACTAATAGTTGTCCTTTCCTTAACTTGGGTTAAGCAAAGTCTATTCATTGTCATAAGTGTAGGGGAAGTCTTTATACTTCCATGCTCTTAAACATTGAGGACAATGTTTAGCTTAAGTGTAGGGGGATCTTCTATCGAAGTGACCTTACCTAGAACTTGTCATTGTCTTTCATGATAACATTGAAAATTGATTTTTCAACATTTTTTCAAATTTTTGATCTACCTTGGCCACCAAAAATATGTATTCATAATTTTTGCATTAATCATTTTGCATAACACATTTGCATTGTATATATTCTTCTTTTGTTTTTCATCAAAAATATATAAAAAGGAAAAAATATAATAAAACATGGTTTTAACAAATTTAGACTTCTTTGACATATTAGGCCCACCATGGATATTTTGACTCAACCCGAGTTTGCTTACCTTAGCATTCTCTAGCTAGTATCCTTAACCATGTAGTCCTTTATTGGTCTATTAGGCTAAGCATCCACTAATCTCATTATTTGAGATTTTAAATTTGTGGAGAATGGGAAATGATAGAGTTGAAGCAAGTATAAAAGGGCTAGATAAACTTCATGATAATTAATTGTGGTTAAACCCTTCTCTTCTTTACCTCTATTTTCTTCGCATGTATATATGTTAATAAATAATCAAGAACGGTTTTAATTGGTTTTTAATCTCTTATGCATTTTTTTCTAATCATTCATGGTTGGTATGAGTACGTCTTAAGATTCTAAGTTAGAACATTTTATGTGTACTAGACTTATGTCATGCTCAATATTTAGCGGGTGTTTTTCCTTTTATTCTTTTCAATTTTCTTTGTGAGGAATAAAGAAAAATAAGAGCGGCTTATGAAAAAAATGAGTGGCTAGAAAAAAAGAAAAAAAATAATAATACAAGACTCCCAAGAGGGGCAGTGTGGTGTTAATTATAGTGACTATTGAGTTCCAATATTACCTTGACGGGTTGCGGGGATTCAATAGATTGCTCCAATCCAATATTACCTTGACGGGTTGCGGGGTTGAAGATCCAAAGTCTCAAAAAGATGGCGGATGTAAATTATTGCGTGAGTTTTATTTTTCTTTCCTTAGCGAGTGTGTAGCTACTTATGAAAGCATGACATGAGGATTTTACACATAAGGCGAATGACTTATTATTCTTGAAACGGACTTATATTAGTTTTGAGCGGTTTTTCAAGTAATGGATGAGAGGATTACTTAGGATTAAAACCGTGCTTCCTTATTTTTGGATTTTGCACTTCTTATATTTCACACTTGAATAAATGACAAATTTGCCCAAAAGCAATTTGCTCAAATAATAACCGGTTCCACATTTAATTGTCATGAATAAGTTGATGCACTTTTTACTTGTGAATGCAATGATCCCATTTTTAAGCTTGGTATGGGGAAAGTGAAACTTGAGGGTGATAAATGTCCATGGTACCCAAGCCCTAATTAAAGTCATTGAATTCTTAATGAGTTATTTCCATCAAAACCATTTCAAGAAAAACCAAAAAGATATAGATAGAATTGTATTTTGTTCATTGCATTGTTAAAAGTTAAAATCATGCATCATGTAGTGTAGAGTAGTGTAGATGCATTCCATATGGCCAAGGTGGATTAATTATGAGGAGAATATAAATTTGTGCTTTAAAATATATAGAATTGTATGAGGACATAATAATGTTCAAGTGTAGGGGATTTGATATGAGCTAAAACTCATATCAATTTATCAACAAATAACCCTAAAACATGAAGCAAAATACCAATTTATCTTGTAAAAACAGTATTATGTGGTATGTTTGTGTTTGTGTACACTTGTGTAGGTAAAAGGATGCATTTTCAAGCAAACAAGGAATAATCAAGCTTAAATTGATGAAAAAGACAAAAGAAGGATCAAAAGTGACAAGACTTTGAAGTACAAGGACCTATCTTGACAATCTGCCAAAGATGAAGGACCAAAGTGTAAATATGTAAAAGTCAAGATCATAGTCAAACAAGGTCAATATTCAAGTCAACTCAGTCAAAGGATCATTTTTGCTCAAGGATGAAGTTTGAAGGACTAAAAATGCCAAAGAAATGAAATTGCTAGCCTTTAAATGCAATCTGCCAAAGTCAAGGGGTGATTTTTGCCATTTATGGAAAGATAATACAAGAGTGATCCATGTGAATAGCTATTGTCCAATGAGAAGCCAAAGAAATAAGAACCTGGATTGCCACATCACAACATTTATTACCCACTAGGCGCCGCCTTCATTTATTAACAAATCCCAACAGTGTGATCCGTGTGCACCCATTTCAGCTAATAAGGACTTGACACGTGTCGTCTTCTTCATCTAAATAATTTGCCAGGATCGGGTTGAAGCTAGAGTGGATTTCATGGAATGCTATAAACATCAAACCTGCTTATTTTTGAGAGACGAATCCATTGGTCATGATCAATTAACATGAAATCAACTCAACAAAGAAACCCCAATTCATGTTCATAACCTGGAAATTCAATTGAGCAGAATTATGACACGTGGAGACCTGGGATTGGTCCCAACACGTCACCAACCCCAACTGATCTTCTTCTCAAGTCTATAAATAGCCTGCTTAGTTTTCATTTCTTGTTGTGAGTTGTAAGTGTGAAAACACACACATTTACTTTTTCCTTTCACCATTTCTCCTTTTTAGCTAAACTACTCAAGAGTTTGACACACTCTTGAGTTAGTTAGTTAGTTAGTAACCTTTTTAACAGCTTTGTAACAAATCTCCATTAATAAAATTCAAATTCTACTTTTCCCGCCAAATCTTCTTTACCTTCTACACTGTTCATTCCTTGCATCTTGGATACTTTTGTTGCTGAATTGAGTTTGTTATGATCATTCCTTGATCATAACTGACTTTGAGTGAAGATAGAAGCTGTTTGATTGATTTCAGTTCAAGTTCATAGCATTTGTGATGAATTCAGGCCATTTTGATGAATCTTGTTGATGTGTAGCGGATTTGTTGATTTTAGATAGGTGAATCTAGTGCTAAGGTGGTGGTTAGCACTAGACTAGAGAGTTCAGCACTCCTCTACTGCTCAAAGGGTACTTCACAAGGTGCAAACGCCTCTTGTTTTGGTTCCACTGAATTGTCAAATGCATGATTCATTCCTAGCTTAAATCTTTGATGAATGTATGATAAAACTTGTTATCCTGGTTGTGGTTTGATTTTAGACTTGTTTTAGCTTAAGTGTTGCCTTATCTGCTTATTGATTTGATTTGTGCCTTAGTTGATAGCTTTATTCAGTCACTTCTAGTTTTGCTTTTCAACTTGAGTTCTAGTAGCTTTTATAATTTGCAATTGGCTTTCATTCATCTCATTGTGATCACTGATTTTAGTTTGCTATGGCTTTTCATTCAGTGCAAACTTGTACTTAAAAAGTCTTCACAAATTTTCATCAAGATCAGTTTAAGTAGTGTTTGGTAATACTTGGTGTTTGATAATCAAGTGAATGAAATTGCTTAATCTTGTTCCATTTCCAGTCACATAGTCATTACTAAGTGTTTTAAGTCTTTTTCAAGTCAAGACTAAGGTCAAAAAGGCAATTGGCATTGTAAAAAGTTTGGGTCTATTTCAGTCAGTTTTGTTCTAAAAAAGTTATCAATTTCATTTGCCTTGCATTTGTTTGTTTCTTGATGAAATTCTACCAAACCAGTTCTCATTTCTAGTTCATAACATGAAGTTTCAAAGTCCATAAGCTTTTTGTACAGTTTTCAGTAAGCAAATAGAAATAAGCAAAATTCTAGACTGATAAGCAAAAGCAAGTTTCTGTAAATCAAAACTGCTTTTTCATATCTCTTAATTCTTTTCATAAACTTGTCAATTTTCTTTTACAAAATCAATTAGTTAGTGTTGGTGGTTGATGTGACAATCCGTCAATTTATGGTTGATATTTTATTCTTGAATATTATTTAAAAACATTATTTTAATGTTACAATATGAACTCACATATTTTTGGGAAGAAATTTGGATTTACGTCTTGAAGTAGCGTCGACTACGTTTAAACCGGAGGATTCAACGTTACGTGCCTACGTTTACATACACCGTCCTTGGTGACAGTCCGACATTTCAGAAAATAAATTTATCCATGAATATTATTTTGTAGTTTTAAATTTGTGTTAGTTCATATACTCACAAATTTACGAGAAGAGATTAGGACTTACGATTTTATTTTAACGTCTTTTACGACTAAACCGGAAACCTTAGGATTACGTATTTACGTTTTCGAACTCCGTTTTTGATGAGACAATTTTTATTGGATTCGTTTTGTGACGTTGATTCATAATTTATAAAAACGTTTTTCGTAAAACGACCTGAGGGCACGCAAATCGAGGAAACTAGAATCGAGGAGTACCCGTAAATAAATGGAGATGAGACAAGTGGGACACTTGCCCCACCCCCACTATAACCAT
Source organism: Glebionis coronaria (assembly GCA_025667525.1). Lineage (NCBI taxonomy): Eukaryota > Viridiplantae > Streptophyta > Magnoliopsida > Asterales > Asteraceae > Glebionis > Glebionis coronaria. Next base: position 273,532,339 of record CM046882.1, on the reverse strand, counting down.
CCAACATACTACACCTCACTACATTTGGTGTCAAAGTGTTAGGTTTGTAACTTACACATGTAAGCTAAAGCTTACATTGTAAGCTACAACTTACAAAAACCATCAACCTAAACCATTTCTTCACTTACAACACATGCAAACCACTCTCTCATCCCTTTTCTCTCTCAAAAATTCGTCCATATTCAACCACCACCATTAAACACCCTCATTTGATCAATTTAACCACAATATCATGTGTTATTCACACATATGTTGAAGAACCTTTGAAGATATGAAGATTGTAGGTGATCTTAACCTATGAAAAGGAGTTTTCATGGGGTTAAAGGGCTGAATTCATGGAGGTGTTCATCTATCCAAAGTACCCAAGAAGTTTCCTTGCTAAAGTTGAAGATTTGATAACAAGAACCAAGTCTTGTTCATCAAAAACCTCATCTTTTCATCACTAATGGTGATATAAAGATTGTTCTTCCTATCCTCTTGTTATTTTTGATTATGTAATCTTGTATTTCTTTCACTTATGTATATGTATATGATGATGAATGATGATAAAAATGTTATGTGGGGATTTGTTGTTGATAAACATGATTAAAAAGGTGAAAAACTGTAAAGAACAAGGCTAAAATCTTGCTTAAAAGTGTTGGCTGTATAAAACAGTAAAGAAACATATCATGAACTGATAAAATGATGAAGTAGAATCCATTTACAGTAAGCTAAATGTCTTGTACACATGTGAGAGTTGACCATGCAATGGAATCATTGTAATGAGTGAGATATGATCAAAACAAGTTTAGGGTATAAATCTGAGGTTACTGTTTTGGACGATTTTTAGAAAATATTTAGAAGATGATTCAACAGTAGCTATAGAAGAGTTAAATGTAGCACATATCATGTAGTTTATGTGATAAAAATTTGAGCTTCTAATTCATTATAGAACTCTAGATATGTTAAACATGGTGAACATGAAGTTAAAAATCAGATTTTTGGAAATAATGTTTATTATTATTATATAAGCACTCACATTATAATGTATAAAATGTAAAAATATAAACCCACTAACTTATAAAACTTATTTATATAAATGTATAAAAGGTTAATTAAATGGGTAAATTATATAAATGGTGGTAAAATAATATTTATAAGTAATAAAAACTATAAACTTGATTTTTACGACTTTTTCTGCTATCGCCGTGAAATTAACGTTTTTCGCCAAATAAAACTTAGACGACCAAACCCGTCTAATGTAAAGTTTATAAAAGTCATATACTGATGTTTAAGTAACTAATACAAGTAAAAACCGATAAAACCCGAACTATAAGAAATACGGACGTTAACGGACTAAATTAACGTTATTGGACTAATAATACAACAAAAATGGACTAGAACACTTATAGACTTATTATTGGACTTAACCCATTTGGGCCCGACTTGAAAGTGTATGTACTGATAATATGAGTACAAAAAGGATTAATACAAGTTAAGAACTTATAATAGGCTTATTGGACCTAAAACACGTAAATAGGTAAAACGAGAAAACTAGTATAAATGTTATCGACACATAACTCAAAAATGAGTAAACGAGAATATGTAAACCCACTTGATCATCATATATAAATAATCATCATATGTATACATAATTAATATTTTTATAAAGTCATTGGACAAACGTCTAAGACCGAGTATTATTTGTCTAGGTTTCCGTGATTGAAGCACGTACTGTACGTCCGAATTGCCGACAACCCGCCTTCCCACATCAACGTGAGTTCATAGCCTCGCACTCTTTTAAATGTTTTATAAATGCTTTATAAACCCGCGAGGGAGATAACATGTTAGTTTTTATAAAAGTTTGGACACCATTTGTCCCGATTGTTTGTTTATTGATTTTGGACCCGAATGATTGAATGACCCGATTGTATGACCCGATAAATGATTAATGGACCCGATAGATGAAATCAAATGGATTATTAAAGTTAGGTTATATCACTAAAAGTCCCATTATCATGAATTGTGAACTACCGGGAGTTGGTAGACGCTTATGCATTTAATAGTACTATTTGGGGACGATCACCCCAGTTCGCGCCTTGACGGTTGATCCCCGTCGTGCCACATTGATTGGTAAGCGAATTAATGTATGAGAAGATTTCCATAGCGTGACCTTTGTGACGACACGCTACTTTAGATGGGCAAAATTGGTATCGGGTTAGCTACCCGTTGTTGGTTTAGTAAGGTAACAATGTCATGCGGCTTATAATAATCCAAAATCTAACGAAATACTATTAGACGCTTCGAATTACGATGTATTGCCTGACTAGCAATACTGGGTCATACTATTGATATTATGTTTGTGTTTTGGTTTTCGTAACCATATTCATATAACGGTTTTTATTTTCATGCAACGTCATAAGACGTATTGTATGATGTTTTTACGACATTGGCTCGTATAATAATTTTTAAGGCAAATGCCTATATTATGATTTTCGATAAGGATTTATATAAAATGACTTTGGCTATTTTATGGCCTATTACAAAGATTTGTATAAACTGATTTTGGCTATTTTACGGCCTATTACAACGATTTGTACGAATTGATTTTTGGTACTAATTTTATACCAAAATTATATTGATGGAATTTATTAAACTCTATGAATTCACTCGGCGTTATCGCTGACCTTTTCTTTTAACATGTTTTATCTCAGGTACTTGAAGGTAATTCTCGGGAAGACGACAAGAATTCATGGCCCGCACCTAAATTATATTTTCCATTCAAATACTTTGTAAAACTTTGTATGAAATAATATGACTTGGGACTGATGTAACTTTGATATTTGTGAATGGAAATGCTTTATAAATAAACGACGCGATTTTTATGCGTTGTCTATGATGTGAGTAATGTGCTATCCCGTAACACCAACTAGTCTTCCGCTGTACTGAGTTGTATAAATTTGGGGGTGTTACAGTTTGGTACCAGAGCTCTCGTTATAGAGAACGAAAGATTTTTAAAACTATGGTTTTGAATAAAACATTTCAAAATCATTTAACTATAAACATTTTTCTAAAAATGTCTAAAAATCTTTTGACTATAACGGTGCCGAAGAATTCCCGAGTTACCGACAAGGCCAAGACTGAGAAGTGTTATTTTAATATATATATATATATAATTTGGATTATATATATGATGTAATTTTATTACATGATTGTTTGATGATTATTTTGATTTTTATACGAGGTATTTATACGACGTAGATTGTCACAATGTACCCTAAATCCCCTAGTAAATTAATCTAAGCTATTCTCGTAGGAATTCTAGCTATCCTAGATCTAAACCAGGTTGTGGATATTTATGATCCCAACAAATGGTTGATATTCGTAGAATGTAGATATTAGTTGATTGTGATATTGAAGAAGGATTGGCGAGATTAAATCTGATATCGATGTCATGACGATCTTTCCTTATAGAGTGGAGTTTGACAAAACGTTATCACCTGGAAAGATGTCATCTGATTCGTTGTCATCCAATTCTTAAATTTGAAATCGAAAGGGTGAATGTTGCACTTGAGGCTGTTATTGGAACCATTACCCAAAAGCCTCATGCCACTAATACCTTTCCGAGAAGTCTAGTTGAATGATCAAGTCATTTCATACTAGTGACTTATTTGATAATTGTTGTTGTAAGAGCTAATAGGATTGGAAATTAAGTGTTGATCATATCGAGCTTTTATTGCCCTATTAAGGCCTAAGAACAAGATTGAAAGTATTGGAATATGAGGTAGGATATTGAATTGAGTATAAAATTGGTTGAAATTTGAATAAAGTAAAAATTTAACCCGTATGGAATATGAGATTGTTAATAGAAGTCGTTAAGTTTTGTGATTGAATTATAAGGATTTAATTATTTGTTGATTCGTGTTAAGGGTTGTTCCTAGACCATTGTCCGCTAACGAGGATGCCCAGTGTCCAAGAAATAAATTGAAGAAATCTTCTTCTGAATTGAGACCGATGGATCTTTCGGGACATATGGAAAACCTAATGACTCTTGTAGATTAGTATTCATTGTGGTATCTTTTAAAAATCCCTAACTTAACTGAGACATCAGTTGGTAGGATGAGTTCTGAGAATTGTATGACATAGTGACACGTAATGTGTTACGGTACAATTTTGACTTGTTTGTGATTAACGAAAAGACTACCTTTGATTGCTAAATTCTACATGTATCGATGTTATCTATCCTTTATTGCTTCATCCTAATGTTCGCAATAGTGATGCAACCATTGAACAAGTACTCATCTCGATTTGAGTTACGTTGTGGATTATTCTCTTTGTATTCCTGAGTGCCATCGAGTTCATGAACCTCATGATTATTTGGCTAAGCTCATTTCCTATCATATCGTAGTTAATTCTTGGTGAACAAGCTTTCATCACTCTTTTGCAGATCACACATTGTTTTTATAAAGTTAAAACCGTATCCTTGAGAAAAATTGACTTCTCATCATCAAAAGGATTATTCAAAATGAGACTTATAAATGATTGATATCAAAATGAAGTCGTTTATGAAACACTTTGGAAACTTAATTGTTTTCATAACAAGGAAAATCTTTGTAAATTTATTTTGATTCTTATTTAAGAATTAAGCATGTAAATGTTTTTATTATAAACATGATGATAAAATTTTGACGAACTGAGTATTGCATCGTAAATCTTGAAATTGTATATAGTTGCGCGCCTACATACAATTTGGAATGGACTATGCAAGACTGATTAGTAGTCACCATAAAACTAATGAATAAACACTACATTTTCTTTGAGGATTGTGAAAGATTAAATTTTAATGAGATCTGCAAGAAGTGAAAAATAAGGACATAATGTTAGGGACACCTACATATGTGCCTATAACACCTATTCTTCTGAGTTGAATTTACTCATCTGTGGAATTTGTCTTATTTGACAATTTATATTCCGTTCTTGTCCAATTCTCCCGTAGTGAGATTCTTAGGAAAAGTATCTGATTTCCGAGTGTTGATACCCGACTGGATGTATCGACGTTCTTATCATTTCTCTTGATTTGATTTCATTTGAGTGACCTGGGTAACGATCCGAGGAGCTTCCGAATGCGTACTCGAATCATGAAAACATGGGATATATTCATATTCGCTAAATGTTTTCGTCTGAATCTGATTTGAAATTCTCTCGCGTAGATTATGCGTTGACCTTACTCTTTAGATGGTAGTTGTGTCTCCATATATCCTTGAATTTGTGAAGGATTATGAGTTATTATTAGTCTTTTGAGAACTTCACATCTTATCGACGGTAATAAAACTGGAAAGTTGATAGTGCCAGTATAATGGATTGATTGATTATGACATGACGATATTGTCTTAATTGATGGGAACTCGAGTAGAATTCCCATGAAGAGATAAGATGTTGATTATCAAAAGTGATATAAATAATTATTGGTAGATGACGATATCCTATATTTGGAATTGAAATTATACCGTGAATGGTTATGAACTAGTCATAGATATTATAATCTAGAAAGAACCTAATATGAAATTATTAAAAGATGTTTTCGTTATCTGAAACTTTAGAAAGTATTTGTTGATGAATTACCTAGACTTTCGCCATTAAGGCAAGTTGAATTTGGTATTTGGTTATATTCTCGGTGCTGCACCTATGGCTTGTGCACTGTACGTCAGCACCATCTGAATTTAAGGAATTACCGTACAACTGAGAGAGTTGTCGGAGAAAGATTTTATTATACCAAGCCTGTCATCCTGAAGAGCTATGGTTTTATCTTTCCTTATATTTGTAAGATTACTGTGAACTGAGTAAATTGACAATCGAAAACGATATCCATAACTCGAAATGGAAGAATTGTTCGATCATTTACAAGGTTCTAGCAAATTTGATCCATAGCATGGTTATCATCAACTTCGCATCTGCGAAAGAGATTATTTATTCCAATCACTACATCCGGTACTTGTAATGAACATTATGAGTTCCATGTGATGTCGTTTGGATTGACAATGCACACGTAGTATTCATAATTATGATGAATCACGTGTGTAGGCTGTAATTTGATAAATTCATGCTCGTGATCATTAAGGACTACATGTTTGTTTATCAGAATAAGAATGAGTTAATAATTATTTATAGACTGCCATGAATTGGCCGAACAGTGTAAACCTGAACCTTGAATAATTAACACGTGATTAAAGACCTGAACCTTTACATGATTTGACTATGTGATTAAAAGGATAATGGAATATAAATTGACTCTTCAAAAATTAAGAGCCCTTTTAAGACTTTGGATTTTACCAAAAAGAAATGGAATTATGTTTTGACAAATGTTTTAACAAAGGATTTTTAAAGGGATTATTCCCTTATACACAAACCATTTAACTAAACTTCTGTTTAGGGGTAAATGTTTGTGTTTACCTCAAGATAACCTAAGAGGGATTGAGGAAGCCATTTAAACCATGACTTAAAATTTGAAACGACAATTTTTGCTTTTCAACTAAGAAAATTTGGACCAAAAGTATAACCAAAGATTTTTCAAACATTTACGAATTTTATTAATTATTTTCGATAAATCAGCAAAAAATCTTAATAATTAAAGTCAAATTTATTTCGAACATTTTCATATAATTGGTCGAACTAAGAAATTTAAAATCTTTACGTTTTATAATAATTGAATACTTAATATTTAATTAGTTATAATAATTATTATTTAATTAATTGTAATAATTATCGACGCTTTAAACGCTGGATTGATAAAAACTGATAAAAATGATAGATAAGACGAAACTAAAACTTAGAAAATATGAAGAAAGAATTTTGAATAAATACAGTTATGATATTTATTTCATCAGGAGAAAGTGAACGTAATTACTGACGCATAATATGGAAAGAATATCTGAGTGAATTATGGACATGGAAATTATATCATCATGAGAGGTGAATATAGATACCGACGCATTATGTAGAAAAGATAAAGAACGAGTTAGGACATGTTCCTTAATAATGAAGGTGCGAAATAAATTGCCGAACGATATAAAAATAAACAATGCTTATTAGAAGGATAATATAGATAATAAAAAGGGGTTCGCGGCTAATATGAACCATTAAAAATTTAGAAGCCGATAGCGTTAAATGTATAAAAGACCACTTGTGATTGTCTATATATGGAGATATGAGATATAGTTATGTTGGAATTTGTAAGTATAAGTATTCTATTTTTGTCATTTATGACTAAAAGTATCTCTGTCTGAATAAGTTGTACTGATGGCAATTATGAAGGCAGACATCGCCTCATACATTAGTAAACGTCTAGCTATTGCAAAGGTCATCATCTGAATTTGATTCGATTTGGGTCATCGTCGACAGACTGACCAAATCTGCTAATATCATTCTCGTTAATGATAAATGCAAAAGAGTTGTGTAAACATAGCGTGCCTGTATCGATCATCTATATCAAGATCCTCGCTTCGCATCGAATTTCTAGAGATTTTCTCAGAAATCAATAAGAACGAACCTTGATGAGAGTACTATGTACCATCCCAAATCGAAGGGACGAGGTAAAGTAACGATACAAAGTAATATAAGTGCTGTTTTATGTTTGAATGATTGACCTTTGGTAATAGACCGTATAATCGTTTTCCTTTGGAAAGATTATCATTGATAATTATCGTATTAGGATTGAGATCGAATCTTGTTAGGATCTAAATCTTAGAGAATCTGTAAGCAGGAATTGAGATGAAGACATCCGACATACACCCATTGTGAGTTGGACATGTCTCTTAGGTTTAAGGTTTCCTATGATGGCGAACCTATCCTTGCAAAATACCCGACCCGCGAAATCTGAAATGATTGTTGAAATAGGGATTTGATTATTGACTGCCGGTAGTGGGCAAGAGGTTATGTGAATGTGAAATGTAGATCTTGAAGTGCCAAATGGGTAGCGAAGCTATGCCACAATTTTTAACCTTGGAAAAAATGAATTCATGATCTGACAAATCATGGGATATAAGTCCCCATTGTATGGGACCATTGAGATGATGTAAAAGTTGGGATTGAAAGGCATATAAGTTGGATCTACCCTAGGACTTCAAAGAAATGCGTGAATTATGTTTCGTAAATCGAACTTGATGGAATATCTATCCAGTGAAAATCTGAATTCTTCTTAGTAAAGCTTAGATCGGCGAAAAGTTGCATTCATCAAAAACCCGTGAACATCATGGATAGAGAAAGTAAGTCAACATTAAGCCTGATCTTATTTCCGTAGTTATGTTTGATGAAACTCGCGTATTATAATGGATTGCACTTATGAGAAAAGACCGAATGTGGAGGAAATACCCACATGACTTTAACTCTATAAGAAACGAGTAGTAAGGTAAGATGATCTTTGAGGACAAAGATCCTGTTTAGGGGTAAATGCTGTGACAATCCGTCAATTTATGGTTGATATTTTATTCTTGAATATTATTTAAAAACATTATTTTAATGTTACAATATGAACTCACATATTTTTGGGAAGAAATTTGGATTTACGTCTTGAAGTAGCGTCGACTACGTTTAAACCGGAGGATTCAACGTTACGTGCCTACGTTTACATACACCGTCCTTGGTGACAGTCCGACATTTCAGAAAATAAATTTATCCATGAATATTATTTTGGAGTTTTAAATTTGTGTTAGTTCATAAACTCACAAATTTACGAGAAGAGATTAGGACTTACGATTTTATTTTAACGTCTTTTACGACTAAACCGGAAACCTTAGGATTACGTATTTACGTTTTCGAACTCCGTTTTTGATGAGACAATTTTTATTGGATTCGTTTTGTGACGTTGATTCATAATTTATAAAAACGTTTTTCGTAAAACGACCTGAGGGCACGCAAATCGAGGAAACTAGAATCGAGGAGTACCCGTAAATAAATGGGGATGAGACAAGTGGGACACTTGCCCCACCCCCACTATAACCATCCAACATACTACACCTCACTACATTTGGTGTCAAAGTGTTAGCTTTGTAACTTACACATGTAAGCTAAAGCTTACATTGTAAGCTACAACTTACAAAAACCATCAACCTAAACCATTTCTTCACTTCCAACACATGCAAACCACTCTCTCATCCCTTTTCTCTCTAAAAAATTTGTCCATATTCAACCACCACCATTAAACACCCTCATTTGATCAATTTAACCACAATATCATGTGTTATTCACACATATGTTGAAGAACCTTTGAAGATATGAAGATTGGAGGTGATCTTAACCTATGAAAAGGAGTTTTCATGGGGTTAAAGGGCTGAATTCATGGAGGTGTTCATCTATCCAAAGTACCCAAGAAGTTTCCTTGCTAAAGTTGAAGATTTGATAACAAGAACCAAGTCTTGTTCATCAAAAACCTCATCTTTTCATCACTAATGGTGGTATAAAGATTGTTCTTCCTATCCTATTGTTATTTTTGATTATGTAATCTTGTATTTCTTTCACTTATGTATATGTATATGATGATGAATGATGATAAAAATGTTATGTGGGGATTTGTTGTTGATAAACATGATTAAAAAGGTGAAAAACTATAAAGAACAAGGCTAAAATCTTGCTTAAAAGTGTTGGCTGTATAAAACAGTAAAGAAACATATCATGAACTGATAAAATGATGAAGTAGAATCCATTTACAGTAAGCTAAATGTCTTGTACACATGTGAGAGTTGGCCATGCAATGGAATCATTGTAATGAGTGAGATATGATCAAAACAAGTTTAGGGTATAAATCTGAGGTTACTGTTTTGGACGATTTTTAGAAAATATTTAGAAGATGATTCAACAGTAGCTATAGAAGAGTTAAATGTAGCACATATCATGTAGTTTATGTGATAAAGATTTGAGCTTTTAATTCATTATAGAACTCTAGATATGTTAAAAATGGTGAACATGAAGTTAAAAATCAGATTTTTGGAAATAATGTTTATTATTATTATATAAGCACTCACATTATAATGTATAAAATGTAAAAATATAAACCCACTAACTTATAAAACTTATTTATATAAATGTATAAAAGGTTAATTAAATGGGTAAATTATATAAATGGTGGTAAAATAATATTTATAAAAGTTTGGACACCATTTGTCCCGGTTGTTTGTTTATTGATTTTGGACCCGAATGATTGAATGACCCGATTGTATGACCCGATAAATGATTAATGGACCCGATAGATGAAATCAAATGGATTATTAAAGTTAGGTTATGTCACTAAAAGTCCCATTAGCATGAATTGTGAACTACCGGGAGTTGGTAGACGCTTATGCATTTAATAGTACTATTTGGGGACGATCACCCCAGTTCGCGCCTTGACGGTTGATCCCCGTCGTGCCACATTGATTGGTAAGCGAATTAATGTATGAGAAGATTTCCATAGCGTGACCTTTGTGACGACACGCTACTTTAGATGGGCAAAATTGGTATCGGGTTAGCTACCCGTTGTTGGTTTAGTAAGGTAACAATGTCATGCGGCTTATAATAATCCAAAATCTAACGAAATACTATTAGACGCTTCGAATTACGATGTATTGTCTGACTAGCAATACTGGGTCATACTATTGATATTATGTTTGTGTTTTGGTTTTCGTAACCATATTCATATAACGGTTTTTATTTTCATGCAACGTCATAAGACGTATTGTATGATGTTTTTACGACATTGGCTCGTATAATAATTTTTAAGGCAAATTTTTTTTTTGAACGGCGAAATTTTATTGAACTAGCAAGGAGCTAGCAAAGGAAAAAAAAAAGAATTACATGGAAATTAAATGAGGATTCTTTAACCAATTCTCCCATGAAAAAACCCCTTTACATCTATTACTACACCAAAGAAAAGAAAGCGAAACAATATCATCGATAATCTTCGAACGCAAAGGAGGCTTGGCTTCAAAAATGAGACGATTCCGGAACATCCAAATGGACCACCAAGTAGTATAGAAGACACCTTCCAATAAGCATTTTTTATTAATAGGCATCCTTACCGAAGATAGCCACGAGCTCCAGTCCGAAAAAGAGTTCCACTCAGATCGATCTAAATCCCACCATCTGCCAATACGCTTAAGAACAACCTGCGTCAACTTACATCTAAAAAAAACGTGTTGAACATCTTCCTCGAACAAAGAACACATCGAGCACATGACCGACTCCAGACTAATACCTCGACGAACCAAATTAGCCTTGGTAGGGAGACAATCTCTCCTAACTCTCCAAGCGAACACATTAATTTTGATAGGAACGTATTTTACCCAATTGGTATGATCGATCGAAGAGGGCAGGAACAAATCATCAAGTGAATTACGAATAACTTTAACACTAAACATACCATCACCAGCGAGATTACAAATCCAACGATCCTTCGAGGAAGAAAGACATACCAGATTCATAAGCTGATAGAGCTCTGAGAATTGTTGTTCTTCAATGCCACCCCTCACCATTCTACGAAAGGAGCTGTTGATCGGACCTGCCAATTTGTCTGCCACTGAAATACCTTTGTTCGTTTCTAATGCATACACACGCGGAAATAAATCACAAAGGGCGAGACCACCCTTCCAAACATCCGTCCAGAATTTAGTATCCAGACCATCACCAATCTGCTTACAACAAAAAGATAAGAAATCAAACCCTTTAGATTTAAGAATCTGGACTTCACGCAAAATCGAGCACCAAGTAGTAACTTTATTAGTTGGATGATCTCTGAGCGATGACCCATATATCTCTTGAATCACCCGAAACCATAATGACCCATCATGAGACAAGAATCTCCATACCCACTTAAGAAGAAGAGCCCGATTGAGAGCAAAAAAACTCGAGACCCCCAAACCACCTTTTTTCTTAGACGCTAACACCTTTTCCCAAGCAATCCACGTCATTTTTTTTTCTTTTATTTCCCCCCCAATAAAGAACTTGTTACGAATAGATTCCATCTCTTTAAGAACTCCTTTAGGAGCTTTAAAGATAGACATACAATACAACGGAGAAGCACCGAGAACCGACTTCAACAATGTAAGTCTTCCACCTACAGATAAAGTTTTAGACTTCCACTTTGATAATCGAGATCTTAATTTGAAAAGCGCGTCGTCCCAAGACCTATTACACGACATCTTATCACCAATTATAACTCCCAAATATCGAAAATTATGATCCATAATAGAACACCCTATAGAACTAGCTGCCGCTTCAACCTATACTTTAGGCACTCCCACTCCCAAGATTTGACTTTTGTGAATATTAATCTTTAACCCCGATGCAAGAAAAAAGACCTGGAGAACATAAATGATGCACCGAAGATTGTCTTGAGACCAATCCCCAACAATTAAAGCATCGTCTGCGTAAAAAAGATGAGATAACGAAAGAGATCTTCCTATCCGAATACCTTTGAAAAGCTCTGCTTCCACAACTCTATCAAGAGATAAATGGAGTGATTCCATCACTAAAATAAACAAGAAAGGGGACAAGGGATCACCTTGTTTGAGACCACAATGAAAAGCAAATTCATTAGATGGACTACCGTTAACCAAAACTGAAGCCTTAGCATGCGAAAACGTACCACGAACCCATTGACACCACTTTGGACCAAATCCGAAGGCCTCCAAAACGTCTATTAAATAGTCCCAACGAACCGAGTCATAGGCTTTAGCAAAGTCTACTTTGAAAAACAACGCTTGTTTGTTCTTTCTTTTACACCATTGTAAAATTTCATTAATAATAAAAGGGTCGTCTAGAATCTGCCGATCAGCTACAAATGCAGATTGCGTGTCCGAAATGATATCCGGAATAACCTTAGCCATACGAATCGCCATGATTTTAGTCACCACTTTGTATATACTGCCTATCAAACTGATAGGCCAAAAGTCTGAAACTAATTTGGCGTCCACCACCTTTGGAATTAAGGTAATGAAAGACGCATTACACCCATTAGCAAAAGCCCCAAATTTGAAAAAACATTCAACAGCTTCACATAAATCAGTCCCGATCAAGTTCCAATACTTCTTGAAAAACTCAAACGTAAACCCGTCTGGACCCGGGGACTTATTTTCCCCACAGCTCCAAACCGCCTCACGTATTTCATCACGGGTAACATCTCTATCCATATCCTCCACCTGATCGTAACGAAGTTTTTTAGGAAATGTGAAGTTTAGTTTCGGCCCAACAGAAGAAACCATACTGAACCGATCCTCAAAATAATTTTGGAAAGCCTTCTTGACCAATTTAGGATCATTCTGCCAAACACCATTAGTTAAGACTCCCCTTATCGCAAGATTAGATCTCTTTCTATTTATAATACCGTGAAAAAAATTAGAATTCTCGTCCCCTTCTATTGCCCATCTAATTTTTGATTTTTGTACCAATTCAGCCTCGCCTTTCGCTTTAATATCATGAAGCTGACGAATAATATCTTTACGACGCGCTAAGATCTCGTCATCAATCGTACCACGGTCCAAATCCTTGTCCACATCATGAAGCTCACCTTCTAGAGCTTGTTTAGTAATACACAGTTGAGCGCGTTTAGCCTTGACCCATTGACGAATGACAGTTTTAAGATCAAAAAGCTTTTTCTTAAAACGAACCATCCCATTCCTATCCGAGTGTGAGAAAGATCTCCATGTCTGATTCACCATCTCATCGAAGCCTTCGTATTTAAACCAAGCATGATAGAAACGAAAAGGAGTTGGACCAAAGTCCAGCTTAACTTCATGAAGAAAAATAGGCCTATGGTCCGACAAATGACGATCCAAACACAACGCCGTGATGGAGGGAAAAGACGAAATAATCCCGTCCGAAACAAGGAACCGATCAATCTTGCTCATTTTCGAAGCTGATGGATGTGACCATGTAAACGAAAATCCTTCCAATTTAATATCAACCAAACCTGAAACAGAAATGAATTGATTAAAGGCCCGTGCACCAGCTCTATTAAACCACGAACCACGTCTTTCATCACTAGACCGAACTTCGTTGAAGTCCCCCATTACGATAGACTCTCCATTCCATTGTTGTAAGATCATAGAAACATAGTCCCACAAAACCCTTTTTTGAACCGACTGTTGAGGTGCGTAAATAGCAACAAAGAGAACCTTCAGATTACATGGCAACCACGTCCCATAAATAGCAATAAAATTGTCCGAAATTGTAACATTGTCTTTCTGAAAGACACTCGCCTCCCAAATGCACAGAATACCACCCGAGTTACCTAAAGAATCACTATAAACAAAGTCATAGTTAGAATTACCCCACATGAATTTTACATCCATATGAGAAACCTTTTCCAACTTAGTCTCTTGGATCGCAATAAAGTTTAACTTATGTTTACAAGCTAACTCCTTGATCCACTCCTTTTTAGTCTTGCTACCAAGACCTTGAACGTTTATGGAAATAATATTCATTTAAAACCCATATCGTCTCCTTGACGACTTATAATCGCCTCAATATCTTTTTCACACCCATCCATAGAATATCCCATCGTTTGACCAACTCTAATCACCTCCTCAAGCACTCCCAACACGGACCCTCCTGTAGGATTGCCATTGTGACCAGTAGATCCACATGAAAATTCCCCTTGATCCTCGACATCCTTAGGGGATGATCTGCTTGCTGTATGAACATTAACATCTTCATTAACCGCTACATTATTCTTATTATGACCAGTAAATCCACATGAAAATTCCCCTTGTTCCTCAACATCCTTAGGGGATGACCTGCTTGCTGTATGAACATTAACATCTTCATTAACCGATACATTATCCTTATCTACATCAGGACCAGGTGGCGTATATCCTGGTGGATTTGGCAAGGATGAACTAGACTGCTACAGGACCACATTCTCCTTCTTTTTAGTCAACAATTCGTATAAATCAAAAGGATCCTCCGAAGCCTGTTTACCTGTATCTTCATTAACGTCATTGAGAGGGGATGACACGTCTTCAAATAATGTTTCTGCCACTCCTTCAAATTCACTTGTATTTACTTGGCCTTCGTCTTCATCATTTAACACCGAGTCCTTATGAAGTGTCGAATCAGTATCTGATGAACACGTCTGCTCCATAACTTCCATAAAGACCGGATTCCAGGTAAACAACTCTTTAGCACGCAACATGTACACCTTACCTTTAACAATGATTTTAAAGGATTCTAATATGGAAACCGGGGATTTAGTAATAATGCACACCCTTTTTCGACCAAAAGAAGACGCATAAGAGTCCTCTATATTTAGCAGCTCACCCCATTTCCTTCCAATTCTCTTGAACGTTTCATGTGTCCAAGCATTAATAGGGACCCCTTCAATATCGATCCATACGACTCGCTCATCACTAACAAAGTCTGGTACAACATCTTGTAAGACATGAAACCATGAGTTAATACCAGAATGTAATACCAATTTATCCTTAGTTTCCGCCTTATCGAGTTCTAACAACACCCAAAACCCCCCAAGATACTTCAATTGAACATTTATAAAACCTTCATCATAAAGCATCGTATATAAATTAGGGATTGAACTAACATCTTTAACTTTACCCATAACATGTTTAGAGTAGTCGCGGCAAGTAATACAACTATCATCAAGGACAATCGCGGGTGGTGGCGAAAAATTAGGCCCCGTAACACCATTGACCACATTAGCAAAGGAACACGGAAAACCTTTCGATTGATTCGCAATTTTAACCGAATCCACATTAGCAACAGGCGAATTCACCTTTTCAGTATTCGTTCTAGTATTGTTACCGTCCTTAACTACGTACCTACTAAACCTGGCCACATTCGCTTGCAGTCTATGACTACCAATCCACACCGTACAAAGGTTACCCACCAATCTATCAACATCAAAAACATTGATGAATTTCACAAAACCAAATCTCTTACCGTTTTTAGCCTTCTTTACCGGAATAAATGAGTCAACCACATGTCCGTACTGCTTACAGTAGTGAAATAAATCCTTAGCCGTAGATGAAACAGGAAAATTGGTAACGTAAATCGAAGTCGAGATTCTGGCTACATCATCTTCTTTAGAGCTCTTTTTATAAGTTTTCCTCGAAACATGTTGCCAATCGTCAAAACCCATGATGTTTGGATTGAAGGGAGATCAAAAACAAAAATCAAATCTAAGTTTTTTTTTTTTTTTTTTTTTAATTAAGGATCTGAAGATGAAAGAAAAGGGGAAAACTCCTATGATTCAAATCGCTTCTTTTCGAAAATCGTCGAGCTGAATAAAAACAGTGTAATCGAAGATCTACCCATTATAATAATCAGAATCATAAGATTACATGTCGTTATACAGCGAATGGAATTCGACAAAGAATTAAGGAACGATTAGAATATAGGAGAAGGGAAGAAAAACAGGGAGGGTGGTGGCGTTTGATCCCGCCGGAAGTAATTTTTAAGGCAAATGCCTATATTATGATTTTCGATAAGGATTTATATAAAATGACTTTGGCTATTTTATGGCCTATTACAAAGATTTGTATAAACTGATTTTGGCTATTTTACGGCCTATTACAACGATTTGTACGAATTGATTTTTGGTACTAATTTTATACCAAAATTATATTGATGGAATTTATTAAACTCTATGAATTCACTCGGCGTTATCGCTGACCTTTTCTTTTAACATGTTTTATCTCAGGTACTTGAAGGTAATTCTCGGGAAGACGACAAGAATTCATGGCCCGCACCTAAATTATATTTTCCATACAAATACTTTGTAAAACTTTGTATGAAATAATATGACTTGGGACTGATGTAACTTTGATATTTGTGAATGGAAATGGTTTATAAATAAACGACGCGATTTTTATGCGTTGTTTATGATGTGAGTAATGTGTTATCCCGTAACACCAACTAGTCTTCCGCTGTACTGAGTTGTATAAATTTGGGGGTGTTACAGTTGATTTTTGAGATTTTCAGCTTTTTGAAAAAAAACTTGGTCAACGCTTGGTCAACATAAGCCAAATTCAGCTTAATTCAATTTTCAAGCTTATTTCTTGATGATTTTTGATAAGACTTGATTTCCCGTTCATGATTTGAGTTCATTAATCAGTTTCAGTACAAAAATATCATTGTGCATGTCTAGATTCTTGTAGAGCTTATTTTGTGCTTATTTGAAAGTGCTTATTAGCTTATTAGCCATTTTTAGCAAATTTCCTCTTACAGGTCTAGCTTATTTGTGATTTCAAGCATTTTGCAATTGGTTTGATTGATTTTGGTTGAGAAATAAGCTCAAACGAGCTTATTTGTGTTAAGAACCCGTTTTTGCTTAAAAATTTTCAGAAATTGCACTTTAATCCCTAGTGTATTAAACTGGTGTTAAATTTGGATAAACTTACAACTTTTTAGGGTTTTCAATAGTTAGGTCCTTTAAGTTTGGAATTTGGTAAAATTCAGTTAGTAGTTTTGGAATTTGTTGAAAATTGGTTAGTTTGTTACATAGTTTACACTTTTAATCCTCACAGTTAACTATTTTATCAATTTCAGTCCTTATACTTGTTAGTTTTACATTTTGAGCATTTAAATTTTCATAGAATTTACATTTTCAGTCCTTTTAGTTGTAAAATTTACATTTTGAATTTTACTTGAATAAAAACTTGGTATTTGCACATTGTTTTACATATAAGTAGATAATATTTTTCAGTTTTCCAAGGCATTGTTTGAATTAGCAAATAGAATATCCAAAAAAAATATTAACAACCAAAAACAGTTAAAAACCTGATATTGTTAGGACTTTCAATTAGCAAGAACTGAGAAAAACGAACTGCATTATACACAATTCCACTCTGCCTAATTTGTTTCAGCCAAATTCCGATCTGAATATTTCGACAACACATTGCGATCTGAGCATTCCGATAGGTTTACATTGCGATCTAGGCATTCTGATACCAGCAACATTCCGACAGGGTTACGTTACGATCTGAGCATTCCGATAGGTTTACATTGCGATCTAGGCATTCCGATACCAGCAACATTCCGACAGGATCACATTACGATCTAAGCATTCCGATAGTAAGACATTCCGATCTGGGTATTCCGACATAAAGCAACATTCCGATAGAACTTGTTTTTGGATACTTAGTGGATTTCTTCTATTTGACATTAAATTTGGTAATTTGGTAAATTTCAAAAGCAAACACAACAAAAAGATAACAACATCTTTTAGTTTACAACACAAAAACTCATAACCTTATTTCATTGTTCGATCATCTTTGATAATCTTTTTTCAAGGGATCATAAAATGAATTCACATTCATATATGCCGACAATGACTTCGCTTACCGATATCTCAATCATTTCGGGTACCGATACACGCCCACCTTTGCTCATCAAAGATTTATTTGAAGCATGGCAAGGTCGCATAAGAACGTACATCATGGGCAAACCCAGTGGTCGACTTATGCTTCAATCAATTGATAAAGGTCCATTAGATTGGGGAGAGGTCACCGTCAACAATGTGACAAGGGCAAGGGAGTATCATGAATTAGCCGATGCTAACAAAATCATTGCAGATGCCGATGAAAGGGTTGTTCAGACAATTCTTCAAGCCCTTCCACCCGATATCTTTAGAATGGTAAGTGAACATAAAGTGGCAAAGGATCTTTGGGATCGACTAGCTGTTTTATTACAAGGGACATCTCTAACTAAGCAAGAACGAGAGTGTCAATTGTATGACTTGTTTGATAGGTTTACATACCTTCCAGGGGAGACTCTTCATGATTTCTACTTGCGTTTTACCACTTTGATGATGACATGAACGTGTATAATCTAAGGATTGAAAAGTTTCAATTAAACACCAAGTTTTTGAACACGTTACCCCCAGAATGGAGTCAATATGTCACTGATGTTAAGATGATTCGCGATTTGCACAAGTCCAATTTAGATCAACTCTATGCTTTCTTACAACAACACGAGAAGCATGTGATCCAAAAACGACTCTCTCAGGGATCTTATCATGAACCAATGGCATTATTGGCAAACCATCCTACACTGTCATACCACAACTCTCAGCTTGCTTTGGGACACCAATCTTCATATCAACATGTCTATCAAACACCAAGCTTCCCACAGTACTCGTTCCTGCCAGAGCCGCCTACGTCTTATCACCAACAATTCAAGCAACCAACAACATCATCATCACAAGGAGATTCACATCCATTACCTTATGCTTCACACCAGTATTCACCGTATCAACCTCCAACAAACCTTGCTTGTACCTATCCACAACTTGAGGCTCCTCAACCTCATTACTCACAACAAGTCAGTGCTCCATCAAATCAGATTGTAGCTCAATCAGCACCAGCATTCTATTATGAAGATGACATACATGTCCCTGAGTTTAGACAAGGAGATAGTCCTACCGATATCCTTGCTCAAATGTCTGCTTATCTAAGTCAAACATTGAACAAACGAGGTTATAGAGGTCCAGCAACAACTAACAATCAGTTAATGAACTCTTTAAACTCTCGACAACAGGGTACAATTCAGGACGACAAAGTCATGGTGCAACCACTTCAGGGGAGATCTAATTCATCTACTGCCGGTGCACGTTCATCCAATACTACTGCTACAAGAGGAAATAGCACTGGTAAAATGAAGGTGATCATATGCTACAACTGCAAAGGGGAAGGGCACATGGCCCGAGAGTGCAAGCAGCCTAAGAGGAAAAGGGACGGCACATGGTTTTAGGAGAATATCTACTTGGTGAATGCTCAAGCCCAAGGACGTGAGCTCGATGAAGATGAGTTGGCATTTCTAGCAGATCCTAGAGTGGGGGACACTGACGGTCTCACAATAGCTATTACAAACAATGCCGCATATCAGTGTGATGATTTGGATGCATACGACTCTGACTGTGATGATTTCAACACCGCCAAAGCAGCTCTTATGGCAAATATTTCACTTTGTGGAGCAGATACAATTTCTGAGGTACCAAATACTGCTACAGATACTAGTATTATACCTTATCAAGTTGAGCAAGTGTCTGAGTATTTGAAACAGCCTCCGGTGGTTAGTAACTCAATTGAGGAGACAAAAAATGATAGCAATATCAATGCAAGTCCCCATACTTTGAGTGAACCACAACCGGGAGCTATTACGACTACAAATTCGTTTGCTCAACCTGATTTGGTTATGGTCTCAGCATCTTTGCTTAGCCAGATGAATAATGCGGTCCTTGAAACCCTCAGTGTTAATCAGACTTTATCTGCCAAGCTTGCTTTGCAAAAGGACAAGGTTAAAACCTTGGAATTAACTCCAGTATCCACGACCCTTGCTAATCCTGAATTTGATAGGTTTAGGCAAGTCCAAATGGATAATCTGCTAGAAATTGAGAGTTTAAGAGCAAATCTTTCGAAAGAACTCAAAGAAAAAGAGTCCGTCGTTAATAATTTTCAAAAACTTCAAACGGATTTTGAAATTATCGAGTCTAAAAGAGTTAACACGGAAACTAAGGCGTCTGAGAGAGTTAAAAAGACTGAAATTTTGCTTTTAAAACAATATGCTGCACTTAGTACACTTGTTTCATTCTTCTTTTCAAGAGTTCAATCTATCGCGTCTATTAGACCTACCACCTAACCCGGGATATGCAAAGCAAGCATTAAACCACAACCCACGACTTTATGATACCACCAAGTTAGGATTGGTATTAGATCCGATTGTATTCTCGAATGAATCTGAGAACATGACACCATATGACGAGAAGCGGTTAAATTTACTTCCTACATATCCTGAATATGACTATGCTCAAATGAATGCAATAAATGCCACAATAGATCTTAGAACTCGATTTAATATGAAAAAGAGAACTATCCTAACATCCACCTTCATGCCTACTAGAGAATGCCTTAGTATAATTCCTACACTTGTTAACTCGGACGAACCGAAGGAAATTCCTAAGAATCTTCCACCGGTAAGTACGGTAAAGCTCAGCTTGGAAGAGATTGAGCGATACCTTACCGAGTTTGACAAGGTCATCCTGGAATGTACGAATTCAACGGCCATAACCGCTGGAGAATGGGCTTTCGAACACATGAAAACGGTGTTTGAGAAAGAGATCGTTCCGTTTGTGGACCATATTAAAAAGGGAGTATATGATCTAGCGTGTAATCTAAGTTTTGAAATTGGTGAAGTTCAAAAAGTTTTCTATGAAATGGATGATGCTTATGAACAACATTTAATTGAAAAAGCAAAGATTTTATCCGAATATGACTGCTTCTTGGAACATATAGTGTCTCTCGAAGTGATGCAAGTTGTTACTCTTAAATACGCTCATGAGATTTCATCTACTTCTGTGAATATATGTGATGATGTGCATGATATGTCGGTGAATATTGTTGAGTCTGTGATTAATGTAGATAATCATTCTTGTCAATAATCCAACGCTAAATTTTTAAAGCTTCAAGATTCTTATGACACACTTTCAAAACGTTTTAATGAGCTTCAAAAACATTGTATATCTCTTGAAATTGAAAATCAATCTAAAAATGAAACTCTTTTGAAAACAATTGATTATGAAAACTCCGTTGAGACAAGTGACAAGATAATTCAGGTTTTTCAGGCTCTAGAAGAAGAAATTATGAGACTTAAGAGAGAATCAGTAGCATAGAAATTGGAACTAGAGGCTGCAGAGATTAAGAATCATGCCCTAGAAGATAGAATTAATTCTATGATAGGTGAGCTTGATAAAGTAAAGCAGGGTTTCTCAGATATATATGGTTCATTAGAAGAACGCTTCGCATTTAATGCGGCAGAGCAAAAGTCACTCGTTGAACAATTGAACCGTAAGTGCAAGGAAATCTCTGATTTAAACATGCAACTCAGACAAAAACATGGTTTTGGCTAAATTAAAGGAGACACTTCAACTGAAAGGACAAGAAGTTGTTGATACTCCAGCCACCATCTCTGCCTCGGCCTCTAGTGCTCCCAAACCCAACCCACGTGTGCTATAGCGGGATCCAAAATTTAAGAATTGTCCAACTAAGTTTGCCACATACATGAAAAGTACCTTAGAACATGCTGATCTGGCTAGAGAGATCGTTGATGAAATACGTGAACTTGATCCCACAAGTCATCTTCTATATGAGCTTTTCTTATATGTAGATCGCGTTCAGGATTGTTTAGCAAACTTAGATTACATTGGGCAACCGATATCTGTACCCCCGAAACAAAAAACCCCCACCATTGCCATTACTCCATTCAATAAGAATCCAGGATCTAAGCCTATTTTAAACACACCTATCAAGGCTACATCAAAATCTGTCACTAATGTTCCCATGGCTTCTACAGGAGTAATTATGTCTACTAAGGCTAAAGGATCTCAAGACAAGAAAGATAGGATCAAGCCTTCCACTAGTAGGACTGCCAAGAATAAAGTAGAAGTTCACCCTAGGAATGTTATTTCAGTTTAAAATAAAAAGAATCATGTATCTAAGACAAAAGGATCTGCTTCTGTGCAGAAGCCTAATAAAAATGTGAATTCGAATTTGCGATGTTGGAATTGTAACGAATGCATGTTTTCTCAGCGTCATGATTTATGCCGTGTTGATCACGTGAATGAAATGTATGCTATTAGGAACAACCTTGAATGGATTCCAACGGGGAAGAAATTCACCCAAGTTGGTTGGCAATGGAAACCCACTGGTAGGACCTTTACTGCTAATTGAACTAAGTGCCCTTTAACTAGGATCACATCCACGGAAGTTAGGTCTCAGCGTCCTTTAAATAGGAACACTAGCACCAAGAAATGGAAAAAGCGCCCTTTAACTAGGTCTGCCCCCACTATTGTGCCTACCAGTGAAGAAGTACCTCAGGATCTTAGACAACTAGAATCTAAGCCAGCATTTAGGAAGCAAGTTTGGAAGCCTAATAATTCTTCGGTTAGCAAATCTAAGATAATTATATCTGTACCTGCTAACACAGAGGAACTACAAGATTCCGATACATCGTCCTTGTCTGGTGATACTTTCAGGTGGTCCAAATCATCCTCTGGTACTTGGACTCTGGATGCTCAAAGCATATGACCGAAGATCTCTTGATGCTCAGAAATTTCGTCAGCAAGTTTCTAGGAACGGTTAAAATCGGCAACGACCACATTGCGAAGATCATGGGTTATGCTGAATACCAAATTGGGAACGTTACGATTTCAAGGGTTTATTATGTGGAGGGACTTGGTCACAATTTATTTTCAGTGGGAAAATTTTGCGATTCAAACCTTGAGGTGGCTTTTCGACAACATACTTGCTTTTTCGCGATCTTGTAGGAAATGATTTGTTAAAGGGTTCTCGAGGGGATAATCTCTACACACTTTCCATTCAAAACATGATGGACGCATCTCCTGTATGCCTTCTTTCCATAGCATCTAAGACCAAGTCATGGTTGTGGCATCGTCGGTTATCTCATCTCAACTTTGATGCTATAAACCATTTGGCTAAAAACGAACTTGTTCGTGGTCTTCCAAAACTTAAGTTCGACAAGGATCATTTATGTTCCACGTGTTCTTGGGGAAAAAGCACCAAGAAATCATACAAACCTAAAGCTGAATACACCAACCAAGAACCACTGTATCTTTTGCATATGGATCTTTGCGGGCCAATGCGTACGGCTAGTGTGAGTGGTAGAAAATACATCCTCGTCATAGTGGATGATTTCTCAAGGTTTACATGGGTAAAATTTTTAGCCTCCAAGGATCAAGCACCAGAGTATATCATTACTTTCTTAAAGATGATCCAAGTACGTCTTAATGCTACTGTTCGCTGCATTCGCACTGATAATGGAACTGAGTTTGTTAATCAAACTCTACGAGGCTATTACGAAAAGGTAGGTATTTCACATGAAACTTATGTTGCCCGCACTCCACAACAAAACGGTGTCGTGGAAAGATGGAACCGTACACTTATGGAAGCTGCTCGAACTATGCTGATTTATGCGAATGCTCCTTTATTCTTATGTGCTGAAGCAGTGGTAACCGCATGTTATACCCAAAACCGCTCCATCATCCATAAACGCCATGGTAAAACTCCATATGAGCTACTTCATGGACATAAACCCGATATTTCATTTCTTCATGTGTTTAGTGCAATGTGTTATCCAAATACAAATAGTGAGAATCTGGGAAAACTTCAACCGAAGGCCGATATTGGAATTTTTATTGGTTACTCGCCTGGAAAAAAAGCTTACCGAATTTATAACCGTCGTCTTGGCAAGATTGTAGAAACTTTGGATGCCGATTTTGATGAGCTGACAGCGATGGCTTCTGAGCAACAAAGCTCTGAACCCGCTTTACATGAGATGGGAACCGGTACAATCAGTTCCGGACTAACTCCCAACAATCCTACTTCTCCATCATTTATACCTCCTACAAGGTCCGAGTGGGACAAGTTATTTCAACCTATGTTTGATGAATTCTTTGATCCACCGAGTAATGATTATCCAGAACCTGCAGCAATAGCTCCGATTCTCGAAGTTGTCGCTCAAGATAATGGAAATCAGTCCGAGACATCTACTGTTACTCTTGAACCAGATTTCCCATCCCCCAACAATTCACAAACTACACCTGAATCATCACCCCCACTCATTCCTAATGATGTTGAAGAAGATCTCTATGATCACGATTTGGAATATGCTCACTTACAAGAGCTTCCCTTCTTTGGTTCACATATACCTGAAGACCCTACCGGTGCGTCTACCTCAGAGGAAGATCCTGCAATCGTTCACTCCCGACCACCACAGATTGAAACTCACAACAAAAAATGGACAAAGGATCACACAATCTGAAATATTATTGGTGACATCGATCGACCAGTCTTAACACGCCACCAACCTAAAAACACTGAACCTAAAAACTGGCAACAAGCCATGACCAAATCATCTTGGATTGAAGCCATGCAAGAGGAACATAATGAATTCCAACGTCTTGAAGTGTGGGAATTAGTTCCGTTACCCAGCAACGTTGAAATCCTGACATTGTTGTGGGTATACAAGGTAAAACTCGATGAGTTAGGTGGAGTGCTGAAGAACAAAGCTAGATTGGTTGCTAGAGGTCACAAACAAGCTTTGGGTATTGAATTTTAAGAATCCTTTGCTCCTGTTGCACGATTGGAGGCAATTAGACTATTCCTTGCTTATGCTGCTCACATGAATATGATCGTCTACCAAATGGATGTTAAGACGGAATTTCTCAATGGTGAATTAAGTGAAGATGTCTACGTAAGCCAGCCGAATGGATTCGTCAACTCGGAGTATCCTAATCACGTGTACAAGCTCAAGAAGGCTCTTTACGGGTTGAAACAAGCTCCACGCGCGTTGTACGATCTCTTATCGTCGTATCTCATCTCGAAAGGCTTCTCCAAAGGCAAAGTGGACCCAACTTTATTCATTCTTAAGGAGGACAACGACATGATACTGGTACAAATTTATGTTGATGATATAATATTTGCTGCTACTAATCAACGTTTGTCTGGCCATTTTGAGAAAATTATGTCCACACGTTTTAAGATGTCGATGATGGGAAAATTTTCCTTTTTCTTAGGGCTGCAAATTTCTCAAAATCCTAGAGGCATCTTCATTAATCAATCCAAATTTTCTCTTGAATCATTAAAGAAATATCATTTTGAAAACTGTGACCCCGTGGATACTCCAATGGTGGAGAGATCCAAGTTAGATGAAGATAAGGAAGGGATATCTATTGATCCTAAACTTTACAGTGGAATGATCGGCACCCTTCTCTATCTGACTGCTAGCAGGCCTGATTTACAATTTGCTATATGCATGTGTGCCCGGTATCAGGCTCGGCCTACCGAAAAGCACTTACATGTTGTGAAAAGGATCTTTCAGTATCTTAAAGGAAAACTTCATCGTGGTCTATCGTATCCGAAGGATTCCTCTATTGCACTAATCTCATATGCAGATGCGGATTATGCCGGGTGTCAAGATACCAGACGTAGCACTTCTGGCAGTGTGCAACTTCTTGGAGATAGACTTGTTAGTTGGGCATCAAAAAGGCAGAAAAGCGCTGCGATATCAAGTACTAAGGTTGAATACATTGCTATGTCCGGTTGTTGTGCTCAAGTCCTTTGGATGAGATCACAATTAACTGACTACGGTCTTGGATTCAACAAAATCCCGATGTACTGTGATAACAAAAGTGAAATCGCTTTGTGCTGCAACTACGTTCAACATTCCCGAGCAACGCACATTGACATCCGCTACCACTTCATCAAAGAGCAAGTGGAAAATGGAGTGACCGAACTATACTTCGTCAACACTGAGTATCAGCTGGCAGATATATTCACAAAGGCCTTAGATCGAGGACGTATCGAGTTTTTGATCGAAAAGCTAGGCATGAAATCATTCTCACCAGCTACACTTAAGGAGTTGGCAGAAGAATCTGAAGAATAGTAGTGGTAAACTATTCTCGAGTATCCTTTGTTCGTGATCTTGTATATTATCGTACATATTTAAACCACCAAAAGAAAAATACAAAAATATAAAACTTAGAAAAAACCATAAAAATATAAAACATTCAAAATCCATAAAAAATATAAAATCAAGAAAATCCAAAAATATTTTTCATTTTCAAAACGGGCATGTCTTTTAGTACGGTAATATTTACGGCCTTAGAAATGTCGATTAAAATTGACACGACGCCATAAATTGAGTCCGTATAAAAGTTGTATATGTTTTAAATCATGCCCATTATGGCTTGTAGTTATTTCAGACTGCAACCCGC
Organism: Glebionis coronaria; assembly: GCA_025667525.1. Lineage (NCBI taxonomy): Eukaryota > Viridiplantae > Streptophyta > Magnoliopsida > Asterales > Asteraceae > Glebionis > Glebionis coronaria. Next base: position 273,505,587 of record CM046882.1, on the reverse strand, counting down.
TTTTCGTATTTAAGTCACGGATTTCTTACGAAAACGTTGGCTCACAACGAGAATTAATTTTCTTGGGCAAGGTTTACTTTTAAACCTTGTAAGGGACTAAGTTTACTTTATAACTTGGTCTAACACAAATTAGTGTACGTATCAGTGCACTTATTTTGTAAAAATAAGAGAAATCTTATTGCCACCAGAATCGTTCTAACCAGTCACTTAACCGGAAAATATCCTCATGAATATTTGTGTCCTTAAAATCATTGACTACAGCTCTTTAAATAGAAAACGGGTCCGTGTTTAAGGGGGAGCAAATATTTAATCTTCTTGGAATCAAAATTGGTCTTCAAAAAGGATTTTCAGAAAATATAAAGTATTCCTCATCATCATTTTTATGATTAGTGTGTCCTGTGTGAAATAGAAATTCATGAATAGGTTATTTGAATTTTGGTGTTAAGTTTTTGTGTTCGTGTTTGTGAGCGGGTTGGTATTTAGTTAAGTCGATTTAGTTAAATCTAATCACTTTAAAACTAATACTATTAACAAGGGGGACCATTGTTGCAAATATTGCAAAATGGGGGGTTAATGTGAAAACTTGGCAAAAAGTTGACCAAGTCAAAACATTACACCCCCCCTTTCCCGTTCTTTCCTCACCAACGAACACACACAAACACTTTCTTCATTCGCCATTGTTGAAATCTGCTTTAACTCTCATCACTTGAGTTTTTGATTGCCTGCACTTTGTCCATCTCATCTAGGTATTGCATAATGCTATATTTGTTATCACATATCTCATTTCGTTTCATCTCAATCCAAACAGATTCCTTAGTTTATCTCAAAAAATTAGGGTTTTGCGTTTTGCGATGAAAATAGAAATTAAGTTATGGGATTTGTTAAGAATGACTAGATGCACATTGGTATTGCCCAGAATTGCTTCAAACGTTGCCTAGCTCCCGGAAATGAGAAGTCAAAGTTTAGATCGAATCCCTTTCACGGATCCCGATGATCATTACGATACTCACATTGCGATGACTGTCATTGCGATGAGTCATTCCGATGGCTCATTACGATGGGCTATTGTGATGAGTCATTTCGATGGCTCACTGCGATGGCTCAATGCGATGTGTCATTGCGATGGCTCATTGCGATGGGCTATTGCGATGGGTCATTCCGGTGGCTCATTGCGATGGGTCATTTCGATGACGCATTGCGATGGCATATTGCGATGACGTATTCCGATGCGTTATTGGGATGGCATTGTAATGGTATTGCGATGAGACATATTGCGATGGTTTATCATACATTCCGATGGAATTTCACTTATTGCGATGGACTTAGATATTGCGATAGGACATTATTTCGATAGGATTGCGATGCTTTAATCATTGCGATGTGTTGGTTAGGATTCCGATGGATTGATTGATTGAGATGGACTTAGGATTCTTATGATTCTGATACCTTGTAACTTTGCTATGGAATTTTAAGTATTATGCACTTGCCTTAGACTATCTAATGAGTTCGTCCTAAATTGCATTATTTTCCTATTAGGCTTTAACTAAATTAGGGCCGCTAACACGAAACCAAGTTTTATTGAAATTAATTAATTTTATCTCATAAGAATACTTGAAAGGTTTCTTATTACAGAAATTCATCTTATTTAATAAGTTGACTCCTCTGTAAACAAAAGAGATACAAATTACTTATTCAATGTCTTGTGTTTTGTTTCCAGGCCATGGAAGACAAAGTTTCATCGTTTTCTTGATCTTTGTTCAAGCCTACTATATATTGGGTTGAGGATAATCCTACAATTCCTGACGTAGTGGTTGAAACTAAACCAAAACCCACTGAAGTTTTGGTTGAAACTAAACCAAGACCTACTGAGGTGTTAGTAGAAATCAAACCTAGACCTACTGAGGTTCTGGTTATGACTACCAAGATATCCAAATATTTTAAGAACTAATGCTAGGTCGTTATCTCTTTAGAATAAAATGTCTTTGGCATATCTGTCATTAATCTAAGTGTGTTGTTGAATGTAAGGACCTAGTCCATCTGAACCATGTTTGTATGTTGTTTCTTTATAATATGTGGTAATAATTGTTATGAATTATTCCCTATGTTTCAACTTAGCATAGACTTAAGATATATATATTTTGTGTATATCATTTGTGCTTATGTCATCAAAGCAGGAAAATGTCAATCACAGAGGAACAAGAACGACTTCGTGATCTTGAACTTGTTTTGCTCAGCGATAGGCTTCCATATGCTGAGAACAACTCTCGATTACAAGAGGATTTTGATCCGTCCTTACCAGATTTCAAAATCGCCACGGATATCCTAGACATCTCACCCATCAGAGATACACTCAGATGTACTGCCTCTGTTTTCGAAGTCTACATGCATGAATTCTGGAACACTGCATCTTTCTCCAAAAAGACTATCTCTTTCCAACTGAACAAAACACCAAGGGTACTTAACTTGAGCATTTTTCGAAAATTGTTTAAACTTCCTAGGTTGGCACAAGGAGAAAAATTTGTGGCTAACCCAAAGAACGATGAAGTGCTTCGAATCATTCGTGCCATGGCTTATGAAGGTGAAATCCACAACCTATCCCTGTTCAACACATCACACATAGGGCAACCCTGGAAAGCACTTATCACCATCATTGTCAAGTGTCTCACTGGAAAAACTAGGGGCACCGATGCAATGAGACCACCACAGGCTCACTTATTTTGGGGATTGTACACTGCATCTAAAGTAGACTATGCACTTCGTCTCTGGCAAGAATTTTGTTATCAGTTTATTGGAACGAAGAAGAAATCCGTGCATCTTCCATTCCCAAGATTCACCAAGCTCATTATCAGCCACTTTTTGAAGAATGACCTAACCATTGACAATCGCGGGAATTTCTTCTACCACACCAAAGATGATGACTATGTGATTCTCACAATGAATGCAGACACTAATTCCACAAAGTATGCATTACTTCCTGCCCTAGTACCTGACACAATGGTAAATGATGGAATCAAGGAAAGTGATAAATATCAAGAGATGCTAAATGATATTGACGCACAGTTTAAACGTGCAAATTCACTTCCCGCAGAGAAGCAAAAAGGTAAACGCAAGAAAAGAGTTTCAAAGCACCAATCAACTGCTTCTTCTAAAGATAAAGGCCCAGAGAAAATGCGAATAGTTGATGAAGATGATGATAAGACGATCCATACTGAGGAAGAACAGGAAGAAGTACCACTCCGGAGGCCTAAGAAAGCAAAGCAGACAAAAGTTAAAGAAGCAAGTGTTGCTTCAAATGAACCTGCTCAACAACAAATTTCTGAAGCCAAACGACTGCGTATCGTTCTTCAACAAAGCAGACAGGAAGCTTTTGCAGGATCAGGCTCAAGAATGTTTGAAGACTTAGCAGATTTTGGTAATCCTGAAGCTGACATGGCGTTTTATGAAGATCCTACTGATGAAGATGCTTATGAAGATGCATATGAAGATGCTGCTAACTATCATTTTGAAAGTCGTGAGCAGAGTGAAGAACGTGGTAGCAGTGCAGACACCGATACAAGTATGATGTATCGAGACGCCAGTATCACCACATCCTTACCAGAACCAACTCACATGGTGCTAAATGACGATGCTCATGCAACTCTCATACCAGAGACTCAACTTCAAAGTAAGTCAACTTCTGGCTCTTATGACGTTATGAAATATCTAAATTTAAAAGGGGAGGGTGTCAAGGTCACAAACACTGATCCGCAGCAAATGAAGCAATGGTGGATGTTCCCATAACTACTGTTACATCAACCACCACCTCACCATTATCCACCCCGGTCATCAGTGAAATCATAACCCCAATTATCACACCAGCACTTGTTGCACAACCGGTATCAACCACCATCCTAACCACTGAATCTACACCGTCATCAACAGCTGAAAAACCTGTATCAACCACCTCCCCAATCACTGCGTCTACACCAACACCTATCCTTGAACAACCAGTATCATCCACCACCACCCTAACAGTGATGGTTACACCTCCACCAGCAGAACAACAAGTATCATCCACCTCCAACCCATTCCTCACAGTCAATGATCCACTCATCCAGTCTCTTCAACAACAGCTGGAGGCTCAAGCTAAACAAATAACTACATTGACTGAAAGGATCACCACTCCTCTCAAGGAACCACAACCTGATGAGCCCACACTTCAAAAAATATCTGACAAAGTGTCCAAACTTAAAGCACAACACAAAACATTTCTTGGAGAAAAGAAAACTCGTGACAAAGAGAATGCTATTTTTCTTGGGTCAATTGATGAGAAGATGACCAAGATCATTTGCCGAGAAGTCAAGACATATGTTGATCAGCAGCTACCAAATCTTGTCGGTAATGGTTTATCTACCCTTCAACTAATGGCATTGTTACAGACACGTCTGTAGAATATGGGGGCTCACAAATCAAAAAACAAACGAAAAGTTCTGCAATATCTCAATAAAGTAATTATTAACGATACACCAGCAGAAACTACCGACTCTGAGTCTGACAATGAAGACGAACTAGAGGAGGAAGATAATGAGGGTAACGGTGAGGAGGATGATGGTGACAATGATCAAAATGAGGAAGAGGAAAAGAAAGGAAATGAGGAGGAAGAAGAGGATGAGGAAGAAAAGGATAAGGATGACGATGAATATGAGGACGAGGATACAGATGACGATCAGGATGACGATGATGATAATGACAATGGTAATGGAATCAATAAGGGTGATAATAATGACGAAACGGGTACAAATGCCGAAGAGTCAAACAAGGATGACAGTGATAAGGCTACTGAGAAAGGTTTAGAGGAAGCTGTAGAAAACATTGCTGAAACCACAGAAAAGATGTTGGAGTCAACAGTACCAGAAACTCAGCATGTTGACACAGGTATATCTACTGCACCAGCTTTTACTACTGATTCTCACAATGAATCTGTAGAATATATGCCAGCAGAAGAACCAACATAGTCAATGCTTGACGAAGAACCTCACGATGATATACCGGTGATGCAAGATAAACCTTCGACACCATCTAAAGATCAGCACAACATTGATATGGAAGTTGAAGATTTAAATGTTCCAGAACCAACGTTTGCTGAATCTCTTATAATCGATGATACTATACAAGAGAAACTTTGGCTAACAAATGCAGCACCACAACATCCTGTTGACACTACAACTAAAATGGAGCTGACTCAATTCCTCAACAACCCTATCGATTTCTCGGCCTTTCTTAGGTATTCTCATGGGAAACCGACAATGACACCGGATCTGATCAAAATGGATGCAACAAATGTTGATTTCTTCGATACTTTGAAGATTAGCCATAATGAAGAAGAATATCACTTGAATGAGCTTACCAAGGCAATGAGAGCGACAACTACAGGAATTCAGACTCCTGTGTTACGACCCCTTACACCAACTGTCATTACTGGTTCTACAATGATCCCAATAGAGCACTTTGTTTCTCACGATCTAGAATACCTTGAAAATGGAGCAAAGAAATATGCCACGTCACTCACCACGGTCAAGGCTGTTAATTTGGAGAATGTTGCATGGATAGAGGATAAGTACCTGATTTAATATGGAGAAAGAAACTGCTAAAGTTTTATGATACCTTTGCTTCAATTGGTATCTCTCAATGGACTGTAAAGAAAAGATTAGCTTACAACCATTTCCATCGTCCTAAGAGAGGTTCTTCTATTGTCTCAGCTCACAGAATCAAAAGCATCCAAGGAGAAACAACTCAGACTGTCTTCGGTTATGATTACTTGAATGTAATCGTGTTCAAACGTACCGATGAGAAAGAATATCGAATTGACGAAAGTGATCTCCAGTACGTTCAACTTGAAGACATCGAAGATCTTTTGTTGCTATTGGCTCAAGAAAAAGTTGACCATCTACCACCTGAGATTGTCATAGCAATCAGCTCCAACTTTCGTCAATATACAAGAAAAATCGTCATTCAAAACCGGGTGGAAGACTTTCAACTTGGCGTAGAGAGCTATCAGAAGCAGTTAAACTTGGAACGTCCCCATAAAAATCCACTCAGTAATTTCCAAAAGAACAAGAAGGTTTACATGGGGACCACAACGCCGGAAGCAGGGATCTTTTATCCAAATGAGACTGGCGTCATGCAATATATGCGATTCTCCGAACTGCACAAATTCAGCGATGGAACACTCAAGCATGTTCGAGATGATCTGACAGTTCTCAATGCCAACTTACCGCTTCCAGCAGTCAAGTACACCTGGACAACCCAGTGCAAAAAGGGAGCATCGTACGCAATCAGGAAGATTGAGGAACTTCAAAGGAAGCGCCGGTTGCTAAGAAGTATAGAATGATTCGTCGGTGGACGACCATATGGAGCTCACCATAGGTTCACGGAACGAACCATTTAATTATGGTTCGTCTTATAACAGGTCAACTCCATATGTCTATAATTGTGAATATGTCAATTTTTGTATAATCAGCTTTTGTGGCATGTTGTAGTGTAAAAGTATGATATTTTTCAAGAATTTCTCTCGAGATTCTAAATCTTTCAAAACATATCGTACTCAAGAACTACAACTAACCCTCATTAATTTGAGGGGGAGCATTAATATGTTCTTTGGCCAACATCTAATTTCATTTTATTACCCTAAGACCGGTTAATCCATTAATATCCAAAATATTGATGGTTAACATTTTGGAAAGGGGAGAAAATGGGATTAAGGAGACTTAATGATTTTTGGCTAAACAATAAAAAGGCTTAAAAGATAAACCAACTTAACATGTGTAATGCACAAGTTACGGGGGAGCGTTTTTGATGATCAAAACCACATAAGGCACAAAAACTTTGATTACAATATCACAAGTGCTTTAAGTGATTTTTCAAGGCCTTTTCATGGTGACAATACTTACCCAAAACACATTTAATTCACGACGGATGTGGTGACAAAAGGGTGGTAGGTATAGGTATTAGTCCAATGATTCATCAGAACCGATGGAATCTTCCCAAGGACAATTCCCTAGATAGAATTAGAAGTCCTAGGAAAGATTGAGAATGATTGTGAACGTAGCTGAATGCAGACCAAGTACTTAAGCTAGCACTGGAACAATCACAACAAGGTGCTAGTGATGACGTATTGGTAAGTAATACTAGAGATGTTGCCACCTAAAGTATCAAAGTTCGTTATAGTTCCGAATCTTTTCGAATTGAAAACCGGTCTAAAGTGCGACTCAATCGTCTTTTGGTGGATCAAAGGTTTGGTTGGTTTGTTTTTAACTAATAGCAAGTAATTAAAGTGTCGTTGAGTAAAATGGAAGTCAAAAGATTAAATTGGATGACGAGTAAAATAATGCATATAAATGTAAAGGTGACAATGGAAAAGTACTAACTCTTTAAATAAAACTAGCACTTAGAAAATTTTCAGAAAAATAAAAGGTACTATAAGAAAGTTATATCGAAAGAAACCAAAAACAGCCAAAAGAGAGCCCGATCGGAATGTATTCCGATCGGATGGTCGGAATGGTCGGAAGAAGTAACACAATCGGAATGTGCAAGACTGTCAATCGGAAAGTGGGATTAGGGACCAATCGGAATGTGCAAACTCACACGAATCGGAATAATGCTTGAGTCTCAATCGGAATAGGGAAATGCAACCAATCGGAAAGCACAACAAAGCTTTGATCGGAATCGGCTCAAAGATGAAACCAATCGGAATGGGGATTTAAGGTAACAATCGGAATAAGGGACAAGCCCTACCGTCGGAATATGCACCAATCGGAAAGGGTAAACCCTAATCCGATTGGGGAAATCGGAATGTTGGGGTGCAAAGCCGTCGGAATCTAAACCAATCGGAAAGGAGAATAACAACGTTTCCTAAAATGGTGGAACTAGTTTGGAGGTGCACCGGTCGGAAAGCCAATCGGAAAGGGGATTTACCACCCTTTCCGAAATCTATGGAAATGGAAAAGCTAGGTAATAAGCTAACTTGAATAAGCTAATACCAAAAACTTGTCAATCCAAATACTTAACCAAATCAAATAAGCACATTAATCCACTTATCCAACTCGAAATCAAGCAACTTTTTAGATCAAACAATAAAAACATAAACTTTTTAATAAAACTTTTTAATGATAAAAATAAGCTAATCATAAAAGTAAGCTAATAAGCACAAAAGTCTTAAAGCTTAATCAAATGAAAACTTATAAAAGGATCAAAAGATTAACTTTTTAGCATGAAATCAATTAGAACAACACGGATCACATGATAATCACACCAAAATCAATCTTAAATCAAAGAAAAGTAGAATGAGATTAAGAGATAAAAGCTTAAAATGGAACTTGATTAATAAAAATAAGCATACAAAAGTATTAATCTTGAAAGATTAAAAGTAAAAGATGAACTAGTGAGAGAAAGTTTAAGACTTTCTCTCTCTAAAAACTAAAAAGTGCAAAATTAACTAAAAACTCTAACTACTCTCCTAATGACTATTAGGAGGGTATTTATAGGGAAGGTGGAAGGAGTGCATGTGTTGCATCTTCTTTCTTGCTTTCTTCACGTTTTCTCGACTCGACTTTAATTCTTCGTCTTTGTCGTCTCGGGATTTGAACTTGTCTTTTAATTTTCTTCTTCTATTAGACTGAAGTTCTTCGATTTCGTTAAACTTCCGTCTTTTGACTTTTTCTTCGATAAATCTTCGGAATAGGTCTTGGACTTCCGTTCTTTCTGCACTCTTGATCTTTTGACTTCGTCTTTTTTCCCGTTTTCTTCAGTAAAAGCCCGTGAAAGCCCGTGTTTTCTTCCTTTTTCATATTTAGGTCCTAAAACACAATAAAAACACAAACCACGCATAATTCCGACTTTTACGACATAAATCACACGTTTTGGTCTTGTTATTATTGGAAATAGGTGGTAAAAGGATAAGTGTTTTCACACTTATTAAATCCCCTACACTTGACCATTGCAATGCCCTCATGCAATGCATTAATTTTAAAGCACGGTTTACATTCTCCATCATAAACAACCCACCTTGGCCTTTATTAAATACTAAACATAAAAGATAGAAATAAGTAAAGAAATTAAAAACTTACATTGGGTTTTGGCGGCCATGAACATTTTTCATCCTCAAGTTTCACGTTCCCCATACCAAGCTTAAAAACGAGATCATTGTTATTATAAGTTAGCAAACTATCACAAACTCATGTGGGCCAATTATTCACTTAGACTCCCTTATTCCTAGGTGTATCTCTTATATTTTATTTTTGTCTTGAATGATCACGAGGATGCATTGTTTGACTTATTTCGATAGTTATTTAGTCCGAAAATAAGGTGAACGATTTAATCAATAGTTAGCTAAAGGACCAAATCTTTTAAAACTGCTTCTCGGGATATCAGAAAGTTCATATCTTGGCATAACTTGGTTCGCGATTTGAGACCTTTCTCGGGCCGATATTTGGCAGCGACTTCATACTTCGAATCTTCGAGAGACGTTCTTGAAATTATAGTCTTCTCTTCATAATAGGAATTTCTTCACTTGAAGTTTTGAGAGATTCTTCATCTTTGGACCACGACTTCTTCATTTTTCTCCAATCTTTATTTTGGACTTTGATATACAACGATCCGCCTCCTTTTAGGACTTGGATCTATTTATCCTCATACCTTGTTAGGGTCTTTTCGGATAGACTTCTCCATGACTTTTGGGGAGTTCTTGCTTTTCGTCGTGTGTCTCGATCCTTCATATTGATTTTTGATAAATGATTCTTCACATCACTTTTGGATCTTTAGCAACAAAATGTAGCCCTCATGCCTTGTTAGGGCCTTTTCGGACTCGCCAATCTTCGCGCCCCTCTTCATAAGTTATGCCTTGGCTATGAACTCTTGTCATTACCGAGCAACTTTTAAATGATCTGGGGCTAAAAGCTAAGTAACTTTTCAAATCGTACAACCCTACTTATTAGCAGATAATTTATTAAGCAAGTGGAGGGAGAATAGGCTCATAATTAACTCACATAAATTCACGAAAGAACACCGAACTTATAATTGACTCTATCATCTCTCGTTCTCCACAGTTTAAAATCTCAAGGAATGAGACTAGTGGATGCTTAGCCTATTAAATCAAAGTTTTGGGTTTTCGAGTCGCCTATAGGATCTTGCAAATTCTTAGACTTTTTCAAGTTTAGAAATCGCATTTTAAAGTTCCCTTGATAAACGACTCTCTAGGATCAATTATAGGAACTTGCGAAAAGTTCTTGTTCTTAACGTGTGAGAGTTAAGACTTTCGCGTTTTATAGCTCCCTATATAAAAGCCTAACAAAACTTGACTTAAACATGTTAAGGATACTAGCTAGAGTAAACTTAGGCAAGTAAACTCGGGTTGAGTCAAAATGTTCACGACAAAGAAAAATCTAAAACCACTTTATTGAAAAACTATTCTAGCAAGGGAAGAAAATAAACATAATAAGGGAAAATGCAACTATACAACTAGGCCAAAATAGATTAAAAATTTTGAAAAATGTCGAAAAATTAAATTTTCCGGTTAAAATGAGGGCAAATTCATGGAAAAGACCACTTACTTCGATAGAAGTCCCCCTACACTTGAGATAAACATTGTCCTCAATGTTTAAGCATGTGGGAGTAAACTCCCCTACACTTAGGACATTGTGCACTTTGTTTAAGTCTGGCTAAGGAAAGGACAACTAAAGTGAATTCAATGTGAACATATAGAATATGAAATATTGAATCACAGAAGTTTAGGATAGAACCGGGAAGATGGAAAACACGGTATCACGGTTCGTCAAAAGTCATCAAGATGCTCTCTGAAACTTTTAATCCCTGCACATCACAAGAAACAAGACAACAAACATATGCGGGGCTCCCCCTACACTTATTATGAAAGCAGTAAAGGATATAACACGGGTTGCCTCCCGAGAAGCGCTTGTTTTTGTTCACCGAGTCATGAGCCTGACTCGACCCAATTTAGTTCATGGGGAACGTGGTGAGGGATGGAATCATCTCTTGAGAGATGTCCTCACCAAAGTACAGCTTCAAACGCTGGCCATTCACCTTGAAATTGGGCCCATTCGGCTGAGAAAGCTCAATGGTCCCATATGGAAAGACTTTGGCGACGGTGAATGGACCAGACCAGCGGCTCTTCAACTTGCCAGAGAAGATCTTCAACCGAGAGTTAAAGAGTAGAACGTGATCTCCAACGTGGAACTCTCGGTTCTTGATTTTAGCATCGTGGATCATCTTCGTCTTCTCCTTGTAGATCAGCGAGTTCTCATAAGCTTCATTCCGTAGTTCATTTAGCTCGTTGAGTTGAACCTTGCGATGATCACCGGCTTTGATTATGTCGAAGTTCGCCCACTTCAAGGCCCAGTGCGCCTTGTGCTCCAGCTCGATGGGTAGGTGGCAGGCTTTCCCGTACACAAGACGATAAGGTGTACAACCGATCGGGGTCTTGTAAGCAGTACGGAAAGCCCACAGAGCATCATCTAACTTATCGGCCCACGCGGCACGATGCTCTCCTACAGTACGCTCCAAAATTCTCTTCAAGCCACGATTGGAAATTTCGGCTTGCCCATTGGTTTGGGGATGATAGGCGGTGGAAAGACGGTGATTGACACCATACTTTGCCATGACTCGTGCAAATTGATCGTTGCAAAAATGAGTCCCGCGGTCACTGATGATAGCACGAGGGACGCCAAATCGAGCGAAAAGCTGCTTCAAAAAGTTCACAACCACCCTCGCATCATTCGTAGGAAGAGCCGTAGCTTCAACCCATTTAGAGACGTAGTCGACGGCGACGAGGATGTACTTGTTCCCTTTGGATGATGGAAATGGCCCCATAAAGTCGATGCCCCATACGTCAAAGATTTCACATTCCTGTATGAAATTTTGAGGCATCTCATCCTTATGTGTGATCTTGCCTTGACGTTGGCAAGCATCACAGTGCTTAACCATTTCGTGAGCGTCACGATAAATGGTGGGCCAGTAGAATCCAGAATCAAACACTTTCTTAGCGGTGTAGTTGGGACCAAAGTGACCACCGGTGGGTCCTTTGTGGCAAGCTTGAAGGATGTCAAAAGCTGCCGGTCCGTCAACACATCGACGAATAATCAGATCAGCACACTGTTTGAATAGATAAGGGTCATCCCAAAAGTAAGTCTTAACATCATTCAAGAACTTCTTCTTTTGTTGGGATGTTAACCCTTGGATGAGAATACCACCCGCTAAGTAGTTTGCAATGTCTGCAAACCACGGGGTGCCATCAAGATTGAGATTTATAGACATTAGAGTCTCCAGGGGGAAAGAGTCATTGATCTCTTTGTTCGGATGATCCCCCTGATATGGATCCTCAAGTCGACTCAGATGATCCGCGGCCAGGTTTTCGGCTCCCTTCTTGTCACGAATTTCAATGTTGAATTCTTGAAGGAGCAAAACCCAGCGAAGAAGTCTTGGCTTAGAATCGTTCTTAGTCATCAAGTACTTCAACGCGGAATGGTCCGTGTATACGATGGTGGTGGATAAAACAAGATAGGGGCGAAATTTCTCAAAAGCATAGACAACAGCTAAAAGTTCTTTTTCGGTTGTCGTATAATGCAATTGAGCCCCCGTCATTGTTTTGCTAGCGTAGTGGATTGGTTGGAAGTGTTTATTCACACGTTGGCCCAAAACCGCACCAATAGCAAAGTCGCTAGCATCGCACATCAATTCAAAAGGCAGCTCCCAATTTGGGGTAACCAAGACCGGTGCCTTAGTTAGCTTATCCTTAAGAAGATTGAAGGCTTCAAGACACTCTTTAGAAAAGATAAAAGGAGTATCTTTTTCTAAGAGGTGGGTCATCGGGCGAGCGATTTTAGAGAAATCCTGAATGAATCTACGATAGAAGCCCGCATGACCCAGAAAGCTTCTCACACCTTTCACGGTTGAAGGTGGAGGTAATTTGGCTATGACATCAACTTTAGCACGGTCGACTTCAAGACCGGCTTTTGAGATTTTGTTTCCTAGCACAATGCCTTCTTTTACCATAAAATGGCATTTTTCCCAATTTAGAACAAGGCGAGTGTCTTCGCACCGCTTAAGCATACGTTCCAAATTGGCAAGGCAAGCAGAGAAGGAATCCCCGAAGACCGAGAAATCATCCATGAAGACTTCCATGGTTTGCTCAACCATGTCATGGAAGATAGCCAACATGCACCTTTGGAAAGTCCCGGGGGCATTGCATAAGCCAAAAGGCATTCGTTTATAAGCAAAGGTGCCATAGGGACAAGTGAATGTTGTCTTCTCTTGATCTTGGGGATCGATGGGTATTTGAAAATAACCCGAGAAACCATCCAGAAAGCAGTAATATTCATTACCAGCTAAACGTTCAAGCATTTGGTCCATAAAAGGTAGAGGGAAATGATCCTTTCTCGTGGCATCATTGAGTTTGCGGTAGTCTATACAAACTCTCCACCCAGTAACGAGACGGGTAGGAATTAACTCGTTGTTTGCATTGGGCACAACGGTTATACCACCTTTCTTAGGCACACAATGGACTGGACTAACCCATGGTGAATCCGAAATAGGGTAAATCATACCCGCATCAAGAAGTTTGATAACCTCTTTTTTGATGACTTCATGGATTTTAGGATTCACCCTTCTTTGGCTTTGAATTGTGGGCTTAAAGTCGTCCTCCATGAGAATTTTATGTGTGCAGAAATGAGGATCAATTCCACGGATGTCAGAGATTTTCCAAGCGATAGCGCGTTTATGCTTCTTCAACACAGCGACAAGGCGTTCTTTTTCGTCTTCTTTCAGATCCTTTGCGATGATGACCGGTAGCTTCTCGTCGTCTTCCAGGAAAACGTACTCAAGATGAGGCGGTAGGTCCTTAAGCTCAAGAGTAGGAGGGTCCTCAATAGATGGTGAAACTAACGATGGATCATCATTAGTCACCTCTTTAGGAGCAGGAGGAGACAACGGGTCCTCATTGAGAAGTCTCTCAATAGTACGAATGTCTTCATCCCAATTTGTGGATAAATTATCATACTTAATATCGAGAGGACCCAAGCTAGCTTCGAAATCATCCAAGTCACTTTCTCCCAAAGGAGTCAATGCTGGAGCAATTGAGGCAACGGTCTCAACATTGGGTAGAGAATGAGTACTTTTGCAAGCATCATGAAAATGTTCTTCACAAGCCTCATCGAGAACGTCAATAGCATTAATGCTCTCATATGAATAAGGTTGCTTAGAAATCTTACCCATGTTGAAGACAATTTGATCGTCACCAACTCTCATGATTATTTCGCCTGCGGCGACATCAATGAGAGTGCGACCGGTCCTCAGAAATGGACGTCCAACGATTAATGGAACACGGGGATCCATCTCGTAATCAACGACGACAAAATCCGCCGGGAAGGTGAATTTGTCGACGCCAACAAAGACATCTTCGGCTATCCCCACTGGATAAGCAACCGTACGGTTGGCTAATTCCAAAGTCATTTTAGTGGGGACTAGCTCGGGAAGAGATAATTGCTTCCAAACACTTAAAGGCATTAAGTTTATACTAGCACCTAGATCGGCTAGGGCCATGCAATTCTCTACTCCCGGGAAGTTGCAAGGAATCAAGAAGCGACCCGGATCACCAAGTTTGGTGGGTAATTGCCTTAAGAGCACTGCGGAGCAATTCTCATTAAGGTGGGTCTGAGCAATGTCAAGAAGCTTTTCTTTATCACTTAAAAGATCTTTAAACATCTTAGCATATTTGGGCATGTGAGCGAGAGCCTCGGCGAAGGAGATGTTAAAATTCAATTGTTTAAACATTTTTAGGAAGTTTGAAACCTGAATATCATCCTTGCTCTTTTGCTTCTCTTTCCTCAACCTTGAAGGATAAGGTATATTGGATGAAGAAGAAGGCTTTAAGGGAATAGGATCACTCACAGCCACGGGTGGTGGGGTAATGGGGATAGAAGGTGAAGGAGGTGAAGAAAGTTGCTCTTTTTCCTTGGTCACAATCACCGGTGGAGGTGTAGGAAGCTCGGGTTCCATATAACCTTTTCCACTTCGAGTGGTGATTGTTTCATCTCCCCTCTTGGATTCGCAACGGTATTACTCGGAAGAGTGCCCGAAGCAGAGGGTTGATTACTTTGGATGAGCGAACCAATCATATCACGAAGGTGAAGAGCTTGATTGTTAAAAGAGTTTTGCATGTTGGCATTAATATCATTGCTATGTTTGGCCATGTCATTCCTTAGCTCGGCTTGAATATCGCTCCCTTGTTTCACCATGTCATTCTTCAAGTTGACAAATTGACTCTGAAGATTCGTCACCATCTCACGATTAGTCTTCATAAACGTCTCGACGTCTTGGTTAACGGCCATCTGTTGATTGAGAGGTGGAGCTTGGTAAGCTTGAGAATTTCCTTGAGTTGGGTATGGGTTTCTTTGGGATTGATACTGATTTTGAGCACGAGGTTGGGATTGGTTGTTGCGGTTGTAGCTTTGTTGTTGGTTTTGGTTTGCAGGAGGGAAACCGGGAGGAGCAAGATAATTGTTGGAACGATAACTTAGCAAGCCACGGTCTCCTTGAGGGCGAGCTTGATAGCCTCCCGTGGGATAAGTACCATAAGCTGCGTTAACGTCTTCAGAATAATTGCTGTGAGTAGAAGGACACTCATTGTAGGAATGAGGACCACCACATGTGTCACAAGAGATAACAACGGCTTTAGCTTGTTGAGTTTGGTTAGAAGTCAAAATTTGGAGACTTTTGTTGATATCAAGAAGAGCACGTTCCAAAACAGACGAGTTGGTGGTGGTAGAAGTAGACGAAACATTGACTCTCTGATTAGATCTTGAGGATGCAGAAGAATCCCAATTCTTGTGGTGAGTAGTCATGTTTTCAATCAACTCTCGACACTCCTCCGGTCTCCTTTTCATAAAAGTACCACCGGCGGCGGCATTGATCGTGTCACGATCACGAAAAGTGAGACCATTGTAAAAGGTGTCAATGAGAGTGACGGGGAGCATATTGTGATTAGGACAGCGGTCATCAAATCATTGTAACGTTCCCAAGCATCGAAAAGCGATTCATCATTCTCTTGCATAAATCCACTGATTTGGTTACGAAGGCTAGTGACCATGGATGGGGGAAAGTAGCGCGATAAAAAGCGTTGAGTCATGTCATTCCACGTATGAATAGAATTCTTAGGAAGACTGTCAAACCATTTTTCGGCATGGTGAGAAAGTGAGTGTGGAAAAAGTTGAAGGCGAAGGTCATCCATGGAAACACCGGGGCATTTCATGCTTTGGGTAATGGTAATGAATTTGTCAAGGTGTTTATTGGCATCATCATCCGGAATTCCACGAAACGGGTTCGTTTGCACTTGTTGTATCATATGATGCTTCAACGAAAACTCCTGAGCCGTGACGTGCATTGGCGCAATCGGGCCTCCGCGTCCATTCACGGTGGGTTGGCACAATTCCTCCATGGTTCGTAAATCTGGTAGAAGGACATTGTTGTTGTTGTTATTGTTGTGGTTGTTATTCAAATTATTTTGAGGTGGGTGATTATTGTTGTTGTTAACACCAGCCATATCTAAATCTTCACGATTTTCGGGCTCAGAATAGTTTGTAGATCTAGTACGCATGCACCTGCAGAAGAAAAATATACACAAGGAATATCTATATAATCTTTTTGGTTTTTATAGGTTTTTTAATGTTTTTGTGTTTTTGAAGAGTTTTATATTTTTTATGGATTTTTGGAAAATATTTATAGCAATGAAAATAACGTTCAAAGAACGGATCCCAAAATTCAATGCGTCTCTCACTAGAAACCGTTTATCTTAACGAAAAGAGCCGGCAGCGGCGCCATTTAATACAAGGCTTTTGACACCCTATATGAAAGTTCAAGTTCGTTATAGTTCCGAATCTTTTCGAATTGAAAACCGGTCTAAAGTGCGACTCAATCGTCTTTTGGTGGATCAAAGGTTTGGTTGGTTTGTTTTTAACTAATAGCAAGTAATTAAAGTGTCGTTGAGTAAAATGGAAGTCAAAAGATTAAATTGGATGACGAGTAAAATAATGCATATAAATGTAAAGGTGACAATGGAAAAGTACTAACTCTTTAAATAAAACTAGCACTTAGAAAATTTTCAGAAAAATAAAAGGTACTATAAGAAAGTTATATCGAAAGAAACCAAAAACAGCCAAAAGAGAGCCCGATCGGAATGTATTCCGATCGGATGGTCGGAATGGTGGGAATAAGTAACACAATCGGAATGTGCAAGACTGTCAATCGGAAAGTGGGATTAGGGACCAATCGGAATGTGCAAACTCACACGAATCGGAATAATGCTTGAGTCTCAATCGGAATAGGGAAATGCAACCAATCGGAAAGCACAACAAAGCTTTGATCGGAATCGGCTCAAAGATTAAACCAATCGGAATGGGGATTTAAGGTAACAATCGGAATAAGGGACAAGCCCTACCGTCGGAATATGCACCAATCGGAAAGGGTAAACCCTAATCCGATTGGGGAAATCGGAATGTTGGGGTGCAAAGCCGTCGGAATCTAAACCAATCGGAAAGGAGAATAACAACCTTTCCTAAAATGGTGGAACTAGTTTGGAGGTGCACCGGTCGGAAAGCCAATCGGAAAGGGGATTTACCACCCTTTCCGAAATCTATGGAAATGGAAAAGCTAGGTAATAAGCTAACTTGTATAAGCTAATACCAAAAACTTGTCAATCCAAATACTTAACCAAATCAAATAAGCACTTTAATACACTTATCCAACTCGAAATCAAGCAACTTTTTAGATCAAACAATAAAAACATAAACTTTTTAATAAAACTTTTTAATGATAAAAATAAGCTAATCATAAAAGTAAGCTAATAAGCACAAAAGTCTTAAAGCTTAATCAAATGAAAACTTATAAAATGATCAAAAGATTAACTTTTTAGCATGAAATCAATTAGAACAACACGGATCACATGATAATCACACCAAAATCAATCTTAAATCAAAGAAAAGTAGAATGAGATTAAGAGATAAAAGCTTAAAATGGAACTTGATTAATAAAAATAAGCATACAAAAGTATTAATCTTGAAAGATTAAAAGTAAAAGATGAACTAGTGAGAGAAAGTTTAAGACTTTCTCTCTCTAAAAACTAAAAAGTGCAAAATTAACTAAAAACTCTAACTACTCTCCTAATGACTATTAGGAGGGTATTTATAGGGAAGGTGGAAGGAGTGCATGTGTTGCATCTTCTTTCTTGCTTTCTTCACGTTTTCTCGACTCGACTTTAATTCTTCGTCTTTGTCGTCTCGGGATTTGAACTTGTCTTTTAATTTTCTTCTTCTATTAGACTTAAGTTCTTCGACTTCGTTAAACTTCCGTCTTTTGACTTTTTCTTCGATAAATCTTCGGAATAGGTCTTGGACTTCCGTTCTTTCTGCACTCTTGATCTTTTGACTTCGTCTTTTTTCCCGTTTTCTTCAGTAAAAGCCCGTGAAAGCCCGTGTTTTCTTCCTTTTTCATATTTAGGTCCTAAAACACAATAAAAACACAAACCACGCATAATTCCGACTTTTACGACATAAATCACACGTTTTGGTCTTGTTATTATTGGAAATAGGTGGTAAAAGGATAAGTGTTTTCACACTTATTAGTAAGCATTGAAGGGGTTGAAGAATGAAAAAGAATTGTAAAGATAAAGGGTGTAAAGAAAGAAGCCCTCCCTACAACTTTAGGCAGAAACCGGGTCAATACATATGCTATTGAGATCATTTGTTAATGATTCTCGATATTGAAGAAAGACATCATGGACCCAGTGATGCAATGCACAACCCTCTCCAGCTAACTCAAATATCTCTCAAAAGGTATTTGTTTTAATCACACGGAGATCAACATGTTATCTATTGGTTTATTCACTCCGAATAGACTGATATTAAAACAGGTGGCACTCCTCTCCAGCCATCGCTTACTAAATCAAAATGTACTATCGAGTCTAGAGCCACGAGATCATCAAAAGTCTCATTAGGACACTTTCCATTTATTCCTTGCTTCTTCACACACTATGAAAAGTAAGAGATTTTTATGAGTCCTACGCAGTATTCTTGTAATATTGCCAGAACATCCGAGTGATACGCAAGTATTACAATAAAGATGGAAATCCTGCTTGAGCCAACATCAAACAAGCTCATGGTAGGTGACACGTGTGGTTCTTTAAGAACTAATCTTGTGACAACTGGAAAGAAACAGTAGTTTAATTCTTAATTGAACTTAAACTCGTTCCAGGCCTCTACGCATTATCGTATGATCTTGCCAGAACTCTCAGAGTGACACTCTTTAATGTTCACAGTGACGAGTGGAAATCCTTCTAGTGTTAACATCAAACAACACTTGGTAGGTGACAAGCAAGATTCAATTTGAATTAAGTTTGTGACAACTAGAAAGCAACGATGGTGAATATCTTAATTGAAATTCACTTGTTCCAGGTTTCATGAATTGACGGCTTCAATCATAGGGATTTTTAATCCAAATAATTCACTCTTTATGTTCGCAGTCAGCTTTGGACGATCGAATAAAGAGAACGGGTTTACCCGCGAAATCCTGTCAGGAAGTTACTTAATTGAAACTATCCGTCACGGGTACGATATCTAATATCGTCCAACGGTCTTCACCGACCGGAGGTAAAAATCTACCGAATTAGAATAAAATGTCAAAGCCATTTTATTCGTGACTTATTATGTTGCTGCATTCGAAGACGGTGGCGTTGTGGTGTACTTGTTGAAGACGGTGGCGTTGCGGTGTACCTGTTGAAGACGTCCTCACATGCTTATTCCTTCTGCATCAAATACTTCTACAAATTCAAGAAAGTATGACCTAAAACTCTTCCGTTGTATCGACTCTGAAACTTTCAAGAATTCAACAAAGGATAAGTGTGTGGGACATGAAGTCACAAAGAGGCGAACATCACAAGAAGATAAAGATTGCACGTGAAAGACCAAAAGAACGTGTTCCAAGCACAAGGCTGATATTATTCAACACATATTCACAAAAGAAAGAAAGAAAAGAGAAAGTGGACTACGAGCTCAAGAACAAGATCTAACATGCTAGATTAGGACTTTGTAAATTTGGAGTGACCTCCCTTTGGGGGAGATTGTTGGAAATACGTTTTACGTATATAGAAAGTCTCGGTCACTCCAATAATGTTGTTATAGGCTCGTAGTAGTGTTTAGTAACATTTATTAAATAGCTCGACCCATGAGCATTTTCATGGGCCGGAGGCCCAAGTCCATTAAGGACTTTGGTATTTAAACCTCTTTCCACCATGGAAAGAGGTGTTGGTTGTTTTTCATTTCTCATTTAAATATAACAAGTTTCTTTCATTTCTCTCTCTAAGTTTCTCTCTCTAGAAAACATCAACCCTCTTGATTCATAAAGATTATCATTGTTCTACAAATATACACAAGAGGAAGGGATAGACTATGAGGAGGTCTTTGCACCAGTTGCAAGGATTGAGGCTATAAGGATATTTCTAGCCTATGCTTCCTGCATGGGCTTTACTGTCTATCAAATGGATTTGAAGAGTGCTTTTCTTTATGGCACAATTGTTGAGGAGGTATATGTTATGAAGCCTCCTGGTTTTGAAGATCCAGAACATCCAGACAAGGTGTATAGAGTCAAGAAAGCTATGTATGGACTTCATCAAGCCCCAAGAGCATGGTATGGCACATTGTCCACTTATCTGGTGGAAAATGGATTCAAAAGGGGTACCATAGACCAGACATTATTTACAAATAAGACTGGTAAGGATGTCTTACTTGTTCAGGTTTATGTGGATGATATCATCTTTGGCTCTACCAATCTAAAGATGAGTGAAGACTTTTCCAAGCTTATGACAGACAAATTCAAGATGAGTGCAATGGGGGAGATGAACTTCTTTCTAGGGTTACAAGTTCAGCAGAAAGAAGATGGTATCTTCATCTCTCAGGATAAGTATGTAGCAGAGATCTTGAAGAAGTTTGGCTTTTCTCCACATGAGAAGCGGGCTAGTACTCCTATGGATAGAGAACATCCTTGGGGAAAAGTTGGAGATGGAAAAGATGTGGATGTCAGGCACTATAGATCAATGATTGGTTCATTGATGTATCTCACAAACTCAAGACCTGACATTATGTTTGTTGTGTGTGCATGTGCACGCCATCAAGTGACTCCCAAAGAGTGTCACCTTCATGCTGTCAAGAGAATCTTTAGGTACCTTAGATTTTATCTAGACCTTGGATTATGGTATCCAAAAGATTCACCATTGGAGCTTATTGCATATTCAGACAGTGACTATGGTGGTGATAAATTTGATAGAAAATCCACAACTGGTGGATGTTAGTTTATTGGGAGTAGGTTGATATCTTGGCAATGCAAGAAACAAACAGTGGTGGCCAATTCTACAACTGAAGCAGAGTATGTAGCTGCAGCTGCTTGTTGTGGACAAGTCTTATGGATTCAAAACCAGCTGTTGGATTATGGGTATAATTTCATGCATACCAAGATTTTTGTAGACAGTAACAGTACTTTATGCATTATTAAAATCCTGTACATCATTCTAAAACAAAACACATAGAAATTAGACATCATTTTATAAGAGATTGTTTTGAAAAGGGTTTAATACAACAAGATAGGGTTGACACAGAAGAAAATGTGTCTAATTTATTAACTAAACCTTTTGATGTTGGAAGGTTTCAATACTTGGTAACGAGTATTGGAATGATCAATCTCACTTAATATGTGTTTTGGGGTCTTTTTGTAAAAGTATGTACATGATATGCATTGTTATTGGTCTTTTTAAAAAGTTAGATTTTCCACTATATTTGTCTAACGTTGACAAGGGTTATCTTAACGCTGTTAAGTGTTATCGTGACGTTGTCAGCAACATGTTAGTTTTGTGGTTTTTGATCTAAGTGTGCAGGCATTGATAGCATTGTAACATTGGATACAGAGTTGCTTATGGATCCTTGGAGAATCATTTGAGCATGTTTTCTTTTATGGATGATGGTTGGAATATTTATATTCCTATCTTGACATAAATTTTTATGTTCATGCATATTTTTGGGCAACATATGTATCATAGTTTAAGGGGAGGTTTTAGGAACCTTTAGGAATTTTGGGTATTCTTTTAATACTCTTATCACAATTCTAGATTGTGTCTACAGGTGATTATGAGTTAGTTTACTAAATCATGAGGCATTATAGCATGCAAAGTTGCTATACTATGCATGTTGCCAAGACATTTTTGGCCTAGAATTGGTTGTGGTCTGTTGAGAGACTTGGGAATGGTTTATAATGGGTTTTACCTGGGAGTTACAAGGAATTTTATGAGGTAACTTAATAGTTAAGAATTTTGGTTAGCAAGGGACACTATAGGACTGTTATGTTTATCTTGCATAAGCAAGTGTGCATAACTTGATAGTGCTTACCGCCCTATAATAATTATCAATTTATAGGTTATCTTCACTAGGATAAATTACTTTGTTAAGGTCCTTTTTCATTTTTATTACTTTTATTTTTGGACGCTGACAAGTATTTTTCCAAGCGTTGTTATGACCAATTTAGACGCTGACATGGCTTTGGCAAGCGTTGTCAAGAATATAGCCGTTGGGCGTTGATGGGTTATTTTTGACCGTTGACACTCATTGGGACCTACCCAGTTGTTATTTTTGACGAATTTTGGGGCCGTAATTTTGGGAGTAGATAACTTTTAATTAATGCACAAGATAACTTATTTTCTTTTCAATATTTTCATCATTATATTTTGAAAATAGTTGCCTAATTTTTGACCAATCACATGTGCCTATCTCTCCTATATATTTGGCTCCTATTTTCAAATAGGGTATCTTATATTCTTGTCAAACAATTTTCTCTTATAATTCATCTTTCTCATTCATTCACAGACAGCTTTCTTCAACAATGGCACCAAAGTTTAAACCAAGTGACTTGGTATTGGGATTCAGGAGTCAACACAACATGATTGCTTATTTGGACGCTGATGATACTCTGTTTCTACAATACACCCAGATGGTGGCGTATTTGAATGCATCCCCTATTAGGTATGCTCTTTCTCATGCTCCTCTCATCTTTGTCACTCATATTCAGCAGTTTTGGAACACTGTTAGTTCCTCAACAATTAATAATGTGACTACATTATCAGCTATTGTTCATGGCGTACTTGGGTGGTTACTGAAGCCTTGGTTCGCCAGGCTTTGCATCTTGATGATGCAGATGGTATAACCACCCTCCCCATTAATAAAATAGAACAAGGACTTCGGGCTTTGGGGTATCCTTTCCCTGATGAGGGCAGTTTAAACAAATATCATAAACAAGAGTTTCCCCCAGCCTAGAAGTACCTCATACATGTCATCCTATAATGTTTGAGTCCCAATGTACTGCACATAATGAAATTAATAGATAAATTACTAGTGCAATTGTGTGTATTGCAAATGGGCAAAAGATTAATTTTTCAAAACTGATTTTTGATGGCATGTGTAGAAACAAAGGGAATAAGATGACTTTGGCTTATCCCAGATTTTTGCAAATGGTTTTTGATGTGCAAAATTACTGCACAAAGGATCACGATGATTTTTATGAGATCCCTGTGCAAAAGAAAGCTATTTTTACCAAGATGAATTCACCCCCTCACCGTGAATTACCCCTCACCCAAGCTATGCTTGCTGTTATTCCAAAAACACAACCCCAACCAGACCCACAACCACAACTTGACCCAATACCAGAACCTTTGCCTTTACCTCAACACATGGAAATTGACCAAGAACCCTTCAACGCTGACACATTAAATGTTGGCGTTGACACAAGTAATCCAAAGGTTGACACCTTTCCTTCAAAGACCCAAACACCCCTTAACCTTCCAACATCCACCCAATCCACATCATCTTCTACCCCACCTCAATATAGGTTGCAAAAACGCCCAAGGACTACTGGAGTATTCTCCTCTAGTGGTCCTAGCCATGTAGCAGAGAGAACCACCACCACAAGTATGGTTGGTGCTATGGATGAGGCTGGGACTATTGGTACTGGATTAGATGCAGGCCAAGACAGTCCTAACATCTTTAAGACCTCATCCATGCCCCATGACTCTACTTTGGGAGGTCAAATACCCATTCTAGAGGAGGGTAGATTGGAACCATATACATTGATGGAATTGACGGCTGTCTGCATTAGCTTGCAAAAGAAAAATGTAGACTTCATACAAACAGTCAGTACACAAGGCCTTGAACTCAAGCAATTGAGGGAGAGGATTGTTCTTTTAGAAACTGTTGAGTCTAGGAGAAGGCAGACAAGAGTTATTTTATCAGAGGAGGATTCTTACAAAGGGGAGGAAGCTGCTACAGAGCCTGTTAATTTGAGTGATAAAGGCTCACATGAAGCTGCTACAGAGCCATTTGACTTGAGTGGAAAAGGCTCATATGATGGAGAATCTTTGGGTGTTGCTGAAGCACTCACTAAATTGAAGAAGCAATCAGGTTTTGATACGTCTCTGATTACTCCTACAAATTTGAACTTTTCTTTTACAGCTATGATGGAGCAGTTCACTAGAGACGTTGAGACAAGTAAGTTTGGCGTTGACAAGCAAAATTGGAACGCTGACACACCAAGCGCTGACAAGAGTAATTTGGGCGCTGACACTAGGAATTTGAGCGTTGACAGACCTACAGATATGGTTGATGTATTCCAGTCATCAGCTATCATCAAAGAAGTGTCTTCACAGGTATTACCATCATCCTTACCCATAATTGATCCATTAGATAAGGGTAAAGGAATCATGGTAGAAGTAGATGTTCCAAAGGATGCAACACAAGTAGAATTTGATTCAAGGTTGGCTGCACAACTTGTGAAAGAAGAGAAGAAGAAGGTTGGTGAATCACCATTTGTTGTCACTTCAGAGGAACAAGAAGGAAGTGATGAAGAGAGTTCAGATTCAAGTGTGATGATAATTAAACAACCAGAAAGACTTGAATATGGTGATGACTTGGAAAGAGAGAAGCTTAGAGAGTTAAAATTGCAAGTAGACTTTGATAGCCAGAAGTAGTTCAGATGTACCATGCTTGGGAGAATAGGATTATGGAGAATCCAGATTTGACAATTTCAGACCAGATTTGGGGATTGGAGATTCTTCTAAGAGTTCAAAGAGACTGCAAGTTAATTTTGAAACACAAGGCTAGAAATGTTTTCTCACTGCTAAAGAGGGATAGAAGAGAGCTTTATTACATGATACTCAAATGTCATGGAACTGGATGGACCTTCAAGAAATTGCAGGGATTATCTTTTCAAGAATTTGAGTACAAGGCTTATCCCATTTGGGCAAAAGTGCATGAAATGAACACTCTAAGACTTCTTTCAGATGAAAGAAAAGAAGAACTTGCAGAAGAGATGGAGATTCAGAAGGTAGTGATTGTTCCAAGGCCTTTGAAGCAGGGAGTTCCACTTGAGTTTCCTAAAGATCTAAATAAAGTGGTTCCCAGTGAAGCTGTTCTTAGAAGAAGCATCAAGCTCTCACCCATGGAAGCTTCAGATATAGTACAAGTGTTACCTCTTGATGCCAGAAACCCTATCACTAGCTATCAGGAAGATGCAAGTGGATTTTGGAAGATTGGTAGATATGGTAAAGAGGTACACACATTTACTATTCTTATGTCTCTCTTTGCAAGTATGGATAGAGAAGACTTGGCAGACCTTTGGAGGTTGTTGATAGCCAAGTATGAGGCTGAAGCTCCTACTTCAGTCAATGGAATAAAACTTTGGTCAACAATCAAGAGAATGTGTGCACCAGAAGCAGAAGATCCTGTTTGAAAGGATCTTGAGGATGATATCAGTAGTCTTCAATGGCGTTTGTATTCAGCTGCTGGTGTGTATTATTTTAGCTCTATAAAGTTTGCTGAGTATCTTCTTGTAGATGCTCAGTATCCCATGTCCAAAGAAGTTTTAGACAAGATGAAGACAACACAGCTGGAGATTGACTATTCAAGTGACATGGCAAAAGATTTGATTAGGCATGTTTATTACCAATATGATAAGATTTGTAAGATTCCTACTAGTTCTTAATTTTTATTCAGAAAGTTGATTACTAGAGTAGATATCAAGTTTAGGGGAGGATTGTTGGGAATAAAATGTAGCCAGTCCACTTGAACGCTGACAAGAAGAAAATAAGCGTTGATAAGAAGAGAACAAGCGCTGACAGATCAAGCGTTGACAGGAAGAAGTCAAGCGTTGATAGGTTGAAGACAAGCACTGATAGAAAGATATGGTCTACGCGTATTTTCTTTCTAGTTTGTTTCTAGTAAAGATAGGATCAACATTGTATTTTCTATAATTATCTTTACCTAGAATAGTAGATACGTAGACTCTTGTACAAGGCTTCTTATTCTATAAAAGAAGACCTTTAGGTTATGTTTCATAATAATTTTTTCATACGTTTAACACTTACATTGTAAGCAAGTTTGTTATTATCAATCAAGTGAAAGTTTGTTTTACAACTTTTTGTGTTCTTGTTTAAGTGTTAATTCCGCATAACTCTTAAATTGTTTCATACATAAACAAAGTTTCTCTATGTGTATAACTTGATCTAATCTCGTTTACACAAGCTAAATCGATCTAAGTTTGGGATCAACACCCGTAAATTACACGGCCAACCAAATCAAACTCGAACCAAATTAATCAACCATAAGCTCTTAACCAAACTTGATAAATCGATTCGCCAAGATCAAAATAACACAAGAAGTTAGAATAATAAGCAACTATTAATAATATATAAAGAGATTCGAACAAAACTAATAGATCTAGAATATTTTTATGTTTTATTACAATACTATAATTTTTTAAACTAAAAATTAACACTATTTTATTAATTACCTAATAGATCTAAACTAATTTTTTTGGTTTTATGAAAGTATTTTTAAGTTATAAAACTTAAAACTAATAGATCTAAGAAAAACTAAAAGATATAAACTAAAAATAATTAATTAAAAAGCTAGCTTATAAATAAGTTGTAAGCCTAAGCTCAGAACTTATGAGATTTAAAAAGTTAAAAAGCTAATTAAATAAATCCTCCAACTATAAGGTAGATCTAGGAATATAAGGCAACCATAAGATTGAAATAAAATAAATTATTTCAAACTTATATATAAATCTAACTTGGTACTGATTGCCACCTCGTACTAATTGCCTACAACCTGGTACTGATGTGGTGGCACCACCGCCACGTGTCATCACCTAAATGGTCAGCCTCCACTACACCTCTGCCACATCTAATCCTCGGCCTGACATGTCAGCACCGCCACTGCCACTGTCAGCGCCACCTCATACCTGCCACGTGTCAGTCGCCCATTGGTCAGCCGCCGCCACGTCATCCTCGGACCTGCAAATGAATAGTAAACTTGTCAGTGCCACGTGGTGGAAAGCACAAGATAGGGGCGGCATTTCTCAAAAGCATACACTACAACTAAAAGCTCTTTTTCGGTAGTGGTATAATGCAATTGATGCCCCGTCATTGTCTTACCGCTCATACCGCAAAATCAGTAGCATTGCACATTAGCTCAAAAGGTAACGCCCAATTCAGAGAGACTAAGATAGGTGCCTTAGTTAATTTACCTTTAAGAGTTTTGAAGGATTCAAGACATTCAGGTGAAAAGATGAAAGGAGCGTCCTTTTCAAGAAGATGAGTCATCGGTCGGGCTATTTTATAAAAATGTTGGATAAAGCTTCGATAGAATCCCGCATGACCTAAAAAACTCCTAACTCCTTTGACGGTGGTAGGTGGAGGCAATTTAGCAATGACGTCAACTTTAGCATGGTCGACTTCGATACCGGCTTTAGAAATTTTATGACTAAGGACGATGCCTTCTTTGACCATGAAATGTCACTTTTCCCAATTAAGAACGAGACGAGTGTCTTCACACCGTTTAAGCATACGTTCTAAATTGGCAAGGGAATAAGAGAAAGAATCACCAAAAACCGAGACATCATCCATAAAGACTTCCATAGTTTGTTCAACCATGACATGGAATATTGCCATCATACACCTATGAAAAGTCCCTGGAGCATCACATAAGCCGAAAGGCATTATTTTTTAAGCAAATGCTCCATAAGGACAAGTGAATGTGGTTTTCTCTTGGTCTTTTGGATCGATTGGAATTTGAAAATATTCAGAGAAACCGTCTAAGAAGCAATAATACTCATTTCCCGCTAGACGCTCGAGCATTTGATCCATTAAAGGAAGAGGGAAATGATCCTTACGAGTGGCATCATTAAGCTTACGATAGTCTATGCAAACTCGCCTACCCGTAACAAGTCGAGTAGGAATTAACTCGTTGTTTTCATTGGGAACAACGGTTATTCCTCCCTTTTTTGGCACACAATGGACCGGATTAACCCATGGTAAATACGAAATAGGGTAAATCATACAGGTATCTAGAAGTTTGATAACATCTTTCTTGATGACTTCATGAATTTTAGGATTTACCCTTCTTTGACTTTGGACCGCGGGTTTAAAGTCATCTTCCATGAGAATTTTATGTGTGCAAAAATAGGATCAATTTCGCGAATGTCGGAGATTTTCCAAGCAATAGATTTCTTATGCTTCTTAAGAACTTCGATAAGTCGAGCTTTTTCGTCCTCTTTTAAGTCCTTAGTAATGATTACGGGTAACTTATCAACTCCTTCTAGGAAATCGTATTCAAGATGAAAAGGTAATTCCTTAAGCTCTAAATCCGATGGATTTTCGGTGGAAATCTTAGTCAAATTCGGGTCATCTTTTGTAACTTCCTTAGGAGTAGGTGGAGAAAGATGATCCTCATTGAGAAGTTTCTCAATGGTACGAATGTCTTTTTCCCAATTGATGGGAGAATCATCATATTGCAAATCCACGTTGTAGCACCCCCAAATTTACACAACTCAATACAGCGGAAGACTCGTTGGTGTTACGGGATAGCACATAACTCACATCATAGACAACGCATAAAAATCGCGTCGTTTAATAATAAAGCATTTCCATTCATAAATATCAAAGTTACATAGGTCCCAAGTCATTTGTATTTAATACAGGTTTTACAAAGCATTTGAATGGAAATAAGTATTTAGGTGCGGGCCATGAATTCTTGATGTCTTCCCGAGAATTACCTTCAAGTACCTGAGATAAAACATGTTAAAGAAAAGGTCAGCGATAACGCCGAGTGAATTCATAGAGTTCAATAAAATCCATCAATATAACATTGGTATAAAATTATTACCAAAAATAATTTTGTACAAATCATTGTGATAGGCCATAAAATAGCCAAAATCATTTTATACAAATCTTTATCAAATCATAATATAGGCATTTGCCTTAAAAACCATTATACGAATCATTGTCGTTAAAAACACCATACAATACGTTTTTCAACGTTGTATAGATTAAATAAAAACCGTTATATGAATATGGTTATGAAAACCAAAACACGAACATAATATCAATAGTATGACCCTGTATTGCTAGTCAGGGAATACTCGTAATTCGGTGCGTATAATAGTATTTCGTTAACTGGATTATTATAAGACGCATGACATTGTTACCTTACTATCACAACTACGGATAGCTAACCCGATACTCAATTTGCCCATCTAAGTTAGCGTGTCGTCACAAAGGTCACGCTATGGAAATCTTCTCATACATTAATTCGCTTACCAATCAATGTGGCATGACGGGGATCAACCGTCAAGGCGCGAACTGGGGTGATCGTCCCCAAATAGTACTATTAAATGCATAAGCGTCTACCAAATCCCGGTAGTTCACAATTCATGCTAATGGGACTTTTAGTGACATAACCTAACTTTAATAATCCATTTAATTTCATCTATCGAGTCCTTTAATCATTTATCGGGTCATACAATCGGGTCATACAATCATTCGGGTCCAAATCAATAAACAAACAATCGGTACAAATGGTGTCCTATTTTATAAAAACTAACATGTTATCTCCCTCGCGGGTTTAAAAACATTTAAAAGAGTGCGAGGCTATGAACTCACGTTGATGTGGGCAGGCTGGTTATCGGCAATTCGGACGTACGGTACGTGCTTCAATCACGGAAACCTAGACAAATAATACTCGTCTTAGACTTTTGTCCAATGACTTTATCAAAATAACAATTATGTATACATATGATGATTTTATATATATGATGATCAAGTGGGTTTACATATTCTCATTTACTCATTTTAGTGTTTACGTATTGGTAACTTCTTACTAGTTTACTAGTTTTACCTATTTACGTGTTTTAGGTCCAATAAGCCTATTAACTTGTATTAATCCATTTCATACTTGTCTTATCAGTATTTATACTTTACATGTTGGGCCCAAATGGGTTAAGCCCGATAAATAAGTTTATAAGTGTTTTAGCGTATTTTGTTGTATTATTAGTCCAATAATGTTAACTTAATCCGTTAATGTCCGTATGTTATATAGTTCGGGTTTTATCGGTTTTTACTTGTTATATATGTTTATATATCAGTATATGAGTTTTATAAAGTTCATATTAGACGGGTCCAACCGTCTAAGTTTTATTTAGCAAAAACGTTAATTTTACGGTAATAGCCGAAAAAGTCGTAAAAATCATGTTTATAGTTTTTATAATTTATAAAACTTAACAAGTTACCATTTTCATAAAATTTACACTTATTTATCATTGTACATATTTATATAAATGTATTATATAAGTTAGTGGGTTTTAATTCATATTTTATACTATTTTTATTTGAGTGCTTATATAATACTATTATACTTTAATTTCCAAAAATCTGATTTTTATTTTCATCTTCACCAAAACTGCCATATCTAGAGTTCTATATGGAGATAGAAGCTCAAATTTTTATGACATAAACTACATGATATGTTCTCCATTTAACTCTCATATAGCTACTGTTGAATCATCCTCTAAGTTTTTTCTAAAAATCGTCCAAAACAGTGAACTCAGATTTGTACTTTAAACTTGTTTTGATCATATCTCACTCATTACAATGATTCCATTGCATGACCAACTCTCACATGTGTACAAGACATATTACTTACTGTATATCAACTATTTTATGCCATTTTATCAGTTCATGACATGTTTCTTTACTGTTTTATACAGCCATCATTTTTAAGCAAGATTTTAGCTTTGTTTCTTATAGTTTTTCACCTTTTTGATCATGTTTATCAACACCAAATTCCCACACAATATTTTTAATCATCATTCATCATCATATACATATACATAAGTAAAAGAAATACAAGATTACATAATCAAAAATAACAAGAGGATGAGGAGGACAATCTTTATACCACCAAGTTGATGTAGGTTGTGATTTGGACATGGATTTTGATGGAGAAACTTGTGAATAACCAATAACATCTTCAAGACTACCATTCTTCATTAACGTCTTGTGGAAAATCAGCTCCAAGACTCCATGGAAACTCCTCCTTGGATGTTATAATTACCGCCAATCAATAAGTCTTCAAAAGGACATCATCTTATGCAAGAATAACATAAGATTTGTGGTTAAATTTGGATCAAATGGGTGTTTTGGTGTTGTTTTTGGACGGCACAAATGGAGGAGGAAGAGAGAAATGAGAGTGTTTGCATGAGTGAAAATGATACTAGTGGTTTGTGTTGGATGGTTTTTGAGGTAAGTTAGCTTACTAGCTAAGCTAAAGACATGTGTTGAAGCTTATTAGTTATGCTTGGACAAGTGTAGCTACTTGTTGAAAACATGCCACCAAATTGGTGTGGTGGAGCTTTGTAGCCGGTTATGAGTGGGGGTGGGGCAAGTGTCCCACTTGTCTCATCCCCATTTATTTACGGGTACTCCTCGATTCTAGTTTCCTTGATTTGCGTGCCCTCGGGTCATTTTACGAAAAATGTTTTTATAAATTATGAATCAACGGCACAAAACGAATCTAATAAAAATTGTCTCATCAAAAACGGAGTTCGAAAACGTAAATACGTAATCCTAAGGTTTCCGGTTTAGTCGTAAAGGACGTTAAATTAAAATCGTAAGTCCTAATCTCTTCTCGTAAATTTTTGAGTTTAACCAACACAAATTTAAAATTCCAAAAATAATATTCACGGATAAACTTATTTTCTGAAATGTCGGACTGTCACCAAAGACGGTGTATGTAAACGTGAGCACGTAACGTAGAATCCTCCGGTTTAGACGTAGTCGATGCTACTTCAAGACGTAAATCCAAATTATTTCCCAAAAATAAGTGAGTTCATAATATAACATAAAAAAATGTTGTTAAATAATATCTGAGAATAAAATATCAACCATAAATTGACGGATTGTCACAGAATTTACCCCTAAACAGGATCTTTGTCCTCAAAGATAATCTTACTACTCGCTTCTTATAGAGTTAAATCCATGTGGGCATTTCCTCCACATTCGGTCTTTTCTCATAAGTGTAATCCATTACAATACGCGAGTTTCATCAAACATAACTACGGGAATAAGATCAGGCTAAATGTTGACTTACTTTCTCTATCCATGATGTTCACGGGTTTCTGATGAATGAAACTTTTCACCGATCTAAGCTTTATTAAGAAGAATTCAGATTTTCACTTGATAGATATTTTTTCAAGTTCGATATACGAAACATAATTCACGCAGCTCTTGAAGTCCTAGGGTAGATCCAGCTTATATGCCTTTCAAACCAATCTTTTACATCATCTCAATGGTCCCATACAACGGGGACTTATATCCCATGATCTTTCGGATCATCATTTCATTTTTCCATGGTTAAAATTTTTGGCATAACTTCGCTACCCATCTGGCACTTCAAGATCTACATTTCATATCCACATAACCTCCTACCCACTACCGGCAGTCAATAATCAGATCCTAATTTCAACAATCATTTCAGGTCTCGCGGGTCGAGTATTTTGTAAGGTTAGGTTCGCCATCATAGGAAACCTTAAACCTAAAAGACATGTCCAACTCACAATGGGTGTATGTCGGGTGTCTTCATCTCAACTCTTGCTTACAGATGCTCTAATATTTAGATCCTAACAAGATTCGATCTCGATCCTAATATGATGATTATCAATGATAATCCTTTCAAAGGAAAACGATTATACGGTTCATTACCAAAAGTCAATCATTCAAACATAAAACAACACTTATATTACTTTGCATCGTTACTTTACCTCGTCCCTTCGATTGGGGTGGTACATAGTACTCTCATCAAGATTCGTTCTTAATGACTTCTGAGCAATTCTATAGAAATTCAATGCGAAGCGAGGATCTTGATAAAGATGTTCGATACAGGCACACTATGTTTACATAACTCCTTTGCAATTATCATTAACGGGAATGATATCAGCAGATTTGGTCAGTCTGTTGACGATGACCCAAATCGAATCAAATTCAGATGATGACCTTTGCGATAGCTAGACGTTTACTAATGTATGAGGCGATGTCTGCCTTCATAATTTGCCATCAGTACAACTTCTTCTGATAATGATACATTAAATCAGAAATGACAAGAATAGAATACTTATACTTACAGATTCCAACATAACTATATCTCACAATCCTCTATATTGACAATCACAAGTGGTCTTTAAAATATTTAACGCTATCGGCTTCTCAATTCTAATGGTTCACATTAGCCGCGCACCACTTTTTATTATCTATATTATTCTTTTTACAATCATCGGCTATTTTTAAATTGTTCGGCAATTTATTTTGCACCTTCATTATTAAGGAACATGTCCTAATTGGTTCTTTATCTTTTATACATAATGTGTCAGTAATT
This sequence comes from Glebionis coronaria, assembly GCA_025667525.1. Taxonomy (NCBI): domain Eukaryota; kingdom Viridiplantae; phylum Streptophyta; class Magnoliopsida; order Asterales; family Asteraceae; genus Glebionis; species Glebionis coronaria. Next base: position 273,471,751 of record CM046882.1, on the reverse strand, counting down.
ACGTTCACTTTCTTGGTGAAATAAATATCATAACCGTATTTATTCAAAATTATTTCTTTATATTTTCTAAGTTTTAGTTTTGTCTCAACTATCATTTTTATCAGTTTTGCTTAATCTGACGTTTTAAAGCGTCGATAATTATTACAACTAATTAAATAAATATTTAATTTTTATGAAACGTAAACACAAAAAGTTTTTGAATTTTCTCAGTTTGTTCAATTATATAAAGGTGTTCAAAATAAAATTTGAATTTAATTAACACGATTTTTGTTGATTTATCGAAAATGATTATTAAGATTCGTAAATGTTCGAAAAATCTTTGATCAAAATTTTCTTATTTGAAAAGCAAAAATTGTCGTTTCAAATTTTAAGTCATGTTTTAAATGGTTTCTTCAATCCCTGTTAGGTTATCTTGAGGTATACACAAACATTTATCCATAAACAGAAGTTTAGTTAAATGGTTTGAGTATAAGGGAATAATCCCTTAAAATCCTTTTTTAAAACATTTGTCAAAATATATTTGCACTTTCTTTTTAGTATAACTCAAAGTCTTAAATGACTTCTAAATTTTGAAGAGTCAATTTATATTCCATTATCTATTAATCACATAGTTAAATCATGTAAAGGATTAAGTCTTAAGTCTTATGTTAAATATTCAAGGTACAAGTTTTAGTTGTTCGGCCAATTCAGGGCAATCTATAATTAATTATTAACTTCATTCTTATTCTTATAAACAAACAAATGGTCCTTAATGATCACGAGCATGAATTTATCAAATTACAGCCTACACACGAGATTCACAAAATTTATGAATACTACATGTGCATTAGTCAATCCAAACGGCATCACGTGAAACTCATAACGTTCATTACAAGTACCGGATGTAGTGATTGGAATAGATAATCTTTTTCGCGGACGCGAAGTTGATAATAACCATGCCGTGGATCAAATCTATACGCTAGAACCTTGTAAATGATCGAACAAATCTTCCATTTCGAGTTATGGATATCGTTTTCGATTGTCATTTTACTCAGTTCACAGTAATCTATAAATATAAGGAATGATAACACCATAGCTCTTCATGATGACGAGCTTGGTAGAATAAAATCTTTCTCCGACAACTCTCTCAGTTGTACCGTAATTCCTTTAATTCAGATGGTGCTGATGTACAGTGCACAAGCCACAGGTGCAGCACCGGGAATATAATCAATACCAATTTCAATCTGCCTTAATGGCAAAAGTCTAGGTAATTCATCAACAAATACTTACTAAAGTTTCAGATAACATAAACATCTTTTAATACATTCATATTAGGTTCTTCTAGATTACAATATCTATAACTAGTTCACAACCATTCATGGTATAATTTCAAGTCTAAATGCAGGATATGGTCACCCATCAAGAATTATTTAGATCACTTTTGATAATCAACATCTTATTATTTAGGGGAATTCTATTCGAGTTCCCATCAATTAAGATAATGTCTTCATGTCATAATCAATCATTTCATTCTACTGGCATTATCAACTTTCCAGTTTTTATTACCGTCGATAAGATGTGAACTTCTCAAAAGACTAATAATAACTCATAATCCTTCACAAGTTCAAGGATATCTGGTGACATAACTAACCTTAAAAGAGTAAGGTCAACGCATAATCTATGCGAGAGAATTTCAAATTAGATACAGACGAAAACTGTAAAACCCGCATGCTTTTACCATGCATAGTACCTTAAGTTCGTACGTACTAGTTAAAAACTTTCCTAATATAGCATGATTACGATTACGTGTTAGGAGTTTATGTATTATGTACGTGTTAGAACACGATAAATATTTTATTTGCACGATCACGTAATAATTATTTAGCAATAATTAATCACGAGCATACAATCACGAAATCACGAGCGTAATTAAAACACGAGCTATTATTAATTACGTATATATATTTAATACGAGCGTAATTAAATATATAAGAGTATGGTATTTACGTAACGAGAACATTTAAAATACGAACATAATTAAACATAAACGTGTATTAAATAACAAGACACGAAACGAGGTACGGGAACCCCCACAAGGGAGTCCCTACCCGCGGCCAAAAGAGGGTAATGGGCCAAGCCTATTACCAATTTTACTAAAAGGGGGTTAAGTAATTTTTACTACTCAAAAATTACTTTACAGAAGATTTCAAGAAAAAACTAAAATCCTCCCTTTTCTCCTTCTTTGTGCCGCCACCTACAAACCACCATAGAAGGTGATTTTGATCTTGGATCTTGTTGATTTATTGGTTGTTCGTGTTTGTTCTTCACCCTCTTGATCCACGAATACGGTAAAACCTTTTTAACTTGTTTTTCTTTTTAATTAATCTTTTATTAATTAAGAACATGTGATGTTTTTATAAAAACACATTAATTAAACCTAGATCTAACATGTTTTGATCATTAATTAATCAAAGGGGTCGATCAAAGGGGTGTTTGTTTTGGGCCGCAAGGTACAACCGACCCCAAGGGGGTTCGGTTTGTTTTAGCCGACCACCACCTAGACCTTTTTGGTCTTGGTTGGTGCGTGTGGGTCCCACAGGAGCAAGGGGGTACCCCGATTTGGTTCAGGGTATGGCGTTGTTTCATATCCGGTGCATGTTTTTAGGCTTAGATCCGGATCATGATTATGTTAGTTGTTTATGTTATAAACTTATGTTAAAAAAATTAAATTAATAAAAGGTGAGATTAATTTAATAACATGACTTAGGTTAATTAATTATTAATAAACATGAAATTATTTTAACCTAAGTATTTATATTATTAAGACTTATAATTAATTAATTATTTAAAAACCATGGATATAATTAATTAATTAAACATGACATAGGTTATATTATTAATATTTAATAATACATATTTAACCTAAGTATTTAATATATTTAATTAAAAACATGTCATACTTTAATTAAATATTATAACCTATAGTTTAAGTAAATTACATGAAATAATTATTAAACTATATAATATATCATATGACTTAGGATATAATCATGAAAACACTTAGGCTTATTTACTTAGCTTATTTAACCAGCTTATTTCTAATTATGGAAACTTTCTATTTTTAGAAAACTTAATTAAATAAGGAAGCTATTTTATTTATGGAAACTAGCTATTTTTAGAAACTTATTTATTTAAGGCAGCTAATCTATTTATGGAAACTTATTTAATTAAGACAGCTAATCTATTTATGGAAACTTTTTACTTTTAGAAACTTATCTATTTTAAGAAGTAAATCTATTTTTGGAAACTTTCTATTTTTGGAAACCTTCTATTTTTGGAAACTTTCTATTTTTGGAAACTTTCTATTTTTGGAAACTTTCTAGTTTAGGAAAACTGCTATTTTTGGAAAGTTACTTATTATTACACAGTAAGTATAATAACACATGAAATACCAGAAATACTTAATCAAATTAAACAGAATATAAGATTTAACACAGTTTAAGGCTTTAAACAGTGTAAAATGGTAAGAACACATAAAATAAGTTAAGATGTGATATAAAACCAGCTATGTATGTAGTAAGCAGATACTTATTTCATGTACGTATTTATGTAGCACTAGTGTTTCGGAAGTAGGATTCTCACAGTTCGTCATTCTCGTTCACTGGACATAAGGTACGGATTCCCGTCCTTTCAGTATGGACATTCTTTCCTTATTAGGATTTCCCCGTATGCAGCCAACTGTTTTCCCGTAGTATAAGTATGAGTTTGATTGCTTATGTTTTAAATATGATTACATATAGCCATATACATGCATGACCAGTTTCACCTAGTTATGGAGGTACCATAACCATAACATTAGAGGCACTGATGTTATGACTTCACCACGGCGGAGTGATTGCTCGTGGCGTCCCTTCAGCTTGGCCATTTATTTATATTTATCATGTGGGGCGTATGGGTGCATCCTAGTTACACGTTTTTATTCAGGATTACATGGTGAATGTGGTGTGTGCCTTGCATCCTTCACAAGGAGCTGATCCCTCCTACCCATAAAACCAGTATATTAAATTAGAGGCAGCCCCTCTAATTTGCATGATGAGGTCACCCCTCCAATTATTCATGCATAGTGGATTTTCATGACCTATATTGGCTAAATGGTAAAATTATGACAAACAGTTTTTATAAGATAAACATAAGACTTTCAAACTATAAAACCAGTTTTATTAAGACTTAACCAGGTTACTCGGGACTTAGTTTCTTCCGCTGTTATTATGTTATATGCTTATCCTATTCATGCTTTATTGTACATCCGTGCACTGAGCGTATTGCTCAGCCGTTTTCCTTTTCTATGTTCCCAAAACGGCAGGTACTCAGGGACACTCGTAGACACTAAGAGTACGTGCATATGGACTGGAAGCTGTCTAGCCTTCTTTACATTATGCATTTCTTTTCTTTATGATACTTATGCTTTGGACATTGTTTCGTCCTTATTCCTTACTATACTATGTTTGTGTGTGATGGGCTTTACTTTTGGACTACCGATGTTTGATTGCGGTATTTTCCTTTATATGGTCAAGTAATGTTTAGACATTTTACCTTGTATGCTTTGATGACACGCCATAATTGCTGTGATATTTCCATTTCCAAAATGGGGTGTTACAATTATGGTATCAGAGCCAAGGCTTCGACCTGTAGGCTCTCAAATATGACCTGTGATTAGTGGGTAGTCACTACGGTCTTCCTAGAACTGACATTGTTTTCATGCATTCATCATTTTTAAGAATACATATATATGTCATTGTTACAGGGTTTTTGACTAAGTAATGGTTGGTACAGGACTAGCCCTATTTAGTCGCATGTGTTTTATCGAAACTTTTAGATTTGGGACCGACCCATAGGCATCCCCTCGCTATGTCTTTTGTTTTAGGTGAACTGACCAGAGGCGTTCACTCTCGAGCATACAAAGTTTTCATAAAACTGCATCATGCATTCATACACAAAAATTTTCTTGCATAAAATTTTTCTCGTGAAATTTTTAGTATAAATTTTTTTTCATGTATATATATTTTATATTTTATGTTTTGAACTGTTAATCATATGTTTTATGTTATACTGTCAGATGGTTCTCACACGCGAACAGGAGCAGCTTAATACTGCAATTCAGGTTGCCATGCAAGCCTTGCTTCCTCAACTGAGGAATGACATCCGTGCTGAAGTCCAAGCTGCCAACAATCAGCAGCAGAATCAGGCACCTCCTCCTCCTCCTCCTCCAGTGACATTAGCAGTATGGCTGGAGAGATTCAACAAGCTCCGCCCTCGAGCTTTTGAGAAGACAGATAGCCCCAGCGATGCTGAAAGCTGGTTGGCTCACATTGAGAAGATCTTCAACGCTATGGGCTGTGACCCCGCATACAAGGCGAGGTTGGCATTCTATCGGTTCGAAGGCGATGTACTTAACTGGTGGTCAGCTTTGATGCAATCTGAAGGTGGTGACGAGTGGGTTGCTGGTTTGACTTGGGCTCAGTTCAAGGACAGGGTGATGGAGCAGTTCTTTCCCAAGGCTGAGCAGGATAAACTCAAGAGAGAGTACCATGGGATCTGTCAAAGAGCTGGGGAGAATAGCAACGAGTTTATGCAGCGCTTTCTTCGCTTGGCTGGTTTCCTTGGTGTGGCAGCAGGTACTCCAGAAGAGCAGGCACATCACTTTAGATGGTCTCTTCGCACATTGGTCGCAAACAATCTGGTGTGTGCTACGTTCAATACTGTAGCACAAGTGGCCGATGCAGCACGGAAACTGGAGATGTTGCAGGAGAGGGATGAGTTCGGGGAAGCTAAAAGACCCGACAAGAGGTAAAACCTTCATATTTAAGCGGTGATCAATCCGTATATCTTCCATATGTCAATTATTCATCTCTTTAAATGTATCTTCCAGGCAGAAAACTGGGGACCGGTCTCAGCCGGCTACTCAGCAGCAGCCTCATCAGCCCAAGGGAAATGGTCAGACTAATGACCGATCTGCTACGGATAGGCGTGGCGGTAATGACAATTACCGTAACAACGTCGGGCAATCCAGCAACAGCAGGTCTTAATACTTACGAAATTTCTTATGTTTTATGTTATAACTCATATTCTGACACTCTAGCAAAATTCTACCAGGAACCATGGAAACGGTAGGGACCAGAACCAGAGAGGTTCGCAGCCTAGCCGTCCAGCTATCACTGGTACTCAATCTTACGATTATCCGCTTCGTTCATTGTACCCAACTATTATGTCTCATGTAAAATGTTTTATCAGGTCCTCAGCCAGCCAGAGCACCTGCTGGAGGATACACTCATCCTCTTTTCTCTACTTGCCACCGTAGGCACCCAGGACCATGTCGCCGTAATACTGATGCGTGCTTCAAGTGTGGTCTTCCTGGCCATATTATGAAGGATTGTCGTAAGGGCGAGATGGAGGGTACATCAGGACATGCTGATACCAAGCCGCCTCCTACTGCCGGGCGTGTCTACACGACATCTCGAGACCAGGCCAACAAGTCTACAGGTACCATCACTGGAATCTTGTATATGTATGGTCGCGCTGCATGTGTTCTTTTCGATACGGGTGCTACTCACTCGGTTATTTCTACTACTTATGCTAAGAACATTAGGATGCCTCCCTTGCCACTAAAAAATAGGCTTACTATTTCCACGCCTTTGAGGGACTCTGTATTAATCACCCATGTATACAAGACTCTTCCCCTAGAATTTGATGATAAGGTTCGACCTGTCGACGCACTTCCGCTGGACATGAATGACTTCGACATGATTTTGGGCATGGATTGGCTATCCAAATATCATGCTACTATAGACTGCCATTCATATCGAGTTATCTTTGGTGATGTCAATGCACCAGAGTACATTCATAATGGGTTCATACCCGGACAGTCTGTACAAATCATATCCACCCTGCAAGCACGTGCACTACTGTCACATGGCTGCGAGGGTTATCTAGCTACGGTTCACGACATGGATGCTGAATCTCCATCGATTCAGGATCAACCGATAGTGTCGGAATGCCAAGACGTGTTTCCAGCAGAACTTCCGGGCATACCACCTGCACGAGAAGTGGAATTCAGTATCGAGCTGGTTCCAGGAGCTGAACCAATCTCCAAGGCTCCTTATCGCATGGCTCCCATAGAGCTGAAGGAGCCGAAGGATCAACTGCAAGAACTTCTCGAACGAGGTTTCATTCGACCGAGCGCATCTCCATGGGGCGCACCAGTTTTGTTTGTTAAGAAGAAGGACGGCAGTATGCGTCTTTGCATAGACTATCGCGAGCTCAACAAGATTACTATTCGGAATAGGTATCCACTACCACGCATTGACGATCTGTTTGACCAACTCCAAGGGGCCAAACACTTCTCCAAGATCGATCTTAGGTCAGGCTATCACCAGTTACGAGTCAAGGAGCAGGATATTGCTAAGACTGCCTTTCGTACTCGTTATGGCCACTACGAGTTTGTAGTTATGCCATTTGGCCTGACCAATGCTCCAGCAGTGTTCATGGATCTGATGAACAGAATCTTCCATGAATTTCTGGACAAGTTCGTCATTGTTTTCATCGATGACATCCTGATTTTCTCAAAGTCCAAGGAGGAACACGAAGACCATCTTCGTACAGTACTATAGATTCTTCGCCAGAAGCAGTTGTATGCTAAATTCTCCAAGTGTGAGTTCTGGTTAGACAAGGTGGCATTCTTAGGTCACATTGTATCAGCAGAAGGAATCACTATGGATCCAGCGAAGGTTGAGTCCATCACTAAGTGGCCAAGGCCGACATCAGCGACGGAAGTCCGCAGTTTCTTAGGCTTAGCTGGCTATTACCGTAGGTTCGTGGAGAACTTTTCCCGCTTAGCACTACCATTGACCAAACTGATGCGGAAAGGGGAGAAATTCGTCTAGAATGAAGATCGAGAGAAGAGCTTTGAAGACCTGAAGCAGAAGCTAGTATCTGCACCTATTCCTACTCTACCATCTGGTACGGGTGGATTTCAAATCTACATCGATGCATCGGGGAAGGGACTTGGCTGTGTTCTCATGCAACATGGGAAAGTGATCGCGTACGCTTCACGGCAGCTTAAGCCGTATGAAGAGAATTACCCCACGCACGATCTGGAACTTGCTGCAGTCGTGTTTGCATTGAAGATATGGAGACACTACTTATGTGGAGAATCATGTGACATTTTCACGGACCACAAAAGCTTGAAGTATATCTTCACTCAACGTGAATTGAACACGAGGCAGAGAAGATGGTTAGAGCTGTTGAAGGATTATGACATTAATCTTCAGTATCATCCCAGAAAGGCAAATGTAGTAGCAGATGCCCTTAGCAGGAAGTCCGGAATGATCAACAACATTAGAATCGAAGAGGAAATCATAAGAGACTTGGAGCGACTAGACATCGAAATCATGGTACGTGGACAGCACGGTTACTGGGCTAATCTTAGATTAGAACCCGAGTTACTATCTAAGATCAAGGAAGCTCAGAAGGATGACGGAGAAATATGGGCGATAATAGTGAATTTGGAGAAGCAGACAGAATTCAGAGTAGATGCAGATGGTATCGTATGGCAGGGCACTAGACTTTGTGTTCCTGATGACCAAGAACTTCGGGAAGCTTTGCTAGCAGAAGCTCATAGCTCCCCATTCTCGATACATCCTGGTTCAACTAAAATGTACCATGACATCAAGCAGTACTTTTGGTGGAGTGCTATGAAGCAGGATGTGGCCACTTACGTCTCCAAATGTCTTACCTGCCAGCAGGTTAAGATCGAGCATCAGCGGTCTGGCGGTCTCCTTCAACCGTTAGACATTCCAGAATGGAAGTGGGATAAAATCACCATGGATTTTGTTACCGGTCTTCCGCCTACCAAAAGGAAGCACGATGCAATTTGGGTTATCGTTGATCGACTTACCAAATCAGCTCATTTCTTACCGATCCGCAAGGAAGATCCGGTAAGTAAACTCGCAGATACGTACAGACGAGAGATCATGAGACCAGACGGTGCACCATCCAGCATCGTCTCAGACAGAGATCCTCGATTCACTTCGCGCTTTTGGAAAAGACTGCAGAAAGCTTGGGGTACACAACTTAAGCTTAGCACGGCCTTTCATCCTCAAACGGACGGACAGTCGGAGCGAACCATTCAGACATTGGAAGATATGTTGAGGTCATGTGCGTTGGAATGGACGGGTGATTGGGACGAATACATCTGTTTGGTGGAGTTTGCGTACAACAACAGCTGGCACGCGAGCATCAAGTGTGCTCCATTTGAGATGTTGTATGGCAGAAAGTGTCGCGCCCCAATCTGCTGGGATCAGGTTGGTGAGCGAACACTCGAAGGACCAGAAATCATAGAGATGACAAACGAGAAGATCGCAGTAGCTAGACAGAAGATTCAGGAGGCACGGTCACGTCAAAAGAGTTACGCCGACAAGCATCGTAGGGATTTACACTTTAACGTAGGAGATCACGTCTTCCTTAAGGTTTCGCCGGCACGTGGTGTTAGACGCTTCGGGATTAAAGGGAAGCTCAGTCCTCGTTTCATCGGACCGTTTGATATCATTGAACAAGTCGGTGAAGTATCTTACCGATTGGCGTTACCTCCGCAGCTTTTGCATGTGCACAATGTGTTTCATGTGTCCTTACTCAGAGGGTATCAATATCATCCCATTCACATGGTTCAGTATCCACTGGAACAGATTCGTGAAGATCTCACTTTTATAGAAGAACCCGAACGAGTTCTTGACAGGCAAGAACGAGTCATGAGAAAGAAGACGATTCCATTCGTCAAAATTCTATGGAGGGATCATACCGAGCGGGAAGCCACTTGGGAAACAGAGGAGCCTATCCGGACTTCTTACCCTCATTTCATATTTTGAATTCGGGTATGTTCTACTTTTCCAGTTCACTTTATCTATAATTCGGGGACGAATTATTCTCTTTAGGGGGGAAGAGTTGTAAAACCCGCGTGCTTTTACCATGCATAGTACCTTAAGTTCGTACGTACTAGTTAAAAACTTTCCTAATATAGCATGATTACAATTACGTGTTAGGAGTTTATGTATTACGTACGTGTTAGAACACGATAAATATTTTATTTGCATGATCACGTAATAATTATTTAGCAATAATTAATCATGAGCATACAATCACGAAATCACGAGCGTAATTAAAACACGAGCTATTATTAATTACGTATATATATTTAATACGAGCGTAATTAAATATATAAGAGTATGGTATTTACGTAACGAGAACATTTAAAACACGAAGATAATTAAACATAAACGTGTATTAAATAACAAGACACGAAACGAGGTACGGGAACCCCCACAAGGGAGTCCCTACCCGCGGCCAAAAGAGGGTAATGGTCCAAGCCCATTACCAATTTTATTAAAAGGGGGTTAAGTAATTTTTACTACTCAAAAATTACTTTACAGAAGATTTCAGGAAAAACCTAAAATCCTCCCTTTTCTCCTTCTTTGTGCGGCCACCTAGAAACCACCATAGAAGGTGATTTTGATCTTGGATCTTGTTGATTTATTGGTTGTTCGTGTTTGTTCTTCACCCTCTTGATCCACGAATACGGTAAAACCTTTTTAACTTGTTTTTCTTTTTAATTAATCATTTATTAATTAAGAACACGTGATGTTTTTATAAAAACACATTAATTAAACCTAGATCTAACATGTTTTGATCATTAATTAATCAAAGGGGTCGATCAAAGGGGTGTTTGTTTTGGGCCGCAAGGTACAATCGACCCCAAGGGGGTTCGGTTTGTTTTAGCCGACCACCACCAAGACCTTTTTGGTCTTGGTTGGTGCGTGTGGGTCCCACGGCAGCAAGGGGGTACCCCGATTTGGTTCGGGGTACGGCGTTGTTTCATATCCGGTACATGTTTTTAGGCTTAGATCTGGATCATGATTATGTTAGTTGTTTATGTTATAAACTTATGTTAAAAAAATTAAATTAATAAAAGGTGAGATTAATTTAATAACATGACTTAGGTTAATTAATTATTAATAAACATGAAATTATTTTAACCTAAGTATATATATTATTAAGACTTATAATTAATTAATTATTTAAAAACCATGGATATAATTAATTAATTAAACATGACTTAGGTTATATTATTAATATTTAATAATACATATTTAACCTAAGTATTTAATATATTTAATTAAAAACATGTCATACTTTAATTAAATATTATAACCTATAGTTTAAGTAAATTACATGAAATAATTATTAAACTATATAATATATCATATAACTTAGGATATAATCATGAAAACACTTAGGCTTATTTACTTAGCTTATTTAACCAGCTTATTTCCAATTATGGAAACTTTCTATTTTTAGAAAACTTAATTAAATAAGGCAGCTATTGTATTTATGGAAACCAACTATTTTTTGAAACTTATTTATTTAAGGCAGCTAATCTATTTATGGAAACTTATTTAATTAAGGCAGCTAATCTATTTATGGAAACTTTTTATTTTTAGAAACTTATCTATTTTAAGCAGTAAATCTATTTTTGGAAACTTTCTATTTTTGGAAACTTTCTATTTTTGGAAACCTTCTGTTTTTGGAAACTTTCTATTTTTGGAAACTTTCTATTTTTGGAAACATTCTATTTTTGGAAACTTTCTATTTTAGGAAAACTGCTATTTTTGGAAAGTTACTTATTAGTACACAGTAAGTATAATAACACATGAAATACCAGAAATACTTAATCAGATTAAACAGAATATAAGATTTAACACAGTTTAAGGCTTTAAACAGTGTAAAATGGTAAGAACACATAAAATAAGCTAAGACGTGATATAAAACCAGCTATGTATGTAGTAAGCATATACTTATTTCATGTACGTATTTATGTAGCACTAGTGTTTCGGAAGTAGGATTCTCACAGTTCGTCGTTCTCATTCACTGGACATAAGGTATAGATTCCCGTCCTTTCAGTATGGACATTCTTTCCTTATTAGGATTTCCCCGTATGCAGCCAACTGTTTTCCCGTAGTATAAGTATGAGTTTGATTGCTTATGTTTTAAATATGATTACCTATAGCCATATACATGCATGACCAGTTTCACCTAGTTATGGAGGTACCATAACCATAACATTAGAGGCACTGATGTTATGACTTCACCACGGCGGAGTGATTGCTCGTGGTGCCCCTTCAGCTTGGCCATTTATTTATATTTATCATGTGGGGCGTATGGGTGCATCCTAGTTACACGTTTTTATTCAGGATTACATGGTGAATGTGGTGTGTGCCTTGCATCCTTCACAAGGAGCTGATCCCTCCTACCTATAAAACCTGTATATTAAATTAGAGGCAGCCCCTCTAATTTGCATGATGAGGTCACCCCTCCAATTATTCATGCACGGTGGATTTTCATGACCTATATTGGCTAAATGGTAAAATTATGACAAACAGTTTTTATAAGATAAACATAAGACTTTCAAACTATAAAACCAGTTTTATTAAGACTTAACCAGGTTACTCGGGACTTAGTTTCTTCTGCTGTTATTATGTTATATGCTTATCCTATTCATGCTTTATTGTACATCCGTGCACTGAGCGTATTGCTCAGCCGTTTTCCTTTTCTATGTTCCCAAAACGGCAGGTACTCAGGGACGCTCGTAGACACTAAGAGTACGTGCATATGGACTGGAAGCTGTCTAGCCTTCTTAACATTATGCATTTCTTTTCTTTATGATACTTATGCTTTGGACATTGTTTCGTCCTTATTCCTTACTATACTATGTTTATGTGTGATGAGCTTTACTTTTGGACGACTGATGTTTGATTGCGGTATTTTCCTTTATATGGTCAAGTAATGTTTAGACATTTTACCTTGTATGCTTTGATGACACGCCATAATTGCTGTGATATTTCAATTTCCAAAATGGGGTGTTACAAAAACATTTAACGAATATGAATATATCCCATGTTTTCATAATTTGAGTACGCATTCGAAAGCTCCTCGGATCGTTACCCAGGTCATTCAAATGATATCAAATCATAAGAAATGATAAGAACGTCAATACATCCAGTCGGGTATCAACACTAGGTAATCAGATACTTTTCCTAAGAATCTCACTACGGGAGAATTGGACAAGAAAGAATTGTCAATTGTCAAATAAGACAATTTCCACAGATGAGTAAATTCAACTCAGAAGAATAGATGCTACAGGCACATATGTAGGTGTCCCTAACACTATGTCCCTATTTTTCACTTCTTGCAGATCTCATAAAATTTAATCTTTCACAATCTTCAAAGAAAATGTAGTGTTTATTCATTTGTTTTATGGTGACTACTAATCAGTCTTGCATGGCCCATTCCAAATTGTATGTAGGCGCGCAGCTATATACAATTTCAAGATTAACGATGCAATACTCAGTTCGTCAAAATTTTATCATCATGTTTATAATAAAAACATTTTCATGCTTGATTCTTAAATAAGAATCAAAAATAAATTTACAAAGATTTTCTTTGCTATGAAAACAATTAAGTTTTCCAAGGTGTTTTATAAACAACTTCATTTCAATAACGATTACTTATAAGTCTCACTTTAAATAAGCCATATGGTGATGAAAACCCAATTTTTCTCAAGGGATACTGTTTTATCTTATTAAAACAATGAGTGATCTGCAAAGGAGTGATGAAGAGTGGTTCACCAAGAACTAACTACGATATGATAGGAAATGAGCTTAGCCAAATAATCATGAGGTTCATGACCATGACGGCACTCAAAAAGAATAATCCACAACGTAACTCGATTCAAGTTGAGTACTTGTTCAATGGTTGCATCACTAATGCGAACATTAGAATGAAGCAATAAAAGATAGATAACATCGTTACATGTAGAATTTAGCAATCAAAGGTATTCTTTTTTATTAATCACAAACAAGTCAAAATTGTACCGTAACACATTACGTGTCACTATGTCATACAATTCTCAGAACTCATCCTACCAACTGATATCTCAGTTAAGTTAGGGATATTTAAAAGATACCACAATGAATACTAATCTACAAGAGTCATTAGGTGTTCCACATGTCCCGGAAGATCCATCGGTCCCAATTCAGAAGAAGATTTCTTCAATTTATTTCTTGGACACTAGGCATCCTCGTTAGTGGACAATGGCCTAGGAACAACCCTTAACACGAATCAACAATCAATTAAAACCTTATAATTCAATCACAAAACTTAACGACTTCTATTAATAATCTCATATTCCATATGGGTTAAATTTTACTTTATTCAAGTTTCAATCAACTTATACTTAATTCGATGTCCTACCTCATTTTCCAATACTTTCAACCTTATTCTTATACCTTGAAAGGGCAATAAAAGTTCGATATGAATCAACACTTAATTTCCAACCTATAGCTCTTACAACAACAATTATCAAATGAGTCACTAGTATGAGATGACTCGTACATTCAATTAGACTTCTCGGAAAGGTACTAGTGGCATGAGGCTTTTGGGTAATGATTCCAATAACAGCCTCAAGTGCAACATTCACCCTTTCGATTTCAAGTTAAGAATTGGATGACAACGAATCAGATGACATCTTTCCAGGTGGTAACATTTTGTCAAACTCCACTCTAAGGAAAGATCGTCATGACATCGATATCAGTTTTAATCTCGCCAATTCTTTTTCAATATCACAATCAACTAATATCTAAATTTCTACGAATATCAACCGTTTGTTGGGATCATAAATATCCACAACTTGGTTTAGATCTAGGATAGCTAGAATTCCTACGAGAATAGCTTCGATTGATTTGCTAGGAGAGTTAGGGTTACTTGTGACAATCTACGTCGTATAAATAACTCGTATAAATATCAAAATAATCATCAAACAATCATGTAATCAAATTACATCATATATATAATCCAAGTTATATATATATTAAAATAACACTTCTCAGTCTGGCCTTGTCGGTAACTCGGGAATTCTTCGGCACCGTTATAGTCAAAAGATTTTTAGACATTTTGGGAAAAAAATGTTTATAGTTAAAAGATTTTGAAATTTTTTATTCAAAACCTTGGTTTTAAAAATCTTTCGTTCTCTATAACGAGAGCTCTGGTACCAAACTGTAACACCCCCAAATTTACACAACTCAATACAGCGGAAGACTCGTTGGTGTTACGGGATAGCACATAACTCACATCATAGACAACGCATAAAAATCGCATCGTTTAATAATAAAGCATTTCCATTCATAAATATCAAAGTTACATAGGTCCCAAGTCATTTGTATTTAATACATGTTTTACAAAGCATTTGAATGGAAATAAGTATTTAGGTGCCGGCCATGAATTCTTGATGTCTTCCCGAGAATTACCTTCAAGTACCTGAGATAAAACATGTTAAAGAAAAGGTCAGCGATAACGCCGAGTGAATTCATAGAGTTTAATAAAATCCATCAATATAACATTGGTATAAAATTATTACCAAAAATCATTTTGTACAGATCATTGTGATAGGCCATAAAATAGCCAAAATCATTTTATACAAATCTTTATCAAATCATAATATAGGCATTTGCCTTAAAAACCATTATACGAATCATTGTCGTTAAAAACACCATACAATACGTTTTGCAACGTTGTATAGATTAAATAAAAACCGTTATATGAATATGGTTATGAAAATCAAAACACGAACATAATATCAATAGTATGACCCTCTATTGCTAGTCAGGCAATACATCGTAATTCGGTGCATATAATAGTATTTCGTTAACTGGATTATTATAAGCCGCATGACATTGTTACCTTACTATCACAACAACGGGTAGCTAACCCGATACTCAATTTGCCCATCTAAGTTAGCGTGTCGTCACAAAGGTCACGCTATGGAAATCTTCTCATACATAAATTCGCTTACCAATCAATGTGGCACGACGAGGATCAACCGTCAAGGCGCGAACTGGAGTGATCGTCCCCAAATAGTACTATTAAATGCATAAGCGTCTACCAAATCCCGGTAGTTCTCAATCCATGCTAATGGGACTTTTAGTGACATAACCTAACTTTAATAATCCATTTAATTTCATCTATCGGGTCCTTTAATCATTTATCGGGTCATACAATCGGGTCATACAATCATTCGGGTCCAAATCAATAAACAAACAATCGGGACAAATGGTGTCCTATTTTATAAAAACTAACATGTTATCTCCCTCGCGGGTTTAAAAACATTTCATAAAAACATTTAAAAGAGTGCGAGGCTATGAACTCACGTTGATGTGGGAAGGCGGGTTATCGGCAATTCGGACGTACGATACGTGCTTCAATCACGGAAACCTAGACAAATAATACTCGTCTTAGACTTTTGTCCAATGCCTTTATCAAAATAACAATTATGTATACATATGATGATTTTATATATATGATGATCAAGTGGGTTTACATATTCTCATTTACTCATTTTAGTGTTTACGTATTGGTAACTTGTTACTAGTTTACTAGTTTTACCTATTTACGTGTTTTAGGTCCAATAAGCCTATTAACTTGTATTAATCCATTTCATACTTGTCTTATCAGCATTTATACTTTACATGTTGGGCCCAAATGGGTTAAGCCCAATAAATAAGTTTATAAGTGTTTTAGCCTATTTTGTTGTATTATTAGTCCAATAATGTTAACTTAGTCCGTTAATGTCCGTATGTTATATAGTTCGGGTTTTATCGGTTTTTACTTGTTATATATGTTTATATATCAGTATATGAGTTTTATAAAGTTCATATTAGACGGGTCCAACCGTCTAAGTTTTATTTAGCAAAAACGTTAATTTTACGGTAATAGCCGAAAAAGTCATAAAAATCATGTTTATAGTTTTTATAACTTATAAAACTTAACAAGTTACCATTTTCATAAAATGTCCACTTATTTATCATTGTACATATTTATATAAATGTATTATATAAGTTAGTGGGTTTTAATTCATATTTTATACTATTTTTATTTGAGTGCTTATATAATACTATTATACTTTAATTTCCAAAAATCTGATTTTTATTTTCATTTTCACCAAAACTGCCATATCTAGAGTTCTATATGGAGATAGAAGCTCAAGTATTTATGAAATAAACTACATGATATGTGCTCCATTTAACTCTTGTATAGCTACTGTTGAATCATCCTCTAAGTATTTTCTAAAAATCGTCCAAAACAGTGAACTCAGATTTGTACTTTAAACTTGTTTTGATCATATCATACTCATTACAATGATTCCATTGCATGGCCAACTCTCACATGTGTACAAGACATATTAATTACTGTATATCAATTAATCTATGCCATTTTATCAGTTCATGACATGTTTCTTTACTGTTTTATACAGCCATCATTTTTAAGCAAGATTTTAGCCTTGTTTCTTATAGTTTTTCACCTTTTTGATCATGTTTATCAACACCAAATCCCCAGACAATATTTTTAATCATCATTCATCATCATATACATATACATAAGTAAAAGAAATACAAGATTACATAATCAGAAATAACAAGAGGATGAGGAGTACAATCTTTACACCACCAAGTTGATGTAGGTTGTGATTTGGACATGGATTTTGATGGAGAAACATGTGAATAACCAAGACCATCTTCAAGACCATTATTCTTCATGAAACTCTTGTGGAAAATCAGCCCCAAGACTCCATGGAAACTCCTCCTTGGATGTTATAATCATCTCCAATCAATAAGTCTTCAAAAGGACATCATCTTATGCAAGAATAACATAAGATTTGTGGTTAAATTTGGATCAAATGGGTGTTTTTGTGTTGTTTTTGGACGGCACAAATGGAGGAGGAAGAGAGAAATGAGAGTGTTTGCATGAGTGGAAATGATACTGGTGGTTTGTGTTGGATGGTTTTTGAGGTAAGTTAGCTTACTAGCTAAGCTAAAGACATGTGTTGAAGCTTATTAGTTAAGCTTGGACAAGTGTAGCTACTTGTTGAAAACTTGCCACCAAATTGGTGTGGTGGAGCTTTGTAGCCGGTTATGAGTGGGGGTGGGGCAAGTGTCCCACTTGTCTCATCCCCATTTATTTACGGGTACTCCTCGATTCTAGTTTCCTCGATTTGCGTGCCCTCGGGTCATTTTACGAAAAACGTTTTTATAAATTATGAATCAACGGCACAAAACGAATCTAATAAAAATTGTCTCATCAAAAACAGAGTTCGAAAACGTAAATACGTAATCCTAAGGTTTCCGGTTTAGTCGTAAAGGACGTTAAATTAAAGTCGTAAGTCCTAATCTCTTCTCGTAAATTTGTGAGTTTATGAACCAACACAAATTTAAAATTCCAAAATAATATTCACGGATAAATTTATTTTCTGAAATGTCGGACTGTCACCAAAGACGGTGTATGTAAACGTGAGCACGTAACGTAGAATCCTCCGGTTTAGACGTAGTCGATGCTACTTCAAGACGTAAATCCAAATTATTTCCCAAAAATAAGTGAGTTCATAATATAACATAAAAAAATGTTGTTAAATAATATCTGAGAATAAAATATCAACCAAATTGACGGATTTTCACACACGTCTCCTAAACTGGCTTCGAATTCTTGTAGAAGAAAATCACTTGCTCCAAAAGGAGTCAAGGAAGGAACAATAGAAGCTACAGTCTCAATATGAGGTAAAGGAGAAATCCCGCTCTTACAAGCCTCGTAAATATGTTCCTCGCATGCTTCGTCAAGCACATCGATTAAATTCAAGGATTCAGGCTCATCGAGAAGCTTAGAAAGTTTACCCATATTAAAGACGATCTTGTCATCCCCAACCCTCTTGATAAGCTCACCCGCGGCTACATCAATCAAAGTACGCCCGGTCCTCAAGAAGGGTCGTCCCACAATTAAGGGAACACGGGGATCCATCTCGTAGTCGACAACAACAAAATCGGCAGGGAAAAAGAATTTGTCGACTCCTACAAAAACATCCTCGGCAATCCCCACAGCGGTGAGGCAACCATACGGTTCGCTAACTCTAATGTCATACGAGTGGGGACTAGCTCGGGTAGAGATAATTGTTTCCATACGGACAATGGCATAATATTTGTACTCGCTCTAAGATCCGGCAAAGCCATACAATTATCTACACCAGGGAAATTGCAAGGGATAAGGAATCGACCAGGATCTCCAAGCTTAACCGGTAATTTTCTTAAAAGAACCGCGGAACAATTTTCGTTCAATTGAGTATTGGCGATATCAAGCAATTTTTCCTTGTCGATTAAAAGGTCTTTAAACATTTTGGCGTAGTTAGGCATGTGAGCGAGAGCCTCGGCAAAGGTGATATTGAATTCAATTGTTTGAACATTTTCAAGAAGTTCAAAACTTGAATATCATCTTTGTTCTTCAACTTATCCTTCCTCAACCTTGAAGGGTAAGGTATATTGGACTTTGGAGAAGAGTGAGTGAGAACCGGTTCACTCACAACCTTGGGAATTGGTTTATAAATTGAAGGGTGGGTATAAGGTTGAGGGAAGGATGAACATAAGGTGTAGAAGGATTGTTTAGGGGAGGAATGTCACAAGTAGGATGTAACACCCGAGAAATATTCGTGGCTCGTTAAATGACTATTTTACCACTTTAACCTTTTATTTAGTCAACTATGTGGTAAATTGCTATTTATCCAAGAAGCGTTCCCTTATTTTGTGAAATAACGTATGCTGGCGTGTATCATGTTTTGACTGTGCTCAGTCTGGGTTGCTGTGAACACTGTGAGTGTGTCACTATTGGTTGTGTAAATTATTACGATAAATATTCAAACTCATCTAAAAATTTAATTCTTATACGTGTGCATAATCTGTGTAGGATTTACCTGAGCCGCGCTACGCGAACTATCTGTAATTTTACTGTTGATTTCTTATCTATACGAATAATTATTCGCAGGAATTTCTTGCTATAACTAATTTATTTACGTATCACACGATTTACGTAACTATATGTCATTAATTATATTTATATGACACGTGCGATCGAGTTCAACTATTATTTTTTTTTAAATTATATCGGCGTTAATCGTCTTCATGTACGATCACGAGATACACGACCCCTCCGCCTACCATTCACAACACTTAAGCATAGTTGCATTTCTTTTGTTCAACTACACAACATCACTTTTAAAAGTGTCTATCCTATGAAATAAAATAAATGCTTTTCTACAACATATGACATCTAGCACCTAAACTACATATCTTTTGTTATGCCTAGGATATTCTTTCATTTTCCTCACCGAGACACCCACAATACCTCACTTTTGAATTTCAAAATTTCAACAACTTTCCTATGGTTAAGACTAGTACCCTCCTTACAATTTTACTACAGGCCGATTGTTTTGGTCCCCCCCCCCCCCATCATACATTATATATGCTTACTACCGTCTACCAACATCCCTCTCATTCCTTCCCAGGCATAAACACAGAGTCTATCAAACTCATTCATACTTATTTTCAACATTCACTCTCACTTCCACCATAAGCCATCAAATCTCATCATTCAACCTCCATTTTATTCAAATAATACAACTCCATTATCACAAAGATGTTCGCTATTCCTTCTAAAAACTCTTACAACCGTTAACTAAACACATCTATTCACAAAACACCACCATTTGGATATCATTACGGGGCTACGTCGTCCGAGGGTTACACATACGTGAAGTGGGTACGGGTGTTGTCGACGCGAGTACAAGACGACGTGGGTCTTCTCTTCGAAGGCGTTTGAAGTTTCTAGCTGTCTTCGACGTGAGTACAAGAGGACGAAGGTTCCATTCGTTCACGAAGTGGGTTTCTTAGGGTTCTTAATTTTAGAGCGAGTTTATTTGGGTTGTTCGTGGGTTTCATCCTTGACGTGGGTTCCTAGTTTGCTTGTCGTGCGCATCGTTACCATACTAACGAGTCCATTAAGGTTACCTCGCGTCCCCTTTCATCTTCATTTCTTTTCTCTTTCTGCGTCCCTTTTTCATGCATATATGTCATCACCTTACCACCGATATTCAGAAATTAAACATGCGAAACATAAGCTTTAAATCTACAAGATTTCAGAATAATTTGAAATGAGTTCCACGTTTTGAACAGTGTCTTTAAAAAAACCCACGTTGGTACATGTTTTGGGTATGTGTCGAGCTAAATGGGTATGCGTCAGAACCGGGTTTTTAAGTCGTGAATACACACAAGAATATGTGAGACGAGGGTTGAATTTGGTTGAAATCTTGTGAGTTTTGTCATGGTTTTTGTTGTGAGTTTTAATGTGAGTCGTGACTCATGAGAGTTTTGTGAGTGTCTTTGTGAGTTTGATGCGAGATGAGTGCAGCGAGTCGAGTTTTGGTTGCGTCAAAACTGAATTTTGAGGGTACTGTTGTGAGAATTTGATGAGAGTTTTGCTAGAGATTGTTAGAGATATGTCGTGTGAGTTGAGTGAGTACTATGTGACGTTAATGACTACAAAACTAATGGAGTCTGC
This sequence comes from Glebionis coronaria, assembly GCA_025667525.1. Taxonomy (NCBI): domain Eukaryota; kingdom Viridiplantae; phylum Streptophyta; class Magnoliopsida; order Asterales; family Asteraceae; genus Glebionis; species Glebionis coronaria. The sequence continues at coordinate 273,450,238 of CM046882.1, read as the reverse complement.
TGTTTGTACCGAGAGAGAAATGGGTGAAATAGGATATAACATGTTCTGATAACTATGATACACATTGATGTGTCTTGCTTCCTTCATCCAAACCGACGCAACCCTTGATGTTTTTATAAAAGTGTGGTTTTAAAAGTATGACACGAAGCCCCTTTTTTACCGACCCTTTCCTACTCCTATTTTGGGTGATTGTCACGTGGGTAGGGTATGAAAAATGTATTTTTATCCAATGAAACATTTTGTTTGGGAGCATGACTATTTTCAAAAGTCTATTACTTTATGGCCAGGTATATTTAAACAAATGAGGTTCACGAGTTGTGTATTGTTCATGCTACATTAGACAGGGTCTAGGCATCATTTAGTTAGTGAGGTCACGGCTTGGATTCCAGAGCGATAATTTAGTTTAACTAGCGTGCGTTTAGTCTTTTAAAATTGGGTAATTTAAAACGACGTCGAAAAGCTATCGAGATTTTATCAGAATTAAAGTTATATTTCTTTTTATTATTAAAGGTTTAGTTAAATGTTATTGTAACTAATGCTCTTGAGCGCGTGCTCATTTTTATAAATTAAATTTGTGTTAAGGGTTGACATATGCGTATGACATTCATTGTTTCTTGCATTCTAGATTGTAACTCAATCTAGTATTATTTTAGGTTGCATCTGCGTGATCTGATTCTATGATCATTATTCTCTTGCTGTGATAGCTTGCATCGCTGAGGTGAGTTCATACCCCCCCTCTTTCTATTTTCGGAATCTCGTTATAAATGTTTTAATCTCTTTTGGGGGAGATGCATGCTTGTTGATGTCAAATACGTGTTTATACATTCGATGATTGTTTGTGTTACATACGTGGTTATACTTTTTAAGTATTGTTAGAGATACATACGTGGTTATACCTTGCTAGTATTGTTTATGCTACATATTGTGAATATGTGAGTGAGCCATTGCTTCTGCGTTATATGCTTAATCTATTTGGGAGAGATAATGCTTTGTTATTTGCTTATGGATGCAACTGTACTTGTATAAGAATACTTTGCTAAGATATTGTTTATCTATGAGATAATGCTTTGTCACTTGTTTGGACGCAAAATGTGCTCTCGTTGTATACTTCGTTGAAGTTGGTTTATGGATATGCCTAAGTAGCTTTAACCCACGTTCTTCTTAGTCCCCTTCATGAACCGTTAATCACTTCTGGATGACCGGTAAAGTGAACCTGATGTTATGGATAGATCTATTGAGGTTTTGGCAACCTCCGTCCGGGGATTTGTAAATCGCCACTGCCAAACGGACGTATACCATTTGATGTTGTGCTAGGTGGTCTTGGGTTAGACACCTACTGGGGAAACTTGTATTTCATGCGCGCGATGTTTCGGCGTACTTGCCATAGTTCGGTTTCATGAGCTTAGTGCTATCATAAACACTATGTTGTACCCAATATGCTTGACGTCATATCTCCCATGATGGTCATGCATATCTTATTTATGTTTTTGCGGTCCATTGCTTGCTATGATTCTGAACTTGAATTGCTCTAGTGATCCATCTTACTATGATGTGGTATTGATCTTGATTGTGAACCTTGATATGATTCTTGCATGTGAATTTTGTTCTGATCTCGTATTGATCTTGAAATGTGAATCTTGTATGATCTTGATATGCTTCTTATACGTGATCTTGATATGAATTGTGCATGTGATCTTGATATGAATCTTGCATGTGATGTTGATATAAATCTTGAATATAAGCTGAATTATTTTGTGTTGGATGTAATGCTTTTGGCTAAATGTTGTTATATGACTGAACTTTGTGGTAAACGTTGCTTTTGTTACGAAACTCTGGATTTCTAAATGCTTTTACGACACTACTTTTGGTAGTGGACTTTATTAACTTTTGAAGTGTCATAAACTTTTTAATATAACTTATGAACTCACCAACTTTATGTTGACCGTTTTAAGCATGTATTCTCAGGTACTTGACTGTATGATTATTTGGAGTCTGCGTTGTGATATTTGGCATAGAAGTCGTTCTCTCGGATCAAGACTCGGATAATCATGACGTAACAGGCCCCAAAAACTAGTGTGCTTTCGCTGGGCCTATTTTGGGGGTGTTACAGATTGGTATCAGAGCCTTGGTTATAGAGAACTAGGTGTTATTGTATAGGCCTAGACTATAACTGATGCTCTAGTGTGTTTTATCATGTTATCATGCTCTTTCCGCTGCTATATGAATGTTCGTTTTTCATGTTTGCAATTTCTTTATCCGCTGCTGCATGATTGCTTGTTTTATCAGTTTGTGATTGCTTTATATGCTGATTGTTCCTTTTATCTATTTGGTAATTTCTATAATATATCTTATATTATATATGAGCTCCTTGTTTGATACGTATTTTGCGCACGTATTCGCTCGTCAATATTTCTTTTCTTCCGCTTATGATTTTGGACGTCTACTTACTAGACACGACTCATACACTTTGCTTTTTGGTATTTTAATTTGATATCATTCGGATAGTTTGCATGTCTGAATGGTGCTGGTGGGACTCGAATCAAGTTAATTATGATTTCATATTTAGATGGTATGGGACGTCTAAATGGGAAATCATAAGCCACCGGACCAGAAGCTTATTTATGGTTCCGTATTGAGATGGAATGGGACGTTTGAATACGAAATTTATAAATAAACTGGCTGTAAACTCTCTTAGTAATATCTACTTTCTTAGATATTATATTGGTTTTATTGGTAAGCCTTGTCGGGAATATTTAAGTAAGATGGGCTATGAAATCTTCATTCAAACGAATTAGGACGCTTTTTCGTTTGAATAAAGAAATCATAGGTCACCGAACCATGATGTTATAAATTTTTACCTTACATGGATGAGGACGCTTATCGATGTAAATAAAAATTTATAAACAAGTGGGCTTAAGTGCATTCGACGTGACTCATTATTTATATTATTTTATTAATCCAGTTATGGAGCGTGTTCCTATTGGCTCACGGTTCGTCCGTACAATTTAATCTTTATTATGTCCTTTTACCGTTATCATATTTCATTTTTGACGAATGATTTCTCAAACTTCAAATGAATCGTGAATTGTGGCACAAATTTTTCCGAATGAACATCGATCGACGTGAGCTTAACCAACTAACTATAGTTAACCTTATATCGACTTTTCATAGTTGACGACTTGCTAGATTATCCGCTTTTCATTGTCGTTTAGTTGTTCTATGAACTACTACCGCGTTTTCAGATTGACTTGCCAAACCTTTCTGATAAATGCCAACTTTACATGTTCCTTTTCGACATTCTTGACGCTTCTCAACCTAGTAACAACGATCGAGTTTCGAGGATGAAACTCAAAATAACACGTGGATGATGTAACACCCGAGAAATTTTCGTGGCTCGTTAAATGACTATTTTACCCCTTTAACCTTTTATTTAGTCAACTATGTGGTAAATTGCTATTTATTCGAGAAGCGTTCCCTTATTTTGTGAAATAACGTATGCTGGCTTGTATCATGTTTTGACTGTGCTCAGTCTGGGTTGCTGTGAACACTGTGAGTGTGTCACTATTGGTTGTGTAAATTATTAAGATAAATATTCAAACTCATCTAAAAATTTAATTCTTATACGTGTGTATAATCTGTGTAGGATTTACCTGAGCCGCGCTACGCGAACTATCTGTAATTTTACTGTTGATTTCTTATCTATACGAATAATTATTCGCAGGAAATTCTTGCTATAACTAATTTATTTACGTATCACACGATTTACGTAACTATATGTCATTAATTATATTTATATGACACGTGCGATCGAGTTCAACTATTATTTTTTTTAAATTATATCGGCGTTAATCGTCTTCATGTACGATCACGAGATACACGACCCCTCCGCCTACCATTCACAAAACTTAAGCATAGTTGCATTTCTTTTGTTCAACTACACAAAATCACTTTTAAAAGTGTCTATCCTATGAAATAAAATAAATGCTTTTCTACAACATATGACATCTAGCACCTAAACTACATATCTTTTGTTATGCCTAGGATATTCTTTCATTTTCCTCACCGAGACACCCACAATACCTCACTTTTGAATTTCAAAATTTCAACAACTTTCCTATGGTTAAGACTAGTACCCTCCTTACAATTTTGCTACAGGCCGATTGTTTTGGTCCCCCCCCCCCCATCATACATTATACATGCTTACTACCGTCTACCAACATCCCTCACATTCCTTCCCAGGGATAAACACAGAGTCTATCAAACTCATTCATACTTATTTTCAACATTCACTCTCACTTCCACCATAAGCCATCAAATCTCATCATTCAACCTCCATTTTATTCAAATAATACAACTCCATTATCACAAAGATGTTCGCTATTCCTTCTAAAAACTCGTACAACCGTTAACTAAACACATCTATTCACAAAACACCACCATTTGGATATCATTACGGGGCTACGTCGTCCGAGGGTTACACATACGTGAAGTGGGTACGGGTGTTGTCGACGCGAGTACAAGACGACGTGGGTCTTCTCTTCGAAGGCGTTTGAAGTTTCTAGCTGTCGTCGACGTGAGTACAAGAGGACGAAGGTTCCATTCGTTCACGAAATGGGTTTCTTGGGGTTCTTAATTTTAGAGCGAGTTTTATTGGGTTGTTCGTGGGTTTCATCCTTGACGTGGGTTCCTAGTTTGCTTGTCGTGCGCATCGTTACCATACTAACGAGTCCATTAAGGTTACCTCGCGTCCCCTTTCATCTTCATTTCTTTTCTCTTTCTGCGTCCCTTTTTCATGCATATATGTCATCACCTTACCACTGATATTCAGAAATTAAACATGCGAAACATAAGCTTTAAATCTACAAGATTTCAGAATCATTTGAAATGAGTTCCACGTTTTGAACAGTGTCTTTAAAAAAACCCACGTTGGTACATGTTTTGGGTATGTGTCGAGCTAAATGGGTATGCGTCAGAACCGGGTTTTTAAGTCGTGAATACACACAAGAATATGTGAGACGAGGGTTGAATTTGGTTGAAATCTTGTGAGTTTTGTCATGGGTTTTGTTGTGAGTTTTAATGTGAGTCGTGACTCATGAGAGTTTTGTGAGTGTCTTTGTGAGTTTGATGCGAGATGAGTGCAGCGAGTCGAGTTTTGGTTGCGTCAAAACGGAATTTTGAGGGTACTGTTGTGAGAATTTGATGAGAGTTTTGCTAGAGATTGTTAGAGATATGTCGTGTGAGTTGAGTGAGTACTATTTGACGTTAATGACTACAAAACTAATGGAGTCTTCTGTTTGTACCGAGAGAGAAATGGGTGAAATAGGATATAACATGTTCTGATAACTATGATACACATTGATGTGTCTTGCTTCCTTCATCCAAACCGACGCAACCCTTGATGTTTTTATAAAAGTGTGGTTTTAAAAGTATGACACGAAGCCCCTTTTTGACCGACCCTTTCCTACTCCTATTTTGGGTGATTGTCACGTGGGTAGGGTATGAAAAATGTATTTTTATCCAATGAAACATTTTGTTTGGGAGCATGACTATTTTTAAAAGTCTATTACTTTATGGCCAGGTATATTTAAACAAATGAGGTTCACGAGTTGTGTATTGTTCATGCTACATTAGACAGGGTCTAGGCATCATTTAGTTAGTGAGGTCACGGCTTGGATTCCAGAGCGATAATTTAGTTTAACTAGCGTGCGTTTAGTCTTTTAAAATTGGGTAATTTAAAACGACGTCGAAAAGCTATCGAGATTTTATCAGAATTAAAGTTATATTTCTTTTTATTATTAAAGGTTTAGTTAAATGTTATTGTAACTAACGCTCTTGAGCGCGTGCTCATTTTTATAAATTAAATTTGTGGTAAGGGTTGACATATGCGTATGACATTCATTGTTTCTTGCATTCTAGATTGTAACTCAATCTAGTATTATTTTAGGTTGCATCTGCGTGATCTGATTCTATGATCATTATTCTCTTGCTGTGATAGCTTGCATCGCTGAGGTGAGTTCATACCCCCCCTCTTTCTATTTTCGGAATCTCGTTATAAATGTTTTAATCTCTTTTGGGGGAGATGCATGCTTGTTGATGTCAAATACGTGTTTATACATTCGATGATTGTTTGTGTTACATACGTGGTTATACTTTTTAAGTATTGTTAGAGATACATACGTGGTTATACCTTGCTAGTATTGTTTATGCTACATATTGTGAATATGTGAGTGAGCCATTGCTTCTGCGTTATATGCTTAATCTATTTGGGAGAGATAATGCTTTGTTATTTGCTTATGGATGCAACTGTACTTGTATAAGAATACTTTGCTGAGATATTGTTTATCTATGAGATAATGCTTTGTCACTTGTTTGGACGCAAAATGTGCTCTCGTTGTATACTTCGTTGAAGTTGGTTTATGGATATGCCTAAGTAGCTTTAACCCACGTTCTTCTTAGTCCCCTTCATGAACCGTTAATCACTTCTGGATGACCGGTAAAGTGAACCTGATGTTATGGATAGATCTATTGAGGTTTTGGCAACCTCCGTCCGGGGATTTGTAAATCGCCACTGCCAAACGGACGTATACCATTTGATGTTGTGCTAGGTGGTCTTGGGTTAGACACCTACTGGGGAAACTTGTATTTCATGCACGCGATGTTTCGGCGTACTTGCCATAGTTCGGTTTCATGAGCTTAGTGCTATCATAAACACTATGTTGTACCCAATATGCTTGACGTCATATCTCCCATGATGGTCATGCATATCTTATTTATGTTTTTGCGGTCCATTGCTTGCTATGATTCTGAACTTGAATTGCTCTAGTGATCCATCTTACTATGATGTGGTATTGATCTTGATTGTGAACCTTGATATGATTCTTGCATGTGAATTTTGTTCTGATCTCGTATTGATCTTGAAATGTGAATCTTGTATGATCTTGATATGCTTCTTATACGTGATCTTGATATGAATTGTGCATGTGATCTTGATATGAATCTTGCATGTGATGTTGATATAAATCTTGAATATAAGCTGAATTATTTTGTGTTGGATGTAATGCTTTTGGCTAAATGTTGTTATATGACTGAACTTTGTGGTAAACGTTGCTTTTGTTACGAAACTCTGGATTTCTAAATGCTTTTACGATACTACTTTTGGTAGTGGACTTTATTAACTTTTGAAGTGTCATAAACTTTTTAATATAACTTATGAACTCACCAACTTTATGTTGACCGTTTTAAGCATGTATTCTCAGGTACTTGACTGTATGATTATTTGGAGTCTGCGTTGTGATATTTGGCATAGAAGTCGTTCTCTCGGATCAAGACTCGGATAATCATGACGTAACAGGCCCTAAAAACTAGTGTGCTTCCGCTGGGCCTATTTTGGGGGTGTTACATAGGAGGTGAAGGAGGCTGGGTAGAAGTTGAAGGAATCTCGGGTCCTTGTTTATCAATGGTGGGCAGAGAAAAAGAAGGTCCCTCGGTTGTCTTACCTCTCTTAGTAGTGATGGCATTCACATTAGCCCTAGGGTTGGTTTCGGTGTTAGAAGGGAGAGCACCTTGGGGACGAAGGGTTTGTAACATTTGCATAAATTTCCTATCCGTGGAATCTTGTATTTCTTTAAGCTTACGGTCTTGCTCATTAAGTTTTTGAAGATCCAAGTCCATTTGAGGATAAGACATATTGAACCCTTGATTATTGAACCCTTGATTTGGAAAACCTTGATTTTGATATTGTTTGTAATTTTGAAAGCATTGATTTTGAAAACCTTGGTTATTGAACCCTTGATTTTGATTATTAAACCATTGGTTTTGACCTTGAAAATTCCCTTGATTTGGATTGCAACCCCTTATAGAACAAGGTTTTTTTTCTTTTTACATTTCCTATAGAATAATATTTTGATGGACAAAAGATGAGAATAGAATATCTCTAAAAAACTTGGGAAGTTTCCTTTCTCTTTCTTCAAACTTGCGGGTTATGTTCAACTTGATAATTATCATTATCATAGAAGATAACATAAATTATAAAAATATATATACTTTGTTAAGTATAACCTTTTTATAGAATTAACGTAATTTTATTCATAATTATTTATGAGAAAACCAAGAAATAGGGATATCTTACTTTTCATATACAAGTATGGAATAACAGGATTTGATGAGAAATACAACTTTTATTTATTAACAACTTGTCAGTTTATACTTACAGGACAAGCTTCACTGTTAACATAAAAGAAAAGACATAAAGTTGAAATTATTTTTCAACTTTTAGTCTAATGTATTTATCTCTCTTTCTAACGTTCTTTGATGGCATCAAAAAGATTTTGTAGGTTGGCTCTATGTCTAATTTGAATGTCCTCGATGACTAGTTCTAGATTAGAAATCTTCAGTCGAGCTTGAACAATTTCTTCATCGTGTATCATCTGTCTTCTCTGTAACTTGGCTTTAATTTCTTAAAAATCTTCTTCTAAATTCTCAAAATCTTGTTGTATAATTCTTTGGCCTTTCCTATGCCCTGCAAGTTTATCTTCAAGATCTTAAATACGCTCGGGAGGAACTTCTTCCATATAGGGTATGATATCTTTAATTTTTTGTTCATAAGTAGTTTTTGGGTAAGTTTTGTGACATAGGTGAGGTACATTAATAGGGTAAGGTGATGAAAAGTTTTGTTGTTGAGGTGTAGAATTTATTTCTTCATTATACGCTCGTATAACTTGCATATAGGGGTCGTCATTAAAAGGTAAAACCGCTTTGGGATTTTCTGATCTTTGGGTGTATTTTTTGAAGTATCATAAGAGTTATTCATCGGGAGATTGGAAATAACTTCGGGGAATTATCAGGAGTACTTGTAGAATGCTTGGTTGTGGTAAAATACGTCCTTTAGGAAAAGGAGCGTAAAAGCGGAAAGTATTAAGTGTACGTTTAGGAAAACGTAAACACTAATGACCCTTATGAAGTTCGTTTCCCAAGGAAGTATATGTGTGTGAAAAACTTGTTAAATGTTTGTGATTAATGATTGGTTTAGAAGGGGATGAGAAAAGAAGATGACGAAGACGTGAAAATTACTATTACAATGACAAAACGTAAAACCGTAAAAACTACAAAAATAAAAATTAATTCTAAAAATTACCAAAAATTCACCAAAAATCAAAATAAATAAACTAAGAGTTTACCAATGATCAAAACTTTTTCAAAACTTTTAAATAATTAAATATTCAATTTTTAAATGCTAATTAAAGCCCTAAAAACCAAATAAATTATCAAAAAGCCCAAATAAAGATTTTTCAATTGGTAAACCTCTAAAATGACCTAAAAAGATTAAAAACTATTTTTAGAAATTTTTAAACTAATAAAAACTATTTAAAATGATTTAAAAACTATTAAAACTTAAAATAATTATAAAAATTAAATTAAAAGTGATGAAATTATTCTAAAAGTTGCTAAATTCCTATTTTAATGTATTAAAGCTAAGAAAAATGTAAAAAGTTGAAAAATGTGAAATTCGAAAAATAATAATAAAATAATATTAAAATAATATTAAAAATCCAAAAATAATAAAAAATTCTAAAAACTTGCAAACTAGTTTATTTTAACCTAAATAATCAGAAAATCAAAGTGAAATGACCAGAATACCCCTATTGGGCCCTCAAATGGGCCAAAACCAAAAACAGTCAACCCTTAATGGGCTTTTTGGCCCAAAAAGTCAAACTTGGCCCAATTGACTTGGAAAAGCCCTATCTGACTCAAAATTTAATTCTAAGAACAAAACTCTAAAGGCCCAAAAGCTGAATGTGAGCTTATCACAGCTTAATAAGTAAACAACTTATCCTTATTGGGCTTTTTAGCCCATTAAGCAATAAGCTAATGCCATAAGCTCTAATTTGACACACAACCTTCTTTTGGGATGCTTATGATATCTGTAAAAAGAAATTTTTAAAATGCACACTCAATAAGCCAGAAATAAGCAAAGTAATATTTCACTAAAAGACAAAATAGTCGTTTTTGAGAAATAAGGTACCTCAGGACTTGATTCAACTTGCAAAAGATCACAAATGGACTCAATAAGCCAAAACAATCAACAAAATTCCAATAAGCAAAACCAATAAGCCAGAATAAGCCAATAAGCACTTATGAAAAAGTCAATTAAGTTGGTTTTCTAGTCAAACCCTAAAGTCAACCCACCAAATGCTCCAGTATGAACAAATGGGTCAAATAATGAGCACCTATTACAAAATCCAAGTTGCTGCTGGTTAAAATAAGCTATTATAGCTTATTGATAAGCTGAACCCAATTTTACACTAGCAGTGGTAACCAGCAGGGGAAAGGAGTTCCCACTGCTTTGACTATTTGACTAAGCTTTTAGAGAGTTCTAGTTGGATTCAATTGGAAACAAAGGCACCCTTGTGATCAGTGAACCACAAAGAGTCAATAGCAACAAGAAAATCCAAATTTGGTTCACACAATAAGCCACAAATGATCAAACAGTCACCAGATACCACACAGACATGGAAATAAGCAGTAGCACACTTAATAAGCAGATTTAGACTGAATAAGCCAACCAAACTCAACAGGATGCATACACAAGCTACATTAATTATGAATAAGCACAAAGCAACTTGAATCAAACATTGAATCAAAGTAAACAACAAGATTAAAGCATACAAAGTTACTGAGGAACAAAGTGCATATGTAGAAACAAGTTTGCTGATCTATTTGACACTTGATCCAATTTCAAGCAGTCAAATCTCTTTCCCTGGTGTAATTAACTAAGGTTTAGCACTTGTTAGCCCTAGCCTAAGCTTAGATCTAGGTTTCCTCAAAATCCTAGCTAATTTTACCAAGTATCCAAGATTTTATACCCTATTTTGTGAATCTAGGTGTTTCAAACCTTCAAACCTGCAAACAGATGAACAATAGCAACCAAATAACAGATACTAACACTTGCAAACACAATACCACAACTTAGCAAGCCACAAATCTAAATCATGCAGTTGATCCAAACACCCCTTAATCAACTACTTAACAAAGCAACTTGTGATTTCTACTAATAACCTACTGATTTTAATGATCAAAAACACCTACTAGATAGCAACTAACAGAATCAAACTCAAAAATCACCAGCACAAACACAACAACACAAAATCAAAGCACCAAATCCAAAACAGGCAGAAACATAAAGATTTGAGAGGAATCTTAACAAGAGGTTATACCTGCCCTCCACAACATCCTAGGAGGGCCAGCTATGCTCCTTGGACCTTGTTGAACAACTAGAACAAGACCAAGGTACTTCAAAGAAGAAGATCAAAGCCTGCTGATGTTGAAAGTAGAACAAGGCTTTGATTATGATATGTCTTCAACACAAGCAGCAAACAACTCAACCAAAGGCTTAGAACTCTTCCCAGGCTTGGTGTCAACAAGCTTGAAGGAGCTCAAGGCTTATGGCTAAGGGTTAGTACACAACAATAAGCAAAAATCAGAAACTAGGATCTCAAGGCTTTTGAACCTTGAAAGCATTATGAACCAAGACGTGCCTTAACCACAAGATTAAGGAAGGTCTTAACAATCAAATGGAACTCAGATTTAGGCTATTCTAACACCAACTTTTAATCAAATCAAAAAGAGAATTCAAAATTTTCAGAAACTCAAATTTTATTAACTTAAAAAGGAATTACAAAGATTGATAGCCTAAAACTGGAACAAAGGGACTCTCACATGTTGAGGTCTCCTTTTATAGGCAAATGCCTGGCTAAACACTATTCACAAACCCTAGCAACTGAATTTCCTATTCTATCCTTGCAGAACCTTCTAGGTGTGTTGCCAGCTGGTTTGGGAGAATCCTGGACGTTTGTTGAGTGCTTAGTGACCAAGTAATGATTTGCAGCCATTGATTTTGCCAAGTCATGATCAAATGCCAGGTGTCGTATTGTGAGTGGGGATGGGGGTATCATTCTGGTAGTGGGATTTAAGATTTTTGGTGTGGGATGTGATTGAGGTGATGTGAATCACACGTGGGTATAACCAATTTTGATTTCCCCTTTGTTTTCCTCCCTTTTAATCCTGGGTAAAAAGTGTTCTTGACTGGTAAAAATCTAAACAGTAATTGTTACCCGCTTTTTTAGGAATTCAAACTTTGGGATTTGGCAGTTTTGGTCCTTGAGTTTTGGAAAAAGTTGTATAGCAAGTTTATTTTGCAATAAAACGTGTTTCCTTTGTTTTTTAACTTTCACAACTTGGCAGTTTTGGCACAAACTTTTGGAAAAAGGTTTCAAAGGGTTGTTTTTGCCATTTTGAGATATTTCAAGGGCTGATCTTGGACAATCTTGATCTTCAAAGTTCTTCAATGTAACTTTGACTTCATGAGGGACCATTGTTGGCAATTTGGAATTGTTGAGGGACTAATCTTGCCATTTCTTCAAAGTAGAAGGACCTTTTGTGTAATTTTGACAAACTTAAGGGACCAAACTTGTAATTATCAATACACAAGGGTTTTAAGTGTCATTTCTTCATTCATTGAGGATCAAACTTGCACATCTTTAAGTCTCAAGGATAAATGTTGAATATTCCATGATCTAGGGCCCGGTTCTTTGTACGGCTTCGTTTCTCGTGTCCGTTTTTCCTTGTATCTTGTGATCTTTTGTCTTTTTCACGATATCCATACCTAAAGTACACAAGTAAACAAACACAAGCATATATATGGTATTTTATGACATTTTTATGCATTAAAAGCCCAAAAGAATGATGAGATCATGTATAAATGCCATCTCATCAATGCTCATCTTGAGAATCCGATAGGATGATAATAGGAGGAAGATAGGGATACATATTTCTGGAGACGTTAAATAATTCTTATTGTATATTTAATATAGTAGTACTTACTCATAAGTATAATATTTATACTTACACATAAATATGGTATCTTTACACATTATTCTGAAGAGTAGCAAGTATAGGCATTTACATCACTCTTGTAGCAGCACTGACTTTTGGCACGGAGGACTTTCTTGAAATTATTTTAAAGTAGTTATAGTCGAGAATTTATTTCTTGTTCTCTATAACCATGGCTCTAAGTACCAATCTATAACACCCCATTTTACCTCTACGCAGCGAAATATTGATCTGTGTATTACTTCATGGTTCACAAGTCATAATAATAGAAAAACAACTCAAAAGAGTAACAAAAATAACTTCCTTTATATATCATTGAAAAATCAGCGTTTTACATTGTGATACCCTAGAACCGAGGTCACTAACATTACCCTAAATTACGCTAATTTTTGAAATTTTTAATAAATTTTAATTGCTATATATTTTAGTATTTTGGTTGAAACCGATGTTCGAGGTTATAATTTTGACGATTGACGATTTAAGAAGGACGATGACGAATACGATCCCGATGGATGCCCAAATTTCTATAATTATTGACGTTTTATCGATAATGTAATTTTTCGAGAATTTTACTTACGGTTCGTGTTAAGTCGAGTCGGGTGAGTTTTATTGCTTTCCGGGTACATTTAAAGTATCCCAAAAGTATTTTGGAGTGTTTGGGATAATTTCCGACTCCCGTAAAATTTTCTAAAATGACTAGTGAGTCAATCCCGCAAAGTTTTGGTGTCATTTTTGCTTAAGGCCAAAAGAATGCTAAAATTGCACTTAGGTCCTTCCTATTTCACAAAAAGGGACTAACACAACACACACAAAACACTTTACAAAAAAAATATCAAACACCCCCTCCCTCTTGTTCTTAGGCCGACGGCCAAACCCACCAAACCACCACCACACCATTTTTTTTTGAGTTTTGATCCATTCTAATCATAGACCACCTTCTAAAATCATCTAGTGAGTGTTAATCCATGCTCATTTCACACATGCATTAACAAAAATTCATCCAAAAATTTCAAGATTTTTCAAATTCTTTTTGATGTTAATTGGGCATTTGCATGTTTAATTCATGCTAAAAGGATGTTAGAACACCAAACAAATCAACCAAAATTAATTTGGTTGGTGGGTTTTGATCACCCAAACCCCACGGCTCAATGGGGGGTGTTTGGGGATCATGGTGGTTCATGTTTTGAGCTTGATTCTATGTTTAATATCATGTTTTTAGATGTTGTAGATGGGTACATTTACTTGCATGCTTGTTTTTAGGATTTTAGTTTTATGAGGTTGATGATCAATAGGGGTTAGGGACTGAAAACATTGTTTGGTTGTGATTAGGGATGCTTAGGATGATGTCTAATGATGATAAATGGGTTTGGAAACGAGCGTTAGTGTGATTTTGGTATGGTTGATTTTAGGCAGAAAGTTTAAGGCATTTTCGTAAAAATTATTTTGAAAACAGGTCTTGTGGATAGGATAGATTTGTAGAGCATCTTCTTAGCTTCGATTTTATATAAGGTAGAGCTTACGACTCCTAACGAGTCAAAAGTTACGACGTTTTTTAATTCGTGTACCGGGAGATGAAAACCGTCATAATCCGAAATTATGCTTGGTTTTAGGTCAAATCCCGGGGACTATAAGTCTAGTTTGGAAAATGGTCAAGGGCTGAATTTTGGTGTCAAACCTGCACATTTGAGTCTATTGTAGGACTTAGGTGTCAAATGGGTCAATGGAGTATTTTAAACGGGTTAAATGAGTCCGACTTGGTCAAAGTACAATTTCAGTCCGAAAAACGTAGTTTTGGAAAAGTGTTGAGTAACGGGTCGTAGAAGTAAAAATTTTTGTTGGGATTAAATATGTGTTTTCTACAGGTCTTATAGTATTTTTGAGAATTTTGTAAAATTTTATAAAGATGGTTAAGTATAGTAAAACAGTCCGTACTTTTGGTAAGTATCGGCGAAAATGAGTAAAAATGGATAACGTTAATAATAAGGACAAATGGTATGAAACGAGTAACGCTTGTTGTTTTGTTTTGGCGTGAGTTGTAATTGTCACAAGTGACTAGTATTTATGTATTTTATACAGTACCATAAGGTTTTAAAATGAGATTACTCATTACGCATTATTTGGTTTGATAGGTGTTGATTTACCCGGGCATCCGTATCGTCGTCAGTGACCGTCTTTCGAACTATCGACTACTTGTTATATAAGGTGTGAATTTATAGCCTCGATTATTATTATTTCAAACTGTTTTACCCGCGAGGGAAATGCATGCTAGTTTTCAAAATGAACATATGTCATGAATGATTGTTGGACCCGAATGTTGCCTTTGAAATTGTGTTGAGTACCTAGTTGCAAAAGTCCCTAAATTCATGAACTATTAACTATTGTTTAGTCCTAGTGTGGATTAGAAATAGCCGCTTATACAAAGTGATAGTACTATGGGGTTGACTACCCTATCCGAGACGAGGGCTAGTACGTTGATACCCCCTGCGGACGGATAATTTGTGATAAGAGATAAGGTATAATTGCAACTGATGCCTTAGTAGGGGCCTTGGTTTCATCTGAATCACGCCGGTAATTATTACGCGTGTGATTGAGTTAACGGTTTAGTGTCATGAGCTTAAACACAATTGCCAGTATCTTGAATATAGATTGTTTGATCGACAATTCTATGAATGATCGTGAATGGTTTTTATTTTACATATGTTCAAAATGAATTGTAAAAACCTATGAATTCCACTCAACGTTTTCGTTGACCAAATTTAGCATGTGTTTCAGGTAACCGCTGAAGTGTAGCATGGAGCGTGCATGGGATGGATGTTGTGTGTATGGCTTGGAGTCTGCTTGTTTTTCCTCCCGTTATTACTTAAACATTTTTAACTTTAATGTCATGTTGTTGTGAAGACTGTAACTTTTGGGTTGAGATTCATGGGGACCGAAAACGCAAAACTCTGTTGTATCAATTGGGGTTGGAAAAATCGTAGACATGTATCTTTTAACAATTTTTAATTTAAGTTTTAAATTGACGTCTCTTTGGAGTCGTTCGATATATCTTGTGTGCGATGATAACTGCCTAGCAACCAAATGTTGTAGTTCCGCTACGCATAGCATTTGGTGGGGTGTTAGATACATTTTAAGGTTCCCAAAAATCTAGAATAATTTCAGTCCTGTGCCACTTCATGCCATCCTCGTGCTGCTTCATTATAACTATCTTTAAAACCTTAATAATATGCTTAAAATCAACACAATGGTTGAGTGAATTCATAGGTTTAAAATCATTTTAAATACAAGATCATTTTTTCTTGAGCAACTTTTTATTTGCTCACATAAAACAATTTATTATTATTATTACTTCACTAGCTCATGCACTGCTACTAGACATACCAGAACCCAACAAAAATACCTTATGGATGCAGTCTGCCAAACTCTTGTATTAGTTAAATAAAGTGTATCCGTTTAGCCTAGATCAGAGCGATCAGCATTCCAGCAAGTGCGACTTGCCCAGATAGGGGATGTCAGTCCCTAAATAGTAATATTCACAATATTAGCGTTCAATAAATGATTAACGGTCATGATTAAAAAGGGACTTTTAAAGGCAGCAGTAAACATAGTGTCAGTAATTATATCCGAGAAGCATACCAAAAATACTTGTATTCCATTTTAACATACATCCCCCTCACGGGTTTTCAAATCATTTATAAATTAGATCTAGTGAGGCTATGAACTCACCTCGTATCCATAGAGTCTGAGTTATAACAGTTTTGTTTATTCTTCAAATAAACAGCTTGATCACACAAACTACAACTTGATTTTATAAACAATAGCTTGATCCCACACAAACCTAGATTAATACATTGTGTATAGTATCAAGTCTTTAATCTTTTATTTAATCTCCTTATGTATTGGTTATATTTTATTTATCCCATATTTGGTTGTAATTCCATTGTTCGGGCCATTATACTCAGAATCCATTCTATAAACGTTTGAGGAGTGAGGTCATTTTAAATCGTAAACCCAACCACTCAGTCAGAACGTAATA
Source organism: Glebionis coronaria (assembly GCA_025667525.1). NCBI lineage: Eukaryota > Viridiplantae > Streptophyta > Magnoliopsida > Asterales > Asteraceae > Glebionis > Glebionis coronaria. The sequence continues at coordinate 273,433,317 of CM046882.1, read as the reverse complement.
TCGAATTATCTCTTACCTCTCTCTAAAACTTTCTCTCTATAACTTAAAACCCTAAAGTATTTTATTAAGAATCATCATCTTATTTAGATCCAACCATGGGATCTGGAATTTTATTTTAGATCCTTGTTCTACTATTCATTATAATCAAATTGATATATCATTTCTCCATAAAATCATTCTTATTCAACATTTTAAATCCATTTTATTAGTGGGTTTTACTGTTCGTATTTTTCCCTCTTTCTTAAACCGTTCATAATCATTTACATCAAACCTTCCTTAACCTCGTACTGATCCTTATGTTTCATGTCTGAATCACAACAAAACCCTATGGTTGTTCCACCTCTGGTGGTGGTTAACCCACCTAGTAGGAAATCAAACAGGTCTCTTAAACCTGTGAAAACTACTAGGAATATGAATCCTGATGCTATGAATACCATGAAGTTTATGGATAAATACTTTATGTCTAACTCCACAGGTGTTGTATTGAAAAAAGGTGTTAGTACTCGCTCTAGTGCTAAAGTGGGTGAGGATGATGATTATATAGATGAGGTGAGTGGTGAAGTGGGTATTATTGGTAATGGAGATTTGGGCAAAAATGCATCAATTAACTATGGGGAGGAGACTATGTCTTTTTGGGGGCCAAATAAGGAGAATATTGATGTTGAAGAAAATAGGGGTGAATCATAGAGTGTTGTGTTAAATGGGGTAAGCAATATAGCTAGTGATGTTCCTGGTACGTTTGTTGATAAGGTTTTAGTTGCTAATGATAAGGAATTAAATGATAAGCTTAATAGTGTCCGTAGTGAGATGCCGGTTCCATTTAGTGATAATCACGTTTTGAATCCTGAGGTTAATAGTGCTGTTAAACCTAGAAGCCCTACTAAGGTTAGCTTTGGTGGAGTTAAGAAACCTGGAATTTTGAAAGTTAATGCTAGGGATAGTTCTAGTGGTATTAAGGCTGTGTCGAATTTTGAAGTTAGGGAAGGAAGTAAGGCTAATGACGTGACTAAAAGTGATAAGGATAATGTGGCGAAGAAACCGTTTTCTTTCCTTACTGCTGTTACAGGTAGTTCTGTTACTAGCAATAGGAAGCTTTCTTTCTTTCCTAGTACTGTTAATAGTGCGGGGAAGGAGGTGGCTGCTTTGGACTCTGTGATGGTGGATGCTAATGATAGATGGGGATTAACATTAATTGGTCATTTTTTAGGATATCGTATGAGCTATAGTGATCTTATGGGAAATTTAAGAAGGATTTCGAGACCATATGATCTTGATAAAATAATTATGAACAATAGTGGGTTATATTTCTGTAAGTTCAAGTCGGCTGATGGAATGCAAAATGTTTTAGAAAATGGTCCTTGGTTGGTTGATAGTAAACCATTTTTTGTTCAAAAATGGGAGCCTGGTCTATGTTTGCCAAATCCTAGATTATCTAAAGTTCCGTTATGGGTTAAAATTTTTGATGTTCCTTTGGAAGCATGGAATGTGGAGGGTATTAGTAGAATTGCAAGCAGGGTTGGAAATCCTATTAGTATGGATAGGATGACGGCTGAGATGTGTGATAATGCTTATGGTAGTGCTAGTTTTGCAAGAGTTTTAGTTGAAGTTGATGCTAATGATGGATTAATTGAGGAAGTGGAGGTCTGGTATGAGAGTCTTAACAAGTCTATGATTCTTAATGTTGAGTATGTTTGGAGGCCACCTGTTTGTGAGCATTGTAAAATATTTGGCCATTCTTCAAAGAGCTGTCAAGACCATGAATCATCTATTCAAGAGAAGGAGAATTTAAAGAAGGACGGTTCTACTACTGCTGGTCCAAGTGTCCCTATTTCTACTCGTAAACATGTTAATGAATCTAATTATGGTAATAGATGGAAAACAGTGAACTATAGAAGGGGTGGTTTTAGTAACGCTGGTAGAGGTGGGCCTATTAATGGTGGTAGAGGTAGTAATGGTTATGGTGGCAGAGGTGTAGGTGGTAGAGGTGGATATGTGAATAATGGAGGGATGAATTATAGTAATGTTAGCAAGCAATCTGATACAACTAAGGTTAATGAGCAAGGTGACATTGGTACTAAGCAGATTGTGAAGGAAAGTAGATTAAAAGAGGGTGTTAGAATTAATAATGATAATAGTGTTAATACTAATATACAGCAAAGGAAGGGAATTCATAACAATAAAGTTAATAAAGAAAGGGGTGTGGAAGTGATGAGTTCTGAGAATAGGTTTAATGTGTTAGCTAGTGAAGATAGTTCTGAAGAATTAGAAAACTGGAAGAGTTTTGTCATAAAATTGATACTATGTGTGATGCTGGTATGGCGGTTAGTAATGATACAAAAAGGAGATGGTCTATTATAGAGATTGAATATTATGAAAAGAAATGGAAGGAATGCAATATTGATATGGTCTCGCCTGAAGATGTCCTTAAGAATAATATAGCAGAGTTAAATGATAAAATTTTAAGTGGGAAGGAGAACATTATTGAAAAGGCTACTATTGTTGCTAAGCGTAGAGTAATAAATGAGTGTGGAGGTAGGAATAATAGTGATGCTTTCAACAAGTTTTTTGCTCAAGCTCAGCAAAAGGAGGTGGATAAAATCAGTAAATTGTAATGGGATAGAGGTGTAGCTGTGGTTGATTTATTTAGTCTTTCTGGACAACCATTGTCTGATGAAGTTAAGGCGTCTTGGTCTACTGATATGGTGGATTATTTTTGCCGTGATCAGGAAGGGATAGATAGTGATAGAATTAATGGGCATTATAATGAAGTAGAGCATGGTGGGAATGCTATTGCTGAGTTTATTGCCCAAGAGGAAATTACGAATGTTAATGATATTTCTATGACAGATGTGCAAGGTGGGGTTTCCTCAAATCATTATAATTTTAAATGATAGGTAATCTTGCTGCTTGGAATGTTAAGGGCATGAATTCTACCCTTAGACAAAATGAAATTAAGAATTTAATCCAAAGAAATAAAATTAGTATGTTAGCTATTATTGAGACTCAATTAAGGAAGAAGTCGGTAAATTCTGTTTGTAATGAAGTCTTTGGTAGTTGGAGTTGGGTTTCTAACTCGGTAGATAGTAGGAAGGGTTGTAGGATTGCTGTTGGTTGGGATCCGTTTGTTTTTAGAGCTAAGTTGATTTCTCAGTTTGGTCAAGTTATGCATTTTGAGGTTATTCATCTTCACAGCCAAATGAAGGTGTATGTGTCGTTTATTTATGGGGAAAACAGAGAGAATAGCCGGAAACTCTTGTGGAAGAATTTAATGGATTATAGTGTTTCTATTGGGTCTCTACCATGGGTTTTGTTAGGAGATTTTAACGTTTCTTTATATTTTGAAGAAAGTTCTAGCTGTTTTAAAGCTAGGGATAATGGTATGGAAGATTTTAAGGAGTGTGTTAGGATGCTAGAACTGGAAGATGTGAATAGCTTTGGATTTCATTACACTTGGATTGAAAAGCGAATAAATCCAGAATGTGGTATTTTAAAGAAGTTAGATAGGGTCGTGGGAAATGACTGTTTTATTCACAGATTTTCAGATTGTTATGCTAATTTCCTTCCTTTCTTGACTTCGGATCACTGTCCCGTTGTCCTTGTATTTCCTGATGCTAGGCCTTTGAAACCTAGATCCTTTAGATTTATGAACTTTCTTGCTGATAAGGATGGTTTTCTTTCAACTGTTAAGGACAATTGGTTTATTGATGTTAAAGGTTTTAATATGTTTGTTCTTGCTAAGCGGTTGAAGAACATGAAGAAATTTATGAGAAGGTTTAACAAGGATAATGGTAATGTTTTCGAGAAGGTTAAAGTTTTGAGAGCTGAGCTTATCAATGTTCAAAAGAGTCTTGATAAAAATTCTCATGATGTTAGTTTAAGAGAGGATGAATTTCTCTGGTCAAAGGCTTATAATGATGCTCTTATTGATGAAGAAAAGTTTTTGAAGCAAAAAACGAGAATAGAATGGTTAAGGGAGGGTGATAATAATTCTGCTTATTTTCATCGTATTTTGAAAGGTAGGTGGAATAAGAAGAGGACTGAAGTGATATATGATGGTGATGGTAAAGCTTTTCTTGGTAATGATATTCCTTCAATGTTTGTGGAGCATTTTTCAAAAAAATTTAAAGCTAGTGAGAATATTATTCTAATGGAAGACTGTGAGGGGTTATTTGTTAAGAAGCTGGATCCGGTTGTGGCAGAGTTCATGGTTAGACCTGTTACTGATAATGAAGTGAAAGATGTGATGTTTAGTATTAAGGATGACAAGGCTGCTGGTCCTGATGGATACACGTCTAAGTTCTTTAAGAAAGCTTGGAATATTGTTGGCCCGAATGTTTGTAGTGCAGTTAAGGAGTTCTTTTCTTTGGGGAAGATTCTAAGTGAGTTGAATTCTAATCTTATTTCCCTTGTACCTAAATCTGATGTTCCGTTTAATGTTTCTGATTATAGACCCATTGCTTGTTGCAATGTGGTTTATAAATGCATTAGTAAGGTTTTAACGAATCGTCTTAAAGAGAGTATTTCTGAGCTTGTTGATTCGAATCAGTGTGCTTTTATTCCGGGAAGACAGATTAGTGATAATGTCTTACTTCCTCAAGAGTTAATGGTTGGATACGACTGGAATAGCGGCACTAGAAAATGTGCTTTTAAGGTTGATATCAAGAAAGCTTATGATACTGTAGATTGGGGTTTTCTTAGGTCTAGTCTCTTGTATTTTGGCTTCCATGTTAAGATGATTGACTGGATTATGACGTGTCTGACCACTGCTTCGTTCTCTGTACGTATTAATCGGGAGTCTCATGGGTTTTTTAAGAGTTATAGGGGTCTTAGGCAGGTTGACCCTATTTCACCTTACCTATTTACTCTGGTCATGGAAGTATTAAATCTTATGCTTAAAAGACATATTAAAAATGATGGGAGGTTCAAGTATCATCTTGATTGCAAGAGGATTGGTTTGACTCACCTTTGTTTTACGGATGACTTACTTTTTTTCTGTCATGGTGATATTAACTCGGCTTGCATTATCAGAAGAGCTTTGGATGAGTTTAGTATGTGTTCTGGGCTTTATCCAAGTATTGAAAAAAGTACGGTGTTTTTTAGCAATGTTCCTGATGATGTGAAGGTTCAAATTTTGATGGCGCTTCCTTTTGTAGAAGGTACTTTGCCTGTCAGATATCTTGGTGTCCCAATGATGATAAAGAAACTTTGCAATTTTGACTGCAGAGTTCTTTTGGAGAAAGTCAAGAAAAGGATTTTAGATTGGAGAAATAAGCTTTTGTCTTATGCAGGTAAGCTTCAACTTATTGCTTCTGTTTTGTCTTCTGTTAATATATATTGGGCCTCGATGTTTGTTCTTCCAAAACATATCTGTGAGAGTATAGATAAAATGTGTAAGAACTTTATGTGGGGAATTGAACCAAATAAAAAGGGTATTGCTAGTGTTTCTTGGGAGGAGGTGTGTAAACCAAAACGCAGGGTGGTTTAGGATTGAGGTCTATGTCAATTATGAATGAGGCTCTTATGATCAAATACTTGTGGAATGTTATTAGTAATAAAGAGTCCTTATGGGTTAAATGGGTAAATGAATATAGACTTAGAGGTTCATGTGTTTGGAATCTTACTGCTTGGAAGAAAAAGGCTTGGACCTGGAGGAAAATTATGCATTTTAGGGATATGATTAAGAATTTTGTAGGATGTAAGATTGGTAATGGAAAAAGCTGTTTTGTCTGGTTTGATAAATGGCATTCACAAGGTCCTCTTAGTAAACTCATTTCAAAAAATTTCTTATTTCTAAAGGGATCAATTTGAACGATAAGGTTTGCAAGTGGACTGAGGATCGAAAATGGTTATGGCCAAATGATTGGGTTAACAGATTTAAGAGGGTGCTTGAGGTTCCTAGTCGTATCTTGAATGATACTGATGATAAATCTATTTGGCTAAACAAGAAAGGGGAAGTTGTCAATTTTAGCATAAGGGAAGTCTGTAATGCTTTAAGAGTGGATGGGCGTGTGGTTTTATGGTATAAGCATGTCTGTTTTACTCATTATATTCCACGACATGCCTTCATTTTATGGCTTGCGCTTAAAGGAAAGCTTAAGACTCAGGATAGGTTATCTAGATGGTTCACTCTGAATGATAATCTTTGTCCTTTATGTAAATCATGTATGGATTCCCATAGTCACTTGTTTTTCAGTTGTACTTTCTCAAATGACCTATGGAACAGGGTTAAGGTTTTAGCAAAAGTAGAAAATTTTTCGCCAGTTTGGGCTGAGATTGTGTCGGGATTATGTAATATCAAAGCTAGTAATTATGGATGGAGTATTGTTCAAAGATTAGTGGTAAGTGCTACTGTGTACTTTGTTTGGCAGGAGCGTAATTGCCTCTTGTTTGAGAATAGGTTTCGTACCTCGGATGTGGTTTTTAATATCATTGTTTCTACTATTAGACTAAAGCTTCTTTCCTTTACTGTCAAATGGTCTAGAGACACTGTTTTGATTTCTAGGCTTTGGAAGATTCCATGGCCGAATGTTAGAGGTAATGAGATTCTTCCAGATTATATGGATTGCGATGATAGTGCTTCCTAATTTTGAGTGTTTCCTCTTACTGCATAAGTGCGTGTATGACTTATGACAGTTGTTGGATGGGTTGTTATTATTTTACAGCTACAGGCTTTGGAGTTACTGGTCTTACTATTGGTATGGTGATTATCATATGGGTTATTTCCTTGTTACTTATGGTTGCAGTTTTTACTGGTCTGAAGAACCAAAGTTTCAGGAAAAACTTATTCGTTTTTTTCCCATGCTTTTGTCCTGTGTAAAATCCTTTTTGTTTTGTTCCCGTTATATGACTGTTCTATATCATGGTGAGTTTTTATGGTGGCTTGAAGGTTTTCTTGATGATGATATTGAGTTAGTATTGTGGAGGTATTGGGAGGACTTTTTGGTTGTTACGGGGGAGGTTTGATGTGCTACTAGTTGTCTTATAGATTGTGCTTGGGGGAGTATGTTAGGCCTTATAGAGCGTGCTGAAAGATGTGCCGTCTTTGCAAGGTTTAGCATTTTCTCTCTTTTGCCCTTTCTATTTTGAACAATTTTTAGTTTCCAAACCTGTTTTTGTTAATGCTTTGTCCTCCCTTATGTTTTATTATAACCTTGTATCTGTTTATTGTCGAGCTGATAGATATATAGGTTATTGCATCGTGAGAGGATTCATGTTTAGTTGTACTCTTTCCCCCTTCTATGGTTTCCCACTAGGTTTTACATAGTTGGGGGTTTTGAGGAGGCAATAAATGTGATGTGCTACACTTGCACCTCTCTTTTATTTCTGCATTTGGTCTGATGGCGTTTTTGAGTAGGTCTATTTTCCCTACTTAGCTTGCTTTTTACTTTGGGGTGGGGTTTTCCATTGGGATGGATTGGTTATTTTTTGGTCTCTTCCCTTTGTGGTTGAATCAAGAACAGCCATGGATTCTGAAGTGGTTTCCTCATCTTAGCTAAAAATCTAGTATTTTATTAGTAGTGACATGGATTGCAGGAGCTTGGTCTTATCTATGGGATCAAGATTTAGTGTTGGGAAGCAGCTATTTGTTCTTCTTTTAGTTGCTTAGCTTGTTATATCTGTGTAATGAACATGGATGTTGTCCATTGCCATTAACAGTTGTACTATTATTGAGTATGGGATTTGTCCATGCCAATTCTTTTTGTTGCTAGAGCTTGTTAGTATCTAATTTTTTTAAGCTTTTTAGCTTTGTACTTTGCCTTTGTGGCCATTTCTTAATATATTTTACCGTTAAGAAAAATAAAAAGAACGTAATATCAAGATGGAACATCTTTGTACAAAGATCCATACTAACATGATACTTTTATTACTTCCTTAAATTTATAATTAATCTTATTTTGTTTCAAAATGGCAAAATTAGTCCTTTTGGTTTATACTTTGGCTTAATTACACTTTTAACCCCATTAGTATATTGTTTATGTATTTGTATTTTAAACCTTCAATATTTAGCCTTAGGACCTCAAACTTTCCAAAATTTATTCTTAAATATTTAATTTTCATAAAATGACACTTTTGGCCCAAAATGTTAAATAGTTTCAAAAATGACAGTTTTAGTCCTTATACTTGTAAAAATAACATAACAACCTCAAAAATGGACCAAATGATCTAGGATTTTAAAACAAAGTTTCCAAACATATTTATAATCATAATAACAACATTTCTTTAGAATTATAGCTATTGAAATGGGTTTTGCTTATTATTTTATGTAAATTACAAAACTAGGGTTTTAAGACATCTTTAACTTATAACTTTCATTTAAAATGACCAAATGACTTAATTCTTTTTAGATTATCTTTCTAACATAATTTTGGCGTTAAACAAGTATAATATATCATTATAACAAGATCAAAGCATAGCTAACATAGGAATTACCTAGGATGCTCCAAAATGGCTCCTAATGGCTTCTTATGAACACTACTTGCTATCAAAGCTTCAAGAGCTTCAATGGATACCTTCTAGACCTGGTTTCTGGTCTTGGTACATGTTCTAGGACGTATATAGAAGTGGAAATGGAGAATGGGTAGGAGGTTAAGATAAAACGAAGTGCAAGTCTTAGCTTAGTTCATACGTCCCTATTTATAGTTATTCCAACACTTAGGCTCCAAGGAATTCATATAAACGTATAAATCATATATGGTAGTGACTAAGGGAAGATAGTGAAGATCTATGCAAGTTTTAGGGGTGACTATACACGCTAGTTTAAACTAATCTTCAACTTATGCCCATAAAGAGGTCACGACATGTTTAGGATAGTAACAATGATGTGTAGGACACAAGTATGTGCATCACCTACTTAAAAATACCCCAAAATATCTAATTGGTCTGATCCTAAGTTTAAAAATGGGATGGAAAGTGTTTGAATGCTTTTTTGGAGGGAAAAACAAAAACCAGGTTTCAAAACTAGGGCTTGTAACTTATGGTTTGTGTTTTTGGTGATTAAGGGCTTTTGAAAGTGACTAGTGAATGATTATGGCTAAATTAGGGTTTATACATTATATTTAAGATATTTGGGTCCTTGGTTTGGAGTTTAACATAGGTTTGATGTGAAAATGGGAAGTATACTTATGTAGATTAGGTTTTCCTAATGATCTAGGGTTAAATCTTAGTAAAAGGCTTTATCATTAAATTAGCTACCGATATATACTTAAATTAGGTCCTAGACATTGTGTTTTAAGTTTCCAATGAGTTTTTACCCTTGGTTTAATAGCTTAGTTTAGGTAAACATGTCTAAAGAGTGAAAATACCCCTTTTGACCTAATTTTACTAGCAATACATTGAAATCTTGTACTTTTTGCATTAGGGTACTTGTAAATTGTCTTAATATAATATAATAATCTTAATGAAGTGCTATGTGGGTTTGTAGTCTTGTGCTAAAAGACTAGGTAGTGATTCCATGCACATTTCTTAATATAAGGGTTTTTAGGTCATTAATCCTAATGACTTTCTATCTTGGGTAATTAAGGTTTTTATTCTAATGTATGCTTATTCTATGCCATATATATTATGTTTATGACTTCTATGTTTTCTACATTCTTGGTTTAAGGGTTTATATAGGTTTATAATATTCTAAGGGTGATAATGGGAGCTTAAGATCCTATGCTTTGATAACTTGTACCTTATGATTTATTAACTTGTACTTTATTTTGAAGCAAATGTATAGTCTTAATATGATGCATAATTGAGTTTTATAACTTGTGACAAAAGATTAGACTCTAATTCAATGTATAATAGATTTTATGTGCTAATCTTGGTTAATAGGTCTTAACTTGAAATTAACTTTGGATTAGTGAATATTAGCATTTTGTGATTAATTACCTTTCCTTTATGTGATAGATTATAATTAGTATATTGTATTTGATTTTTGTACATAGATATTAGTTAGTTATATTGCTTGAAATATTATTTACCAAAGGTTTCTAGGTGGTGATCTAGACTATTATGTACATTTACTTGTACTTAGCTTTGTATAGTTTTGTTTTTACCATTCTTAGGTATTATTATGTCTTCAAAGTATCTATAGTATCTTATAAAGGAAAAACCCAAATGGTTGAATGTTGAAAATAGAATGGTTGAAACATTGTGGGTCCTACTAAATATATTTACTTTCACCATTTTTCTTTCATCTCATAAATATAAAGCACACAATCTAAAAAACACACATTCTCCACCATAAAAAGCTAACCTAACCATCCAACACCAAAAAATACCACCACCACCGCAGCTACTTTCCAACGCAGTGTCTCGCCACGCCTTCGAACCAAGCTACCCTTAATACCACCACGCAGTCCATTGAAACCACCGCACGTGACCCAGCCGACTACTGTTTCCAAACCACCAAAACAATCGGCTACCAAAAAGGTTTTTGAATATTCGAGTTATTATTTTAGTTTTATAATAGTCTATCGCTATTTATTATGTTTTGAATTTTTCTTGTGGATCTGAGAAAAATATTCGTAGATCTATGTTTATTACTAAATTTCTTAACGTTTTTTACAGCTATTGGAAAAAACCGCCAAATGACCAGAAAAAGAGGTCGTCTTCGCTTAGTCGCTGGAAAAGCTTCCAACTTCGAAATCTACGTCTCACAAAAAAGGTGTTTTAAGTTTATTAAACATGTTTTAAGAGTTTTCATTAATAGATCTGTATATTTTATTGTTATAAGATCTTAGTTTTTGCGTTTTTTTTATTTTCAATTATTACAGCCACATATGTCGTCGCATTCCAACGCCTCACACACATCAGCCGCACCACAAACAGGACCTCAACCATAAAAAAGGTTTTTATGGTTTGTGGTAAGTTTGAGTTTTCTAAAGATGTATACATATATAAATCAAGGTTTGATGGTTTTCTATTACATATTCGTACAATTTAGTTGTAAAGGTTTTTATAATGTTTTTGAATTTTTTACAGCCACTGCCTATTTTCGTCATTGTCACTTCAGCCGCACCACACAACCATGATTACCCATAAAGTTTTGAAAGTTTAAGGTGTATTTAATCTTTTTTAATAGAGAAATTTATCTAATCAAGTTTTGATTTTTTTTAATAATTTGAAAGACTTTATTTGTTAGTGAAGGATTTCAAGGTATTCTATAAAATTTTTGGTATTTTTTTTGTTACCGCCCCCGCTTGCTGTCGGAATCCTATCCAGCCTCAGCCGGAGTTCTCGCTACTGCAACAGGATACTGCTTTTAAACTTTGTACAATATATTTGGAAAGTTTATTTGTAAATTTTATTTTAAAGTTTGTTTAAGTTTTGTTACATAAAGGTTGTGCGTGTCTTAATTAAGTTTGCATGTATTTTGTTTACCGAGATGTATTCTTTATTAAATGTTGGAACATTTTTTAAAAGTTGATGATATTAAACGTTGGAATTTGAAATAAACTTTAAAGCTTTAGATTTGAAATTCAAAAGCTCTAATATTTCCGTACTTTTTCAATTCAAATTTGAAAATGTAAAATTTTCGAATTTGTAATATTTCAAAATTTCAAAAATATAACATATTTATAATATCTTAGAATGCTTTGATTTATTGTTGTTAACAATAATAACGGGGTTAGGTAAGAAGTTTTATCCAATTTAGTTTGAAATTTGAAACATGTGTGTTGTTTAAAATAATACTTTTAGTACCATTTAGTAATTTGAACTTAAAAATGGTATGTCGTTTAAATAGTTAAATAAACAACCTTTCAATTGGTACCATGCTATCAAAGCACGTCCTTGAAAAATATTTCCTAATCGATACACTTTTCTCTACAATAGTTATTCAATGTTAATTTTTTACGAAACTAAAAACCACCGCCGATAGCGGATACTCAGAAAAATGCAACCATGTTATTAGAAAAACCCTTGCAACAATGCAACCATGTTCTCGAAAAATCATTCATCGTCAAAATTTGGTCGAAACTAAAAACAGTTGCCGCTAGGCACGGGTTCGGCTGAATTATCACATGTTACCACATTTTGCAATTATACTTGAATCTTACCACGATGTAATGTTTCATTAATTATTTGCCGCTAGGTAATTCCGCCGCTATGCGCGGGTACTCGCCTAGTAGTTTATAACTTGTTTATAATTCATTATGTCTTATTCATATGTGTTATCTATTCGTAGTTTACCATTCTTGAGTTTATAATTTATTTTGAGGGATTCTTGGGTTTCTAAAGAAATTTAGGGCATCATACTTATATTTGAGATGTTATTAATCATAATGTACTTGTTAAATTACTTTAGATCTTACACTTGATACATATACACTGTATTTCCAACATATAGGGATATGTTGAAGTGGCAATTCAGGTTGTGAGAAGCAGTTTATCTTACCAAGTAATGGTATAAAAAGCAAATATTTCTAATGGATTTTCCACTTTCATTAAATTATAGCATATAATATATATGTGAAATTTATGGGTTGTCATAGCTAGATACTCATTTGTTTAAAACTTTATTCAGAAATCTGAAGGAGCACTGATGAACTTTTTGTGATTAGCTGTTCAGCTTTAGTGTGTCAGATAAGGCGACAAAATATCATGTACACAATCACATACAATGAAAAAGACACATGACATTGCACACTCCTTTACTCAAGCACTGCTACTTTACATTAATCAAAACAGTTAGGAAATACTAAACCTTCAGGATTCTTTAGTGAATGTTGAAGTGTAAGACTTATACACACGATTAACCAAATACGAATAACATGATGGATTAAACCAAAAAGAAAGATTAGATTTGTTGGAAATACGTTTTACGTATTAAGAAGGATTGGTCACTCCAACAATAGTCCATGTAATAGCTCGTAGTTTAGTTACTTATCTTTATTTAACAAACAAACCCAAGCCTAGCCTACAACATGTGTAGGCCGGCCCAAATGTAAGCCCAAGCCCATGACAAGGGCTTGGGGTATATAAACCCTCTCCTTAGATGGAGAGGGTGTGTGGTTATTCATTATTTCACATAGTTCTCTTAAGTTTCTCTCTCTAGAATTGTGTGTAATCCACCATCTCTTTATCTCTTTCTCTCTCTAAAGCATAAGCAAGATTTACATATCAACAAATGGTATCAAGAGCTTGGGATGAAATATAGGTTGGTACTTGTGTTGTTTATGCTTTCTTATGCATAACGTGTGGTTTTGATTGTTTTTTACCGAATCATCAAATTTTTTCGTGTTTGTTTGTGTTCTAAACTCGAATACATTATTTAATCATGTCGTAGTGATCTTGGTATATTGGTTTTGATCAAAACACACGTCTTTTGGATCAAAAGTTGGTAAATTTCTTCTTTTTCAAACTTTCCGAATTTCTTGCAAGTGTTTCCATCGGAAAGTACAAGACTGTGTGGTTTGATCGCAATAACCTATTGGTTCTACTTTGCGATCACTGGATTTCGACACCTTATTCCGACGTGACATTCTGATCTAACATTGCGATCTGGGATTTCGACGGTTTTAAGGCATCTTTAGTCGTTACTCTGTCCAATTTACTTTAGCTACATTCCGATAGTGGCATTTCGATCTGGACATTCCAATAGTGACATTCCGATCTGGACATTCAGATAATGTGACATTCTGATCTGGACATTCTGATGGTGACATTCTGATCTGTACATTAAGATAGTGTGACATAACGATCTGGACTTTCCGATAGTGACATTCCGATCTGGACATTCCTATCTAGACATTCTGATACCAGCAACATTCCGACAGAAAATTATATTCCGACAGAAATCAACATTCCGACAATCCAATTTTAAGGGATTTTAACATTGTTTCTCGATTTTTAACTCACAACAACACAAAAACACTTAACCTTATTTCATTGGTCTATCAACGTTTGTAAATCTTAACTTATTGAAATGGAGTACACATCTCTTACGGATAAGTCCATCCTCTCGGGTATGGATAATCGTCCACCAATGTTGGTGAAGACTATGTATGAGGAATGGGCTTCCCGAATGGAACTTTATATGTTGAACAAGGAGAATGGACATCTAATTTGGGCATCGATGCTCAATGGACCATTGGTATATGGTACTGTGACGGAAGGTGCTGTTACTCGTCCTCTCACAACGGGTGAACTAACTGGAGATGCTAAGATACAAGACAAGTGTGATAAACAAGCTACAAATATCATTCTCCAAGCCCTTCCTCAAGATGTCTACAAACTCGTCAGCAAACATAAAGTTGCCAAAGAGTTATGGGATAGAATTCGTGTTCTAATGCAAGGCACCTCGTTAACTAAACAAGAACGAGAGTGTAAGCTTTATGATACTTTTGATAAGTTAGCCTATGTGCCAGGGGAAACTCTCAATGATTACTATCTGATATTTACCCTATTGTTGAATGAGCTTAATATCTATGACATGGCAATTCCTACCTTTCAATTGAACACCAAGTATTTGAACACTCTTCCTCCAGAATGGAAAAAATACATGACGGATGTAAAATTGGCTAAGGACTTGCATAACACCAATGTGGATCAACTTCAAGCTTTTCTTCAACAACACGAATGCCATGTGATCGAGGCTCGGTTGTCTACACCTCAAGTTCATGATCCACTTGCAATGTATGCTTATCAACAAAACATGGCTTATACTTATCAACAACCATCATACTTGCAGCAGCCACCACCACACACCTATCAGCAACCACAGCAACCATCTTATCAACCACCGATGATGCCACAACAAGCATTTCAACCAAGTGGTCATCAACAATCTTTTCTACAGCAACCAACATATCAGACATCACCATCACAAGCCAACACTTCTCCAATGGGCTATACTCCTCAGCAAGGATATTTTCCAATAGAAGAACAACCAGCACAAGCTTTCTACTCTAATGAACATCCACCAATCCAAGCACCGGTCTATACTCCAAATGATACGCCAGCTGATGTACTAAACCATCTCACTGCATACTTGTCAAAATTTGTTGCAACTAGAGGATTTCCACCAATAAACAATAAGCTCCGCACCTCTTCAAATCCTCGACAACAAGCTACTGTTCAAGATGGTCAAGTAATAGTGCAACCTATTCAGGGAAGGCAAAATTCATACGGACCTCCTACAAAGACAGTGAATGCTCAAGCTGTGAATTCAGAAGGTAATGGAAATGGAAGTCCCATTGGTCCTCAAAAGGTTGTGACTTGCTACAGTTGCCGAGGACAAGGTCATATGGCTAGGCAATGCACTCATCCGAAAAGGAGAAGGGATGATGCATGGTTTCGTGAGAAGATGTATTTGGTCGATGCTCAGTCTAAGGGAAATATTTTGGATTCAGAGGAGTTAGCATTTCTTGCAGACCCAGGGGCAGCAGATACTGAAGGCATTGCAGTCGTTTCCACTTCTAATGCAACTTATCAAGCAGATGATCTTGACGCATATGATTCGGATTGTGATGACATTCACTCAGCCTAAGTTGCTCTCGTTGCTAATCTCTCTCACTATGGTTCTGATGTCGTCAGTGAGGTACCCACCACAACCAATCTTGGTAATAATGATAACCAACATCAAGTTAGGCATGAAAATGACAACCTCGAACAGCATTCGGGAACTAGTAACTCAAATGATGTGGTACCCAATCCTACACATTTGAGTGAACCTCAACCAAATGCTACGACGGGTATGGAATCGTATGCTCAACATTATTTGGTCATGGTACCTAAACATATTATTGATCAAATGCATATAGCCCTCAGACAATCCGTAGATACCAATTCCACCCTAACTGCTGAGCTTGCGTTGCATAAAGAAAAGGTCAAAACTTTTGTAATGGTCCCTCAAGCAGAGAAAATAACATGTTCTGAATTTGACCAATTTCGGTTTGAAAAGATTGAACACTTGAAAGAAATAGAATCATTAAAAGCTAATATTTCTAATGAATTAAAAGCAAAAGAGTCGGTTGTCAATGATTTTCAGAAACTTAAAATGGATTTCGAAACTCTCGAGTCTAAAAAGTTTGAATCGGAATTTAATGCTACCAAACTTCTTAAATTCAAAGAACAACAGCTTTTAAAACAATACGCTTCCACAGAAAAGGTTCATCTTTTAACTAAATCATTTAAAGAACTCGAACTTAAACGTCTTCAAGATTTACCACCTAATCCCGGTTATGCCAAACAAGCTTAGGAATATATTCCGTGTCTTTATGATATGACCCTAATTGGCAAATCGAAAGAAGCACCTTTTGTTCGTAGTTCTGAGGAGACACGGTCACTTGCGGATGAAAATCATTCTAAAATGCTTTCAAAATTCCATACAATTGATTATGATCAATACAGCAAAGATCAATTGTCTAAAAAGACACGCATTCGCTTACAAAAGGAATTAGCTGAATTAACAGTTCTTGTGCCCCAAAGTTTGTCAAATGAAAACCATCCTAGTACGTCTCCTACACTTGTTAAAATGGATTTAACGAAGTTAATTCCACCGGTAAGTAAGGCGTCCGCTAACTTAAATGCGGCACACCAACACTTAGCCAATTTTGACAAGGTCATTTTGGAACGTACGACGGCTTCGGCCATAACGAAAGGTGAATGGAATTTTGAGCACACTAGAGCTGCATTTCGAGACGAAATTGTTCCGTTTGTAAAGAATGTTAAAGCTTGACTTAGTACTCTTGATCAAGATTTACTTTTGGAATAGAAGAAGTTAGACGTGTTTTCAATGAAATGGATGATGCTTATCAAAACAGTTTACTTGAAATAGAACGGGTTTCACGCCAAAATGATCAGCTTCTGAAGCAAGTGATGTCTCATGATATAGTTTCTGTCTGTGTGAATAAAAGTGTTGATAATGATTCCATTGTGCATAATGTTGAATATGTGGATAATGTGGTAGATAGTAATTGTCACGAATCTGACGCTGAATTTTTAAAGCTTCAAGATTCATATTCTTCGCTTTCAAAACGTTTTGATGAGATTCAAACACATTGTATTTCGCTTGAATGCAAGCAACAATTTATTCAAGAAATCTTTGAAATGTCATTCGAAGGTGTTAATATCGATGATGCAAACTTTGAAAAGAATTTTCGATTGAATTTACAATCAAAACAGCGTCAGCCAAGTGACAAGGTTTCTAAATCTTTGCCGATAGACATATAGAAATCTAAGGAGCTTAACTGTGTGAACGTACTTGAGGCCGCTGAGAATTTTAAACTTGATCTAGATAATCGAGTTTCCAAGATTTTGTCCAAAGTTGATAACTTAAAACAGAAAAATACACGACTCTTCGATTCAGTAAAGCCCGCATGTGCTAATACCACTGCACATAATCAACTATTGATTGAACAATTGAATCGAAAGTCGGTGGAAATATCTGATTTGAGGGAATAAATTTGTGATAAAAATCTAGTCTTGGCTGAGTTAAAGGAAACACTTCGTTCTCTAAAAGGTAAGAATGTTGTGAATAACACAACCACTGTCTCAGCATCGTCCTCTAGTGCAATCAAAAGGAACCTTATATCCGTCACACCATTTAATAAGGGCCCTAGGACTAAACCATCTCAAACTTTGGTCACTAAAGATAAGGCGGAATCAAAACCAGCTTCTAATATTCCCGTGTTGCCTTCTACAGGAGTAATCACCACTAATAAGGCTCAAATATCTAAGCTTAAAAGAAACAAGAAGAATGATAGGATCTTGCCCCCATCCAGTAATCAAGTGAAGAAGTAAGTAGAAGCCCATCCTAGGAATGTTATTTTTGTTTTGAATAAAAAGAATCATGTAGCCAAACCTAAAGGCTCTGTGGTTGTGCAACGTTCTAAGCCTAGTGTGAATTCTAATTTGAAATGTTGGAATTTCAATGAATGTATGTTTTCTAGTCGTCATGATTCTTGCCTTATTGACCATGTGAATGAGATGTATGCCCGGAAAAATGGATTAGAATGGAAACCGACTGGGAAAGTGTTAACCCAAGTTGGTTGGTTGTGGCGCCCCACTAGTAGAACTTTCACTATAGTAGGAAATGCGTGCCCTTTAACTAGGATCACTCCCACTACAGCGAAGAAAGCGTGCCCTTTAACTAGGAGTACCAAGGCTACCAAAACACAAGTGTGTCCTTTAACTAGGAACACCAATCCTATCATAGGAACTAAGTGCCCTTTAAATAGGTCTACTCCCACTGTAGAGCCCGCGAATAATCCAAAACCTAAGAAAGTTGGAACAATAAAACCTGTTAGTGCTAAAACTCACATTAGAAAACGTAGGAAATCTAAGGGTCGCAAACCTGTTAGAAATTCTGATAATACTTTATCTGTATCTGCTAACACTCCGGAACCAATAGTTTCCAATGCATTGTCTACTGTTGTTGTTGAAAACAGGTGGTCCAAATTGTTCTCTGGTATTTGGACTCTGGTTGCTCCAAGCATATGACCGGAGATCGCTCTCAGCTCAGAAATTTCATCAGCAAGTTTCTTGGTACGGTTAGATTTGGAAATGATCATATTGCAAAGATAATGGGTTATGGTGAATATCATATTGGGAATGTAATAATTTCAAGAGTGTATTATGTGGAAGGTCTCGGTCACAACTTATTTTCTGTGGGATAATTTTGTGATGCAAACCTAGAAGTTGCTTTTCCAGAGCATACGTGCTTCATTCGTAATTTGGAAGGGGTTGATTTATTGAAAGGTACTCGAGGGAATAATTTGTATACTTTGTCTCTACAAGACATGATGGCCGCTTCTCCCGTATGTCTTCTCTCCAAAGCATCGAAGACTAAGTCATGGTTATGGCATCGACGGTTATCTCATCTTAACTTTGACGCTATTAATCATTTGGCGAAAAACAAACTTATTCGTGGTCTTCCTAAACTTTCATTCACAAGGATCATTTGTGTTCCGCTTGTACAATGGGGAAAAGCACTAAGAAATCATACAAACCCAAGACGGAAGACACCAACCAAGAGAAACTTTATCTGTTGCATATGGATCTTTGTGGGCCAATGCGTGTTGAAAGTCTTAGTGGCAAAAAGTACATCCTCGTAATTGTCGATGATTACTCTCGGTTTACATGGGTGAAATTTCTTACAACAAAAAATGAGGCACCTAAATTCATCATCGGATTTCTGAAGATGATTCAGTGCGTCTCAACACTACTGTCCGACGCATTCGTACAAATAATGGAACCGAATTTGTGAATCTAATCTTGCGTGATTATTATGAAGAAGTTGGCATATCTCATGAAACATCCGTTACTCGCACTCCACAACAAAACGGTGTCGTTGAAAGGAGAAATCGCACACTTATGGAAGTTGCTCAAACGATGTTAATTTACGCAAAGGCTCCATTATTTTTATGGGCAGAAGCAGTATCTACAGCAATGTACACCCAAAACAGGTCACTAATTCGTAAACGCCATGGTAAAACACCTTATGAGCTTCTCCATGGTAAAGTACCAGATTTATCATATCTTCATGTATTTGGTTCTCTTTGCTATCCAAATAATGATGGTAACAATTTGGGTAAACTTCAACCAAAGGCTGATATTGGTATTTTCATTGGTTACGCACCTGCAAAGAAGGCATACCCAATCTACAACCGTAAGTCTCGTAAGATCCTCAAAACTATGAATGTTGATTTTGATGAGCTGACAGCAATGGCTTCTGAGCAAAGCAGCTCTGAACCCGCACTTCATGAAATGGGACCCAGTAACATTAGTTCTGGTCTTGTCCCAAAAACCCTACTTCATCATCATTTACACCACCTTCTAGGACTGAATGGGATAGGTTGTTTCAACCGTTCTCGATGAATTCTTTACTCCTCCAATTATTGTTGCTCCAGAACCTGAGGTAATAGCTCTGGTAACCGAAGTTGTCGCTCCAGCAACCGAAGCACAATCAGACACATCTGCACCTACAATTGGTCAAGATATACCATCAACTAGTAATTCTCAACCAACACCCGAATCAACTACCCATGTCATGCCTATTGATGATGAAGATGATGATGATGATCACGATTTGGAATTCGCTCAAATGCGTGAACTTCCATTCTTTGGTGAACCAATTCCCGACCCTAATCAAGTCGGGTCGTCCACCTCAGAGGAAGCTCCAACTACAGTTTACTCCAATCCACGGATTCGTGAACATGACAACAAGTGGACAAAGGATCATCTTATAGAATCTATTATTGGTGACCCTAATCGTCTGGTATCCACACGAAGTCAGCTACAAGAAAAAGCAATGTTTTGTCATTTTGATGCTTTTCTCACTAAAGTTGAACCTAAGACATGGCAACAAGCTTTTACTCAATCCTGTTGGATAGAAGCTATGCAAGAAGAACTTAACGAATTCATACGTCTTGAAGTTTGGGAACTTGTCCCATGCCCGGATCAAGTGCAGTTACTCACTTTGAAATGGGTTTACAAGGTGAAACTCGACGAGTTAGGAGGAATATTTAAGAACAAAGCTAGACTGGTAGCTCGTGGATACAAGCAATTATTGGGCATCGACTTTATGGAATCCTTTGCGCCTGTTTCCCGTTTAGAAGCTATTAGACTATTCATCGCTTATGCAGCCCACATGAATATGATCGTCTATCAGATGGATGTGAAGACGGCATTTCTTAATGGTGAAATCAAGGAAGAGGTCTATGTTCAACAGCCAGATGGTTTTGTGAATCCTAATTATCCTAATCATGTGTACAAGCTTAAGAAGGCTCTCTATGGGTTGAAGCAAGCTCCACGCGCATGGTATGATCTATTGTCACAATTCCTCATTACACAACGCTTCGCTAAAGGCAAGGTGGATCCCACGCTGTTCATTCAGAAATGAGGTAAAGATATGATTATGGTACAAATATATGTTGATGATATTATATTTGCAGCCTCGACCCAAATATTATCCGACGAGTTTGGGAAACTCATGTCTTCCAAGTTTAAGATGTCAATGATGGGCAAGGTATCATTCTTCTTAGGTCTTCAGATATCTCAGAGTGCCAGAGGCATCTTTATCAATCAATCCTAGTATGCCCTTGAATCGCTAAAGATGTATAAGATGGAATCTTGCGATCCCGTGGATACTCCAATGGTGGAACGAACTAAGCTTGATGCAGATCCACATGGAGTTGCCGTTGATCCGACACTTTATCGTGGAATGATCGGTACTCTTCTGTATATCACAGCTAGTCGACCTGATTTTAGTTTGCTATATGTATGTGTGCTCGGTATCAAACTCGACCCACTGAGTTACACATAGCTACTTTGAAACGGATCTTTCGATATCCTAAAGGAACCATTAATCGGAGACTTTGGTATTCGAAGGATCTTCTATTGCACTTATGGCATATGCAGATGCGGATCACGCGGGTTGTCAAGATACAAGGCGTAGCATGAGTGGAACTTTGCCACTACTAGGAGATCGACTAATCAGTTGGGCATCGAAAAGGCAGAAAAGCGCTGCAATTTCAAGTACGGAAGCAAAATACATAGCTATGTCCGGTTGCTGTGCTCAAATTATTTGGATGAGATCGCAATTAACCGACTATGGTCTAGGTTTCAACAAAATTCCGATGTACTGCGACAACAAAAGTGCAATTGCCTTATGCTGCAACAATGTTCAATTCTCCCGGTCGAAGCATACTGACATTCGCTACCACTTCATCAAGGAGCAAGTGGAAAATGGAGTAATCGAACTTTACTTTGTCCGGTCTGAGTATCAATTGGCGGATATTTTCACGAAGGCTTTAGATCGCGCTCGAATTGAATTTTTGGCCGACAAGCTAGGAATGAGAACCTTCTCGCCTGAGACTCTAAAGTAATTGGCAGATGAAGCGAAAGAATAGTGGTGGTAAACTATTCTCCGTATCCTTGGTGATCATCTGTATATATTGTTTATATTTTTATCCACAAAAGCAAAATACAAAAATATAAAACCATATAAAAACCATAAAAATTGAAAAATTAAGAAAAATCCAAAAATATTTTTACTTTATTTTTCAAAGGCATGTCTTTTGGTACGATAATTTTTACGGCCTTAGAAATGTCGATTAATATTGACACGACGCCATAAATAGAGTTCTTATAAAAGTTGTAAATATTTCATAAAACATGCCTAAATGGCTTGTAGTTATTTCAGACTGCAACCCGGTTTTCACATTAAAGTCAAGTATTTCTTATGAAATCTTTGGCTCACAACGGGAATTAATTCTCTCGGGCAAGGTTTACTTTAAAACCATGTAAGGGATGAAGTTTACTTTATAACTTGGTCTAACACAAATATATGTACGCTTCAGTGCATTTATTTGTTAAAACAAGAGAAGTCTTGTTTTTATGAAGCTATCATCTCTACAACCATAGCAATCTACAATTGGTATCTACATACTCGACGCTACGACTACTCAAACGACGACTACAGCTCTTTCAATAGAACACGGGTCAACAATTGAGGGGGAGCAATTGCCAAGCATTCAGAATCTTTGATGCCGAACGTGCCAAGCTCGCTAATTGGTGTCAAGACAACAATACCAATCTTACACGTGGTGTCAAGAGATGACTTCAGACGTGACGAGGCGACCAACATATGCTGACAAGAACCATTTGATCTTATCATCTGATGTTCTCAACTATCAGGTCCAACCTTGTCAATTCTTTTCTAATATGGTGAATATGTGATCATGTTACAAATCGGTATCATATCTCATACATTTGGTATCATGAAGATAAAACGGACTTGCATTTTTCTTCCCAAAACCTTTGTTAAAACTTCATTAAATCAATAGATATTAAAAACATCCATTGGTTTAATATTTTTAATATGGGGGAGAAAATGTGATTTAATATGGGAAATTATCAAAAACGGTTTGACTTAACGTGATGGCTCATCCCGACATGTGCGAAATGTTTTCAAATATCGTGGCATATGTTAAGGGGGAGCAAAACGGATTTGCACTTCAAAATGGATTTCATGGTGACATACACTTACCCAAAACATCTCTATTCACAACGGTGAAGATTATGGTGACATAAGGATGGTAGGATAGGTTAAATTCCAATGTTTCCTCTAGAACCGGAGGAATCTTCCCAAGGACATTCCATAGCTAGAAATAGTAGTCCTTAGGAAAGATGGAGAAAGATTGTGAACATAGCTGAATGCCGACCAAGTACTTAAGTTAGCACTGGAACAATCACAACAAGGTGCTAGTGATGACGTATTGGTAAGCATTGAAGGG
The DNA here is from genome assembly GCA_025667525.1 of Glebionis coronaria. Lineage (NCBI taxonomy): Eukaryota > Viridiplantae > Streptophyta > Magnoliopsida > Asterales > Asteraceae > Glebionis > Glebionis coronaria. The sequence continues at coordinate 273,410,092 of CM046882.1, read as the reverse complement.
GTTTAAGAATGAAAAAGAATTGTAAAGATAAAGGGTGTAAAGAAAGAAGCCCTCCTTACAACATAGGCAGAAAACGGGTCAATACGTATGCTATTAAGATCATTTTTTAATGATGCTTGATATTGAAGATAAGACATCATGGACCCAGTGATGCAATCCACAACCCATCCCAGCTAACTCAGATATCTCTTAAAAGATATTTGTTTTAATCACACGGATACAACACGTTATCTATTGATTTATTCACTCCGAATAAATTGGTATTGAAATGGTGGCACTCCTCTCCAGCCTCCGATCACTAAAATCCAAAGTGCACGATCGAGTATAGAGCCATTTGAGATCATCAAATATCTCATTAGGACACACTTTCATAATTCCTTGCTTCTTCACAAACTGTGGAAAGTAAGAAAGATCTTAAAGAGTCCTACGCAAAATCTTCATGATCTTGCCTGAACATCCGATTAATACGGAAGTATTTACAATGAAGATAGAAATCCTTCTTGAGCGAATATCAAAAAGCTCATGGTAGGTGACTTGGGCGATTCTTTAATGAATCAAGATTGTGATAACTGGAAAGAAACAGTGGTTTAATTCTTAAATGAATTTAAACACGTTCCAGGCCTCTACGCAAAATCTTAGTTATCTTGCCAGAACACTCAGAGTAATAACTTAGTGTTCACAGTGATGAGTGGAAATCCTTCTAGTGTTAACATCAAACAGCACTTGGTAGGTAACTTGCAAGATTCAATATGAATCAATCTCGTGACAACTGAAAAGCAACGATGGTGTGGTTCTTAATTGAATTTCACTTGTTTCAGGAATCAGAATTGACGGCTTCAATCATGCGTATAATTTTATCCAAATGATTCACTCTTTACGTTCGCAGTCAGCTTTGGACGATCGAGTAAAGAGAACGGGTTTACCCGCGAAATCTTGTCAAGGAGATTTTTAATTAAATCTACCTGCCACAAGTACGATTTTTTATATCGTCCAACGGTCTTCACCGACCGGAGGTAAAATGCTACCGAATTAGAATGAAATGTTCAAAGCCATTTCGTTCGTGTCTACTTATGTTGCGGCATTTGAAAACGGTGGTGTTGCGGAACCGGAGAAGAAGTCGTCCCCACATGCTTATACTTTATGTACTTAATACCTCATCTAATTCAAGAAATCCTAAAAGTTAAGTCTTCCGCTGTATCGAACTCTAAAGCTTTCAAGAATTACGAAGGTATAAGTATGTGGGACATGGTGTCACGAAGAGGAGAAGATCACAAGTGATGAATGCACGAGATCAAGGCAATATATTATTTCTCAAGATTGATATCAAAGATCACATCAGCATGTTCACCAGAAAAGAAAAGGAAAAGAAAGACGAAGACTACGAGCTCAAGACAAGCATAGTATGCTAGGTTTAGTTTATTATTGTAACTTGGATAACGCCCTTGTTTGGAGTGACCTCCCTTAGGGGGAGATTGTTGGAAATACGTTTTACATATTAAGAAGGATCGGTCACTCCAACAATAGTCCATGTAATAGCTCGTAGTTTAGTTACTTATCTTTATTTAACAAACAAATTCAAGCCTAGCCTACAACATGTGTAGGCCGGCCCAAATGTAAGCCCAAGCCCATGACAAGGGCTTGGGTATATAAACCCTCTCCTTAGATGGAGAGGGTGTGTGGTTATTCATTTTTTCACATAGTTCTCTTAAGTTTCTCTCTCTAGAATTGTGTGTAATCCACCATCTCTCTATCTCTTTCTCTCTCAAAAACATAAGCAATATTTACATATCAACAAGATTAAGATGAAGAATAAAGAGAAAACAAAGAAGTTGTGATTTCCTAGTGAGAGAAAGACATGTGGTTTCTCTCTCTACAATCTATGAAATGGAGAACATACACACACAAAAAGGTGCTTAGTGCCTTTTATACTACAAGTGTAAGGTATAGAAGGCCTTCCTTATTTGTGTGTTCGGTAGTAATTACCGTTACATACAAAACATTATACTAGAACTCTCGACACCATTATGTAGCATTTTCCACGAGCTTCGCAATGGTATATTATATGAACATCACTTTAAATACTTCCAACAATCTCCCCCTAAGGGGTGGTCATGTAATATGTGACTTCACTTCTTTGGTGTTGTTGACTATGAATCTCGTTGTCTTGAGAGTTCCTTCATAGTTCCTTTAATGACTTGTGATCTTAGATCTTTGATCTTTTCCTTGACTTGATCTTGAAACTTTGCCAACTTGTGTTCTTGTGTCTTTTACCACATACTCATATTTTGTGTTGTCTTGAAGGCTTGTTAACAATCTCCCTTGATGATCAGAATAGTGGAATCTTTATCTTTAGATGTTTTTGAGCTTTCTTTCATTTACATGAGCATGTGGTCTTGAATTACGACTCTTGAGGTTACACCACCAGTTGCATTCCTTCGGTTTCCTTTTATATAGTACGAACACTACACCTCTGATTAGGTAAGTTCAAAGAACTTCCTTGACAGGGTTTCTGGCTGTGGTAGCCGTTCTCAATACTTGAATATATCGAAAGATAATTCATAGTAAAGAGTGAATCATGTAGTTCCATTCTGCTGATTAAGTCGTCAATTCAATTTCCTGGAACAAGTTTGAATCAATTAATAATCAAACCATTGTTGTTTTCTAGTTAAAACAAGTTTGATTCGTATGGAATCTCACAAGTCACCTACCGCAGTGCTGTTTGATGATGACAATGGAAGGATTTCCATTCGTCACTATATATACTGAGGAGTATTACTGTGACAATCCGTCAATTTATGGTTGATGTTTTATTCTCAAGTATCCTTTAAAAACATTATTTTAATGTTTTAATATGAACTCACTTATTTTTGGGAAGAAATTTGGATTTTACGTCTTGAAGTACCATCGACTACGTCTAAACCGGAAGATTCTACGTTACGTGCTTACGTTTACATACACCGTTTTTGGTGACAGTTCGACATTTAAGAAAATAAATTTATCCGTGAATATTATTTTGGGATTTTAAATTTGAGTTAGTTCATAAACTCACAAATTTACGAGAAGAGATTATGACTTTCGATTATAATTTAACGTCCTTCACGACTAAACCAGAAACCTTAGGATTACGTATTTACGTTTTCGAACTCCGTTTTGATGAGACAATTTTTATTAGATTCGTTTGTGCCGTTGATTCATAATTTATAAAAACGTCTTTCGTAAAACGACCCGAGGGCACGCAAGTCGAGAAAACTAGAATCGAGGAATACCCGTAAATTAGTGGGATGAGACAAAACAAGTTTTGCCCCACCCCACTATATGGACGGCTAAACATAAGCCACCACACACCCTTAGGTGTCAACTTGTATTAAACAAGTTGTTACACTTGGGTTGCTTAACTAAATAAGCTACCAACACATCAAAACCACTAGCACCAAACCATTATCTCATTTCATCTCATGCAAACCACCAACTCCTCTCTTCCTCTCTCTAAAATTCGTCCAAGAACCACCCCTAATCACCCTCATTTGATCAATTTTAACCATGAAATCATGTGTTATTCACACATATGATGAAGCCCTTTTGAAGCTCTATAGATTGGTGGTGACTTTAACATCCAAGGAGAAGATTTGGTGATGTTCAAGGGCTGATTTCTACATGAAGTTTACAAGTATTGGTGGCCATGAAGATTGGTGTTGATCTATCACAAGTTCTTCCATCAAAATCCAAGCCTTGATCATAAACTACACAACCTTGGTGGTATAAAGATTGTTCTTTCCATCCTCTTGTTATTTTGATTATGTAATCATGTATTTTCTTTCTTATTTTATATGTATATGATTAATATATGATGATAAAAATATTGTGTGGGGATCAAGTGTTGATAAATATGATTAAAGAGATGAAAAACCATAGGTAACAAGGTTAAAATCTTGCTAAATATGATGGTTGTATAAAAACAGTAAGTAACCAAATGTTAAACTGATAAAATGGTAAAGTGAAGTATATATACAGTAATTATTAGGTGTTATATACATGTGAGAGTTGGCCATGCAATGGAATCATCAAAATGAGTGAGATATGGTCCAAACAAGATGAGTGTACCAATCTGAATAGTCTGTTTTGTAGGGACTGTTCAGGATAGTTAGACATGGAATGAGCAGTAGCTATAGCTACCTTAATTGTAGCACATATCATGTAGTTTATGGTGTCCAAAAATGAGCTTCTATCTCCTTGTAGAACTCAAGATATGGTAAAAATGGTGAAAGTGAAACTAAAAATCAGATTTTGAAGAATTAATGTTTAATAGTATTATATAAGTACTCAAACTAATATAGTATAAAATGTGAATTAAAACCCACTAACTTATAAATTTCATTTTATAAATATGTATAAGGTTAAATAAATGGACACTTTATAAAAATGGTAGTTGAATAAGATTTATAAGTTATAAAAACTATAAACACGATTTTTACGACTTTTTCGGCTATTACCGTAAAATTAACGTTTTTCGCCAATTAAAACTTAGACGATCAAACCCGTCTAATGTAAAGTTTTTAAAAGTCATATACTGATATATAAGTACTTAATACAAGTAAAAACCGATAAAACCCTAACTATAGGACATACGGACATTAACGAGATAAGTTAGCATATTTGGACTTATAATTTAACTAAATAAGTTAAAACACTTATAAAAATTACTTAGTGTGCTTAACCCATTTGGGCCCAACATGTAAAGTATAATACTAATAATAAAAGTATAATTGGGCTAATGAATAGTATTGGGCTTGTAATAGGCCCATTGGGCTTCAAAATGTAAACAAATTGAACTAGTGTAACTAGTCTTGAAAATTTCCAACACATAACACTAAAATGAGTAAATGAGAATATATAAACCCACTTGATCATCATATATATAAAATCATCATATGTATACATAATTGTTATTTTTATAAAGTCATGGGACAAGAGTCTAAGACGAGTATTATTTGTCTAGGTTTCCGTGATTGAAGCACGTACCGTACATCTGAATTGCCGATAACCAGCTTTCCCACATCAATGTGAGTTCATAGCCTCACACTCTTTTAAATGTTTTTATGAAATGTTTTATAAACCCGCGAGGGAGATAACATGTTAGTTTTGATAAAATAGGACACCATTTGTCCCGATTGTCTGTTTATTGATTTGGACCCGAATGATTGTATGACCCGATGAATGATTAAATGACCCGATAGATGAAGTGAAATGGATTATTAAAGTTAGGTTATGTCACTAAAAGTCCCATTAGCATGAATTGTGAACTACCGGGATTTGGTAGACGCTTATGCGTATAATAGTACTATTTGGGGACGATCACCTTAGTTCGCGCCTTGACGGTTGATCCCCGTCGTGCCACATTGATTGGTAAGCGAATTTATGTATGAGAAGATTTACACAAGCGTGATTATTGTGACGACACGCTAATTTAGATGGGCAAATGAGTTTCGGGCTAGCTACCCGTTGTTTGTTGTAGTAAGGTAACAATGTCATGCGGCTTATAATAATCCAAATAACGAAATACTGATATACGCACTAAATTACGATATATTGCCTGACTAGCAATACGGGGTCTTACTATTGATATTATGTTCATGTTTTGGTTTTTCATAACCATATTCATATAACGGTTTTTATTTAAGTTTATACAACGTTATAAAACGTATTGTATGATGTTTTTACGACTTTGGTTCGTATAATGATTTTGAAGGCGAAAGCCTATATTATGATTTTTGATAAGGATTTGTATAAAATGACTTTGGCTATTTTATGGCCTATTACAAAGATTTGTACAAAAATGATTTTTGGTAATAACTTTATACCGATGTTATATTGATGGATTTAATTAAAACTCTATGAATTCACTCGGCGTTATCGCTGACCTTTTCTTTTAACATGTTTTATCTCAGGTACTTGAAGGTAATTCTCGGGAAGACAACAAGAATTCATGGCCCGCACTTAAATAATAATTTCCATTCAAATGCTTTGCAAAACCTGTATGAAATATAATGACTTGGGACCTATGTAAATTTGATATTTATGAATGGAAATGCTTTATTATTAAACGACGCGATTTTTATGCGTTGTCTATGATGTGAGTAATGTGCTATCCTGTAAAACCCACAAAATAAGGTCATTACTTAATCTTACTTTTCAAATATTTTTGAAGTATTTTATAATATTAAATATTATTATGTTTAACGGTTTAAGTTGAAACCGATATTAAATATTTTATTTTAATATTTTGACGATCAACGTGGACTACTAGTGATCGCGATACCGACGGATGCCCACAAATTTATATTTTATTATCAATCGTTTCGATATTTAATATTTTCGACGATATCGTTTTAATTACGTATCGAGTCGTTATATTATTATTTTTCGTGTGCGTTTAAACTTTTAAGTATTTTTACGAAACCCGAGTCCCGTAAATATTTGTAAAATTGACTTTTAGTCATTTCTCGCTTTTTAACTAATATTTACATTTTGGACCAAAACTATCACAAATTGGCAAAAACTAACCTAACTTCACACTATATCTAACACTTCCACTAACTTTTTTTCATTAATAAAAATCATTTAACTAAAAAATTCTCCCACCTTCCCCTTTCTCCTTCCTTGGCCGTACACCCCAACAAGCAACACCATCCAAACTTGTTGATTTTAAACTTGAATCTTCCAAAAAAAGCAAAGTCCCATCCTTAGAATTCAAAGGGCTACATTTTGATACAAATTTTAGCTACATGCATCATACTTTTTAATTTAATGAACTTTGATCATTTATATAGTTGTATGATCATCTTATCATATTGATTTTATATTGTATCCATGGACTTTTAGTTTTTGTGGTTGAAAGAATTAAAAAATTTTGTAAAAATGACCATGCATGTGTTAGTAGTAATCATCAAATGATGTTTATGCTAGTTTTTCACTAAAAACTTATTTTTAATTTTTGGGTTTTTGATTTTTATGATGATGCAAGTGTTAGGAATAGTTTATGATTATATTAGGGGTGTAGGATGATGAGGAAAATTGTTAGAATTGATCAAAAACATGATTTTGTGGGAGATTTTGAAAGGTGATTTTGGGCAGTAGGTTTGAGGCCGTTTTTGGGGGTCTTACTGTTTGATAATCACTTAACTAATAGGATAGGGTTGTAGAGAATTTCGTTAGTTTCGATTTGATATAAAGTAGGCCTTCCAACTCCAAACGAGGTGGAAGATACACTAGTTTGATTTTCGTGTACCGGGAGACGAGTGTCGACACAATCCGAAAATTGTTGTCGATATTTGGATCGAATCTCGGGGACTATAAAATGAGTTTCAAAATGATTCAATGGGCTGTTCTCAGGCTCCAAGTTTAGCATTTTGAGTCTATTTTTAGAATCAAGTGGCGGTTTTACAAATGGAGTTGTTTAGAATGGTCAAAATGGTTTCGTAAGTCAAGGTCGCTAAACTGTCCGGATTTTTTATTCAAAGATGAGTCGGGCAGGGAACTTTAGAAGTAAAATATTTTAATTGGCTTTTGAGAGGACTTTCTATATATAGTAAGTAAGTTCTCTGAGTAGTATCATAAAAATTTGATATGTTTAAGTATGGGAAAACGGCTTGGACATTCGGTATGTTCCGGCAGATTTTTATTAAAGGCTTATAATAATAAAATGAATATATAGGAGAGTAAAATAGAACCACTTGTATGTTTCTCTCGAGTTGTCGTGATTTTATACTTGAGTTTGATTTTATTAAGTATCATTTATTTCTCGAGTCTATTATTAATGTACGCACCTTATTTGCTAGGTTGCGGTTGTCGTGTTTTTCGGGCATCTACTATCCTCGGCGATCGTCTTCAACTACTATAAGTACTAAGGTGAGTCTATAGCCTCGTTTGCGCAATTATACGATTTTAAAAACCCGCGAGGGGGAATACATGTTTTGTAAACTTAGAACACAAGATTTTTATGGTATGCTTGTCCCGTTATGAATGGACCCGTGGTTGCCTTTAAATTGCATTAAGTGATTGCCTTAGTTAAAGCCTCAATTATGGACCGTTAATTAACCTATGATGGGTTAACCACTAGTACAATTAATAGATCTATGGGGGAAGCCGCCCTGGTTCAGTTTTTGTGGACTTGTCATAGAAGCTTAGGCCCGACCTCCACACTGTTTGAACATATTGTATTGAGAAGTCAGGTATACGGCAATGTACCAATAATCTGGAGGTAACCGACAATTAATAAATCTCTCGTCTTATTAGACTGATATGGGAGTGTCTAAGGGCTCGGTTCCATGAGCTTATTGCAATTTATGCTAAATACAATTATTATTGTTGATGCAAATTATTAGATGCTTGTTGCCTTTAAGCATGCCACAAACTTATAGTCTTTGCTTGTGTTCAAAATGATTATATAAACCTATAGATTCACTCGGCATTTTTGCTGATGATTTTCTCACATGTATTTCAGGTAATCAAGAAGTCTGAAGCTTGGAAGCCATGGGAATGAATGTTGTGCACTACTTTGCAATATAAACTCTTTGAATAATTGTCGTTCCTTTTGTTCAAAACAATTTAAATCTTTTGTTTTGGTTGTACTTTGGTTACGATGTCTTGGGACTACGCTACTCTGATAAATGTTTTGGAACGATAAATTTAAAACGTCTCTTTTCGAGTCGTTCTTTATAAATTATGTGTTGTTGTATCATTGTTTAGCACCCAAAGATGTATTCCGCTGCGTGTAAATTTAGGGGTGTTAAAGATTGGTATCAGAGCCATGAGTTATAGAGAACTAGGTCTTTTTCTAAAAACCTAAACTATAACTGTCGGTTTTATTTTTCAAAGAGTCGGTGCACATGATTTCGCGTGACTTCAGGTTCAAGCTACTTCTGGGAATACAACTTTAGTATACATTATTATGTATGCCTTATTGCTAAGTATTTCTAAATAAATACTATAATCCTTTATCGATATATATATTGATATCGTTAAACTTTTCGATAAGAGTTATCATTTATTAATGATTTACTTAAATAAATTTTTGGAATTTTTCCTGCAATTATTTTGAAGGATTCTCTACATTTAATTAAATTATTGGAAATTATCCTATCTCATTTTGTTATGACCTTATACCTATTTTGTGAAATTTACCACCGTCAAATTTTGTCTTCGATGAGGAGGATGATTGATTTTGTACATGATATGACTATACCATGAATACAAATAACTCATTCATTTTGATCTTCTCTTTGAGATGTGACAGAATCATGCCACCTAGGAGAATGACAAATGATGCCATTGCAAGGCTAGTTGCTAAAGAGGTTGCGAAAGCATTAGCTGCGGATAGAGCTGCGCGTGTTAACACTGAAGGAGCAGGTGGCTCTGGAGGTGCGGGTGCTCAAGGTGAAGGTGAACCTGTTGGACCAGAAGCTATTGGGGCAGGTGTAGCTGAGAATCCTGCAGATGAGGTTGCTCCGGTTGCTGCTACAGTTAAAGAATGTACTTTTGCTGGATACATGAAATATGGACCCACTACATTTCAAGGAACTGGAGGAGCACTGGAATTATTCAGGTGGATTGAGAAAACAGAAACAACATTTGAGATTAGTGATTGCTCAGAAAGGAACAAGGTTAAGTTCGCAGTTGCTACTTTCAAGGATCGAGCTTTAAGCTGGTGGAAGACTCAAGTTGCTACAGTTGGTTTAGAAGCTGCAAACAGGAAACCTTGGGATGAAATTAAAAGGTTGTTGAAAGAAGAGTTCTGTCCAGAAGAAGAGTTATCTGCTTTGGAGGATGAGTTGAGGCACCTGAAGCTGAAAGATAACAATATTGCTGCATATACTAGCCGATTCAATGAGTTGGTTTTGTTGTGTCCAGATGCTTTTGTTACTGAGAAAAAGAAGATGGATCAATACATCAAAGGGTTGCCTGGGTACATTAAAGGTGAGACAACTTCATCTCGACCCAAGAACTTTGTTGAGACTGTAAGAATGGCTCATACACTCATGGGGCAGAAAGTTCAAGATAGGGCTGAGAAAGCTGCTGAGGGTAATAAAAGGAAATGGGAGAATTCGCAGAGTGGTAATCAAGGTAGTAACCGCCATAGGCAGTACAATCAGAAGAGAAATGATGGGGCTAGAGCTGCAACTAACAAGAATGACAATGCTGACTATGGGGGACCAGTCCAGAAATGTAAGAGCTGTGGTGTTTGTCACTTTGGTAATTGTCCACCAAGGTGCACTAAATGTGGAAAGGTTGGGCATGCTGCGGAGAAGTGCAAGCCATGGATCCCTGCCACTGGAGCAAATGCTATTCCGATCAAGACTTGCTTTGAATGTGGAGAACGTGATCATGTTCGTCCCAAATGCCCGAAGTTGAAGAACAAGAAGGCAGGTGAAGCTGCTGGGGCAGTTTATGTTGTTAAGGATGCTGATCAGGCACAAGGTCCAAATGTGGTGACGGGTACGTTCTTACTCAACCATCGTTATGCTAGTGTGTTGTTTGACTCAGGATCTGATAGGAGCTTTATAAGCACTTCCTTTAGTCGTTTAATTAATGTTGAGCCAACAAGCCTAAATGCTAGTTATGAGGTCGAGTTAGCTGATGGACAATTATTTAGTACTACCACTATATTTAAGAAGTGTCCTTTGAAATTAGCAAATCATTTGTTTGAAATTGATTTGATGCCGATAGAGTTGGGTTCATTTGATGTGATTGTTGGTATGGATTGGTTGGTTGCTCATGAAGCGGTAATTGTATGTGGGGAGAAAGTTGTTCACATACCGGTGAAGGGCAAGGTGTTAGTAGTTAAAGGTGATGTCGGTAGATCTCGTCTGTCGGTGATATCTTGTATCAAGGCGAGGAAATATGTAGAAAGAGGTTGTCACCTGTTCTTGGCTCAAGTAGTGGAGAAAGAACTACCGGTTAGGCGTGTGGAAGATGTTCCGGTTATTCGTGATTTTCCTGAAGTATTTCCCGATGACTTGCCAGGGCTTCCGCCTCAGCGAGAAGTCGAATTCAAGATTGATCAAGTGCCAGGAGCTGCACCGGTGGTGCGTGCACCTTATTGTTTGGCACCTTCTGAGATGAAGGAGTTGGCAGATCAGTTGAAGGAGTTAATGGAGAAGGGGTTCATTAGACCAAGTTCGTCACCTTGGGGAGCTCCAGTATTGTTCGTGAAGAAGAAGGACGGATCGTTCAGAATGTGCATAGACTACCGAGAGTTGAACAAGTTAACTATTAAAAATCGTTATCCACTTCCTAGGATCGATGATTTGTTCGATCAACTTCAAGGTTCGTGCATGTACTCGAAGATCGACTTAAGATTGGGTTATCATCAACTTCGTGTTAAAGAGGAGGACATACCTATTACAGCTTTTCGGACGCGTTATGGACACTTTGAATTTCAAGTAATGCCGTTTGGGTTAACTAACGCACCTGCGGTATTCATGGACTTAATGAATCGTGTGTGTAAACCATACCTCGACAAGTTTGTGATTGTATTTATCGACGATATCCTGATTTATTCCAAAAGTCGGGAGGAGCATGAAGGTCATCTGAAGATTATTTTGGAGTTGTTGAAGAGGGAGAAGTAGTATGCGAAATTCTCCAAGTGTGATTTTTGGTTGGATTCAGTCCAATTCCTTGGGCACGTGATCGATAGTAGCGGTGTTCATGTTGATCCTTCCAAAATTGAAGCTATTAGAGATTGGGCTAGGCCTACGACCCCGACTGAAGTTAGACAATTCCTGGGATTAGTTGGATACTACCGGCGATTTATTGAAGGGTTCTCTTTAATTTCTAAACCTCTTACTAAACTTACACAGAAAGACAAGAAGTATGAATGGGGTTCAAAAGAAGAAGAAGCATTCCAAACTTTGAAGCGGAAGCTGTGTTCTGCACCAATTTTGGCTTTGCCCGACGGAGCTGAAGACTTTGTGGTATATTGTGACGCATCACGTAAGGGTTTTGGTGCTGTGTTGATGCAAAGGGAGAAAGTGATCGCGTATGCATCTTGTCAATTGAGGAAGCATGAGGAGAACTATACTACACATGATTTGGAATTAGGAGCTGTTGTCTTTGCTCTTAGACTTTGTAGACACTATCTCTACGGTACAAAGAGTGTGGTATATACCGATCATAAAAGCCTGCAACATATTTTAGATCAGAAGGAGCTCAATATGAGGCAGAAAAGATGGGTAGAATTGTTGAGTGATTACGACATTCAAATTTGCTACCATCCCGGCAAGGCGAATGTAGTTGCCGATGTACTTAGTAGGAAGGACAGAGAAATAACCAAAAGGGTTAGAGCTTTAGCCATGAAAACTTATTCTGATTTATCTAATCGAATACTTAAAGCTCAAACTAAGGCGACGGAGGAAGAGAATGTGAGAGATGAAGATTTGGGTAGAAGGATGACACCTATATTCGAAATTCGTGATGACGGAATTCGATATTTCGAGAATCGTGTGTGGTTACCGGTGTATGGAGGACTGAGAGATCTAATTATGCACGAATCTTATAAGTCTAAATATTCGATTCACCCAGGATCGGATAAAATGTACCAAGACTTGAAGAAATGTTACTGGTGGCCGAATATGAAGGCTAACATTGCTACTTATGTTAGTAAATGCTTGACGTGTGCTAAGGTGAAGTTTAAGCACAAGAGACCTTCGGGTTTACTGCAACAACCTGAAATTCCAGAATGGAAATGGGAGAAGATCACTATGGACTTTGTTTCAGGACTTCCGAGGACTTCTAGTGGTTATGATACGATTTGGGTGATTGTTGATCGGTTGACTAAGTCGGCTAATTTCTTGCCGATAAAGAAAACTGATGACTTAGACAAACTTACTCGGTTGTATTTGAAGGAAGTTGTTTGTAGACATGGGGTTCCTTTGTCAATTATTTCTGATCGAGATAGTCGGTTCACATCTGAGTTTTGGAAATCGCTTCAGCGAGCTCTAGGGACTCAGTTGAATATGAGCACTGCGTATCATCCGGAAACGGACGGACAAAGTGAGAGGACTATTCAGACCTTGGAGGATATGTTACGAGCGTGTGTAATAGACTTTGGAGGTAGTTGGGATCGACACTTACCTTTGGTGGAATTCTCATACAACAACAGTTATCATGCAAGTATTAAGGCTGCGCCTTTTGATGCACTTTACGGGCGAAAGTGTAGATCACCCGTTGGTTGGTGTGAGATTGGAGAAAGTCAGTTGACGGGTCCTGAATTGATTAGAGAGACGACTGAGAAGATCGTGCAAATCAAGAATCGTTTATTGACAGCTCGTAGTAGACAGAAGAGCTATGCGGATAAGAGGAGAAAACCATTGGAGTTTGATATTGGCGACATGGTTATACTGAAAGTATCACCTTGGAAAGGAGTAATTCGATTTGGCAAGCGAGGAAAGCTTAGTCCGCGCTATATAGGTCCATTCAAGATTATTGATCGAGTTGGTCCTGTGGCATATAAGTTGGAATTGCCAGAGAAGTTAAGTGCTATTCACAATACTTTTCACGTTTCTAATCTTAAGAGGTGTTTGGCGGACGAGAATTTGATAATTCCACTTGAGGAGATTCAACTGGACGACAAGCTGCATTTTATTGAAGAACTGGTGGAGATTATGGATCGAGAGGTGAAACGGCTTAAGCAAAGTCGGATCCCGATAGTGAAAGTGCGATGGAATTCCCGACGTGGACCGGAATACACTTGGGAGCGAGAGGACTACTTCAAGAGCAAGTATCCACATTTATTCGTAGACGGACCTAAGGAGAAGTAAGCCCCGGGACGGTGCTTCCCTAAGGTGGTGAGGATGTAAAACCCACAAAATAAGGTCATTACTTAATCTTACTTTTCAAATATTTTTGAAGTATTTTATAATATTAAATATTATTATGTTTAACGGTTTAAGTTGAAACCGATATTAAATATTTTATTTTAATATTTTGACGAGCAACGAGGACTACTAGTGATCGCGATACCGACGGATGCCCACAATTTTATATTTTATTATCAATCGCTTCGATATTTAATATTTTCGACGATATCGTTTTAATTACGTATCGAGTCGTTATATTATTATTTTTCGTGTGCGTTTAAACTTTTAAGTATTTTTACGAAACCCGAGTCCCGTAAATATTTGTAAAATTGACTTTTAGTCATTTTCCGCTTTTTAACTAATATTTACATTTTGGACCAAAACTATCACAAATTGGCAAAAACTAACCTAACTTCACACTATATCTAACACTTCCACTAACTTTTTTTCATTAATAAAAATCATTTAACTAAAAACTTCTCCCACCTTCCCCTTTCTCCTTCCTTGGCCGTACACCCCAACAAGCAACACCATCCAAACTTGTTGATTTTAAACTTGAATCTTCCAAAACAAAGCAAAGTCCCATCCTTAGAATTCAAAGGGCTACATTTTGGTACAAATTTTAGCTACATTTATCATACTTTTTAATTTTATGAACTTTGATCATTTATATAGTTGTATGATCATCTTATCATATTGATTTTATATTGTATCCATGGACTTTTAGTTTTTGTGGTTGAAAGAATTAAATTTTTTTGTAAAAATGACCATGCATGTGTTAGTAGTAATCATCAAATGATGTTTATGCTAGTTTTTCACTAAAAACTTATTTTTAATTTTTGGGTTTTTGATTTTTATGATGATGCAAGTGTTAGGAATAGTTTATGATGATATTAGGGGTGTAGGATGATGAGGAAAATTGTTAGAATTGATCAAAAACATGATTTTGTGGGAGATTTTGAAAGGTGATTTTGGGCAGTAGGTTTGAGGCCGTTTTTGGGGGTCTTACTGTTTGATAATCACTTAACTAATAGGATAGGGTTGTAGAGAATTTCGTTAGCTTCGAGTTGATATAAAGTAGGCCTTCCAACTCCAACGAGGTGGAAGATACACTAGTTTGATTTTCGTGTACCGGGAGACGAGTGTCGACACAATCCGAAAATTGTTGTCGATATTTGGATCGAATCTCGGGGACTATAAAATGAGTTTCAAAATGATTCAAGGGCTGTTCTCAGGCTCCAAGTTTAGAATTTTGAGTCTATTTTTAGAATCAAGTGGCGGTTTTACAAATGGAGTTGTTTAGAATGGTCAAAATGGTTTCGTAAGTCAAGGTCGCTAAACTGTCCGGATTTTTGATTCAAAGATGAGTCGGGCAGGGAACTTTAGAAGTAAAATCTTTTAATGGGCTTTTGAGAGGACTTTCTATATATAGTAAGTAAGTTCTCTGAGTAGTATCATAAAAATTTGATATGTTTAAGTATGGGAAAACGGCTTGGACATTCGGTATGTTCCGACAGATTTTTATTAAAGGCATATAATAATAAAATGAATATATAGGAGAGTAAAATAGAACCACTTGCATCGTTTTCTCTCGATTTGTCGTGATTTTATACTTGAGTTTGATTTTATTAAGTATCATTTATTTCTCGAGTCTATTATTAATGTACGCACCTTATTTGCTAGGTTGCGGTTGTCGTGTTTTTCGGGCATCTACTATCGTCGGCGATCGTCTTCAACTACTATAAGTACTAAGGTGAGTCTATAGCCTCGTTTGCACAATTATACGATTTTAAAAACCCGCGAGGGGGAATACATGTTTTGTAAACTTAGAACACAAGATTTTTATGGTATGCTTGTCCCTTTATGAATGGACCCGTGGTTGCCTTTAAATTGCATTAAGTGATTGCCTTAGTTAAAGCCTCAATTATGGACTGTTAATTAACCTATGATGGGTTAACCGCTAGTACAATTAATAGATCTATGGGGGAAGCCGCCCCGGTTCAATTTTTGTGGACTTGTCATAGAAGCTTAAGCCCGACCTCCACACTGTTTGAACATATTGTATTGAGAAGTCAGGTATACGGCAATGTACCAATAATCTGGAGGTAACCGACAATTAATAAATCTCTCGTCTTATTAGACTGATATGGGAGTGTCTAAGGGCTCGGTTCCATGAGCTTATTGCAATTTATGCTAAATACAATTATTATTGTTGATGCAAATTATTAGATGCTTGTTGCCTTTAAGCATGCCACAAACTTATAGTATTTGCTTGTGTTCAAAATGATTATATAAACCTATAGATTCACTCGGCATTTTTGCTGATGATTTTCTCACATGTATTTCAGGTAATCAAGAAGTCTGAAGCTTGGAAGCCACGGGAATGAATGTTGTGCACTACTTTGCAATATAAACTCTTTGAATAATTGTCGTTCCTTTTGTTCAAAACAATTTAAATCTTTTGTTTTGGTTGTACTTTGGTTACGATGTCTTGGGACTACGCTACTCTGATAAATGTTTTGGAACGATAAATTTAAAACGTCTCTTTTCGAGTCGTTCTTTATAAATTATGTGTTGTTGTATCATTGTTTAGCACCCAAAGATGTATTCCGCTGCGTGTAAATTTGGGGGTGTTAAATATCCCTTAACACCAACGAGTCTTCCGCTGTATTGAATTGTGTAAATTTGGGGGTGTTACAGTTTGGTACCAGAGCTCTCGTTATAGAGAACGAAAGATTTTTAAAACTAAGGTTTTGAATAAAACATTTTAAAATCTTTTAACTATAAACATTTTTCTAAAAATGTCTAAAAATCTTTTGACTATAACGGTGCCGATGAATTCTCGAGTTACCGACAAGGCCAGACTGAGAAGTGTTATTTTAGTATATATAACTTGGATTATATATATATATATATATATATATATATATATATATATATATATATATATATATATATATATATATATATATATATATATATATATATATATATATATATATATATATATATATGATGTAATTTGATTACATGATTGTTGGATGATTATTTTTATATTTATACGATGTATTTATACGACGTAGATTGTCCCAAGGAACCCTAAATCCCCTAGTAAATCAATCGAAGCTATTCCCGTAGGAATTCTAGCTATTTTAGATCTAAACCAAGTTGTGGATATTTATGATCCCATCAAGTGGTTGATATTCGTAGAAATGTTGATATTAGTTGATTGTGATATTAAAGAAGAATTGGCGAGATCAAATCTGATATCGATATCATGACGATCTTTCCTTATAGAGTGGAGTTTGACAAAACATTACCACCTAGAAAGATGTCATCTGATTCATTGTCATCCAATTCTTAAATTGAAATCGAAAGGGTGAATGTTGCACTTGAGGCTGTCATTGGAACCATTACCCAAAAGCCTCATGCCACTAGTACCTTTCTGAGAAATATTGAATGTGTGAGTCATCTCATTCTAGTGACTCGTCTGATAACTATTGATGAAGGGGCTATAGGATTGGAAATTAAGTGTTGTTCATATCGAGCTTTTATTTCCCTTTTAAGGTCTAAGAATAAAGTTGAAGTATTGGGAAATGAGGTAGGATATCAAATTGAGTATAAAATTGGTTGAAACTTGAATAAAGTAAAATTTAACTTGTATGGAATAAGAAATTGTTAAGAGGAAGTTGTTGAGTCCTGTGATTGAATTATAAGGTTTTAAATGATCGTTAGTTCGTGTTAAGGGTTGTTCCTATACCATTGTCCAATGATGAGGATGCCTAGTGTCCAATAAATAAATTGAAGAAATCTTCTTCTGAATTGGGACCGATGGATCTTCTGGGACAGGTGGGACACCTAATGACTCTTGTAGATTAGTATTCATTGTGGTACCTTTTAAAAATAATCCCTAACCTAACTGAGACATCAGTTGGTAGGATGAGTTCTTGGAATTGTATGACATAGTGACACGTAATGTGTTACGGTACAATTTTGACTTGTTTGTAATTAATGAAAAGACTACCTTTGATTTCTAAATTCTACATGTATCGATGATATCTATCTTTTCTTGTTTCTTCCTAATGCTCGCATTAGTGATGCAACCATTGAGCAAGTACTCATCTCTGTTTGAGTTACGTTGTGGATTAATCTTTTTGAGCGCCATCAAGGTCATGAACCTCATGATTATTTGGCTAAGCTCATCTCCTATTATATTGTAGTTAGTTCTTGGTAAACAACTCTTCATCACTCTTTTGCAGATCACTGATTGTTTTTATAAGATAAAACAGTATCCCTTGATAAAAGATTGAATTTTCATCACCGTAAGGATTATTTAAAGTGAGATTTATAAGTAATTGTTATCGAAATGAAGTTGTTTATAAAACACCTTGGAAAACTTAATTGTTTCCATAACAAAGAAAATATTTGTAAAGTTATTTTTGATTCTTATTTAAGAATTAAGCATGAAAATGTTTTTATTATGAACATGATGATAAAGTTTTGACGAACTGAGTATTGCATCGTTAATCTTGAAATTGTATATAGTTGCGCGCCTACATACAATTTGGAATGGACCATGCAAGGCTGATTAGTAGTCACCATGAAATTGTTACTAAACATTACATTTTCTTTGTAATTATGAAAGATTAAATTTTATAAGATCTGCAAGAAGTGAAAAATAGGGACATATTGATAGGGACACCTACATATGTGCCCGAACTATTTATTCTTCTGAGTCGAATTTACTCATCTGTGGAATTTGTCTTATTTGACAATTGATATTCCCTTCTTGTCCAATTCTACCGTGGTGAGATTCTTTGGAAAAGTATTTGATTACCGAGTGTTGATACCCGACTGGATGTATTGACGTTCCTATCATTTCTTTTGATTAGAATTCATTTGAATGACATGGGTAACGATCCGAGGAGCTTTCGAATGCGTACTCAAATTTTGAAAACATGGGATATATTCATATTCATTAAATGTTTTTTGTCTGAATCTGATTTGAAATTCTCTCGCGTAGATTATGCGTTAACCTTACCCTTTTTAAGGTTTGTTATGTCTCCTGATATCCTTGAAATTGTGAAGGATTATGAGTTATTATTAGTCTTTTGAGAAGTTCACATCTTATCGACGGCAATAAAACTGAAAAGTTGGTAGTGCCATTAGAATGGATTGATTGATTATGACATGACGACATTGTCTTAATTGATGGGAACTCAAGTAAAATTCCCCTAAAAGATAAGATGTTGATTATCAAAAGTTATTTAAATAATTCTTGATGGATGACCATATCCTGCATTTAGACTTGAAATTTTACCATGAATGTTTGTGAATTAGTCATAGATATTATAATCTAGAAAGAACCTAATATGAATTTATTAAAAGTTGTTTCTTTTATCTGAAACCTTAGGAGGTATTTATGGGTGAATTACCTAGAATTTTGCCATTAAGGCAAGTTGAAATTGGTATTGATTATATTCCCGGTGCTGCACCTGTGGCTTGTGCACTGTACGTCAGTACCATTTGAATTATAAGAATTATCGTACAACTGAGAGAGTTGTCAGAGAAAGCTTTTATTCTACCGAGCTCGTCATTATGAAGAGCTATGGTGTTATTATTTCTTATATTTATTGATTACCGTGAACTAAGTAAATTGACGATTAAAATCTATATCCACTACCCAAGATTATAGATTGTTCGATCATTTACAAGGTTCTAGCGTATGTTCTAAATATTTGATCCACGACATGGTTATCATCAACTTCACGTCCGCGAAAAAGATTATCTATTCCAATCACTACATCCAGAACTTGTAATGAACATTATGAGTTTCACGTGATATCGTTTGGATTGATCAATGCACACGTAGTATTCATAAATTTGGTGAATCACGTGTGTAGGTTGTAATTTGATAAATTCATGCTTGTGATCATTAAGAACCATATGTTTGTTTATAAGAATAAGAATGAGTTAATAATTATTTATAGATTGCCCTGAATTGTCCGAACAATAAAAACTTGTACCTTGAATAATTAATGTGTGATTTAAGACTTAATCCTTTATATTAATTGACCGTGTGATTAATAGAAAATGGAACATACTGACTCTTCAAAAACTGGAACCATTAAGGCTTTGGGTTTTACCAAAAAGAAAATGGAAATATGTTTTGACAAATATTTAAAAAAAAGGGATTTTAAGGGATTATTTCCTTATACACAAATCATTTAACTAAACTCCTGTTTAGGGGTAAATGTTTGTGTATACCTCAAGACAACCTAAGAGGGATTGAGGAAACCTTTTAAACCATGACTTGAAATTTGAAACGATAATTTTTGCTTTTCAACTAAGAAAACTTTGACCAAAGTATAACCAAAGATTTTTCAAACATTTACGGATCTTATTAAGTATTTTTTATAGATCAATAAAAATCTTGTTAATTAAATTCATATTTATTTTGAACATTTTATATAGTTGGTCGAACTAAGAAATTTTTAATGAATACGATCATGATAATTATGTCATCAGGAAAGGTGAATATAGATACCGACGCATTATGTAAAAATGATGAAGAACCAATTAGGATGTGTTACTTAGTAATGATTGTGCAAAATAAATTGCCGAGCAATTTAAAATATAGCCGATGCTTGTAAAAAAAAGATAATATAGATAATAAAAGGGGTTCGCGGCTAATGTGAACCAATAGATTT
This sequence comes from Glebionis coronaria, assembly GCA_025667525.1. Lineage (NCBI taxonomy): Eukaryota > Viridiplantae > Streptophyta > Magnoliopsida > Asterales > Asteraceae > Glebionis > Glebionis coronaria. The sequence continues at coordinate 273,389,529 of CM046882.1, read as the reverse complement.
GAGAAGCCTATGGCGTTAAATGTCTAAAAGGCCACTTGTGGTTGTCTAAATATGAAGGATTTTGACGTTTAGTCATATTGAATCTCGTAAGTATAAGTATTCCATTCATGTCATTTCCGACTAAATATATCTATATCTGAAGAAGTTGTACTGATGGCAAATTATGAAGGCAGACATCGCCTCATACATTAGTGAACGTTTAACTATTGCAAAGGTCATCATCTGAATTTGATTCGATTTGTGTCATCGTCGACAGACTGACCAAATCTGCTAATATCATCCTTTTAATGATAGATTCTTGATGAAGAAATTGACTCTTTTGTATTTAAAGGAGTTGTGTAAACATGGTGTTCCTGTATCGATCATCTCTATCAAGATCCTCGCTTCGTATCAAATTTCTAGAGATTTGCTCAGAAGTCCTTAAGAACGAATCTTGATGAGAGTACTGTGTACACCTCAATCGAAGGGACGAGGTAAAGTAACGATACAAAACACTAGAAGTTTTGTTTTATGCTTGAATGATTGACCTTTTGTAATGAATTGTATAATCGTTTTCCTTTGGAGAAATTATCATTGATAATTATCGTATTAGGATTGAGATCGAATCTTGTTAGGTTCTAAATATAAGAGCATCTGTAAGCAGGAGTTGGGATGAAGACACCCGACATACACCCATTGTGAGTTGGACATATCTTTTAGGTTTAAGGTTTCCTATGATGGCGAACCTAACCTTACAAAATACTCGACCCGCGAGACCTGAAATGATTGTTGAAATTAGGATTTGATTATTGACTGCCGGTACTAGGCAGGAGGTTATGTGAATAGGAAATGTAGATCTTGAAGTGCCGGATGGGTAGCGAAGTTATGCCAAAAATTTTAACCATGGAAAAATGAATTGATGATCTGAAAGATCATGGGATATAAGTCCCCATTGAATGGGACCATTGAGATGATGTAAAGAATTGGTTTGAAAGGCATATAAGCTGGGCCTACCCTAGGACCTCAAGAGCTACGTGAATTATGTTTCGTAAATCGAACTTTATAAATATCTATCAAGTGAAAATCTGAATTCTTCTTGATAAAGTTTAGATCAGCGAAAAGTTGCATTCATCAAAAACCCGTGAACATCATGGATAGAGAAAGTAAGTCAACATTAAGCCTGATCTTATTTCCGTAGTTATGTTTGATGAAACTCGCGTATTGTAATGGATTACACTTGTGAGAAAAGACCGAATGTGTAGGAAATACCCACATGGCTTTAACTCTATAAGAAGCGAGTAGAAAGATAAGATGATATTCGAGGACAAAGATCCTGTTTAGGGGTAAATGTTGTAACAATCCGTCAACTTATGGTTGATATTTTATTCTTAAGTATCCTTTAAAAACATTATTTTAATGTTTTAATATGAACTCACTTATTTTTTGGAAAAAATTTGGATTTTACGTCTTGAAGTAGCATCGACTACGTCTAAACCGGAGGATTCTACGTTACGTGCTTACGTTTACATACACCGTTTTTGGTGACAGTCCGACATTTAAGAAAATAAATTTATCCGTGAATATTATTTTGGGATTTTAAATTTGAGTTAGTTCATAAACTCACAAATTTACGAGAAGAGATTAGGACTTTCGATTATAATTTAATGTCCTTCACGACTAAACCGGAAACCTTAGGATTACGTATTTACGTTTTCGAACTCCGTTTTTGATGAGACGATTTTTATTAGATTCGTTTTGTGCCGTTGATTCATAATTTATAAAAACGTTTTTCGTAAAACAACCTGAGGGCACGCAAATCGAGAAAACTAGAATCGAGGAATACCCGTAAATTAGTGGGATGAGACAAAACAAGTTTTGCCCCACCCCACTATATGGACGGCTAAACATAAGCCACCACACACCCTTAGGTGTCAACTTGTATTAAACAAGTTGTTACACTTGGCTTGCTTAACTAAATAAGCTACCAACACATCAAAAACACTAGCACCAAACCATTATCTCATTTCATCTCATGCAAACCACCAACTCCTCTCTTCCTCTCTCTAAAATTCGTCCAAGAACCACCCCTAATCACCCTCATTTGATCAATTTTTACCATGAAATCATGTGTTATTCACACATATGATGAAGCTCTTTTGAAGCTCTATAGATTAGTGGTGATTTTAACATCCAAGGAGAAGATTTGGTGATGTTCAAGGACTGGTTTCTACATGAAGTTTACAAGTATTGGTGGCCATGAAGATTGGTGTTGATCTATCACAAGTTCTTCCATCAAAATCCAAGCCTTGATCATAAACTACACAACCTTGGTGGTATAAAGATTGTTCTTTCCATCCTCTTGTTATTTTGATTATGTAATCATGTATTTTATTTCTTATTGTATATGTATATGATGAATATATGATGATAAAAATGTTGTGTAGGGATCAAGTGTTAAAATCTTGCTAAATATGATGGCTGTATAAAAACAGTAAGTAACCAAATGTTAAACTGATAAAATGGTAAAGTGAAATCAATATACAGTAAGTATTAGGTGTTATATACATGTGAGAGTTGACCATGCAATGGAATCATCAAAATGAGTGAGATATGATCAAAACAAGATGAGTGTACCAATCTGAACAGTCTGTTTTGTATTGACTGTTAAGGATAGTTAGACATGGATTGAGCAATAGCTATAACTAACTTAATTGTAGCACATATCATGTAGTTTATGGTGTCCAAAAATGAGCTTCTATCTCCTTGTAGAACTCAAGATATGGTAACAATGGTGAAAGTGAAACTAAAAATCAGATTTTAAAGAATTAAGTTTAATAGTATTATATGAGCACTCAAACTAATATAATATAAAATGTGAATTAAAACCCACTAACTTATAAATTTCATTTATATAAATATGTATAAGTTTAAATAAATGGACACTTTATAAAAATGGTAGTTGAATAAGATTTATAAGATATAAAAACTATAAACATGATTTTTACGACTTTTTCGGCTATTACCGTAAAATTAACTTTTTTCGCCAATTAAAACTTAGACGATCAAACCCGTATAATATTAAGTTTTTAAAAGTCATATACTGATATATAAGTACTTAATACAAGTAAAAACCGATAAAACCCGAACTATAGGACATACGGACATTAACGAGCTAAGTTAGCATATTTGGACTAATAATTTAACTAAGTAAGTTAAAACACTTATAAAAATTACTTAGTGTGCTTAACCCATTTGGGCCCAACATGTAAAGTATAATACTAATAATAAAAGTATAATTGGGCTAATGAATAGTATTGGGCTTGTAATAGGCCCATTGGGCTTCAATATGTAAACAAATTGAACTAGTGTAACTAGTCTTGAAAATTTCCAACACATAACACTAAAATGAGTAAATGAGAATATATAATCCCACTTGATCATCATATATATAAAATCATCATATGTATACATAATTGTTATTTTTATAAAGTCATTGGACAAGAGTCTAAGACGAGTATTATTTGTCTAGGTTTCCGTGATTGAAGCACGTACCGTACATCTGAATTGCCGATAACCCGCTTTCCCACATCAACATGAGTTCATAGCTCCGCACTCTTTAAAATGTTTTTATGAAATGTTTTATAAACCCGCGAGGGAGATAACATGTTAGTTTTGATAAAATAGGACACCATTTGTCCCGATTGTCTGTTTATTGATTTGGACCCGAATGATTGTATGACCCGATGAATGATTAAATGACCCGATAGATGAAGTGAAATGGATTATTAAAGTTAGGTTATGTCACTAAAAGTCCCATTAGCATGAATTGTGAACTACCGGGATTTGGTAGACGCTTATGCATATAATAGTACTATTTGGGGACGATCACCCCAGTTCGCGCCTTGACGGTTGATCCCCGTCGTGCCACATTGATTGGTAAGCGAATTTATGTATGAGAAGATTTACACAAGCGTGATTATTGTGACGACACGCTAATTTAGATGGGCAAATGAGTTTCGGGCTAGCTACCCGTTGTTTTTTGTAGTAAGGTAACAATGTCATGCGGCTTATAATAATTCAAATAACGAAATACTGCTCTACGCACTAAATTACGATATATTGCCTGACTAGCAATACGGGGTCTTTCTATTGATATTATGTTCGTGTTTTGGTTTTTCATAACCATATTCATATAACGGTTTTTATTTAACTTTAAACAACGTTATAAAACGTATTGTATGATGTTTTTACGACTTTGGTTCGTATAATGATTTTGAAGGCGAAAGCCTATATTATGATTTTTGATAAGGATTTGTATAAAATGACTTTGGCTATTTTATGGCCTATTACAAAGATTTGTACAAAAATGATTTTTGGTAATAACTTTATACCGATGTTATATTGATGGGTTTAATTAAAACTCTATGAATTCACTCGGCGTTATCGCTGACCTTTTCTTTTAACATGTTTTATCTCAGGTACTTGAAGGTAATTCTCGGGAAGACAACAAGAATTCATGGCCCGCACTTAAATAATAATTTCCATTCAAATGCTTTGCAAAACCTGTATGAAATATAATGACTTGGGACCTATGTAAATTTGATATTAATGAATGGAAATGCTTTATTATTAAACGACGCGATTTTTATGTGTTGTCTATGATGTGAGTAATGTGCTAGCCCGTAACACCACCGAGTCTTCCGCTGTATTGAATTGTGTAAATTTGGGGGTGTTACAATTACTCTGAATGTTCTGGCAAGATCATAAAGATATTACGTCGAGACCTGGAACGAGTTTGAATCAAGAAAGAATCAAACTACTGTTGCTTTCCAGTTAACATATGTTTAATTCATGTGAATCTTACATATGACCTACCGCAGTGCTGTTTGATGTTAACACTGGAAGGATTTCCATTCATCACTGTGAATACTAATGAGTATCACTCTGAATGTTCTAGAAATATCACAAGGATAGAGCATAGGACTTTGTAAAATATCGCTTGTGTTCTAATGATGAACAACAATTGATATATGGAATAAGTTTCCTAATGAGATTTTTTGATGTATCTCGTTGGCTCTAGACTCTATAAGTGCACGTTTATTTGGTGATCGGAGGCTGGAGCAGACTGCCACCTTTTCAATATATACTATCTCGGAGGGAGAAAGTTGATAGAAATGAGTTGAACTCCGTGACAATAAAACAAACTTCTTTTGAGAGAAGCTTGAGTAGGCTGGGAAGGGTTGTGCATAGCAACACTAGGTCAATGATGCTTTGTCTTCAATATCAGAAATCATCAAAGTGATTCTGATAACAGATGTATTGACCCGGTTTCTGCCTAACTTGTCTGGAGGGCTTCTTGTTGGGAATAAATTAAGGCCAGACCACTTGAATGCTGACAAGAACAACTCAAGCGTTGACAAGAGCAAAGAGAGCGCTGATAGCATAAGCGTTGACAAGTTAAAGTCAAGCGTTGACAGATTGAAGACAAGCACTGATGGAAGATGTGAGCTACACGTTTATTATATTCTAGAATACTTCTAGTAAGGATAGAGACGACAATGTATTTTCTATGTTTATCTTTACCTAGAATAGTTGATTCGTAGCTTATTGTACAAGTCTTCTTAATCTATAAAAGAAGATCTTTTAGGTTAAAGTTAAAATAAGTTTTCATAAGTTTTTGCAAGTTAAACTTCTTTCATTGTAATCAAGTTCGTTTATTCTAATACAAGTGAAAGTTTGTTTAACATCTTTGTGTTTTAGATCAAGTGTTAATTCCGCATAACACTTAGTTACTTTATTCATAAGCAAAGGTTTCTCTACGTGTATTACTTGATCTAATCTCGTATACACAAAGCTTAATCGATCTAAGTTTGGGATCAACAAGTGGTATCAGAGCTTGTTGAGAAACTTTTGATCTTTAAGTAACGCAAGAACCCTAAAACACCAAACCCTAAAAACCCTAAATCTCAAAACCCTAAAAACATCATGACTGGCACAAATCAGCCTTCTGCTTTGCTACAAAACAACTCCATAAACCCTAGTATCAAAATTCCCATGTTTGATGCCAGGAACTTCGAGCTTTGGAAGTCTAATTTTGAGCAATATATAGCCATCCATGACTACACTCTTTGGGAGATTGTTGAATATGGGAACACATTCAACAAAGCTCAAAAGATTGCTGCTGCTATTGCCGCAAGGTTAGCTCTTCCTAATTGTCCTGAAGCTGATAAGAAGGAAAAGCCTGAAGATGGAAGAGCTGTATCTGTTGAAGATATAGCCAAGAAAAGGATGGACATGAAAATCTTGAACATCATGGAACACGCCCTAGGTCATGAGAATCAGCACAAGTACAAACGCTTTGAGTCTGCAAAAGAGCTTTGGGAAGCTCTTGAAGTAGCACATGGTGGCAATGCTGACACAAAAGATGAAAAGAAGAAGCAACTCATGCATGAGTATGCTGTCTTTAAGGCTCAACCAAATGAGAATCTCAGCAGTGTGAGAAGTAGATTGCTTGACATCACAAGTCAACTTTCCTTCATGGGAACACAGATTGATGACCCTGACTTGAATGCTACTTTTCTCAAAAGCCTTGGTGATGTATGGAAGATTGAGACAAGATCCATTCTTGTCAATAACACCCACAAGACCTCCAGGTTTGATGACATCTTCAACAAACTAAGACTGTTGGAGAATGAATGGCTTTTGGATAATGATAATAAATCTTCCAGTAGTAACATGGCCTTCTTCTCACAAAGTGAAGGCCAATTTGATTCCATGAACTTCTATGGACATCCAGCCACTGGATCTCAATGTGTCAACGCTGGATCTCAGTCTGTCAGCGCTGGATCATATCCTGTCAACGCTTTATACTCAAGCGCTGACACACACAACTTTGGCGCTGATAGAATTAAACCTGCTGGTTTAGATCTAGATATTGTGTGTGCATTCATTGCTTCTTTGCCCAGTGATTCAAGGATTACATATGAAGATCTTGAGCAGATAAGTGATGAACAATTGGAAGAGATGGACATCAAGTGGACTATGGCTCTTGTAAGTTTAAGAGCAAACAGGTTTAATAAAAGGTTCAAGAAGAAGATGACCTTTAATGCTAAGGATGTTGCTGGATTTGACAAATCAAAGGTTGAGTGCTACAATTGTCATCGGATGGGACACTTTATGAGGGAATGTAGATCTCCAAGAAGATCTGATGCTGGTAAGCCTTCAAGCCAAATGGTTAAGAGCCAAGATCCCAAGGCCATGGTTGTTGTTCAACAAATTGATGGCGTTGGAGGATGGGACTGGAGCTGGAACTTTATGGCTAAGGATGAGGAAGAGGACAGAGCTTTGGTTGCTGAAGTAAAAGAAGAGCATGTTGAATATGCTCTCATGGCACACTCCTCCTCTTCATCAGATAATGAGGTATATGATGATGCTTTCTGTTCTAAGGGTTGTCGTTTAAACACTGAAAAACTAAATCAAGAGATAGTAAAATTATTAGATGAGGCAAGTACTGAAAGATGCAAAGTATCTAATTATCAAATTGCTCTTACCCAAACAGAAAAGACAGTAGCTGAGTATAAGAAAATGGAGTTTGATTTAAAGGATCAAATAAATATCTTAAAACATGAGTTACATCAAAGTAAAGATATTCAATATATAGTAAACAGGGTTAATCTTGATTTGATAGCTCAGTTAGAGGAGGCTAACAAAAATAAAGACAATGTGAGTCTTAAAATCCAGAGATTTGATAAGGCCACACAATCCCTAGGAGAGTGTGTTAGTAAACAAAGAGACTCTAAGGACATGAGTGGGATTGGGATGAAAGATTATACTGGTGTTCCACCACCAGCTGGGGATTTCTATGGTGTCCAATCAAAGGACTTATCTTGGACTGGCTTGCCAGAACTTCAAGAGAAGGAATTCATTCCTCCACCTAGAGTGACTTCCCCAGTTGAAGAATACAAACAGAAACTGACTGACCTAGATGAGTGGAAGAAAGCTAACCACACTTTGTTTGTTAAGGGAGGGTTGTTATGTGAAAGTCCAAATGAGCCCACACCAATCATGAGCCATAACATTGTGGAGTCCAATGATCCTAAACCTATTAAAATCACACACCCTACCACTGGCAAAGCTGTTGACCTTGGCCCACAAACTGTTAGAAAACCTAGTGTTAAGTATGTAGAAATGTATAGGAATACTAGGTCACCAAAAAGCAAAGCTAGTAACCATGGAACAGGCTTCTTTGCTTCTAGACCTAAGACTATGTCTAGAAAAGCTTGTTACTCATGTGGTAGCTTTTCACATTTGGCATACAAATGTGTCAACGCTTCCAATGTCAACGCTGATAGGAATCATTTCAGCGCTGACAAAAGTCAACATAGGTCAAACACTGTCAGACCCAATACCTTTGTGAACAAAAGTTCACAAGTTGTTAGACCAGCCCCATACTTTTCTAGAGGGTCTAACACACAAGGCCTAAGACCTTTTCAAAGTCAAACACTTGGTCCAATAGGCAATGGGTTCTTGTAGCAAACCCTAGGTTCAACGCTGATAAAGGAAATCGGGGCGCTGACAAGAGCAATTTCAGCGCTGACAGACACACTACCAAACCTAGGTATTTGCAACCACAGGGAAATAGGTCTAAAGCTTCTACTAGCTTAACATGGAGACCAAAACAAGACCAAAACTCTAATTCTACTGGTGTTTCTATGACATGCAACAGGTTTCATTATATTTCAAAAGCAATGTCAACACCAATTGGGGTTAACTGGGAATTTCATTCAAAAAGGGATGAAAATGGGGTTGTTATGAGAACCAAGTCTGTTCTTGTTGAACAACCAGATGAATCCAAGTCTTCCAAGGCTTGGGTTCCCAAAGAAAACTAATGTGTTTTCTTTATGTGCAGGGCATTCAGAAGAAGATCAATGATTATGGATATTGGGATAGTGGATGCTCAAGGCACATGACAGGAAAGGAAGACTATCTGACAAACTTCACTCCTATTAAAGATGGTGATAAGGTCTACTTTGGAGGGGGCTATGGCACCATTACAGGAAAAGGAACCCTTGTCACCAATAATCTACGTTTTGATAATGTCTTCCTGGTAAAAGAACTGGATTATAATTTGTTTAGTGTATCACAAGTGTGTGATAACAAAAATAAGGTTCTTTTCACAGACACTTAGTGCTTGGTGTTAAGCAAAGATTACAAGCTCCCTGAGGAGAAATACATAGAATTTAGAACACCAAGGCATAAAGACATATATAATGTGAATCTTAATGGAATTAAGATAAATAATAAAATGATGTCATGTTTTTATGCTAAAGCCTCAGTAGATGAAAGTAATCTTTGGCACAGGAGATTAGGGCACATAAACTTTAAGAATATCAATAGACTTGTGAGGCTTGGTTTAGTTGATGGTTTGCCTGAAAAGGCTTTCCACAATGACCACTCTTGTGTTGCATGTCTTAAGGGCAAGCAGCATAAGGTCTCATTCAGGTCTAAACAGGTGCACTCTAGTTCTAAACCTCTTCACTTATTGCATATGGACCTCTTTGGTCCAACTAATATAGAAAGTTTAAAGGGTAAATCATATTGTTTTGTCATCACTGATGATTTTTCCAGGTTTACATGGACTTTCTTTTTAGCCAAGAAAAGTGAAACTACCCAAAGTCTGATTAATTTCATTACCCAGATTGAAAAGAAGAATGGTAATGAGGTCAAAATTATTAGAAGTGACAATGGGGGTGAGTTTAGAAATCAGTTGCTAGATGATTTTTGTGCCAAGAAAGGGATTACTAGGCAGTTTAGCATAGCTAGAACCCCACAGCAAAATGGGGTTGCTGAAAGGAAGAATAGAACCCTAATTGAAGCAGCCAGAACCATGTTGGCTGATGCCCACTTTCCTATAGCCTTTTGGGCTGAAGCTGTTAACACAGCTTGTTATGTTCAAAATAGGGCATTGGTCAACAAAATACATAATAAGACACCTTATGAGTTACTTTGGGGAAGGAAGCCAAATATTGGCTTTCTCAAGCCTTTTGGCTGTCATGTAGTTGTTTTAGAAACTAGTGAAGCCCTAGGTAAATTTGATTCAAAAGGTGATGAAGGCTACTTCATGGGTTATTCAGTGCAGAGCAAAGGATATAGGGTTTACCTTAAAAAGGAAAAACGTATACTTGAAAAAGTACATGTTAGGTTCTTAGAGAGTAAACCTAGTGATCCTGAAAGTGGTCCAAATTGGTTGTTTGACTTAGAACCTTTATCTAGAGCTTTAAATTATATGCCTGTTACTGATCCAGACATTGTGAAGGTAACTTCAAGTGTTTTGGAAAAGAGAATTGGTAATGTTTCAGGTATACAGGTTGCTAAGAAGGATGGACCACCAGCAGTTGAGTCATCTCCCACACAAGAATATGTTACACTTCCTATATGGACAAATGAGTATTATGCTGCTGCTGCTGCTAGAAAAGATAATGGTGGTTTCCAAATACCACCAAATACAAACATGCATACTTCTTCAGGCGCTGACAAAGGGAAATCAAGCGCTGACAAGACTAATTCAGACGCTGATGGATCAGACGCTGACACCAACAGTTCAAGCGTGGTTAGCCCAAGCGCTGACAAACAAGGTTCAGACTTTGACAACACCTTTGCACATCTTTTCTCTTCCCATTTTGAACAAGGTGGACCTTCCAATGTCCATGAAGAGATTTCTGTTGATCAAAGAGAGTCTGATGAAGAAGATATTGGCAACATGGAGCGTGAAGTTGAGGACACCAGACTTTTTGAAGGAGGAGTTCTCACTTCCACAGCAAAGGATCACCCCTCATCTCAGATCATTGGTGATGTTATGGCTCCAGTTCAGACAAGAAGATCCCATCAAAGTCTTGGTGGATTTATTGCCAATATACACAAGAAGGTTGATACCCCTCTTGTACAAGCATGTTTGTTTGCATGTTTTCTGTCACAAGAAGAACCCAAGAAGATTTTTGATGCTCTCAAAGAACCTAGTTGGGTGGAAGCAATGCAGGATGAGCTTTACCAATTTGCTATACAGGATGTTTGGGAGCTGGTTGATTGTCCTAGATATGTGAGACCAATTGGGACAAGATGGGTTCTAAGGAACAAGAAGGATGAAAGGGGTATTGTGGTCAGAAACAAGGCACGTTTGGTAGCTCAGGGATATACACAAGAGGAAGGCATAGATTATGAAGAAGTTTTTGCTCCAGTAGCAAGAATTGAAGCTATAAGAATTTTTCTAGCTTATGCCTCTTGTATGAATTTCACTGTTTATCAAATGGATGTGAAGAGTGCTTTCCTCTATGGAACAATTGTTGAGGAAGTATATGTTATGCAACCTCCTGGTTTTGAAGATCCTGAAAATCCAGACAAGGTTTATAGAGTGAAGAAAGCAATGTATGGACTTCATCAAGCCCCAAGAGCATGGTATGGTACATTGTCCACTTACTTGGTGGAAAATGGTTTTAAAAGGGGCACCATAGATCAGACATTGTTCACAAAGAAGAAAGGAAAACATGTGTTGCTTGTGCAGGTCTATGTTGATGACATCATTTTTGGGTCTACTGATCCAGAAATGAGTGAGGAATTTTCCAAGCTCATGACAGATAAATTCAAGATGAGTGCAATGGGTGAGATGAACTTCTTTCTAGGATTACAAGTTCAGCAGAAAGAAGATGGTATCTTCATCTCCCAAGACAAGTATGTAGCTGAAATCTTGAAGAAATATGGTTTTTCTCCACATGAAAAGGATGCTTCCACTCCTATGGATAGGGAACACCCTTGGGGAAAAATTGGAGCTGGAAAGGATGTGGATGTTAGGCACTATATATCAATGATTGGGTCATTGATGTATCTTACAGCCTCAAGACCTGACATCATGTTTGCTGTGTGTGCTTGTGCACGCCATCAAGTGACTCCCAAAGAATGTCACCTTTTTGCTGTGAAAAGAATTTTTAGGTACCTAAGATGTTATCCAGATCTTGGCTTGTGGTACCCAAAAGATTCTCCATTAGAGCTTATTGCATATTCAGACAGTGACTATGGTGGTGACAAGTTTGATAGGAAATCCACAACTGGTGGATGCCAATTTCTTGGGAGCAGATTAATATCTTGGCAATGCAAGAAACAAACAGTGGTGGCAAACTCTACAACTGAAGCAGAATATGTAGCTGCAGCTGCTTGTTGTGGACAAGTCTTATGGATTCAGAACCAGCTGTTGGATTATGGGTATAATTTTATGCATACCAAGATTTTTGTAGACAATAACAGTACTTTATGCATTATTAAAAATCCTGTACATCATTCTAAAACCAAACACATAGAAATTAGGCATCATTTTATAAGAGATTGCTTTGAGAAAGGTTTAATATAACCAGATAGGGTAGCATCAGAAGATAATGTGGCTGATTTATTAACTAAACCTTTTGATGCTGGAAGATTTCAATATTTGGTAACAAATATTGGAATGGTTAATCTTACTTAATATGTGTTTTGGAACCTTTTTGTAAAAGTATGTACAGGATAATGCATTGTTATTGGTCTTTGTGATGATTTAGATTTTTCCACTTTATTTTTCTAACACTGACAAAGGTAAATGTAACGCTGTCAAGTGTTATTTTGCCGTTGTTAGAGATATTATTGTCTAACGCTGACAAGAGTTCCTTCAACGCTGATAAGTGTTGTCGGGACGCTGTCAGCAACAAATGTTAGTTTTGTGGTTTTCAATCTAAATGTGTAGGTGGTGGTAGCTTTATGCCATTGGGTACAGAGTTGCTTATGGATCTTTGAAGAGCTATTTGGACATGTTTTTGTTTATGGATGATGGTTGGAATATTTATATTCCTATCTTGACATAAATTTTTAATGTTCATATATATTTTGAGAAACTCATGTATCATAGTTTAAGGGGAGGTTTTAGGAACCTTTAGGATTTTTGGGTATCCATATGATACTCTTATCACAATTCTAGATTGTGTCCACAGGTGAGTATGGGTTAGTTTTACTAAACCATGAGGCACTGTAGCATGCATAGTATATCAACTTTGCATGCTGCCAAGACATTTTTGGCCTAGAATTGGTTGTGGTCTGTTGGGAGACTTGGGAATCATTTTGATATGGGTTTTACCTGGGAGTAACAAGGATTTTATAAGGTAACTTGGTTGTTAAGAATTTTGGTTAGCAAGGGACACTAGAGGACTGTTATGTCTATCTTGCTTATGCAAGTGTGCATAACTGGACAGTGCTTGCCGCCCTATGATAATTATCAGCTTTTGGTTATTTTCTCTAGGATAAATTACTTGTTAAGGTCATTTTTCACTTTTTAAAACAATTTTATTTTTGGACGCTGACAAGATTTTTCCAAGCGTTGTTGTGACCAAATTGGACGCTGACATGGCTTTAGGCGAACGTTGACAAGATTATAGCCGTTGGGCGTTGATGGGTTATATTTGACCGTTGACAATCAATGGGACCTACCCAGTTGTTACTTTTTGACATATTTTCAAGCCGTAATTTTAGGAGTTGTTACTTTCATTAAATGCATGAGATAACTTATAACTTTTTCAATATTTTCATGATTAGTTTTTGAAAATCTTTGCCTATTTTTGGGCCAATCACATGCATTCATCCACTCCTATAAATTTGGCTCCTATTTTTAAACAGGGTATCTATAATTCTTGTCTAACACTTTTCTCTTATCAACCTTTATCTTTTATACTTCAAATTAACAGCTTTCATCAATGGCACCAAGATTTAACTCAGCAGAATTGGATTTGGGGTTCAAGTCTCAACACAACATGATTTCTTATCTTGTTGCTGATAATACTTTGTTCCCTCAATACACACAAATGGTGGAGTATTTGAACGCATCCCCCTTAAGGTATGCTCTTTCTCATGCACCACTCATTCCAGTCACACACATTAAACAGTTTTGGAACACTGTTAGTTCCTCAACAGTTAATGGAGTGACCACATTAACTTCTATTGTTCATGGGAGATCTTGGGTGGTTACTGAGGCCTTGGTACGCCAGGCCTTGCATCTTGATGATGCTGATGGTATAACCATTCTTCCCATATCTGAAATAGAACAAGGGCTTAGGGCTTTGGGATACCCTATTCCTGATGAAGGTACTCTTAATAAGTACCATAAGCAGGAATTTCCCCCAGCCTGGAAGTACCTCATTCACATTCTCCTTCAATGTTTGAGTCCCAAATGTACTGCACATAATGAGATCAATAGATCCATTGCAACTGCTATTGTGTGTATTGCAAGAGGGCAAAAATATAACTGGTCTAAAATGATTTTTGAAGGAATGTGTAAAAACAAGGGGACAAAAATGACTTTAGCTTATCCCCGTTTTCTGCAAATGATTTTTGATGCTCAAAGATATTGTTCAAGGGATCACAATGATTTTTATAAGATCCCTGAACAAAAGAAAGCTATTTTTACCAAGATGAATTCCCCACCTCATAGAGACCTACCTTTAACCACAGCCATGCTTGCTGTTATTGCAGCAGCACAACCCCAACCAGACCCCCAACCTCATATTGACCCTCACCCACAACTTGAACCTATCCCTGAACCTTTACCCTCACCTGACCAAATGCAAATCGACCAAAATTCCTTTGACGCTGACACATTTAATGTGGGCGTTGATATGCCTATTTCCAACACTGACACCCAACCATCACAATCCCAAACACCCCTTAACCAACCCACATCTACACCTTCTTCCACACCATCTTCCACACCACCTGAATATAGGTTGTTTAAACGCCAAAGGACTGCTGGAGTGTTCTCCTCTGGTGGTCCTAGCCATGAAGCAGAGAGAACCACCACCACAAGTGTGGCTGGTGACCTGGATGAGGCTGGGACTATTGGTTCTGGCTTAGCAGCTGGCCAAGGCAGTCCCACCATACTTAAGTCCTCATCCATGCCCAATGAACCTGACTTGGGAGGTCAAATCCCCATTTCAGAAGAGGGCAGACTGGAACCAATGACTCTTTTGGAATTGACGGCTGTCTGCATTAGCTTGCAAAAGCAGAATGCAGACTTGGTACAAATTGTCAGTAACCAAGGCCTTGAACTCAAGGATTTGAGGGAGAGGATTGTTGTTTTGGAGAGTGCTCATGCAAAGAGAGGTATGGAGGAGTCTTCCAAAGGGGAGGAAGATCAAAGAAATCTGAGTGATAAGAGCAGTCAAGATGGTCAATCATTGGATGTTGCTGAAGCTCTTACTACTTTGAAGGAACAAACAGGTTTTGATACGTCCTTGATCTCTCCAACCAATTTAAATTTATCATTTACAGATATGTTGAGAGAGGTTACACAAGGCGCTGAGGGAAAATATTTGAGCGTTGACAAGACAAGTTTGGACGCTGATAGAAGTATTTTGGGCGCTGATAGAGGAAATTTGGGCGTTGACAGATCTGCATATGGAGGTGATGTATTCCAGTCATCATCTATCATCAAAGATGTTCCTACTCAGGTATTATCATCTACCCTACCAACAATTGCACCAACAGATAAGGGTAAGGGTAAGTTGGTAGAAGAAATTGTTCCAAAGAATGCAGCTCAGGTTGAATTTGATAGAAGATTGGCTGAGCAAATGATGGAACAAGGTGAAAAGGAAAAGTCGCCATTTGTTGTGACTTCTGAAGAAGAAAGTGATGGAGCTAGCTCAGATTCAAGTGTGATGATTGTTGAACCAGAAAGACTTGAGTATGGTGATGAGCTTGCTAGGGAAAAGCTGAGAGATTTAAAGTTGCAAATTGATTTTGATATGCCTGAGGTGGTTCAGATGTACAATTCTTGGGAAGAAAGCTGTATGGATAATCCAGACTTGACCATTTCAGATCAGATATGGGGTTTGGAAATTCTTCTTAGAGTTCAGAAGGATTGTAAGGTGATTTTGAAGCACAAGGCTAGCAACATTCTTTCAGAGTTGAAAAGGGATAGAAGGAAGTTCTACTTTATGTTGCTCAAATGTCATGGAGTTGGATGGACACATCAGAAGCTGAAGGCTTTGACATTTGATGAGTTGGAACATAGGGCTTATCCCATTTGGGTGAAAGTGCAGGAAGAAAACACTTTCAGACTTCTTTTAGATGAAAGAAAGGAGCAACTTGCAGAAGAGATGGAAATCAAGAAAGCTATGATAGTTCCCAGACCAGTGAAGAAGGGATTTATACTTGAGTTTCCAAAAGATATGAATCAACTATATCCAAGTGAAGCAGTTATTAGAAAGAGTCTCAAGCTCTCCCCATTAGAAGCTTCAGATATGGTGCATGTGTTACCACTAGATTCCAGGAATCCAATTGTGAGTTATGATGAAGATGAATGTGGATTCTGGAAAATTGGAAGATTTGGCAAGGAGGTACACACTTTTACCACTCTCATATCTTTATTTGCAAGTTGTGATAGACAAGACTTGGTGGACCTTTGGAGGTTGTTAGAGACCAAGTATGAGGCTGAAGCACCAACTTCAGCTAATGGAATAAAACTTTGGACCACATTCAAAAGAATGTGTGGGACAAAAGAAGAAGATCCTGAAATATGGAAGGATCTTGAAGATGATCTCAGTGGTCTTCAATGGAGGTTATATTCAGCTGCTGGTGTATACCATTTGAGTTCTACAAAGTTTGCTGAGTATTTACTTGTAGATGCTCAGTATTTCATATCCAAGGCTGTTTTGGAAAAGATGAAGGACACCCAGTTGGAGATAGACTATACAAGTGACGTGGCAAAGAATTTGATCAGATTTATTTATTACCAATATGATAAGGTTTGTTAGATTCCTCCAAGTTCTTAATGTTTATTCAGAAACTTGATCATAAGAGTGGATATCAAGTTTAGGGGAGGATTGTTGGGAATAAATTAAGGCCAGACCACTTGAACGCTGACAAGAACAACTCAAGCGTTGACAAGAGCAAAGTGAGCGCTGATAGCATAAGCGTTGACAAGTTAAAGTCAAGCGTTGACAGATTGAAGACAAGCACTGATGGAAGATGTGAGCTACACGTTTATTATATTCTAGAATACTTCTAGTAAGGATAGAGACGACAATGTATTTTCTATGTTTATCTTTACCTAGAATAGTTGATTCGTAGCTTATTGTACAAGACTTCTTAATCTATAAAAGAAGATCTTTTAGGTTAAAGTTAAAATAAGTTTTCATAAGTTTTTGCAAGTTAAACTTCTTTCATTGTAATCAAGTTCGTTTATTCTAATACAAGTGAAAGTTTGTTTAACATCTTTGTGTTTTAGATCAAGTGTTAATTCCGCATAACACTTAGTTACTTTATTCATAAGCAAAGGTTTCTCTACGTGTATTACTTGATCTAATCTCGTATACACAAAGCTTAATCGATCTAAGTTTGGGATCAACACTTCTTTCTTTACACCCTTTATCCTTACATTTCTTTTTCATTCTTCAACCCCTCAATGCTTACCAATACGTCATAACTAGCACCTTGTTTTGATTACTCTAGTGCTAGCTTAAGTACTTGGTCTGCATTTTACCCGTACGCACTACTACTACATCTTTCCTAAGGACTTCTAAGTTCTAATGGATTGTCCCTGGGAAGATCCATCCGGTTCTGGTTGGATAACAGGACGAATACCTAACCACCTTTTGACACAAATACCATCGTGAATTAATGTGTTGAAGGGTATAGATACCGTAACCAGAAAACCCAAATGAAAATGCAATCAAGGTGTTGATGAAATCAATGTTTACACCTTGAAAGTTTTCTATATCACCAAAACGCTCCCCCTTGACCACATTTTAATCACTATTCTCCCCCTGAAAAATTGCATGTGATTCAATTTTTTGTAAAACTGGTGATGAAACATGGAGAGAATAATGTTGCATGAAAGTTTTTACTCCCCCTCGAAAAGAAATTCTAATTAAAATAGGGGAGTATATGAGCACACAGTTTTGAAATACCTTGAAAAATTATGCTCAAACCCGAGAAAACTGAATTTCCCGTTGTTGAGGAAAAATGTACATAAATGAACATTTTCCTTAAGTTCATGAGCTTAAAACTTTGAATGCTTACTATAAACCCATGACAGAGAAAAATTAATTTCCCGTTGTTGAGGATAAGTCATAGACTTTCCTTTCTTTGGGGGCCGGGTTATAGTCTGACATGTGACTATAAGCCATTATGAGAAGAAAGTAGAAAATACATGTTTTGAAAACATTCGAACTCTCATTCGAACTTTATGTACAAATCCGTGTCGTTATTGAGCGACATTTCTAAGTACTTTCATATTATCGATGCTGAGAGACATGTCAGAGAAGAATATATTTGGTATTTTTTGAAAGTTTTACACATTTGTTTTTGTTTTTATAGGTTTTATATTTTTGTATTTTGATTTTCTGATAAATATATACAAGGTTACTGCGAATGTGCAAGACGTTCAAGTTCATCTGGAGTGAAACTACGCATACCAAGTCGACGAACCAAGAATTCTGTTGTCCCATATTTGTGATGATTAAGAAAGGAAGAAAGAAAGAAAATAGATGAAGTAGATGAATTCTAGAGAGAGAAAGTAGTGAGAGAAAGTAGAGAGAAGTGTGTGAAACTATGGGAAGATTAGATTAAGAAAATGAACAACCAACACACACCCTTCCTAACATGCTAGGAAGGGTATTTATAGCCTTGCCTATATGTGACATAATGGGGTATATGTTTGATTGGGTCGCGTTTGAATAAAATGCTTAGTACCTTGAAAAAGGCCTTTTAAGCTAGCCATCAAGCTCGTAATGTTATGACTATTTTAACTAACTATTACAACGTTATAATAAATGTTACAATATAAACCTATGACCGAACATTCTTGTTTGACTCAATATTTTGAGGATAATAATCTCCCCCAATGTGAGGTCATTCCTCTTTGATATTTGGAGACCAATGGCAATTACGAATTTCGTCATAAATGAGTCTTGAACGTGTAATAGTAGTCTTGTTTCTTCATGTTGTGATCTTTGAGCCTTTGTCATTGTCTTTCGACTTTGTCTTTTATCTTGAGATCTTCAAATCATTCTTGACTTGTCTTTGCCATCTTGCTATCTTGTATCTTTATCCACATGCTCATACTTTGCATAATCTTGAATGCTTGCCAACAATCTCCTTTGAAGTGAGGTCATTCCTCTACATTAATTGATAAGGAAGATTTTGATCATCGGAGTTGCGGAAGTCTTTAGCTTTCTTGATTGTTGAATGTCTTTGGGCATGAGTATGTGTTTTTAAATCTTTGACTTTGCTGAGTACACTGTAACGCCACCTTCTTGAGACAAAACATAGACACGAACTGAATGGCTTTGACATTCGTCCTACATCGGTAGCGTTTTACCTCCGGTCGATGAAGACTCTTAGACGATATTAAATATCGTACCTGTGATAGGTAGATTTAATTAAGAACCTCCTTGACAGGGTTTCGCGGCTGTACTAGCTGTTCTCTTTACTCGACCGTCTTAAAGTAAGACTGCGAACATAAAGAGTGAATCAATTGGATAGATATCCGCTTGATTAAAGTATCAATTCAAATTCCTGGAACCTTAACATTGTTGCTTTCTAGTTGACATAAGCTTGATTCATAAAGAATCTCGCAAGTTACATACCGTAGCGCTGTTTGATGGTGACGCTAGAAGGATTTCCATTCGTAATTGTGAATATTAATAAATATCACTCTGAATGTTCTGGCAAGACTATAAAGATATTTGTTAGAAACCTGAAACGAGTTTGAATCATTTCAGAATCAAACCACTTTGCTTTTTAGTTTACATATGTTCAATTCTAAAAGAATCTTACACATGACCTACCGAAGTGCTGTTAGATGTTAACACTGGAAGGATTTCCACTCATCATTGTGAATACTAAGTAGTATCACTCTAAGTGTTCTAGCAATATCGCAAGGATATAGCATAGGAGACTCTTGATCTTCATCCGTGTGTCCTAACGAGATTTGATTGATCTCTTGGCTCTAGACTCGATTTGCACACTTTTAGTGGGTGGAGGCTGGAGTAGATGCCACCTATTCAATATCAACTATCTCGGAGTGATAAGGTCAATAGAAGTCGTGTTGATCTCCGTGACAATAAAACAAACTTCTTTTGAGAGAAGCCTGAGTCAGTTGGGGAGGGGTTGTGCATTAGATCACTGGTCCATGATGCGTTATCTTCATGATGTGTTGACCCGGTTTTTGCCTAAGTTGTATGGAGGGCTAATTTATTTTCACCCTTTATCCTTACATTTCTTTTTCATTCTTCAACCCCTTTCAATGTTTACCAAAATATCATTAGTAAAACCTTGTTGTGTTTGTTCCTGTGCTAGCTTTAGTAATTAGTCTACATTCAGCTACGTTCACATTCTACTCCATCTTACCTAAGGACTTCTAATAATCTATTGGATTGTCCCTGGGAAGATCCCTCCGGTTCTGGTTGGATCATAGGACTTAAACCTAACCACCCTTTTGACACCAATAATGTCGTGAATTAAAAATGTTGTGGGTATTTGCTCGTAAGCATGAGTGCTTGAGTCTTTATATCATATTTTAATCACATTTTCTCCCCTATCTCTAATATATAAAATCGTTTGATTTTAGAGATACCAAATTTGATTAAAATATATTGTGAAAAATAGTCTTGAAAACTTTCGGGAGAAAGATGTGTCAAACTTAGCATGAAATTGGAACACTCACCTCAAAAATTGATCCAGTGGAATTGTCATTACGAGGATATGATCCACATTAAACTTTTGAGGATAGGATTTGTTGAACACACAATTTTTGAAAGATTTTGAATATCATTGAGAAATTCTTGAAAAAATTGTGTTCAACGCTTCTTGAAAAATCAATTCTATTTGGTGAAAAGGTTTTTCTAAAGCAGAAACTTGAATTCATAGACTTTGAATGTCTTGACGAATCCACTCAAGTATAAGAAGATTTCTCTTCTTTTGCTGAGGGTAAGGGCACTAAATCGTACACTCCCACGTGAATATAGATCCGGGTTACAATCTGAAGCGATTACAAGCCATTGTGTTGAGCTCAAAACGTTGAATGTTTTGTGACAAGCTCAACCCAAGATAGATTGCTCTACCCGTTGTTGGAAAAATTGTCCAAAATAGACATTTTCCTTTATTAAAAGTAGAAATGACATGTTTTGAAAAATATTTACAACTTTCATTCGAGCTTTATGTACACACCCGTGTCGTTATTGAGCAACATTTCTAGGTACGTCCATATTATCGATACTGAAAGACATGTCGAGAAAAATATTTTTGGTATTTTGAAAATTTTCATTTTTTAATTTGTTTTTCTATGGTATTTATGTTTTATTCTATTTTCGTGTTTTCTCAAGTTTTTCGAAAATAATCAAAAATAGACTTTTGTACAGCAGAAGAAGGTGATAGCGAATGTACAGAATTGGAACCCTTTGAAGAAGGAGAAGTGGGTTCAGAATCTGCTGTTGTACCTGCAATGACAGAAGAAGAGTTTGCAGAAATACTAGTGTTAGGAGTAAAAAATACATTGTCTACATTCAGAACTCCCTCATTAGTGCTGGATCAGGTTTCAACACTCTTCTCTATGGGAATCCACTTAAGACCAACGTACTTGAAGATACTACCCGTTGGTTTCCACTAAAGACTAGATATAGGAGTTGTTTTCTCTTGCACAGCAGAAGACATAGTTGGAGAGAAACTATATCCTTTTTTGATCCACGTTTCAGATTTGTTGTTATTGCTTTTCTTTGCCACAGGTTTGTATCTCCTTGTTGTCTTATAGGATTCTGTATTCGATCTCCGTTCAAAGGAACGAGATTTGACCTCATAGAGGTATTGCAAAATGCAATGGTCATGTTTCCATTGTGAATGCCCATTTTGCAAGTGGGACATAGAGGGTATTTGGGATTCACGAAAGTAGTTGTATTCCTTGGTTTTCCAAATCGTTCAGGCGTAGTGTTCGAAACACGGCTATTCATGGATGGTTTCCAATTCCTAGATTGCTGGTAAGGGATCCTAGGTTTTGGTTGACTACCATTAGGAGTGTGTGGAACTCTAGCAGGATTTGGTGAACTAGGTTTTGACTACACGGGTTTGTCTTTCTGAATCTTCCCTTTTTTCTTAAATCCTCTAGGTTGTGGGTATGAAGTAGGTCACTTGAACCTACAGATTCCTTTGTGGATGCGAATGTCACACATTTTGGAGGAGTCCTAGAAGTTCTAGGTGCATTCACATGGTTGGTTTTAGCAAAAGTGTGCTTTCTAGAAGGAGGAACATAGGGTGATATGGATGGTTTTGGAACACTTGGTTGCACATCAGTCTTAGGGGGTAACCTAGATTTCACATGAGATGAATTGGAGAAAGAAGTCGGCTTTCCTAAGATAGATGGCTTTGGATCCTTGTAGGCATTGGGTTGTGGAACAACAGGTTTCACAACTTTAGGTTCCACAGTTTTCCCACCCATTTTGGGAACGAGTTTTTTCAACACTTCTATCGCTATGTCCTTTTCTTGTAACTGTGCTTTCAAGTCTGTAATTTCCATACTCATTTCGTTCATTTATCGACACGGTGCTGAAAGTTTTCCTTGCAAGTTGTTATCATTTGGTCCTTTTCCGACTTTGGCTTGCAATGCAATTTCAAGAGAATGACAATGTTCTTAAAGAAAATCACATCGGTGTTGAATTAACGCAAAAGCCTTTTGATCAACATTATCTTTGTGTTTCGAAATCTTAGTTTCAAAGCGTACACACTCTTTGACTTGATCAAGATATTTGCATGCTACGTCAGAATATTCATCTATATATGCACAAGATGTAAGAGCAACACACAAAATATCTTCGGAGAGACATTCGTGTAAGAGTAGATCATATGCTGTAAAAAATTCGTCTCTTTTAGGTTGATGGACGTTCACTTCTTGTTCAAGAGATTCCACATATTTCAAATCATCAAACATTTCTTGCTTAATTAATGTTTTAAATTCCAAAATATGTTTTTGCGTTATTTCCGCAAGTGGAATCAAAATACTTTTCACAAGCACAGTTATATCGTGAGGAATTTCTTTGTTTCCTTTTGAAAGTTCACGTTTTTTCCAGTCATCATCAACAACTTTTTTAAAATATTCAATGTTACTCTTGAGAATACCAACTGCTTGCTTACTCTTGCTTACAGAAGCTTTATATGGCAAGTAATCAATAAATTTTGAAACATTAGTTTTCTAGTGGTAAAAACTTGTCTCCATTTAATTCTTATTTGTTCACATTCGAAAAATATTTGCTCACGAGACTTCTGTGTTTGCGGATTGAAAAGACCATAAAGACTGTTTTCATAAGCATAGTTATATGGTTTAAGAAATTCTTTATTAACTTTTAGTCTACTCTCTTCTTCCAAATCGTTTGTCTCTTTACTATCGGGCCTAACGACAAGGCAATCAAGATCGGTCCATTAGGACTCATCAGTATATAAGTGCTGATTCTCAGATTGAGCTTGCTCAAGGTACTTAGGATTAGAAAACTAGGTCGATCCTTAAAAAACGAACGAGGTGCCAACATTCTCATGGTTTGAAATGATTGATTAGTTTTGTAAACAATTTTCTTGTAAAAATCAATTTGAGTTTCAAGTTCCACCATTTTGTCGATATCTTTCGCTTGTTTAGTTTTGAAATCTTTTTCCAATTTTTCAACCACTGCTTTATTTTCATTAACAAGTTAAGTTTTATCCTCTTGAAGAAAACTATTTACTTGAGTTAGCTCATTGACTTTTGTGGTAGCAAGATACGTTTTGTGACGTTCAGTACTCAAAGAGGTGTTATAATTACGTTTCTCTTGTTCTAGAAGATTAAGAGTTTATTTATATTTCTGTTGATAATCGTCCTTTTTGACGTTAATTAAACACCCTTTGTACCCCTCAATCTCATTGGTCTTTTGAAGAAGCTGAGCTCTGTAGCTATCAATGGTCTCACTAGATTTGATTAGAGCAGCTTTGCATTCTTCAAAATTTTGAGTGAGCGTAGCGTTTGCCTTCTTTAATTGCTTTTGACTCTTTCTATTTTCTTTGACATCTTTTTGTAAAGAAGAAATTAAGTTAGCAAGCGCAATACGCTCCTCATATCATCATACTCATTTGCATGTTGATCATCCTCAGACTCATTATTGCATGTGTCTGAGGGATCAGGTATGGTATTGCTATCAACCTTTTCAGTCATACATGTGTCAATAAGGGTTTGAGTTTGATCATTATGCTCATGCATATTATTATTGGCAAACACGTTATATTCATCATTTTGTACCTCATTCAATGGGTCATAGTTGAAGACAGGGCCATTATCATAGGAAGGTGTATTGTTGATGACATTCTCAGAACTGATGTCTTGTGTGCCAGTGCTGCTGCTTTCTTTCCCATGTATGGTATGATCATCTTGCGTACCATGCTTTGTGTTCCGTGATGTGCAGCTTTCATTCACATGACGCGATACTATACCACAATTTACCTTGAACCTTTTATCGATCTCTAGTTCGTGAATTATTATTCTGTGGACATAGGTTTCAACAGATTTGATGTTACTTGGGATCAGGACTTTGAACGTTTGAGCAGTTGTATGATATCTCGTGAAGCATCATTGTGTACTCGAAGACATGAGAAATTCTGAATCAAAAGTATTTTTAAATGTCATCTTTAGTTTAGTGAAGGAGATCTTGCATTCACTCCCAAAAAGTCTTTCTTTGGTGAGTTGCGCCGCAAGTTTCTTCATGGCTTGTGTGAATGCTCTTATGAACGTGCCAGTGGAGTCACCTAAGTCTAGCAAGATTTTTGAAAGGCTCTCAAACGATGATTGAAATATTCTCAAACTTTCCATGCATTTATCTCTCAAGAAGCGTGTCCGGTGTTGTAATTGTTCCATCTCGAAAGTTGTCACAACTAAACACTCATTGCTCTTTTCCATGATGGTGGTGTCTTGGTTGATGAAGTGACTACGGATCTTAAGTAGATATGGTGTGATTGTGTTTTTGTTGAAATTCTGAAAATTTCGATTTTTCTTCAGTCCGACAATAAATTCCCCAGTCCAATAAATCGGTAGACCAAAAAAGTTTGTAATCGCCAAATTTTGAAATCGAGCTAGAAATGTCCTAAAACTAGTATGGAAAAAATTTGAATTTACTTGACGGTAAAATTTTAAGTCTTTTTTTTAATCTTCGTGTAAACTATGTTCCAAGACTAGTCTAGACAGTGGCTAAGTCTAAAAAGTACTCTAAAAAATTTAGCTAAACATATCATCGGAATGTCCATCATAATGTTGTCGGAATGTTGTCAGAATGTAGTATCGGAATGTTGTCGGAATATAGTATCGGAATGTTGTCGGAATGTAAGCTGTCGGAATATGACTTGTCGGAATAATCTGTCAGAATATTGAATCGGAATGCTGTCGGAATACACAATCAGAATAACCGTCGGAATGTAGAAATCCTTTACCGATGGAATTCCGTCGGAATAACTGTCGCAATATAAAACCCTTTTCTGATGGCATTCTGTCAGAATAACTGTGCAGTTCTGAAACTTTAGGGAAAAAAAGAGATTTTTGACAAGAAATGTGTGATTTTAACCAACCGAAAGCAACAAAATCCCTACCACAACTAAGTAGGAGATGTATATCAAGATTTAGAGCATGAAAAACACAAAAATATTGAATTCGATATATGAAATAAGGATCAAATCATTCGAATGAAATGAAAACACAACAATCAATCACAAATCTACCCCATGGCGATTGATGCCAATTGTTGTCCCATATTTGTGAAATTAAGCAAGGAAGAAAGAAAGAAAATAGATGAAGTAGATGAATTCTAGAGAGAGAAAGTAGAGAGAAGTGTGTGAAACTATGGGAAGATTAGAATAAGAAAATGAACAACCAACACACACCCTTCCTAACATCCTAGGAAGGGTATTTATAGCCTTGCCCACATGTGGCATAATGGGATATATGTTTGATTGGGCCGGGCTTGAATAAAATGCTTAGTACCTTGAAAGAGGCCTTTTAAGCTAGCCATCAAGCCCGTAATGTCACAACTATTTTAACTAACTATTACAACGTTTTAATAAATGTTATAACATAAACCTATGACCGAACATTCTTGTTAGACTCAATATTTTGAGGCTAACAAATTCAAATCTGTCTTGAGAAAGAGCTTTGGTGAAGATGTTGGCTAGTTGGTAGTCCGTCTTAACAAAATACAGTTTGATCATTCCTCTTTCCACATTCTCCTTTATGAAATAGAATCAGACAGCTATGTGCTTGGTCTTGGAGTGT
Organism: Glebionis coronaria; assembly: GCA_025667525.1. Taxonomy (NCBI): domain Eukaryota; kingdom Viridiplantae; phylum Streptophyta; class Magnoliopsida; order Asterales; family Asteraceae; genus Glebionis; species Glebionis coronaria. The sequence goes on along the minus strand of CM046882.1, from coordinate 273,363,218 downwards.
TGGATCGGGTTGTAGGATATGGCTATAGCTGATTGTGAATTATAATAAATAGGTACTTTGTTAAAGTGAAAGCCATAATCTGTGAGTTGTGTTCTCATCCAAAGGACTTGCGCACTACACACGAATAGAGATACATATTCTACTTATGTGGTGGACAACGCCGTGCAATCTTGTTTTCTTGAGGACCAGCTCACTAGCTTCTCTCCTAAGAATTGTGCTCCACCGGAAGTGCTCTTTAATGTATCATGACACTCTGCATAGTCGGCATCTGAAAAACCAGTTAGATTAAAACCAGAATCCTTCGTATACCAGAGACCCATGTGAATGGTTTCCCAGAGATAACGAAAGATCCTTTTAACCTCCTTGAGGTGTTTCTCGGTTGGCTTAGCCTAGTACCGAGCACATAAACAAGTAGCATGCACAATGTCCGGTCTAATTGAGGTTAAGTACATAAGGGACCCGATCATGCTTCGGTATTTGGTAGCATCTACAAATTTTCCTTTCTTATCTAAATCAAGCTTGTGTTTAGTGTCCATTGGAGTACCAATAGGATCACAGTTTTCCATTTCAAATTTCGTTAGAATCTCGAGCACATATTTGTACTGATTTATGAAAATACCACGGGAGGATTGGTGCACTTGGAGACCAAGAAAGAACGTCATTTCCCCTATCATGGATATTTCAAATCGGCTTTTCATAAGGTCGGCAAATAATATGGAATATTTTGGGTTTGTAGAGCCAAATATTTTATCATCTACATAGACTTGAGCTACCAAGATGTCGTTGCCGTAGTGCTTGATAAACAACTTTGGATCAATGGTTCCTTTGCTGAAGGGATTTTGGAGAAGAAATGATGATAATTTGTCGTACCATGCGCTCGGTGCTTGTTTCAAACCATAAATTGCCTTTTTCAACTTGTAGACATGGCTTGGTGTTCAGTGTTGATGAAACCTTTAGGTTGACATACCTACACATCTTCTTTTAACGACCCATGCAAGAAAGCCGTCTTCACGTCCATTTGATACACAGTGAACGATTTGTGAGCAACGTATGCTAAGAAAATCTTAATAGCTTCCATTCGAGAAAACGGGCCAAAGGATTATGCGAAATCAATTCCCTCCTTCTTTTTATAACCTCTCATAACTAACCGAGTCTTGTTCCTAATGACCGTTTGCTTTTCATCCATCTTGTTTTTGAATAACCATTTCAGGGTAAGAGGATCAATATTGTCCGGGCGAGGTACTAACTCCCATACATTAATCCGGATGAATTGATTGAGCTCTTCTTGCATAGACTCAATCCATGATGCATCGGTCATTACTTCTTTAACAGTTGATGGTTCCATTGTGCTGACTGATATTGCATAGATACACATATCACCATCGGTACGCAGCTGATTTCGTGTTGAGACTGGTCGTGAGAGAGTGCCAATCACTTGAACCAACGGATGATTCTTAGTCCATTTGTGTTCATGTGGAAGTGCATGAGAAACTTGATGCGAGCTTGACGGATCCACATATGGTGTCGAAGGCTGAGTGGAACTTGTGGAAGCCGCAAATGGGTTAACAAACTCATGTTCGTTTAGCATCGCTTTGTTCTCATTTTCATCAACGATTTCATTCTGAAGATGAACATGATTAGGGATTTGCTGAAAATGTTGTTGAGTCGCGTCAGCAGTCTGAGAGGTGGTTGGAATGTTTGGAGTCAATATGGTTGAGGTTGACGTAGATGGTGCAAAAATAGATGTCATTGGTGTAGATGCAATTGGAGGTTATGGAACTACCGTAGCAGGTGCGGTCGGGACATTTTGAGGAACACCAAATGTCGAAGGACCCTCCATATATTCATCATAAATTGGCCCAAATAAAACTTCCAGTCATGTTCCGAAGGTTGTAACGATGAGATTGTTGACGGTGCAAATTGAAGCGCGAGTCGTGAACTTACGTGTCTAGAAGTCTGACCTTGAAGCTCGGGAAGTGAACTTCTATGTTGAGATGCCATTCCCGAGAGTTCATCAAAGGTGACATTCATAGTATCCATTACCTTTCTTGTCCTTAGATTATAAATCATGTAAGCACAAGTACTTGAAGAATAACCAATGAAAAAGCCAATATCACCTTTAGGTTCAAGTTTACCGATATCTTCACGATCATTCTTCGGATAACATAATGCACCGAAGACATGTAGCAATGAAATATCCGGTTTTCTTACATTAATGATCTCATAAGGTGATTTGTTGAATCAGGTGTGAATAATGGAGCGGTTTTGAGTATAACATGCAGTTGCTATAGCGTCAGCCCAAAGAAATAACGATGCACTAGAGGAGAGAAGCATCGTCTGAGCCGCTTCAACTAACGTACGATTCCTCCGTTCCACACCCCCATTCTGCTCTAGAGTTCTTACAGGCGAAGTTTGATGAGAGATTCCAACTTCATCAAAATAAGCTTTCAGTTGCTGATTGGTGAATTATGTGCTGTTATCCGTTCTTACAATGATGACAGGGGCTTGAAGTAGCACTCATGTTTTCTTCAAGAAATTAGTAATTACACCAGGGCCTTCATCTTTTGAAGCAAGAAAATGAACCCAAGTGTATCGAGAATAATCATCCACAATCACAAGGACATACCGCTTTCCATTAATGCTTTTGATTCTCATTGGGCCACACAAATCCATATGTAAGAGATGTAACCTATTCGTTGAGTTGGGAACAGGTTTGGGTTTGTGAGGCTTCTTCTTACTTTTACCTTGCTCACTGGAAGGACAAAGATGGTCTTTTGTATATTTGAACTTTCGAAGATCGGTAATGAGATCATCTTTCGCGAGTTGGGTGATGGCATCAAAATTGAGATGATATAACCTTTGATGCCATAACCATGACTTTGTTGATGTGGCTCGGGCTATGAGACAAATTGGAGAAGTAGCAGACATTTGAAAAAGATCAATGGTGTATAGGTTGGTGGTACAATTTCCTTTCAACAAATCAATTCCTTCAAGATCTCTTACAAAACATGTATGACTTCTGAAAGCAACCTCCAAGTCTGAAGCACGAAATTGCCCAACCGAGAACAAATTATGTCCCAAGCCATCAACAAAAGAAACACTGGTGATGATTATATTTCCCCAATGAAGATCACCATAGCCTAGAATTGCAGCAACATGATCATTTCCAAATCGAACAGTTCCTATGAATCGCCATACAAAGTTCTTGAGAAGGCTTTGATTCCCAGTCATATGTTTGGAACAGCCCGAGTCCACGTACCAGAGACAAATTTCAACAGCCTGCCAATGATAAGAGAAGAAAATATTATGGCAACCGATGAAATAGGTTCCTGTAGAGTTAGATGATAATTAAGCCTTATCACATACCGACATTTCACTATCAGTATGAGATCTCAGAGTGTCGATAATTTTGCCACAACAGTCAAAATTTCTACCTGTAGGCAACCATTTAGAGGTGAATCTAGGGCTACTAGGCTTAGCATGACTTTCTGTGGAGCCTACATGCGTACTTTTTAGAACATACCCCTTAGCCTTAGGAGTGTTATGTTTTTCACTGATTGACAGCTTGTCAATTCGAGTGTAACCACCATAATTCAACCCATTCATAATCAAGCCACAAGCATCATGACTAAAAGTAAAGAAGCATTTATTACATTTAGCAAAAATAACTTCAGATTTTTCATTCCGAATAGCAAGCTTAAAGTCATTACATTCAGATGAATTAATATTCTGATTATGATTGAAAAGCGGTAAATTCCTAGGGTGTTCTTCTACTTCCACATTATTGATCTTGGGGAGACTACTTCTAGAGGCAAAAGGGACCCTATCATTCCTTGTATTGCTCGTAGGCTGTGGCCTTCTGCTCTTAGTGTATTTGTTTATTCTTGTAGAAGAAGACACGCGTCTATTAGAATTAGAACTTTTTAAATCGGTGACTTGTGGTTGAGATATAATGGTCGGTTTTGTCCTAACGTTTGCTTTACGTTGTTTGCTAGGCACAGAGGGAGAACTAACACGAAACATTCCTGGCGCAATCACAACAGTTTTTGTTCAAAAAACCTTGGGAAAAGGTGTTACAGCAATACGAGTGGGTCCCGAGGTTGCTGGTGTTTGAATCATAGCATCCATAATCGTACAAGGCTCAGAAGTCTTATCTTTTAATAAGGCTTTTAACTTACAATTCTCACATATTTTATCATAATCTTCTGATAGACAGACTTACTTTGTTCAACAACTCGCTTATATGAAACAACAATAGATTTTAAATCTGCAATCTTAGCCTTAAGCTTCTAAACATTTCCATCACTAACATTCTCTAACCCTGAAGAGTCCAAATTCTTTTCCTTAACCCCTCCTAACTAAGCCTGCAACCGTGCGATAGTTTGTTGCATTTCATTGTAGGCTTTATCATACGAAATTTTGTCATAGTTTCATTCATCACATTTTTTGACAAATTTATTCCAAAGATCGGTAAATTCTTTGTCCTTTTTAATGACAACAGATTTCATTTTCTCTTTCGTACATTCAAGCTCAGTTTGGAGGGTTTTGGTGATTCGACACAGAAGTATCTAACGTAACAGGGCTGCTATCAACACTATCAGGTGCTTTAGAGAGGCGTTCAGGATCATTTTCCAAAACTTTGATTTTTCAAGAGATTCATCAGCCTCCTTCGCCAAAGATTTAAATTCTACAACAAAATTGGCTAATTCTTTTAGAAAAGTGTTTTCCAAATTGCTTATCCGAGCATCTACTTGATTAATAATCGGGTTAATATCATTTTGAAGAATTCGCTGGACCTCAATCTGAACTGGTGATGTAAAATTTCCTCCAGTGATTTTGGAACTAATAGCACATTTAAGTATGACAAAGTTATCTTTTAGCTCGTTTAGAAATCAGCGTGTGATACTCGTTTTAAGAGGGTCATCACACAATTCCTCACTTGGTAGCAAAAGTATTTCAGTACTTGTTTTAGACCGAACAAAAACAGCTGGAGGATTAACTTTCGGATAATAAATGGGTGTCACTTCTTTATCATGCTTTTTCATTCTTAAACGATTCTCTACTGCAAGTTCAGTAGTTTCCTCAGATGCACACTAGGAGGATCATGCTCATCAGACAAGAGCACACTACCATTATATAGAGTTTGATTTGTGGCCTGAACTTGCTTAAGATATCCGGGATTAGGAGGAAGAGTACAACCTAAAGCCAATTTGTATCGAGTGTAATTTATCTCATTCACTTTTGGTGTGAGCATATTTATCGTCTGCATAGTTTGGCCACGTTTTACCCAAAGGTTGTCTAATTCCCTAATCCTATCCTGAGCTTTGAAAAAATCCTCAAGAAGCCCATCTTCTTGAATTTTGAAATCATGTTTCAGTTTTTTCGTTCTTCTTTTAAATCCAAAATAATAGATTTTTCAGCTGAAAGGTGTTTATTAAGAGAGGTGATTTCATCATTCAATTCGCTTATTTTTAGCACTACTTAAGTTTAAGGCATTTGATTTCTTAGTTGTGCATTTTTCTTGATAAACCGATGTAGCATGAGCTTGTTCAAGTTCTTTAATTTTCGCCTGATGAATTTCAAAACATTTCTCCCGTTCCTTATATCCCGCAAGCTCAGTGGTCAATTTGGCATTAGTTTCTCTAAACTTATTATTAACCACCGTAGCATGGACAACATCCTTAGCACGCTTATCAAATAAAGATTTACAATACGCATAGGTCGCATCAGGAAGGGTTGTAGGCTGGGCAACTTGATCCACACTAATGTCCACACTGGGCTCATTCGAAATAATATTACTATTATTCGTTTGATCCCCGTGTGTCTCAATGTAGGGCTCAAGCATCTCAGTATACTCCTCCTCCTGATTAGACGTACTATATATATCATTATCATCGAAACATGGGTATACCTCAAAGGGACCGTCTGAATCATAGACAGGAGCAATGTCATCATGCATTCCTGAGGTAGATGCTTGTTGTAAGTTTTCCATCAAGATGTAGTTGGCATTCACTTCTTCTTCCTCTTAATATTCTGTTGCAGAAGCCATAATATCAAATTCCTTAGCTTGAAGTGGAATCCCTACCTCTTCCTTTTGTGCTATAAGAAACCGGTCTGAAGATAAGCAACATCCCTCTTCCTTTTAGCTATGCAAACTCGAGCAAAATGACCAAATCCCCTACAGTTGTAGCACGGAACCTGACGATTGTTGTTTCCATTTCCTGTACCAGTATTCTCAGCCCTTGCAGCCATAATATTTCCCATCTGATTACTAACCGCTGGCACAACAAATAACGCATTCTGATTACCCACATTCGGAACACTCGGATTCTGACCACGGTTTTGTCCATACTGATTTCATGCATTCCCAATGTTCTGCCCAGCATTTTGACCATATTGTTGAAACTGTGTCCCTGTGTTCCCAGCAACTACCAATTGGCGATCTTGATTCACATTCATGAAAGGTTGAGCAATCTGCCTATTTCTAGTGTTCGAGGAGATTCTCTGTTTGTTTTTGGTGGAGTTAATGGTAAATTTTAATGCCTTTGCAAGAAGTGCAAGACCAGTATTTATCACAGAGTAGGATCGGTGAGGTCATTAAAACAAGTAATAGGTTGTTGTAAGTAGTTGACAGCAGTAGTAAGTTGATATCCATAAGGGGTGAGTTGTTGTTGTTGTTGTTGTGGCATGAAGTTACTTGATGAGGGTTGATGGTAGGGTACCATGGGATATGACATAGATGACGGAGAATTTGCCATAAAAGCCATTGGATCTTGGGTTTTGGCACGTCTTTTAGCCCTAACTTCGTTAGCTTCATCTTGATTCATCTTCAAATAATCATATACTTGAGTGTAGTCCATGACACGAAGATCCTTGGTTTGATTGACAAGAGTGACATATCGTGACCACTCAGAAGGAAGATTATCAAGAAGTTTGATGTTGGCAGCAATTTGTGTAGGTTCGCGTTAGTTTCTTCTAAGATGATTCATGAGGGTTGAAAACCTATGATAGTAAGGTTCAATTTGTTCCCCTTTAGTAGACATAAATTTCTCCCATTCACGAAGCTACTTAGTTTCCTTTTCTTGTAAAACTATTTCACTCCCCTTCATCATTTTCTGGATCCTAAGCGACATCTCGTGTGCGGTTTCACAACTATCGACAGCAGCATAAACATCTTAAGGAAGTCCCATGAGAATGACTTGAACTGCTTGATCATCAGCGTCGAGTTGTTTGGATTCAGCTTCAGTTAATTCTTCATCCGTTTGCTCATGACTAGAGTCAGCTACTGGGTTAGTATTCGTAGGGTCCCCAGGCACAAGAATTGTTCTGCTATGATACGGACCTTTTTTAATCGAGTTGACAATCAAGTTTCCCAAAGGTTTACATTTTTAATAACGAAGGAGACGACTAGCCCATGTAGTGTAATTCTCCTTGGTAATCATGGGTGGACGATTCTCAGTACTAGCAGCATAAATATCTTGTTGAGACGTCATCGTAGAAGTCGTGTGTAAAACAGGATCTCAATTCAAAGAAAGCAAAGTTCTGTAATTAAAATCCCCTAAAATGAGTAATTACACTAAGAAATTTAGCACGAGAAACCAAAAATTCCAAGGCAAACAAAAACTCACGAATGTTAAAAATTTTCAAAAAGACATTTTTGAAAAAAAGCTTCGAATACTTGTCACTCTATCTCAATGTTTCAAACCAATCGGAATGCTATCGCAAAGTGCTGATCAAAATGCTATCAGAATCTGGATCAGAATGTGATCGCAATGTTATCAGAATCCGGATCGGAATGTGATCGCAATGCTATCGGAATCCGGATCGGAATGTGATCGCAATGCTATCGGATGCTATGGCAAGTTGGATCGGAATGCAATCGGAATCCGGATCGGAATGTGATCGCAATGTTCAATCGCAATACACGATCAGAATACTATAAGAATATACGATCGGAATGTAGAAACCCTAAGGTTTTTGCGATCGGAATACACGATCGGAATGTGATACCCTCGAGCTTTCCGATGGAGTCTATCGCAATATGTGAGAAATGTCGAAACTTTAGGTAACAAACTTGAGATTTTTTACAAGAAATCTGTGTTTTTGACCAAACCAAAATATCCAAATCGCTACTACAACTATGTAGAAGATATAGGAATCACTTGGAACATCATAAACACGAAAAAAATTTGATCTTGGGATTGAAATGATCTCAAGATCACGATACACAAGAAAAACAAAGACAACACCAAAGAGCTATCCACGAATCCCCAGGCGAATGATACCACTTGTAAGACTTATACACACGACTAACCAAATACGAATAACATGATGGATTAAACAAAAATGAAATATTAGATTAAGATGACGAATAAAGAGAAAACAAAGAAGTTGTGATTCCCTAGTGAGAGAAAGACATGTGGTTTCTCTCTCTACAATCTATGAAATGAAAAACACACACACATAAATGAGGTGTTTAGTACCTTTTATACTACAAGTGTAAGGTATATAAGGCCTTCCTCATTTATGTTTTCGGGACTAATTCCCGTTACATACAAAACATTATACTAGAACTCTCAACACCATTAGGTAGCATTTTCCACGAGCTTCGCAACGGTATATTATATGACCATCACTTTAACTACTTCTAACATGAAGGTTAAGGTTTTGTATCATCAATGTTCAGCATGCCAAGCTCCATTATCAATCTTTTGAAAGGTAGTTCATGCAGTGGTTTGGTGAAGATATCAGCCAATTGGTATTGAGTGGGGATGAAATGTAATTCCATGTCCCCTTTCACAATGTGATTACTGATAAAATGATATCTGATATCAATGTGTTTTGTTCTTGAGTGAAGGACTGGATTATTGGATATTGCAATAGCACTAGTGTTATCACAAAAAAATGGTACCTTTTCATATTCTATGTCATAATCAGCCAGTTGGCTTTTCATCCATAAAACATTGGCACAACATCCAGCAACAGCCACATATTCAGCTTCTGCCGAAGACATGGCAACTGATTGCTGCTTTTAAGCACTCCAACTCACAAGTTTTCCACCCAGCAATTAGCAAGCACCAGAAGTGTTTTTCTGTCCAAATTGCATCCCGCATAATCTGAGTCTAAGTACCCTTTGAGATCAATTCCTGAGGACTTGGGGTACCATAGACCTAGACTTAGTGTAACTTTTAGGTATCTAAAGATTCTCTTTACAGCAGTATGGTGTGATTCCTTTAGGTTTGCTTGGTAGTTTTCACAAAGGCATTTAGAGAACTGAATGTCAGGCCTGCTTGCTTTTAAGTACATGAACCAATCATACCTCTATACTGAGTCTCATTGACTGATTCTCCATTGAGATCAGGTCCTAAGTTGTTATGGGGTACCATTGGTGTTTTTACTGAAGCACAATTGAAATCATACTTCTTCAGTAGATCCTTGACATATTTTTCTTGATTGACGGAGATGCCTTGGTCAGATTGTTTTATCTGAAGACCAAGGAAATATATGAGTTCTCCCTTCATACTCATCTCAAACTTGCTGGTCATAAGCTTGGCAAATTGTTTGCATAGTTTCAAGCTTGTTGAACCAAAGATGATGTCATCCACATACATTTGTACCAAAATGGTGTCAGTTTTAGATTTATAGATAAAAAAGGTGCTATCTATTTTTCCTCTAACAAATTTATGTTCAATGAGAAATGTTGAGAGAGTTTCATACCATGCCCTTGGGGCTTGCTTCAGTCCATACAAAGTTTTGTAAAGCTTGTAGACATGATTTTGGTATTAACTACTCTCAAAACCAGGAGGTTGTTTGACATAAACTTCTTCTTTTAGGTCACCATTTAGGTATGCACTTTTCACATCCATTTGGTAGATGGTGAAGTTCATGTAAGTGTCATAAGCAAGGAAGATACGTATGGCTTCCATACGTGCTACTGGAGCAAAGGTTTGACCGAAACCAACCCAGGCTCTTGATTGAATCCTTGAGCCACCAACCTAGCTTTATTTTTGTCACCACATTGGTTTCATCTCTTTTGAGTTAATAAACCCATTTGGTGCCAGTGGTTGATTTACCATATGGAAGAGGAACAAATTTTTAGACTTTATTTATTTTAAAATGATTTAGTTCCTCTTGCATGGCATCCACCCATATAGGTGAGATAGTGCTTCATAGATCATTGTAGGTTCAGTTTCTGAGAGAAAATCCGCATAGAGACATTCACTAGGTGAGGCAACACTTAGTTTCTTTTCCATAGATCTAGTAACTCTACCTTTTCTAAGATTGCCTATTATGTTCACCAGCTGAATGTGACTATTATTAGTCCAAGTTTATTGTGGACCTGGTGAATAAGTACTGGTATCATGATGAGAGCTAGACCTTGGAAGTCCATGACATGGAATTGAAGTTGGATTGTCTCTAGTGTCTATTGAAGGATATTTCATAGACAAAGGTTCAATCATTGGAGGGCTTTCCACTTGTCCAGAGGAAATGTTTCCAAGACCTAATTCTCTTGAGATAACTGTAGAGGTTTGAACACAGGGCTTAGGTTGTTCATATGAAGCTTGCTGGTCATTTTGATCATTTGTTTGACCTTGCTGACCATTTTGATCACTTGTTTGAGACTGATCATTTTGATCATTTTGAGACTTATCATTTTAGAACTGATCATTTTGATCATTTGATTGACAGCCATCAGTATTTGATACTGAAGGATTTCCTTTTGTAGGACTTGTCATATCTTCAAATGGCTCAATATAAGGAACTAAATTGCTTGTTTGATATCTTTGAGACGGCTCATAGTGTTGAAATTCATCACAAGGATACTTGTGAGATTCATGAATATGAAGTTCATCATCTGATCGATTTGTAAACTTGAGAGCTTCAGAACATTCATTGAAAGTGATGTGAAAGGTTTCTTCAATACATTGTTGTTGTCCCTAATATATGATGTTATAACACACGAATTAAAGAAAGAAAGGTAGATATGAGAAGAATTCTAGAGAGAGAAAGTAGTGGGAGAAAGTAGAGAGAAAATGGTTGGAACTAGGTGAATGTTAGATTGAGAAGTGAGAATACAAAATGAACCAACACCCTTCCTAACATGCTAGGAAGGGTATATATAGTCCACCCACATGCGGGCTTCTTTATGGACTATATGGTTTGGGCCGGGCTTTCCTTTTGGGCTTTGGTTACTTATTAATGAACCTTAGCTTAAAGTTAAGCCCGTAATAACACGACTAATATACTACCTATTACAACGTTCTAAAATACGATACATAATAAACATATGACCGAGCATTCTTGTTTGGCTCAATATTTTGAGGCTAACAATCTCCCCCAATGAGAGGTCATAAACCTTAGTCATCTACGAAATTGTAGAGATTACTAATCTCGCCATAAATGAGTCTTGAACGTGTAATTGTAGTCTTGTTCCTTCATGCTGTGATCTTTGAGCCTTTGTCGTTGTCTTTCGACTTTGTCTTTAAGCTTGAGATCTTCAAATCATCCTTGACTTGTCTTTGCCATCTTGCGATCTTGTGTCTTCATCCACATGCTCACACTATTAATTGTTGAATATGTCTTTAGGCATGAGTATGTGGTTTCTCAATCATTGACTTTGCTGTGTACACCGTGACGCCACCTTCTCGAGACAAAACATAGACACGGACTGAATGGCTTTGACATTCGTCCTAAATCGGTAGCGTTTTACCTCCGGTCGGTGAAGACCGTTATACGATATTAAATATCGTACCTGTGATCAGGTAGATTCAATTAAGAATCTCCTTGACAGGGTTTCGCGGCTGTACTAGCCGTTCTCTTTACTCGACCATCTCAAAGCAAGACTGCGAACATAAAGAGTGAATCAATTGGATAGATATCCGCTTGATTAAAATCGTCAATTCAAGTTCCTGGAACAAGTTTGATTCATTAAGAATCTTACCATTGTTGCTTTCCAGTTGACACAAGCTTGATTCATAAGAATCTCGCAAGTTACCTACCGTAGCGCTGTTTGATGTTGACGCTAGAAGGATTTCCATTCGTCACTGTGAATATTAATAAATATCACTCTGAATGTTCTGGCAAGACCATAAAGATATTGCCTAGAAACCTGAAACGAGTTTGAATCAATTCAGAATCAAACCAGTATTGCTTTTCAGTTTTGCACATGTTCAATTCATAAAGAATCTTGCATATGACCTACCGCAGTGCTGTTTGATGTTAACACTGGAAGGATTTCCACTCGTCATTGTGAATACTAAGTAGTATCACTCTGAGTGTTCTAGAAATATCGCAAGGATATAGCGTAGGACTCTGTTGATCTTCATCCGTGTGTCCTAACGAGATTTGATTGATCTCTTGGCTCTAGACCCTATTTGTGCACTTTTAGTGGTCGGAGGCTGGAGCAGATGCCACCTATTCAATATCAACTATCTCATAGTGAGAAAGTCAATAGAAATCGTGTTGATCTCCGTGACAATAAAACAAACTTCTTTTGAGAGAAGCCTGAGTAGCTAGGAAAGGGTTGTGCTTCACATCACTGGGTCCATGATGAGTTTGTCTTCATGATGAGTTGACCCGGTTTCTGCCTAAGTTGTATGGAGGGATTCTTTCTTTACACCCTTTATCCTTACATTTCTTTTTCATTCTTCAATCCCTTCAATGCTTACCAAGACATCATTACTAGCACCTTGTTGTGATTGTTCCAGTGCTAGCATCAGTACTTAGTCGGCATTCAGCTACGTTCACATTCTACTCCATCTTTCCTAAGGACTTCTAATAATCTATTGGATTGTCCCTGGGAAGATCCCTCCGGTTCTGGTTGGATCATAGGACTTAAACCTAACCACCCTTTTGACACCAATAACGTCGTGAATTAAAGATGTTGTAGGTATTTGATCGTAACCATGAAAACCACTTTAAATTCTAACAAAGTGTTTGAAAAACATTTAACACCTTGCTAGTTTTTTCGTTTCAGAAATGCTCCCCCTTCACATGTGCATCGATAATCTAAAGTGTTTCGCACATGTAGGTAAGAGTTAGAGTGCTTGAGTCTTATATTAGATCACATTTTAATCATATTTTCTCCCCTATCTCTAATATATAAAATCTTTTGATATTAGAGATACCAAATTTGATTAAAATATATTTTGAAAAAATAGTCTTGAAATCTCTGGGAGAAAGATGTGTTAATCTTTTGCATGAAGTTAAAATGCTCCCCCTCAAAAATTGATCCAATTGAATTGTCATTGTGAGGATATGATCCACATTTTGCTTTTTGAGGATGGGAGTTGTTGAACACATAATTTTTGAAAGATTTTGAATATCGTTGAAAAATTCTTGAAAAAATTGTGTTCAACGCTTTTTGAAAAATCAATTCTTTTTGTCGAAAGGTTTTTCTAAAGCATAAACTTGAGTTCATAGACTTTGAATGTCTTGACGAATCCACTCAAGTGTAAGAAGATTTAACTTCTTTTGCTAAGGGTAAGAGCACGAAATCGTACACTCCCCCGTGAATATAGTTCCGGGTTGCAATCTGAAAGTGATTACAAGCCATTGTGTTGAGCTCAAAACGTTGAATGTCTTGTGACAAGCTCAACCCGTGATAGATTGCTCTACCCGTTGTTTGGAAATATTTGCCCAAAATAGACAATTTCCTTTATTAAAAGAAGAAATGACATGTTTTATAAAATATTTACAACTTTCATTCGAGCTTTATGTACACACCCGTGTCGTTATTGAGCGACATTTCTAGGCACGTCCATATTATCGATACTGAAAGACATGTCGAGAAGAATATTTTTGGATTTTGAAAGATTTTTTAATTTTGTGTTTTGCTTTTATGTGTTTTATATTTACAAGTTGATGTTTGATAGATAAATCAAGCAGGCACATTTGCCAGAATCTCCAAGTCTGCTGAAGTCAAACATCTCATACCAATTTGCCTAACGAGGTACTCAAACCTATCTTTCGACAGAGCTTTCGTAAACAAGTCGGCTAATTGGTAATCCGTTCCAACAAAGTATAATTCAACTATAATTCTTTCAACTTGTTCCTTTATGAAGTGGTATCTGACATCGATGTGCTTCGTGCGGGAATGTTGTACCGGATTGCAGGAGATGGCTATGGCCGACTTTGAGTCACAGTACATAGGTACTTTATCAAAGTGGAAGCCATAATCCGTGAGTTGTGTTCTCATCCAAAGAACTTGAGCACAACACGCAGACAGAGACACATACTCTGCTTCGGCTGATGAAAGTGACGTGCAATCCTGCTTCTTGGAAGACCATCCCACAAGCTTATCTTGTCCTAGAAATTGTGCACCACCAGAAGTACTTTTACGTGTATCAAGACACCCTGCATGATCAGAATCTGAATAGGTCGTTAGAAAGAAACCAGTTTCCCTCGGATACCAGAGTCCCATGTGAATGGTATTCTTAAGGTACCGAAAGATCCGTTTAACCTCCTTGAGGTGCTTTTCAGTGGGTCGTGCTTGATATCGTGCATAATAGCATGTAGCATGATGAATATCTGGTCTGCTTGCTGTCAAGTACATGAGGGACCCGATCATGGAACGATATCTCGTTTGATCTATGGGTAATCCCTCCAAGTCAGCATCTAGGGATGTGGTTGATAATGGTGTCCCAACGGGGTCACATGAAGTCATACCATGCTTTTTGATTATCTTTTGACAATACTTAGCTTGGTTTATAAAGATACCACTTGGGGATTGGTGAACTTGATTTCCTAGAAAGAATTTTAGTTCGCCCATCATAGACATTTCAAATCTGTTGTGCATTACTTTTTCAAACCATTTTGAAAGTTTAGGGTTTGTAGACCCGAAAATAATGTCATCAACATAAATTTGCACAAGAAGAATGTCATCCCCATATTTATAAGTGAACAAAGTTAAATCAATGGAACCTTTTGAGAAACCTTTGGAGACCAGAAATTTCGAGAGCTCGTCGTACCACGCCCTTGGAGCTTGATTGAGTCCATAAAGTGCTTTGTGGAGACGATACACCTTGTCAGGATAATGAGGATCGACGAATCCTTCCGGCTGCGTGACATAGACTTCTTCCTTCAAAGGACCGTTAAGAAACGCTGTCTTTACGTCCATTTGATATACAATGAATCCCTTATGTGCAGCATAGGCAAGGAAAATCCTGACCGCTTCCATTCGAGCTACTGGTGAAAATGATTCTTCAAAATCAATACCCTCTTTCTGTCCATACCCTTTAGCCACTAGCCTAGATTTATTCTTAATGATCGTGTTCTCTTCATCCATCTTGTTTTTCCAGATCCATCGAAGATTTAATGGTGTTACATCGCATGGTCTGTCAACAAGTTCCCAGACTTTAAGTCTTTCAAACTGTTGAAGTTCATCCGTCATCGATTCAATCCAAGCATGATCAGCCATGGCTTCTTTGATGTTTTTCGGTTCAGCAATACTCACGGCGAGTGCGAACATACAAACATCGCCATCGGTTTCAAGCTGTCGTCTTGTACGAACGGGCTGTGAAGGGTTTCCAATCACGTGAACCAAAGGATGATCTCGGTTCCAATGATGTGTTGAAGGATGTCGTTGGTAGAACGTATGCATATTTGACGGATCAACATGGCGAGTAGAAGACTCTCCAGTTTCGTGTACCGGTGTACCGAATGGGTTGATAAATTCGTCTTCGTCAGATAATGCATCGTCTGCTTGATGTGTGTTCTCTGGAGCAATGACAGTAGTTGTGGATGTTGTAGGATCGATTGTTAATGTGATATTCTGAGGAGGTAAATCTGCAACAACCCGTGTTGAAGTAGATGAAGTTGTATCCTTTTGTTGACGATGAACGGCATCATCATTCTTATCATGAGTGACAGCGGAAGACTTCGATGCAACTTGTTTCTCCCCCGTGAAATATTCATCATACATTGGTCCATATAACATTTCCAACTCTTCAAGTGTCGTGTCCACTGTCATATCTGCTCTAGGAACATGTTCAGGAACCAGCTTTGAACTTGACGGTTCATTGCTGTGGTCTTGAGTTCCGAGTTCCGTGCGGTTGTGAACGGAAGTCGTGTTTCGTTGTGGATCGGGACTTAAACTGCTTTGTTCAAGTGCCATTTCTTGTAATTCATCGAATCTGATATGAAAAGTCTCGACTATCAATTTTGTTCTCTTGTTGTATACTCTGTATCCCTTAGACTGAGTTGCATATCCCACTAAAATGCATGCATCACCTTTCTCTTTCATCTTGTCCAGATTTTCACCATCTCGAATAATGTAACACGTACATCTAAAAACATGAAGGTGTTTGAGTGAAGGTTTGCTATCATTAATTATGTGATATGGTGTCTTTTCGTGTCTTGGGATAACTAAGGAGCGGTTTTGTGTGTAGCATGCGGTTGACACGGCTTCGGCCCAAAAGTATAGTGGAAGTTTTGAAGCGGATAATAATGTTCGAGCAGCCTCAACTAAAGTACGGTTTCGTCTTTCAACAACGCCGTTTTGTTCGGGTGTTCGAGTAATAGATGTTTCATGTTCAATTCCTTCGGCTTCAAAATAATTTCTCAGTTTTGAATTCAAAAATTCTGTACCTCTGTCAGTACGAACCACTTTAACTTGAGCTTGAAGACCACGTTGTATCACTTTAAGGAAGCTGATGAGAACATCGGGTGTTTCATCCTTGGATCTCAAGAAGTGAGTCCATGTGTACCTTGAGTAGTCATCGACAATTACCATAACGTATTTCTTCCCATTGATACTTTGAACACGCATGGGACCACACAAATCTATATGAAGAAGATCTAACCGTCCTTTAGAGCTTGGTGTAGTCTTTGTTTTGAAAATACTCCGTTTAGCTTTGCAAAGCTCACAAGAAGAACAAAGATGATCTTTGATGAATTTCAAGTTAGGAAGGCCTCGCACAATATTTTTCTTGGAAAGCAAGTTGATGGTGTCAAAGTTAAGATGAGATAAACGTTGATGCCATAACCAAGCTTGAGTCGTTGAAGCTTTAGCCATGAAACAGATTGGAGTTGAAGATGTGGAGTCTTGTAGTGAAATAGTGTAGAGATCAGTACCCCGTGTTCCGGTAAGTATGTCATTCCCATCATAATCACGAACAAAACATGTCTTCTTTCTAAAAGCAACCTCCAAATCCGCATCACAGAATTGACCAACCGAGAAAAGATTATGATTGAGCCCTTCGACGTAGTAAACCCTTTTGATAGTGATATTCCCCTGAACCAAGTCTCCATATCCTAGGATCGGTGCAAATTGATCATTTCCGAATCGGACCGTACCCAGGAACTTCTCCACGAAGTTAATTAGAAGCTTGAGATTCCCCGTCATGTGCTTCGTGCATCCGGAGTCCATTATGAAGAGAATTACTTCGATCACCTGCAGAAGAATTAGAACACGATGGAGCATTTGCTAAATTGGATTCCATGTTAGTTGTGGTTTCCGATTCATTAATTTCCCTAGTTTCTTCACTTAGAGGCACACTAACGCTCGTAGTCACATTTTCTGTCCTAACCTTAGGCATCCATTTATATCCTGGAGGACATTGATTAGCAAACAACCATTTCCAAGACTTGCTAGCAGACTCATATAATTACCTAATTCTGCTTCTAGGGTTCTTAGTGGTGGAGTCTGATGCAATACTTTTCTTAGGGGGGGTTGCACCAGAATGGTTCACTTTGCGTTTGGGTTTTCTAGCACTAATAGGCATCACAGTTTGCTTCTTAGTTCTAGTTTCTACGCCTTTGACATTATTCGAAACACACATAGCATGATTAGCATTAGCACACTTTCCACATTTCACACAAACAAACTTAACTTTCATAGCATTCAAAGTCGAATCATTCAAATCGTCATTACACGCGATTACAGACGTCTTATTCTTAGAAACATTGAAAATCCTAGGGTGGTCTTCTACTTCCTTCATCTTCCCTTGACTTTTGTTTTGCCAGACCTTTTCATTCATGCGAGTGCTCTTAAGCTGGGGCCGGCTAACACTAGCAGTGGGGACTACTCCTGTAGTAAAAGACACACGTCTATTAGTGTTTCTAGAAGTCTGAGGTGATTGACTTTCTTTGTTTTGTGTGGGTTTAGTGGCCAATCTATACATCCTTGGTTTAACCACATTTGTGTTCTTAATGCTTTGTGATCGAATATGTGTTTTGGGAGTGTTTTGTGGTAACCTATCCTTCCCATCCGTCTGGGGGCAAACGCAGGTTTTGCAAATGCAGAATTAGAGAAAACAGATGGTTTTCCCAAGACAGAGGGTCTAGTTACTTTTTGAGCATTGGGTTGTCATACAACAGGTTTCTTAACACTAGGTTCCACAGTCTTCCCACCCATTTTAGCAACGAGTTTCTGCAACTCTGCTATCGCTCTGTCCTTGTCTTGTAATTGAGCTTTCAACCCTTTAATTTCCAAATTCTGTTCGTTCATTTCTCGAAACGTTTGGGAAAGTTTTTCTTGCAATTTATTATTATGTGGAAAACTACCAACGTCTTTTTGCAAAGCAAGTTCAAGAGAATGACAATGTTTTTGAAGGAAATCAGGTTTGTGTTGAAGTAACTCAAAAGCCTTTTTATCAGCATTTTCTTTATGTTTCGAATGCTCAAGTTCAAGACGCTCACAATCTTTGATTTTATCAAGATATTTGCATGCAACATCAGAATATTCATCGATATCAGCACAAGATTGATGAGTAACACACAAAATATCTTTGGAGAGACATTCTTCTAAGAGTAGATCATATTCGTTTGAAAATTCTAATTTGTCATTTTGAAGGTCATCAATTTCTTTTTCAAGAGACTCAACATATTTCAAATCATCAAACATTTCAGACTGAATTAAATTTTCAAACTCAAGAACATGTTCTTTTATTATCTTTGTATTTGGTATTAAAAGTTCTTTCACAAGCACAGTTATGTCGTGAGGAATCTCGGTTTTCCACTTATCCTTTTGACGTTTCTTCCAATCTCTTTCAACAATTGATTGAACATTATTAACGTGGTGTTTAAGAAAACCAAGTATTTTTCTACTTTTGCTTTTAGAAGCATCTAGAGGCAAATAATTAATATATTTAAAAACATTAGTTTTCCTCTTAGTGGCAAAAGCTTTTTTCCATTGAATTCTTTTTTGTTTGCATTCTAAAAATAATTCCTCACGAGACTTCTGTTTTTTTGGAGTGAAAAGACCATAAAGACTGTTTTCATAAGCATAGTTATATGGTTTCACAAAATCTTTATTGACCGGTGATCTACTCTCCTCATCCCAAAGGGACGTCTCTTCACTATCGAGGTTAGCTACAGGGCAATCATGATTGGTCCATTCGGACTCGTTAAGATAAAAATGGGGGTTTGCAGCTTGAGCTTGTTCGAGGTACTTGGGGGTGGCAAAGCTAGGTTGACCCTTGAAAAACGACCGAGGTGCTATCATTCTTACGGTTTGAATAGAGTCATGTGTATTATAAACAACTTTTTTTCAAAAAATCGACTTGTTCTTCGAGATCCTTTGCTTTTTCAGTATCTTTGCTTTGTCTATTTTTGAAATCTTGTTTTAATGTTTCAACCTCTTGTTTCTTCTCGTCAAGAATTTTAGCAGAATCGGTGGTGTTCATAGAAAGCCTCTGTTCAAGTTCATTAACTTTTGTTGTGGCAAGGTACGTTTTTTGACGTTCATCACTTAATAAAACATTAAATTGTCGTTTTTCTTTAGTTAACAAAGCAAGAGCTTCATTGTATTTATTTTCAAAATCGTCCTTTTTAACGTTGATGACACGACTTTTGTACCCCTTAAGCTCGTTGGTCTTTTGAAGAAGCTCAGCCCTATAACTATCAATAGTCTCACTAGATTTTATAAGAGCGGCTTTGCATTCTTCAAAGTTATGAGTGAGCGCTGCGTTTGCCTTCTTTAATTTCTTTTGATTCTTTCTATTTTCATTGACATCTTTTTGTAAACTAGCAATTAAATTAGCAAGCGTGACACGCTCCTCGTCATCATACTCATTTGCATGTTGATCATCCTCAAACTCATTATTGCACATGTCTGATGAATCGGGTGTGGTATTGCTATCAACCGTTTCCATCATACACGTGTCAGTAATTGTTGTTGGTAGATCACTATGCTCATGTGTATCACCAAACACATTATCTTCAGCATCATCTTGTACCTTATCAATTAGCTCGGTATCAAAGATAGGACCATTGTCATCTTCAGTGACGTTAAGGACCTCATGAATCTTTGCCATGTATGAATAATGTGCCTCGAGTTCTTGGTCGGAGAGTTCATCATCTGTGTCGTCAAGCATTTCTCCTTCCTCAGCTGATAACTTGATTCCAGCTTCCATTTTCTTGCACAACAGCATCTTTTCCTTATGATAACCATAATCTTTAACCCTCTTTGGCTGCCTGCATCCTTGGCCAAATGCCCAAAACCTCTGCAGTTAAAACACTGAATCCCACTTTGTTGCACAGCATGAGTCCCAACAGTTTCCCGATTTCCAACAACAGTAGCCACCCTCTGATTATCATACTTAGGTTGTCGATCATACTTTGGAGGACTCGCAACACGTCTTCGTGTGTCTTACCTTGGAGGACTCTGTGCATGGGTGTTCCTCGAGTTTGAAGATGTTCGAAGGTTGTTGTTGGTGGGTTTATAGATTTTCTTATATTGCTTCATAACGAAAGCCATTTGTTTCTTGAATTCCCTATCCTTTTGATGTAAACTTGCCAAAGTTCCAAAACATCTTAGTTTTCACATCTTGTTTGTTAAGTGATTCACCTTGTTGCAATCTTTCAATGGCCGTCCACATTTCTTGAGCAATAGGACATGCGTCAAACGTAGAGTAAATCTCATCTCCAATGCCACTGAGAATTAAGTAGATTGCTTCCTTCTCTGCATCAAACCACGCACGGTTCTCTGGGGTGAGGTCGGTCCTCTTTTCATCACGTTCATATGCGGGTTGTCCGTCACTTGTGTCTGTGGCTGGTACTGCAGGAACTTGAATCCTTGAGAATTTATAGGGTCCTTCCAAAATACATTGCCTTAAAGCATCACCGTTAGGTTTTGTGTCAAGGTAACGTATAAAACGGGATTGCCATTGATCGTATCGACCCGACACAAGCATTGGTGGTCTTTCTTTGTCACCTGCCACCATTATGTTGTTGTTCGTCACACGATATTCAGCAGTAGAATCCATCTCAATATTCTCTGAAATGATGAATTGAATGTGGATCTTAAGTAGTTGTGTTGTGATTGCTTGGTTGTTGAAATTCCGAAAATTGCGATTTTTTCACAGTCCGACAATAAATTCCTCAGTCCGACAAAACGGTAGACCTAAAAAATTTGTAATCACCAAATTTTGAAATCGAGCTAGAAATAGCCTAAAACTAGTATGGAAAAAATTTGATTTTACTTGACCTAAAAATTTTAACTCTTTTTTTTTTCTTTTTCTTCTTTTTTAATCTTCATGTAAACTACGTTCCGAAACTAATCTAGATGGTGGCTAAGTCTTAAAAATACTCAAACAAAAATTTAGCTAAACATGTCATCGAAATGTTGATATGAGCTTAAACTCATATCCTTTTATCAACAAATAACCCGAAAACATGAAGCAAAATACCAATTTATCTTGCAAAAACAGTATTATGTGGTATGTTTGTGTTTGTGTACACTTGTGTAGGTAAAAGGATACATTTTCAAGCAAACAAGGAAATCAAGCTCAAATGGATGAAAAAGACAAAGAAGGATCAAAAGTGACAAGACTTTGAAGTACAAGGACCTATCTTGACAAATTGCCAAAGTTGAAGGACTAAAGTGTAAATATTGAACAAAGTCAAGATCAAAGTCAAAATTGGTCAACTATCAAGTCAACAAAGTCAAAGGACCAATTCTGCTCAAATATGAAGTTGGAGGACTAAAAGTGCCAAAGAAATTAAGTTACAAGCCTTTAAAAGCAATCTACCAAAGTCCAAGGGCTGAAACTGCCAATATTGGAAAGTTGTTCAAGATCAATCCATGTGATACAAGTTTTGGCCAATGAGAAGCTAGTATTGAGTACACACGGATTGCCAGATATATGCAATTAATATCCACTATCAGCCGCCACATTAATTAACCAAATCTTAACAGTTCAATCCGCGTGACTTCGTTTTGACCATTCAGAACCTGCCACGTGTCTTCTTCAAACAACCAAAAAATTACCAAGATCGTTTTTGAGCTACAATGAATATCATGAAAAGTTGTAAACACCAAAAGTGTTTATTTTGGAGAGACGAACACAATGGTAACAACCAATTAACAAGAAATCCACTCAAGAAGAAAGCCCCAATTTGTGTTCATACTTGGAAGATCAGTTTTGCAGAATCTTGCCACGTGGAGACCTGGGATTGGTCTCAACACGTCATCATCCCCAACAAACTTCCTCTTCATGTTTATAAATAGCCTGCTAATCCTCATTTGTAACAAGTAGTTAAAAATTGTAAAAACACACACTTTACATTTTCCTTTCAACTTTCTTCCTTTTTAGCTTAACTACTCAAGAGTCTGACAAACTCTTGAGTTAGTTAGTTAGTTAGCTTCATTCCAACAACTTTGTAACCATATTCCATTAATGAAATTTGAATTCTCATTTTCCCGCCAATCCTCATATTCATCCTACTGTTCATTTCCTAATACTATTTGATCATTGTGTTGCTGAATTGAGTTTGTTATGATCATTGAATGATCATAACTGACTTTGAAGAAGATTGGTAGCTGTTGTGGTGATTTCAGTTCAAGCTTAGCCTAATTGAAGTTTTCATGCCTTGATGATGATTTTAGTAGATGTGTAGCTGTTGTTGATAGTTGATTGATGATCTAGTGATAAGGTGGTGGTTATCACTAGGATAAGAGAGTTCAGCACTCCTCTTCTTCCCAATGGATTACTACAAAAGGTTTGGAAGTTCTGATTTTGGTTCACCTAAATTTGTCAAATGCATGCTACATTTCCTAGTGTAAATCTTGTTGAATGCATGATCAAAGTTGCTTAGCTCATTTGTTGATTGATTGTGTACTACTTGTAGCTTAATTCTTGTTACCTGCTTTTGATTTTGGACTGTGACTAGTTCTAGCTTATTTCAGTCAGCTTTTAGTACTTGCACCATAATTGAGTAATTGTTGTTCTTTTTGCTTTCTTATAGTCTTGAAACATCTAATTTTGAGTCTTAAATTTGGATAGCTAAAGGATTTGATACAGTTTAAACCAGTTCCTAAAAAGCCTTTGAAAATTCTCATTAATCTCAGAATAAGGAGTGTTTGGTATTAGTTTTTGATAAGTTTTCAAATGTTGGATTTTGGAAAGTAGAAGTTCTTTTACAGTAATTAGGTGGTTATATAGTGTTTTAAGTCATTTACAAGTCAAATTGGAAGTCAAACAGGCAATTCGCAATAAAAATGTTTGGGTCTTTTTCATGCAGTTTTGCTCTTTAAAAGTTGTCATTTTCTTTTAGTTGGCATTTGCTTATTACTTGATGAAATCTTGTCAAACCAACTCTCATTTGTAGTCCAATATATGTAGTTTCAGATTCCATAAGCATTCTATACAGTTTTCAATAAGCCAAGAAAAATAAGCAAAATTCAGTAAGGCTGAGATAAGCCAAGTTTCTGTAACTTGAAATTGAATTTTTAGATCTCTTGATTCTATTCATTAACCTAGCCATTTTATTTCACAAATCCACTTAGAATATGATGTTACATGATTTTTGAAAGATTCAGCTTTTTGTCAAAAAAGTTTGGTCAACGCTTGGTCAACGATAAGCACATTTTAGCTTAATTCATATTCCCAGCTTATTACTTGATGAAATTCGTTCTAGTTTGATTTCCCGTTCATCATTTGAGTTGCTTAATCAGTTTTGGCAAGAAAATCAAGTTGTGCTTGTCTGGTTTGTTCTATAGCTTATTTTGGGCTTATCTTGAAGTGCTTATTTGCTTATCTTGAATTTTTAATAAAAATCCTTCTAGAGGTCTAGCTTATTTTGAAAGAGAAGTGTTTTGCAAGTGGTTTGAATCAATTTGGTCCATTAATAAGCTCAAACGAGCTTATTTGTTTTCTAAACCCGTTTTTGCTTAACAAGTTTTAATAATTGCGTTTTAGTCCTCCTTGTTTCAAGCAGTTTTAAATTCTGGCTAATCTTCAATCTTTTTAGGGTTTTCACAAAGAAGTCCTTTTAGTTTTGAGTTAGTTTAAAATCAGTTAGTAAGTTTGGTAACTAGTTACATTTTGGTTAGTTTGTTACAAGTTTCACATTTTTGATCCTTTAAGTTTGCTGATTTACATTTTAAGTCCCTAGACTTGTTAGAATTTTCATTTCAAGCATTTATATTTCCTAGAATTTACATTTTCAGTCCTTGTAGTTTTAAATTTTACATTTTGAATATTACTTGAATAAAATTTGGTATGTGCACTATGTTTTACATATAAGTAGGTAATATTTTTCATTTTTGCAAGGCTTTGTTGAATTAGCAAATAGAATATCCAAAAAAGATTAACAACCAAAAACAGTTAAAAACCCGATATTGGTTGGACTTTCAATTAGCAAGAACTGAGAAAAACGAACTGCATTATACACAATTTCAAATGGCGCCGCTGCCGGTTCTTTGACTTTACGAGAGACTATCGATTGACGGTTTTCATTGGCTTTTGGGATCCGTTCACCTTGTGAACGTTATTTTTACGTATCATAAATAAAAAACAAATAAAAAATCAAAAATATAAAAATATATAAAAACTAAAAAATTAACAAAACAATTCTTTTCCTAAAGAATTGACCAAAAAAATTAAAAAATCCAAAAAGAAATCTTTTTCCTAAGAGATTGCACCAAAAAATATATATTATTGGATTCTCTCGGTTTTTATGTACATATAGTATTTTCTCTTAAAAAACTCATAAATACAAAAATATTTTCCATATATTATTATAAGTAAATACGTATACGTATTAGAACAACCAATCTACATATTCTCCATAAGTATTGCCGAGGCAATACACCGTGTTGAGGGGCGTTCCGGTCCTTGACACGTGTATCGATCAAACAAAATAAAGCAAGAATAGATAAATACTCTCAATAAGCAACAATTCGAAGAATACGAACATTTAAGTGAATAGAAAGGCGATGTGCTATAAAATGCCATCTAAGGGTCAATAGGTACTTAAGTGCTTCGCGCCACCTAACCCCCCGTTCACTTGTAAGTATTCTAAGAAGGAAGGCTTCATTGAGGGTCTTGCACCCAAGTAGTACATACGTATATTGTTATTTTCTTGTGGATATTTAATATTGAAACTCGACGAGGATAATCCATTTCTCTTCAAAGTCACACGAGAGCTTCTCTCTCATTCCTCGTTTTGAGTTGCATGCTCACTCGCGGGGGTGCACAAATACCGATTGGTGTACAACCTCTTCCTCCGAAAAGGAAGAAAAAGAGAAAGAGTAAGACCACCATCGTCCATCAAGCCGATCACGAGAATCGTGCTTTGACCCCTCCACCACAAGAAGCCATGGCTATTGATAATCTCTCTTTGTTGGAACGTATGCAAACCAATATTCATGGATATGCTAGTGCTATTAAGATTCCCGACTTTCCCGCAAACACATTTGAGCTACATACATCTATGATTACTATGGTTTCACAATCACCTTTCTTTGGTAACAAGAATGAGGATCCTCATGCTCACCTTAAGAGATTCCTTTCTCTTTGCAATACCATTAAGCATAATGGAGTTCCACATGAGGTTATTAGGATGATGTTAGTGTCATTTTCCCTAGAGGGACTCGCTAAGCATTGGTTAGACACCCAACCACCCGATAGTATCACCACATGGGATGGTTTCACCACTAAGTTTTTGAACAAGTTCTTTCCTCCACATAAGACTATGGCTTTGAGGACTTTAATTATAGGCTTTCAACAAAAATCTAGTCAATCCTTTAGTGATGCTTGGGAAGAGTATAGTGAGTTATTGAGGAGATGACCTAATCATGGATTGGATCATGTTCACCAAATCAATATCTTCTATAATGGCCTTAAATCTCACCACCAAGATTCAGTCAATGCTTCCGCGGGAGGGAATATTCTTCTTAAAACCTACCAAGAGGCTTTGGACATCATTGAGACTAAAGCAATGGTTCAAACAAACAATCAATTTGAAGAAAGGGTTCATGTTATCCAAAACAATTCTCAAACTCCTTGTGACAACCAACTCCTCAAATTTCAACAAGAGATCCTTCAACAAGTTAAACAAGGACATCAAGAAGTACTTCAAGATTTTAAGACCATGTCATTGAACAATTCCTCAAATAATGTGAATGCCATCACTCTTTCTTGTGTTACTTGTGGAAGTCCCCATTCTTATGAACAATGTGATAAGGTGCAAGTGTATCAAGGGGAATGCTATGCTTACCAAGAGGAACATCGTGAACACTTCAAGCCAAATATCAATCCAAATAACCTTTCTTACAAGTCCCAAAACTACCTTACTCCACCCGGATTCCCATCCCAACCACCCACCCAAATTCAACAAAATCCTCCTCAAATTTTACCAAGGAATCAAGGGCAAAGACCACCTTACCAAGGAAATAACTACAAGGCACCCAACAATGTTCAACATCAAGGAAATACCTTTTATCCACCACAACAAGGATTTACTCAACCACTTCCACTTTTCCCCAATCAAGCATATGCTCAAATACCAAATCAAGCTTACCCTCAACTTCAAAATCAAGGATATGGGATGCAAGAGACTCAAGAGTATGTTGACAAGAAAATGCGTGAAATTAAGAAGAGAATGAATGATCAAATGAAACGTACATTTGAGGAACAAACCAATAGGGTTTTAATGGTATTAAACCAAAGACCACAAGGGGCTTTACCTTCCAACACACAAACAAATCCTAGGGCCAATGTCAATGCCATTACAACAAGGAGTGGAACAACAACAAAGGATCCTTCACCTCCTAAACCTACTATTGTTCAACCCACTTGTGCTCCTACTTGTGACAAGCCTTCTACTTCTACTTCACCTTCTCAAAATGCTCCTATTCACTCAAACACACCTTCTCAACCCATTCATACTTCTCCTTTACCTTCCACACTTCCCAATGAAGAAGCTAACAAAGACAAATCTTCCACTACAACACCTATTCCACCTACACCAAAACCTACTCTTCCATATCCTTCAAGGTTGAAAAAGGACAAGTTAAAGAACAAGGATGACATCCAAGTCTCCAATTTCTTAAGGATGTTCAAGCAACTCAACATCAATATCTCCTTTGCGGAAGCTCTTGCTTACATGCCAAAGTTTGCTAAGATGTTCAAGGATTTGCTCTCAAACAAAGAAAAATTGGTTGATTTGCCCAACACATCCCTTAATGAAAATTGTTCCGCAGTGTTACTTAAAACCTTACCAACAAAACTTGGAGATCCGGGGCGCTTTTTGATACCTTGTAATTTTCCCGGTGTTGAAAATTACATGGCTTTGGCGGATCTAGGGGCAAGCATAAACATCATGCCTTTATCGGTTTGGAAACAACTATCTCTTCCTGAGCTCACTCCCACTAGGATGACTCTTGAACTAGCCAACCGAACCATAGCTCACCCCGTAGGTATAGCGGAAGATGTGTTTGTAGGTGTGGATAAGTTTACCTTTCCGGCCGACTTTGTAGTGGTTGATTATGACATGGATCCTAGAGTGCCTTTGATTGTTGGTAGACCGTTTTTGAGAACGGGTCGTACCTTGATAGATGTGGCGGAAGGAGAATTAATTATGAGAGTAGAAGATGAGAGAGTGGTGTTTAAGTTAGGGAAAGTTTGTGATAGGAAAGAGGTTAAGGAGTCTAGACCTTGTGAGACTATTAACATTGTTGATGTGCTAGATGAAGTGTGTAATGAACACTTTCATGATTCTTGTAAGAGTACTAGTGATGAGATGCCCCATGTTGAAACCGTGGCCTCAATTGCTCCCTCTTTAACACCTTTTGGTGAGAGTGATTTCCTCTTGGAGTAATTTTAAGTCAAACTTTCTTGGTGATGATGATTCTCCCATCAATTGGGAAGAAGATATTCTTACAATCCAAAAGTTGCTCAATGAGGACCCTATTCCTTCTCCTATTCCACAAGAGATTACCATTGAGGAACCTTCCATAGTAAAACCTTCCATAGAGACTCCACCTCCTATTGAACTTAAGGACCTTCCATCCCACTTAGAGTATGCTTTCTTAGAGGGCAAAGACCAATTACCGGTGATCATTGCTAAAGAGTTGAAAGAGGATGAGAAGGAGCAACTTATTGAAGTTCTTAAGAAACATAAGAAAGCTTTAGCATGGAAAATATCCGACATAAGGGGAATTGATCCACATTTTTGTACACACAAAATCCTTACGGAGGATGACTATAAACCCGCCATTCAAAACCAAAGGAGAGTTAACCCAAAAATCCATGAGGTTATTAAGAAGGAAGTGATTAAACTCTTAGATGCGGGTATGATTTATCCCATTTCCGACTCTCCATGGGTTAGCCCGGTTCATTGTGTTCCAAAGAAGGGTGGAATCACCGTGGTGCCTAATGAGAAAAATGAGCTTATTCCCACGAGACTTGTGACCGGTTGGAGAGTTTACATTGATTATAGAAAACTCAATGAGGCAACTAGGAAACACCATTTCCCGCTTCCCTTTATGGATCAAATGCTTGAACGCTTAGCGGGAAATGAGTACTATTGTTTTCTTGATGGCTTTTCGGGTTATTTTCAAATACCCATTGACCCTAAGGATCAAGAAAAGACCACATTCACTTGTCCATACGGTACATTTGCTTACAAGAGGATGCCTTTTGGCTTATGTAATGCACCGAGGACGTTTCAAAGGTGCATGATGGCGATTTTCCATGACATGATAGAGCAAACAATGGAGGTTTTTATGGATGACTTTTCCGTCTTTGGAAATTCATTTAGCTCATGTCTCACCAATCTTGAAAAGATGCTTAAGCGTTGTGAGGAAACACGTTTGGTGCTTAATTGGGAGAAATGTCACTTTATGGTGAAAGATGGGATTGTTTTAGGACACAAGATATCCAACAAGGGATTAGAAGTTGATCGAGCTAAAATTGATGTGATTGCTAAGCTTCCTCCACCCACCTCGGTTAAAGGTGTGAGGAGTTTCTTAGGTCATGCGGGATTTTATAGGCGCTTTATACAAGATTTTTCTAAGATAGCTAGACCGATGACCCACCTCTTGGAGAAAGAGGCTCCTTTCATTTTTAACCAAGATTGTTTGGACTCTTTTGAGACCCTTAAGGTAAAATTGACTAAGGCTCCCGTTTTGGTTTCTCCAAATTGGGAATTACCTTTTGAGCTTATGTGTGACGCTAGTGATTATGCGGTGGGGGCCGTCTTAGGACACAGAGTTAATAAGCATTTTCAACCTATACACTATGCGAGTAAAACCATGACCGATGCACAACTTCATTACACTACCACGGAAAAAGAGTTGCTTGCTATAGTATATGCTTTTGAGAAGTTTAGACCATATCTTGTGCTTTCCAAAACCATAGTGTATACGGATCACTCCGCTCTCAAGTATCTTATGACCAAACAAGATGCTAAGCCTAGGCTTTTTAGATGGGTTTTGTTGCTTCAAGAGTTTAAGATAGAGATTCGTGATAAGAAAGGGGCCGAGAATTTAGCGGTGGATCATTTGAGTAGACTTGAGCATCCTTTTCAAGGAGATTTACCACACCAAGAAATAAATGAATCCTTTCCATTAGAGGAGCTCATGTCTATCTCTTCCCAAGAGGATGCCACTCCTTGGTTTGCGGATATCGCAAACTATCTTGTGGGCAATGTGCTTATTGAGGGTCTTACTTATCAACAAAAGAAGAAGTTTCTTAAGGAAGTTAAGTATTACTTTTGGGATGATCCATATCTTTTTAGGCAATGTGCGGACCAAATCATTAGACGGTGTGTAGATGGGCCCGAGGCATTTAAGATCTTAGAAGCGTGTCATAAAGGACCTATGGGTGGACATTTTGGGCCTAACTACACCGCCAAGAAAGTCTTTGATTCGGGTTACTATTGGCCTTCCATTTACAAAGATGCCCATGAAATGGTGAAATTTTTGGATGTGTGTCAAAGACAAGGAAAAATTACACAACGTGATGAGATGCCACAAAATTTTATCCAAGAGTGTGAGATATTTGATGTATGGGGCATTGATTTCATGGGACCTTTTCCATCCTCTAAGGGAAACAAGTATATACTTGTGGCGGTGTATTATGTGTCCAAATGTGTGGAGGCTAAAGCCTTACCTACCAATGATGCTAGAGTTGTTGTGAAGTTTTTGAAACAATTGTTTGCTAGATTTGGTGTACCTCGGGCCATCATAAGTGATCGTGGTACGCACTTTTTTAATGATCAATTCACGAGAGTTATGAAGAAATCATAGACTTTCTACCGCGTATCACCCTCAAACAAATGGTCAAACCGAGGTCACAAATCGTGGTTTAAAGAGAATTTTAGAGAGAACGGTGGGAGAGCATAGAGCTTCTTGGTCGGATAAGCTTGATGATGCTTTGTAGGCGTTTAGGACGGCTTTTAAAACACCAATTGGTTGTACGCCTTATAGGCTTGTCTATGGAAAAGCGTGCCACCTCCCATTCGAGCTAGAACATAAGGCATATTGGGCTCTCAAGTGGGCTAACTTTGATTTAAACCAAGCCGGTTCACATAGGAAAGATAAACTCAATGAGATGGATGAATTGAGAGCCAATGCCTATGAAAATTCTTTGCCTTACAAGGAAAAGACTAAGAAATTGCATGATGCTAAGATCAAGAATCGTGAGTTCAAAGTTGGAGAGCCGGTTCTTCTCTTTAACACAAGATTGAAACTTTTTGCGGGCAAGCTTAAGTCGAGATGGTCCGGTCCATTCACGATTGCTCAAGTGTTTCCATATGGAACTCTTGAGTTGTCCCAACCCGATGGTCCAAATTTTAAAGTGAATGGTCACCGTGTTAAGCATTACTTTGGGGAGGACATTTCCGTTGAAATGGTCCAAGAGATCCCCATTTTCCCCATGAATTAATTCATTGAGGGACGAGTCGAGCTAGAGACTCATTAACTCAAGCATCGTATAACTAGGTTTAGAGTGTTGTAGGTTAGAAATAAAGGTATAGACTTGGAGATAAGTGTAGGGGAGACCTTCTTTTGTCTTCATGATTGTTTGTAGGGTTGCTCACTCATCTCATGCTTTGGAGCTTATGGAGGAGGCCCTTGTATCCGGTTCACTTCCTTACTATAGTGATTTTTCATTAACACCTTGTGCTTAAACATGATTTCACTAATAGTTTTCCTTTCCTTAACTTGGGTTAAGCAAAGTCTATTCATTGTCATAAGTGTAGGGGAAGTTTTTATACTTCCATGCTCTTAAACATTGAGGACAATGTTTAGCTTAAGTGTAGGGGGGTCTTCTATCGAAGTGACCTTACCTAGAACTAGTCATTGTCTTGCATGATAACATGGAAAATTGATTTTTCAACATTTTTCGAATTTTTTATCTACTTTGGCCAACAAAAATATGCATTCATAATTTTTGAATCAATCATTTTTCATTTTGCATAACACATTTGCATAGTATATATTTCTTCATTATTTTTCATAAAAATATATAAAAAGAAAAAATATAATAAAAACATGGTTTTAACAAGTTTAGATTTCTTTGACATATTAGGCCCGCCATGGATATTTTGACTCAACCCGAGTTTGCTTATTTAGCATTCTCTAGCTAGTATCCTTAACCATGTAGTCCTTCATTGGTCTATTAGGCTAAGCATCCACCAATCTCATTATTTGAGATTTTAAATTTGTGGAGAATGGGAAATGATAGAGTTGAAGCAAGTATAAAAGGGCTAGATAAACTTCATGATAATTACTTGTGGCTAAACCCTTCTCTTCTTTACCTCTATTTTCTTCGCATGTATATAATTGTTAATAAATAATCAAGAACGGTTTTAATTGGTTTGTAATCTCTTATGCATTTTTGGCTAATCATTCATGGTTGGTATGAGTACGTCTTAAGATTCTAAGTTAGAACAATTTATGTGTACTAGACTTATGTCATGCTCAATATTTAGCGGGTGTTTTTCCTTTTATTCTTTTGAACTTTCTTTGTGAGGAATAAAGAAAAATAAGAGCGGCTTACAAAAAAATGAGTGGCTAGAAAAAAAAAGAAAAAGAAAAAGAAAAGAAAAAATATATATATACAAGACTCCCAAGAGGGGCAGTGTGGTGTTAATTATAGTGACTATTGAGTTCCAATTTTACCTTGACGGGTTGCGGGGATTCAATAGATTGCTCCAATCCAATATTACCTTGACGGGTTGCGGGGTTGAAGATCCAAAGTCTCAAAAAGATGGCGGATGTAATTATTGCGTGAGTTTTATTTTTCTTTCCTAGCGAGTGTGTAGCTACTTATGAAAGCACGACATGAGGATTTTACACATAAGGCGAATGACTTATTACTCTTGAAACAAACTTGTATTAATTGTGAGCGGTTTTTCAAGTAATGGATGAGAGGATTACTTAGGATTAAAATCGTGCTTCCTTATTTTTGGATTTTACACTTCTTATACTTCACACTTGAATAAATGACAAATTTACCCACAAGCAATTTGCTCAAATAATAACCGGTTCCACATTTAATAATCATGAATAAGTTGATGCACTTTTTACTTGTGAATGCAATGATCCCATTTTTAAGCTTGGTATGGGGAAAGTGAAACTTGAGGGTGATAAATGTCCATGGTACCCAAGCCCTAATCTAAGCCATTGAATTCTTTATGAGTTATTTCCATCAAAACCATTTCAAGAAAAATCAAAAAGATATAGATAGAATTGTATTTTGTTCATTGCATTATTAAAAGTCAAAATCATGCATCATGTAGTTTAGAGTAGTGTAGATGCATCTCATATGGCCAAGGTGGGTTAATTATGAGGGAAATGTAAATTTGAGCTTTAATATATAATATTGCATGAGGATATGACAATTATCAAGTGTAGGGGATTTGATATGAGCTTAAACTCATATCCTTTTATCAACAAATAACCCAAAAACATGAAGCAAAATACCAATTTATCTTGCAAAAACAGTATTATGTGGTATGTTTGTGTTTGTGTACACTTGTGTAGGTAAAAGGATACATTTTCAAGCAAACAAGGAAAATCAAGCTCAAATGGATGAAAAAGACAAAGAAGGATCAAAAGTGACAAGACTTTGAAGTACAAGGACCTATCTTGACAAATTGCCAAAGTTGAAGGACTAAAGTGTAAATATTGAACAAAGTCAAGATCAAAGTCAAAATTGGTCAACTATCAAGTCAACAAAGTCAAAGGACCAATTCTGCTCAAAGATGAAGTTGGAGGACTAAAAGTGCCAAAGAAATTAAGTTACAAGCCTTTAAAAGCAATCTGCCAAAGTCCAAGGGTTGAAACTGCCAATATTGGAAAGTTGTTCAAGATCAATCCATGTGATACAAGTTTTGGCCAATGAGAAGCTAGTATTGAGTACACACGGATTGCCAGATATATGCAATTAATATCCACTATCAGCCGCCACATTAATTAACCAAATCTTAACAGTTCAATCCGTGTGACTTCGTTTTGACCATTCAGAACCTGCCACGTGTCTTCTTCAAACAACCAAAAAATTACCATGATCGTTTTTGAGCTACAATAAATATCATGAAAAGTTGTAAACACCAAAAGTGTTTATTTTGGAGAGACGAACACAATGGTAACAACCAATTAACAAGAAATCCACTCAAGAAGAAAGCCCCAATTTGTGTTCATACTTGGAAGATCAGTTTTGTAGAATCTTGCCACGTGGAGACCTGGGATTGGTCTCAACACGTCATCATCCCCAACAAACTTCCTCTTCATGTTTATAAATAGCCTGCTAATCCTCATTTGTAATAAGTAGTTAAAAATTGTAAAAACACACACTTTACATTTTCCTTTCAACTTTCTTCCTTTTTAGCTTAACTACTCAAGAGTCTGACAAACTCTTGAGTTAGTTAGTTAGTTAGCTTCATTCCAACAACTTTGTAACCAATTTCCATTAATGAAATTTGAATTCTCATTTTCCCGCCAAATATCATATTCATCCTACTGTTCATTTCCTGCTACTATTTGATCATTGTGTTGCTGAATTGAGTTTGTTATGATCATTGAATGATCATAACTGACTTTGAAGAAGATTGGTAGCTGTTGTGGTGATTTCAGTTCAAGCTTAGCCTAATTGAAGTTTTCATGCCTTGATGATGATTTTAGTAGATGTGTATCTGTTGTTGATAGTTGATTGATGATCTAGTGATAAGGTGGTGGTTATCACTAGGATAAGAGAGTTCAGCACTCCTCTTCTTCCCAATGGATTACTACCAAAGGTTTTGAAGTTCTGATTTTGGTTCACCTAAATTTGTCAAATGCATGCTACATTTCCTAGTGTAAATCTTGTTGAATGCATGATCAAAGTTGCTTATCTCATTTGTTGATTGATTGTGTACTACTTGTACCTTAATTCTTGTTACCTGCTTTTGATTTTGGATTGTGACTAGTTCTAGCTTATTTCAGTCAGCTTTTAGTACTTGCACCATAATTGAGTAATTGTTGTTCTTTTTGCTTTCTTATAGTCTTGAAACATCTAATTTTGAGTCTTAAATTTGGATAGCTAAAGGATTTGATACAGTTTAAACCAGTTCCTAAAAAGCCTTTGAAAATTCTCATTAATCTCAGAATAAGGAGTGTTTGGTATTAGTTTTTGATAAGTTTTCAAATGTTGGATTTTGGAAACTAGAAGTTCTTTTACAGTCATTAGGTGGTTATATAGTGTTTTAAGTCATTTACAAGTCAAATTGAAAGTCAAACAGGCAATTGGCAATAAAAATGTTTGGGTCTTTTTCAACCAGTTTTGCTCTTTAAAAGTTGTCATTTTCTTTTAGCTGGCATTTGCTTATTACTTGATGAAATCTTGTCAAACCAACTCTCATTTTTAGTCCAATATATGTAGTTTCAGATTCCATAAGCATTCTATACAGTTTTCAATAAGCCAAGAAAAATAAGCAAAATTCAGTAAGGCTGAGATAAGCCAAGTTTCTGTAACTTGAAACTGAATTTTTAGATCTCTTGATTCTATTCATTAACCTAGCAATTTTATTTCACAAATCCACTTAGAATATGATGTTACATGATTTTTGAAAGATTCCGCTTTTTGTCAAAAAAGTTTGGTCAATGCTTGGTCAACGATAAGCACATTTTAGCTTAATTCATATTCCCAGCTTATTACTTGATGAAATTCGTTCTAGTTTGATTTCCCGTTCATCATTTGAGTTGCTTAATCAGTTTTGGCAAGAAAATCAAGTTGTGCTTGACTGGTTTGTTCTATGGCTTATTTTGGGCTTATCTTGAAGTGCTTATTTGCTTATCTTGAATTTTCAGTAAAAATCCTTCTAGAGGTCTAGCTTATTTTGAAAGAGAAGTGTTTTGCAAGTGGTTTGAATCAATTTGGTCCATTAATAAGCTCAAACGAGCTTATTTTTTTTCTAAACCCGTTTTTGCTTAACAAGTTTTAATAATTGCGTTTTAGTCCTCCTTGTTTCAAGCAGTTTTAAATTCTGGCTAATCTTCAATCTTTTTAGGGTTTTCACAAAGAAGTCCTTTTAGTTTTAAGTTAGTTTAAAATCAGTTAGTAAGTTTGGTAATTAGTTACATTTTGGTTAGTTTGTTACAAGTTTCACATTTTTGATCCTTTAAGTTTGCTGATTTACATTTTAAGTCCCTAGACTTGTTAGAATTTTCATTTCAAGCATTTATATTTCCTAGAATTTACATTTTCAGTCCTTGTAGTTTTAAATTTTACATTTTGAATATTACTTGAATAAAATTTGGTAAGTGCACTATGTTTTACATATAAGTAGGTAATATTTTTCATTTTTGCAAGGCTTTGTTGAATTAGCAAATAGAATATCCAAAAAAGATTAACAACCAAAAACAGTTAAAAACCCGATATTGGTTGGACTTTCAATTAGCAAGAACTGAGAAAAACGAACTGCATTATACACAATTTCAAATGTCCATCGGAATGTGCCATCGGAATGCCCATCGGAATGTTGCTTAGATCGGAATGTCCTTTAGATCACAATGTGCACCTGTCGGAATCCTTAGATCAGAATGTGTACTTGTCGAAATCCTTCAGATCGGAATGTTCAGATCGCAATGTGTACCTATCGAAATCCCAGATCGGAATATTTAGATCGCAATAATCTGTCGCAATAACACCTATCGCAATGTGGCTGTCGCAATGTGGGCAGAGTAACGTTTCAAGATTGCCTTAAATCTGTCGCATTCCACGATCGCAATAAGCGTCGGAATAAGGGGGCTATCGCAATACTGATCGCAAAGTAAAACCCTAGGGTTATTGCGATCGAAACCGTACTTACCTTTTTCCGAAATTTAAGCTGTCGCAATAAGGGAGCTTTTTTTCCAACTTTTTAGGCAACGATTTTAGCAACTTTTAGGCAACAAATTTAGCAACTTTTAGGCAACAAGATCGTGTTTTTAACCAAACCAAAACAACCAAATCTCTACAACAAGATTAAAGAAGTTATACGATTAAGAAACACAATCAAACACAAGAAGAATCTTGAATTGGAGGAAGAAATATGGATCAAATCAAACGAATCATATGAAAAACACAACAACCAATCACAAAACTACCCCATGGCGATTGATACCAATTGTTGTCCCTAATATATGATGTTATAACACACGAATTAAAGAAAGAAAGGTAGATATGAGAAGAATTCTAGAGAGAGAAAGTAGTGAGAGAAAGTAGAGAGAAAATGGTTAGAACTAGGTGAATGTTAGATTGAGAAGTGAGAATACAAAATGAACCAACACCCTTCCTAACATGCTAGGAAGGGTATATATAGTCCACCCACATGCGGGCTTCTTTATGGACTATATGGTTTGGGCCGGGCTTTCCTTTTGGGCTTTGGTTACTTATTAATGAACCTTAGCTTAAAGTTAAGCCCGTAATAACACGACTAATATACTACCTATTACAACGTTCTAAAATACGATACATAATAAACACATGACCAAGCATTCTTGTTTGGCTCAATATTTTGAGGCTAACAATTGTCTTCTTGTGTTGAAGACTCTATATGCTTTAGATACAAGTGAGTATCCAAGGAAGTAACCATCATCAAATTTTTCATCAAACTTACCAAGGTGATCCTTGTGATTGCAAACTGGACACCCAAACACATGTAAAAATGAGATGTTTGGAATTCTCGCCCTGAAGACTTCATAGGGAGTCTTCATATGTCTCTTTACAATTATGGATCTATTTTGAGTGTAGCAAGCAGAGGCTACAACATCAGTCCAAAAATGCTTAGAGAGAGCTGATCCAGCAAGCATTGTTCTTGATGCTTCAATCAAGGTTCTGTTCCTTCTTTCAGCCACACCATTTTGTTCAGGTGTGTAAGGTGATGAGAAATTTTGTGATATTCCTTTATCATCATAGAACTTGATCAGTGTATGATTTCTGAATTCAGTGCCATTGTCAGTTCTGAGTTGTTTGACATGAGTATCATTTTTATTTTCAACTCATTTGATGAAAGACATAATGGCATTTGTGCATGGCTTTTCTTTGTTAGAAAATATACCCAGGTGTACCTAGAGTACTCATCAACAATGACAAGTGTATATTTTTCAGACAAATGACCCTAGGTGATATTGGGCCAAACAAGTCCATGTGAAGTAGATGAAGACTTTCTTTGATTGAGAAAGTTTGTTTTGTTTTGAAATAATCCCTATGATGCTTCTCTTTTTTCACATGCTGAGCATGGTTTGTCCTTGGAATAGACAAGTGAAGGAAGACCAATAACAAGATTTTGTTTTGCCAGCTGATAGTTGTAAAAATACCACTTGTTTAGGAAAACAAGGGTAAAATAGGGTAAGCACGACGATTTAGGAAAACCGTGTACAAATGACCCTAAAATGAGTTCGTTCTCGAGGAGGCTAGTGTGTTGTGTAAAGAGATGATTAGTGATGTGATTATATTGTTATGAGAAAAGAAAATAGAAATGGGATAAGAAGAGATTGACGGTTACGATGACGGATTACACTAAGACGAAAGAGTCGTACACGTAAAACCGTAAAAGCACCAAAATTAAAAATTTTATCCTAAAAATATATAAAAATTGCAAACAAATCCTAAATAATGTATAAAGAGTTTACACAAAATCAAAATTCACCCAAACCTTTTAGTTAATTAAATAATAATTTTTTAATGCTAATTAAAGCCCTAAAAATCAATTTAATTACCAAAAAGCCCAAAATGAGTTTTATCACTTTGTAAACCTCTAAAACAACCTAACTTAATTTAAAACTATTTTTTTGAAAATTTTAAAATTAATAAAAACTATTTTAAAACAATTAAAAACTATAAAAACTTAAAATAATTATAAAAATAAATCTAAGGACAATGAAAATATTCTAAAAGTTGCAAAACTCCTAACATTATGTATTTGAACTAGGAAAAACGAAAAAAACAGAAAAAACTAACTTTTAATTTTCACTAATAAAATAATAATAAAATAATATAAAAAATTCAAAGTTTATAAAAAAATTCTAAAAAATTATCAAAAATCTAGAAAAATGTAACTAAGACAAAAATGCAAACAAAAGTTTCCAAAACTTTTTTAATAATTTTATATTACTTTTTAAAGTTGATTAAAAACCCTAAAATCATATAAAATCAAAAATAAGTTAATTTGAAAACTTTAATTGATGTAATCCTCTAAAATTCTACTAAAAACTTAAAAACTATTTTTCCAGATTTTTAAAACACCTTTTCCTATTTTTTATTTACTTTCTAAAATTAAAACTTAAAATAATCCTAATAAATTAACAACATACGTGAAAAATAATATTTTTAACCCAAAAAGTCCTAAACCTAATAATGAACAAAGGAAAAATGCAAACTGGTAAAAAGCAAAAGGAAATAAGCTGAAATCAGCTTATTTCTAAGATGTTTGCTTGAATAAGCTAAAACCAAATATACCTTAAGTATTAATTAAACCAAGTGATAACCAGTCAAAGACCCTAGGGCAACTGGTTATCACATTGGTGTGTGAGAGGAGTGGCGCAGGTTCGAGTCCTGGCCACATCCTTTTTGTTAAAAACTTTTTTTTTCTTTTTAAATTTATAAAACTCAAAACCAGTACTATGTTATCCACAAAAACACAAATGAAAACTTAAATAACACAAGATTGAAGCCTAGAAAATGAAAATCCTACCCAGTTAACAACTCTTGCTACAATTACTGATGAACACAAAAAAACGTTTCTTCATAGGTGAAGGAATGAAAAAGAGGAGCTTGTTCTTGGTGATTTCTGGTTTTTGATGGACAATGGGGGCACCCCTACACTCAGGTGAGTGTAGGGAGTCAATATAAGCACAAAAATACACAACTTGCTCACAAGATTAATCACACCAAGGCCAAATGAAGTTTCTATTAAACAAAATATGGGGTCTAGGGATATTAGCTGATGCAGTTGGCACTTAAGTGAGCTTCAACAGGCACAAACTTGCATATATCCAAACCAAATCACATACAAACTAAACACAATCCTAGTTTGTCCCAAGTCCTATCAGAGAGCAAAGATCAAATGAAGATTGAGCTAAAATCTAGGCAATTAAAGGCGTAATGATTTTTATCAAGTCTTAACCAAAAATAAAGCATGTAATTCCTATAAAACTTGACCAAACTCAGAACCAATGATAACAATAAGCTAATACTGATAAACCAAGTTTGTTTAGGCAGTTTCCTTCTAGTTTAAAGTCGCCTTAAACCAGTGAGACCCTTAACCCAAACACCCCTTAACTTACTGAAACCCACTTTTTG
This sequence comes from Glebionis coronaria, assembly GCA_025667525.1. NCBI lineage: Eukaryota > Viridiplantae > Streptophyta > Magnoliopsida > Asterales > Asteraceae > Glebionis > Glebionis coronaria. Next base: position 273,323,226 of record CM046882.1, on the reverse strand, counting down.
CAAATCAAATGAATATAGAACTTAACCAAACTGATTTAATCTACTTCTAACATACATCTAAATCAGATTTAAGCATAAACAAACAAATATAACACAATGACCAAGCAACTTACAAACTCCAAATAAGTTCACATGACAAGTTCAAAAACCAAAACATAAGGTTCAAGCAGATACCTGCTTGTGCCTCCTAGGGGTGTGATCAAGGGACTTAAATGAGCTTAATGAAGTGTAGAGATGCCTGCTGGTGGAATCCAAGTGGACCCAAGGCTAAACAATGTCTTCAAACAGAAAGAACAAAAGGGATTTATGGGTCTTTACTTGCTGCTTTCTTGATACCTACACACAACACCACAAGACCAAATAAAAGCCTCAAATATCAAAGGCTACAAGCTTTTGGCTTGTAGCTTTTGATACAGTAAGTGTTAACAACAAATGGGACAAGATAACAAAAAGGTTTTCACCTCACTAAACTACTTACCCAAGTACTATACCCACTGAATCTTGATATCTCCAAGATATCAAGGTTCTATGGTCATATAAGTGCCCAAGTAGGTAGCTTATGTGGCCTTTGAACCTTCTTGATAAACTGAAAACAGATTTTTTTAAAACTTTAAAATGCCTTTTTGAAAACTCATTCAACAAAGTAATTCAACAAATCAATTTGGAACTCAGTCTTTCACACAAGCCAATAAAATTTTAACTAAAACTGAAAAGGAATTATATTTTCTCCTAAAACACCAACTTTCATTCAAGAAAAACAGATTACAAGGCTTTGTAAAAAAAACTGGAACAAGAGGAAAATGAGACACAAGTCGTCTCATTTTATACTAGTCAAGAGAATTTTCTAGAATGTTGATTAGAATAAGTCCAATATGCCTCATGTGATTGTCCTTGATGTAACAGATGGAATCTTCAATCTTGGACGTTCAAAACACCTTTGCGAGCAAGTATAGCATGTGGGACGTTGATTTGGGTCAGGTTTTGGGGTTTGGGGGAAAGTGACGTTGCAGGGGTCACATGGTGTGGTCTCATGATGAAAGTGATGGGTATTTTGGGGTGTGGGTTAGGATTAGGCTTAGGTTAATTAAGGATCTGGAGGTGATCAAACAAAAACCCTTTCTTTTGTGTTTAATTGGGTCTGGGTTTAATTAGGGTTTAATGGGAATGAAAAGGGGGTTTAATCCGTTTTGGATGGGATTAATTTTAAATTAAGTGTTATGGAGGGAAGGTTTATAACTGATTTAAATAAATCAGTTATTTAAGTGGTGGGGTGTGACGTGGAGGTGGATGATTGGTGGGGTTAAGTTTGGTGTCTGGTCAAAAGAAACCCCTCTATTCCCCTTTTCTTGTCTCTTCAGTTTAGAAACTTCTCAACGCCCCATTTCTTCACAACAACTTTCATCAACTTCCTGAAAATAACCCAATATACTTTCAAACTTTGAATAAGGACTATTCATGCAATATTTGCATTCTTCAAGGGCTAATAATGTCATGTCTGGAAACTTTAGGACCAAACTTGTAATAATTGAGGTTTACAAGGGTCTAAAGTGAAAAGTCTTCAAAAAGTGAGGGACCAATCTTGCCAATCTTCAAAACTTCAAGGACCATTCTTGGAAAATCATTACTTGTGCTTGGTTCATTGTGCGGCTTCGTTTCCCGTGTTCGTTTTTGCATGATTCTTGTGATCTTTTGTCATTTCCTCAATATCCGTACCTAAAATACACAAGCAAGAAACACAAGCATATATTTGGGTATTTTCATGATATTTAATGTATTTTAAGCCCAATTTGGACGATGAGACTATGTATAAAAGCAGTCTCGTCACTCCCCCATACTAAACCATTGTCGTGCCCTCATGCAATGCTAGAATAAAGTATCGTAGCACCTCCAAAATTCATTCTTATTCAATTTATTGAGTGATAAACTAGCTACACTACTACTATTGCTACTACTACTTGCGTTTTAGACATAATGTATGATTTTCATCGCAAAATGGGACGTTTAGGTTCATAGAATAAGAACACGTGAATGCTTTATTAGAAATAATTTCATCGTCCTCGATTTTCACCCCAATTCCATGCCAAGCATGCAACGAGATAATTGTCATTATAAGTTAGTAATGCTAACACTACTCATATGCCCTAATCACGTACTTATCCTCCCAATTTCCTAAGTTGTATCTCTTATATTTTATTTTGTCTTGAATGTATGACGAGGATACATTGTTTGACTTATGCGATAATAGAGATTTAGGTCTAAAAATAGAGTCCTAACGGTGTAACCAAGACCATCAAATCAATAACCCCCCTAATAGACAACGATGTCAAAAAATTAAGTCAACAAGAAGGATCGATAAACACGGTTTTATAACGGTTTTGAACATGAGACTTATTACCAAGAATTTTATACCCCCCTAATGGAAGGGCCTTATTATCTTTGGTTTACCTCTATCTTTTAATCAACTTCGCCATGAAGCTTTTATTATGACTTTGGTCTTGCCTTGCCTTTTATTATCCGCCTCATCGGTGGTTTTATTAGCCAAAGACGTATATCCTCACGCTAAAGCGAATTTTGGATCTTTAAAGCTTCAAAGATTAAGGCTTGATTAACTTTCAATTTTGCATAGATATTTCGGCCTTGTGGGGCTTCAAATTGTTTGCTTGATTTAGGTGAGCACTTGAAATCTTATTATTGGGTGAAGCTTTTGATTATTCGGGTGTCAATACTTCAAAACCGTGACGCTGGCGATACCTTAATGTCTTCCCAATTTAATTACACGGAAGCTACTAGAAAAGACTAGAAACCAAACAATCAAGACTAAACCGCTAAGTCAATATTTATTAAGCAAAAAATATTTACATGTGAAGGGAGAATAAGCAAACAACAAGAACACATGAGTTTTTGAAAGAAGAGCGACTTCTACGTTTAGCATAGTAACTTATAATTAACCCTATCATTTCTCGTCCTCATTTAAGAGACTTAGCCTAATGTGAAGTTAAGGAATCGAAGCTAAGTGCTCAACACGCACGGTCGAGTCAAAAATTACTCTTATTCTCGCCATCGGAAAATCTACATTCGTGTCTTCAAACACTTATAAAACATGAGAAAAATTTTAAAATTTGGCCATTTTTAGCCTTATTTTGCAACAAAACGATAAACAAAAAGATAAACTTTGGAAAGCATGAAGGTTTGGCAAGGCAAGTATCTATTCACCCCACATACTAAAGTTAAACATTGTCCTCAATGTTTCGAGTCTAGGGGTGCAAACACCCCCATACTAGAGACGTAGTCGAATGCCTAATCTAGCATGGAAAGGGTGTAACCGTTAAATTTAAAGCCGTTTATGAAGTGTGCTAAAAACCTAAGGTTAGAACATCAAAGGATATATCATGGATATTGAGAAAGTTTTCAAAGCAAACGATCGAGTGCTCCCATAAAACGGACACGAGAGGCTCCAATCATGAAGATCATGATCTAAAAACCACAATTCACAAGAAACCACGGAAAAAAGGTTGGAAGGGCACAAATCCCCTCACATTAAACTAATTAGAAAGCAATAATATGTACATGGATAAGCATGGGTTTCCCCCACGAGGCACCTTGTTTTTGATAACCGAGTCAAAAGCTCGACTTGAATCCCCATAAATGTGATTATTTAGGGATAATCATGGTATGGTCAATTTTTAGTGGGGCTTACATGATAAACAAGGCCCAAAAACAACCGGTATTAAGGACTAAGTCCTTTGGTTGTGCAAAATACCGGGATCGAAGATGGCGTTCTTGTTTTCATTGGAAAAACAAATTAACGCCACTTCATCATGTGTCAACACAAACCCAAAGGGTTTAAAGAAAATAGATGAGAAGAAATAGAAGGGTGGGACAATGGGTAAGTCACAAAAACCATGAACTACTCGAGGTAGACTCGCACCAATCAAATAGAAAGATTTTCCATTTATTGCATCGGTGGAAGACCGAGATTTCCCTTTATAAGCAATTCCGGGATCAAATATCTCGTCCTCGGTGGAGAAAGGGGAGGGAACATAAGAGGCTTCCCCCACACTAAGTCCACACAAACCATCGTCAAAAGGAGAAGACGAGCTTGTAGTACTCAAAACACGAGGTGATGACGGAGTTAGCATTGTAGACAAATCTTTTAAATCCAATTTAAAATCTTTCCCTTTTTCATCTTTTAAACTCTCCTTATGAAGACCCGACTTAATTATGTCAAAAATATTTGGTGTTTCTAAAGCAATGTTAGTCACACTAAAAATTCTCACATTTGAAAACCATTTTGGTTTTGGTGGTGGTAAGTTCTCAAAACGTTTGTCAACAAAGAAAACTTCCCCATCGGGATCAACATATTCATAATCTGAAGAATCATTCGTGATTGGAAGCGTAGGCTTAACACTCTTAACCTCCACCGACGGAGGGGACGGAAAATCGTTTTTATTATCAACTCCTAAAACTCTTTTTGAAATCCTTTTACAAATGTTTTTGATGGGACTAACATTGTTCAAAGACGTGATAGAGTACACATGAGAAAGTGTGGAGTTTTTAGTTGCATTTATGACGAGTTCCTCCTCATTGAAACGAAGAGTGATTTTCCTAGCATGCACATCAATAAGTGCTCTTGAAGTATCCAAAAATGATCGACCTAAAATTAGAGGAACTTTAGGATCGATGGGGATGTCAACTACAATAAAGTCCACGGGATAGTAGAACTTTCCAACTTTTACGAAGACGTCCTCGGCTACTCCACAAGCTAGAATCGTAGAATGATCGGCCATCTCGATTGACATTCTTGAAGGAGTGAGATTGGGAAGATTGAGTGACATAAAAATCTCAAGAGGCATCAAATTTATACTAGCACCAAGATCAGCCAAGGCGTAGCATTCCTCCATATCTTGTATTGCACATGGGATTAAAAATTTACCGGTATCACCGACTTTTTGAGGTATGTGGCTAAGAAAAACCGAAGAACAACTAGACGACTTTTGAAATTTCTCTTTGTTATTCAACATACTTTTGAAGTTTGCGGCAAATCGAGGCATCATGACCAAGGCGTCGGCAAAACTTATATTAAAATTCAAGTCACGAAACATTTTCATAAAAATTTCAAATTGATAATTATTTCGTTCTTTTGCCTTTTCCTTGTTTCGTCTTGAAGGGTAAGGTAAGGGTGGTGTGGGTTGAGGCATAGGCAACGGCCTTGGAATCTCGGGTTCCACTATTGGTATTGGTTCAACCATAGGTGTGGTTTTAGCGGTACTTCGTGGACTTGGAATTTGCTCCTTTTCTACCACCACCTCGGGTTCTTTCTCTTTTTCCTTCTCCGTAGAAGTACTTGGACGAGAAATGGGTTCTTTGAAACTTTTACCACTACGAGTAGTAATAACCTTCAATTCTCCTTTCGGGTTTACGATGGTATCACTAGGAAGACGACCCGAAGAAGAAGGTTTACACATGATAGCTTCAAACATTTTTCCCATTCGGTCTTCAAACTTAGATTGCCTAGGATCCGCTTTTAACAATTCTTGCTTAATCTCATTTTGACCTTGCTCCATTTTTTGTTGATTTTGTTGGAGACGTTGAACATTTCCTTCCATTTTATTTGCATGAGTCTTAAGTTCATTAGCAAGTTCGTTTTTAAGCTCGTTTTTCAACTCGGATGTTAAGCTAACCATTTCACGTTGCATATTATCAAACTTAGCATCGTTTGCTTTAGCATAATTCAAAAATTCTCCTTGAACATTTTTGGTGTGATCATTTTGAAAACCTTGGGTGGTAGTTTGAAAATCACGGTTTTGGTTTTGGTTTGAAATTTGCCCATTTCCACTTTGATAATTACCCTTGTCGAAGTTACGTTGATTTTCTTGATAAGCACCAATTTGATTGTTTTTTCGATAGTTGTTAGCATTTTGATTTTGTGGAGCTTGATTTTAGCGGGAACCTTGACCGTTTTGGTTATAAGTTCCCGTGGCTACATAAGCATTCGAAGTGTTACCATCCACGGTAATGCACTCGGAAAAATCATGAGCTCCACCACACGAAATACAACTCTTGGCAACCGCCTTAACCGATGCGGAATTCAAAGCATCTTGTGCTTTCCAATGAGTCATAAGAGTCGAAAACCTATCGAAAAACCGATTCTCGTTGATATGAGCTTAAACTCATATCCTTTTATCAACAAATAACCCTGAAACATGAAGCAAAATACCCATTTATCTTGTAAAAAGCAGTGTTATGTGGTATGTTTGTGTTTGTGTGATCTTATGTAGGTAAAAGGATACAATTTCAAGCAAACAAGGAAAAACCAAGCTCAAATGGATGAAAAAGACAAAAGAGGATCAAAAGTGACAAGACTTTGAAGTTCAAGGACCTATCTTGACAATTTGTGAAAGTTGAAGGACTTAAAGTGCAAATAATGTAAAGTCAAGATTCAAGTCAAATTTGGTCAACTACAAAGTCAACTCAGTCAAAGGGTCATTTTGTACAAGTTTTGGAAGTTAAAGGACCAAAAATGTCAAAGGAATGAAGATACTAGCTTGAAATGGGAATCTGCCAAGTACAAGGGCTTGTTTTGCCAACATTGGAAAGTTATGCAAGTTGAATCCATGTGCATTAGCTCTAAGCCAATCAGAAACAAGGAAAAAGTAAACATGGATTGCCACTTCACCCTCATTAATACCCACTACCGCCGTTTTCATTTATTACAAAATCACAACAGTTTCAATCCGTGTGACGCCCTCACAACCAACCAGAAGACGCCACGTGTCCTTCTCCTTCAAAGAAAATATTTACCAGGAACGGGATTTTTATAGAGGCCGTTTCATGAGAAAATCAAAACACCAAATTTGCTCGTTTTGAAGAGAGGAATCCAATGGTGCAATCCAATTAACAAATCATCCACTCAATTAAAAACACCCAAATGTGTTCATCACCTTCAAAGTGGGATTTGCAGAATTCCTCCACGTGTCAAGCTATGATTGGCCCAAACACGTCACAAACCCCAACAGAATCTCTTCTCATGCCTATAAATACCTAGCTTGTACTTCATTTGCAATTGTAGCTTAAATTTGTAAAACACATAGTTCTTAAATTTCCCTTTCCCTTTTTCCCTAATTTTCACCTAACTACTCAAGAGTCTGACAAACTCTTGAGTCAGTTAGTTAGTTAGAAGCCTGTAACCACTTTTGTAACTGAATTCATGCAATAAAATTCAAATTTCTTTTTCCCGCCAAATTCTGTTATTCAAATTCCTGTTGATTCTTGTTGCTGTTAAGAGTTCTTGTTGCTGTTTGATGTATGTTATGATCGACCATTGATCATAGCTTGCATTGGTGAAGAATTGTAGCTGTTTGTTCAGAATTCAAGTTTTATCCATTGTTCTTGAAGAATTGAAGCAGAATGTTGATTCCAGATTGTGTGTAGCTGCTTAGTTGATTGAATCTTGTTGAATACTAGTGATAGGTGGTGGTATCACTAGGGCAAGAGAGCTCAGCGCTCCTCTTCTTCCCAAAGGACCTCTACAATAGGTTTATTAGCTCTTGTTTTATGTTCCTCTAAATAGTCTTTGCATGCTCAATTTCCTAGTATAATCTTGATGGCTACATGTTATACTTGATTAGTTGCTGTTTGATTGTGTTTGAGTGTTTGTAGTTCAGTTACTTCATACTTGTTCATTTGAGTTCAGTTTTGTAGTTTTTAGCTCATTTTCAGTAACTTTTTAGCAAACACCTTAATTGAGTTCTAGTTGATATAATTGTGTGATTTTAGTTTGATTAGTTTTCATTTTGTCCATTGAAACAAGTTTGCTATAGCCTCTATATCAGTTTAAACCAGTACTCAATTAGTCTTTGTAAAAGTTTGATCAAATCAATTTAAGGAGTGTTTGGTAGTAGCTATTAAGTGATTTTCAAGTATTAGAAATTGGTGTTTCAGAGTTTGTTTCTAGACATTAAGTGGTAACTAGTAGTTCTTAGTCATTTGCAAGTCATAAGAAAGGTCAAACAGGCAATTGGTTAACAAAAAGTTTGGGTCATACTTGTTTCAGCTTAGTTCTTTGAAACTCACCATTTTCATTTGCTTAGTTCTCCTTTAATCCTTGATGAAATTTCTTCAAATTTGTTTCCAGACTTAGTTTACATCATAAACTTTTAGACTTTAAAAGGAAAATCTACAGTATTAAGTAATAAGCTAGTAATAAGCTTTTTAGCTCAAGCCTGAGCATTTGCTATTCTCTGAGATAAATTGCATACTGTTTTACTGGTTCTCATTATCCACTTCATTAAAGTAGTGATTTTCTTTCACAATCCTGTTTAGAAAGTGTTGAATATGAGTTTTTGAGAATTTGAACTTTTTCCAAAAATTGGTCAACGTTTGGTCAACATAAGCTCATTTTAGCTTATTTCGGATATCTAGCTTATTACTGGATGAAATTGGTTCTAATTTGATTTCCCCTTCTTTAAATCAAGTGCTTAATCAGTTTTGATAATAAAATCAAGTTGTGGATGTTTGGATTAGGCTGTAGCTTATTTTGAGCTTATTGATAAGCACTCAATTGCTTATTTTGGACTTTTAGCTTATTTCCTTAAACACACGTAGCTATAATTGGATTTTAAGAGTTTTGCAAGTGATTTTAGCTTATTTGGTTGAGTAATAAGCTCAAACGAGCTTAATCTTGTTCTTGTCCCGTTTTTGGTTAAAAGTTTGGTTTATTTGCATTTTAGTCCCTAGAAGTTTAAACAGTTTCTAAACCTAGCTAAATTTCCTAAATTTGTGGTATTTGCAAAATTCAGTCCTTGCATTTGGAAGTTTGTTAAATTTCAGTTGTTAAGTTTGTTAGGTTGTTACTATTTGGTTAGTTTGTTAGAGTTTTTACAAGTTTGGTCCTTGTAGTTAACTGTTTTACATTTCTAGTCCCTATAGTTGATAGAACTTACATTTCAAGCATTTAAATTTCATAGAAATTACATTTTCAGTCCTTATAGTTTTATATTTTGCATTTTTATATTTTACTTGAATAAAATTTGGAATTTGCAACTTGTTTTACGTATAAGTAGGTTTACATTTTTCATTTTTAGATAGTGTTGTTTGAATTAGCAATAGATTACCAAGCAAGCTTGAACAACCAAGAACAATAATAAATCTGATATTGGTTGGACTTTCTATTAGTTAAGAACTGAGAAAACGAACTTGCATTATACTCATTTCAAATGGCGCCGCTGCCGGTTCTTTGACTACACGAGAGACTATCGATTGACAGTTTTCATTGGCTTTTGGGATCCGTTCATTTGGTGAACGTTATTTTTACGTATCATAAATCAAAAACAAATAAAAAATCAAAAATATAAAAATATATAAAAACTAAAAATTAACAAAACAATTCTTTTCCTAAAGAATTGACCAAAAAAAAATTAAAAAAATCCAAAAAGCAATCTTTTTCCTAAGAGATTGCACCCAAAAATATATATTATTGGATTCTCTCGGTTTTTATGTACATATAGTATTTTCCAATAAAAACTCATAAATACAAAAATATTTTTCCATATATTATTATAAGTAAATACGTATACGTATAAGAACAATCAATCTACATATCTTCCATAAGTATTGCCGAGGCAATACACCGTGTTGAGGGGCGTTCCGGTCCTTGACACGCGTATCGATCAAACAAAATAAAGCAAGAATAGATAAATACTCTCAATAAGCAATAATTCGAAGAATACGAACATTTAAGTGAATAGAAAGGCGATGTGCTATAAAATGCCATCTAAGGGTCAATAGGTACTTAAGTGCTTCGCGCCACCTAACCCCCCGTTCACTTGGGAGTATTCTAAGAAGGAAAGCTTCATTGAGGGTCTTGCACCCAAAGTAGTATTACATATATTGTTACTTTCTTGTGGATATTTAATATTTAAACTCGAAGAGGATAATCTTATTCTTTTCAAAGTCACACGAGAGCTTCTCTCTCATTCCTCGTATTGAGTTGCATGCTCACTCGCGGGCGTGCACAAATACCGATTGGTTTACAACCTCTTCCTCCGAAAAGGAAGAAAAAGAGAAAGAGTAAGACCACCACCGTCCACCAAGCCGATCACGAGAATCGTGCTTTATCACCACCACAAGGAGCCATGGCTATTGATAACCGTACTTTGTTTGAACGTATGCAATCCAACATTCATGGATATGTTAGTGCCATTAAGATTCCCGACTTTCCCGCTAACACATTTGAGCTACATACATCTATGATCAATATGGTTTCTGCATCACCTTTCTTTGGAAAACAAAATGAGGATCCCCATGCTCATCTTAAGAGATTCCTTTCACTTTGCAACACCATTAAGCATAATGGGGTTCCACCTGATGTCATTAGATTGATGTTAGTGTCATTTTCATTAGATGGGAGTGCTAAGCATTGGTTAGACACCCAACCACCCGATAGTATCACCACATGGGATGATTTTACCACTAAGTTTTTGAACAAATTCTTTCCTCCACAAAAGACTATGGCTTTGAGGAATTTGATTATGGGCTTTACACAAAAACCTAGTCAATCCTTTGGTGATGCTTGGGAAGAGTATAGTGAGTTGTTGAGGCGATGCCCTAATCATGGAATGGATGATCTAAGCCAAATCAATACCTTCTATAATGGCCTTAAACCTCACCACCAAGATTCACTAAATGCTTCCGCGGGAGGGAGTATTCATTTCAAGACATACCATGAGGCTTTGAACATTATTGAGACTAAGGCAATGGTTCAAACAAACGATCCATTTGAAGAAAGAGTTCGTGTTATCCAAAATACTTCTAAAACCCCTTGTGAACTCCAAATTCTTCAAGAGATCCTTCAACAAGTCAAACAAGGACAAGAAATGACTCAAGGCATGATTCAAGATTTTAAGAGCATGACATTGAACAATTCCTCAAACAATGTGAATGCCATCACCATTTCTTGTGTTACTTGTGGAGGTCCCCACTCTTATGAACAATGTGACAAGGTGCAAGGGTATCAAGGGGAATGCTATGCTTACCAAGAGGAACACCGTGAACACTTCAAGCCTAACATCAATCCAAATAACCTTTCTTACAAATCCCAAAATTACCTTACTCCACCCGGCTTCCCACCCCAACCACCCACCCAAATTCCACAAAATCCTCCTCAAATTTTAGCAAGGAATCAAGGGAAAAGACAACCATACCAAGGCAATAATTACAAAGCATCCAATCAATTTCAACCTCAAGCTAATACCTTTTATCCACCACAACAAGGATTTAATCAACCACTTCCATTTATTCCCAATCAAGCATATGCTCCAATACCAAATCAAGCTTACCCTCAAAATCAAACTCAAGGATATGGGATGCAAGAGACTCAAGAGTATGTTGACAAGAAAATGCGTGAAATTGAGAAGAGAATGAATGACCAAGTGAAACGTACAATGGAGGAACAAATCAATAGGGTTTTAGTGGCGGTAACTCAAAGACCACAAGGGGCTTTACCTTCTAACACACAAACAAATCCTAGGGCCAATGTCAATGCCATTACAACAAGGAGTGGTACAACAACAAAGGATCCTTCACCTCCTAAACCTACTATTGTTCAAACCACTTGTGCTCCTACTTGTGATAAGCCTTCTACTTCTACTCCACCTCCTCAAAGTGCTCCTATTCACTCAAACACACCTTCTCAACCACCTCATACTTCTCCTTTACCTTCCACACTTCCCAATGAAGAGGCTAACAAAGACAAATCTTCCACTACAACACCTATTCCACCTACACCCAAACCTACTCTTCCATACCCTTCAAGGTTGAAAAAGGACAAGTTAAAGAACAAAGATGACATACAAGTCTCCAATTTCTTAAGGATGTTCAAGCAACTCAATATCAACATATCCTTTGCGGAAGCTCTTGCTTATATGCCAAAGTTTGCTAACATGTTCAAGGATTTGCTCTCAAACAAAGAAAAATTGGTTGATTTGCCCAACACATCACTTAATGAAAATTGTTCCGCGGTGTTACTTAAAACCTTACCAACAAAACTTGGAGATCCGGGGCGCTTCTTGATACCTTGTAATTTTCCCGGTGTTGAAAATTGCATGGCTTTGGCGGATTTAGGGGCAAGCATAAATCTCATGCCTTTATCGGTTTGGAAACAACTCTCTCTTCCCGAGCTCACCCCCACTAGGATGACTCTTGAACTAGCCAACCGAACCATAGCTCACCCCGTAGGTATAGCGGAAGATGTGTTTGTAGGTGTGGATAAGTTTACCTTTCCGGCCGACTTTGTAGTGGTCGATTATGATATGGATCCTAGAGTGCCTTTGATTGTTGGTAGACCGTTTTTGAGAACGGGTCGTACATTGATAGATGTGGCGGAAGGAGAATTAATTATGAGAGTAGAGGATGAGAAAGTGGTGTTTAAGTTAGGGAAAGTTTGTGATAGAAAAGAGGTTAAGGAGTCTAGACCTTGTGAGACTATTAACATTGTGGATGTACTAGATGAAGTGTGTAATGAACACTTTCATGATGCTTGTAAGAATGCTAGTGATGAGATTCCACATGTTGAAACCGTGGCCTCAATTGCTCCCTCTTTAACACCTTTTGGAGAGAGTGATTTCCTCTTGGAGGAATTTGAGTCCAACTTTCTTGGTGATGATGATTCTCCCATTAATTGGGAAGAAGATATTCTTACAATCCAAAAGTTGCTCAATGAGGACCCTATTCCTTCTCCTATTCCACAAGAGATTACCATTGAGGAACCTTCTATAGTAAAACCTTCCATAGAGAGTCCACCTCCCATTGAACTTAAGGAACTTCCATCCCACTTAGAATATGCTTTCTTAGAAGAAAAAGACCAATTACCGGTGATTATTGCTAAGGAATTGAAAGAGGATGAGAAGGAGCAACTTATTGAAGTCCTTAAGAAACATAAGAAAGCCTTAGCATGGAAAATATCCGACATAAGGGGAATTGATCCACATTTTTGTACTCACAAAATCCTTATGGAGGACGATTATAAACCCGCCATTCAAAACCAAAGGAGAGTTAACCCAAAAATTCATGAGGTTATTAAGAAGGAAGTGATTAAACTCTTAGATGCGGGTATGATTTACCCCATTTCCGACTCTCCATGGGTTAGCCCGGTTCATTGTGTTCCAAAGAAGGGTGGAATCACCGTGGTTCCTAATGAGAACAATGAGCTTATTCCCACGAGACTTGTAACCGGTTGGAGAGTTTGCATTGATTATAGAAAACTCAATGAGGCAACTAGGAAAGACCATTTTCCGCTTCCTTTTATGGATCAAATGCTTGAACGCTTAGCGGGAAATGAGTACTATTGTTTTCTTGATGGCTTTTCGGGTTATTTTCAAATACCCATTGACCCTAAGGATCAAGAAAAGACCACATTCACTTGTCCATACGGTACATTTGCTTACAAGAGGATGCCTTTTGGCCTATGTAATGCACCGGGGACGTTTCAAAGGTGCATGATGGCGATTTTCCATGACATGATAGAGCAAACCATGGAGGTTTTTATGGATGACTTTTCAGTATTTGGGAATTCCTTTAGCTCTTGTCTCACCAATCTTGAGAGAATGCTTAAGCGTTGTGAGGAAACACGTTTGGTGCTTAATTGGGAGAAATGTCACTTTATGGTGAAAGAGGGGATTGTTTTAGGACACAAGATATCCAATAAGGGATTAGAAGTTGATCGAGCCAAAATTGATGTGATTGCTAAGCTTCCCCCACCCACCTCGGTTAAAGGTGTGAGGAGTTTCTTAGGTCATGCGGGATTTTATAGGCGCTTTATACAAGATTTCTCTAAGATAGCTAGACCGATGACTCATCTCTTGGAGAAAGAGGCTCCTTTCATTTTTGATCAAGCTTGTTTAGAATCTTTTGAGACACTTAAGGAAAAATTGACAAAGGCCCCCGTTTTGGTTTCTCCAAATTGGGAATTACCTTTTGAGCTTATGTGTGACGCTAGTGATTATGCGGTGGGGGTCGTCTTAGGACAAAGAGTTAATAAGCATTTCCAACCTATACACTATGCGAGTAAAACCATGACCGGTGCACAACTTCATTACACTACCACGGAAAAAGAGTTGCTTGCTATAGTATATACTTTTGAGAAGTTTCGACCATACCTTGTGCTTTCCAAGACCATAGTGTATACGGATCATTCCGCTCTCAAGTATCTTATGACAAAACAAGATGCTAAGCCTAGGCTTTTGAGATGGGTTTTGTTGCTTCAAGAGTTTAAGATAGAGATTCGTGATAAAAAAGGGGCCGAGAATTTAGCGGCGGATCATTTGAGTAGACTTGAGCATCCTTTTCAAGGAGATTTCCCACATCAAGAAATCAATGAATCCTTTCCATTAGAGGAGCTCATGTCTATCTCTTCCCAAGAGGATGCCACACCTTGGTTTGCGGATATTGCAAACTATCTTGTGGGCAATGTGCTTATTGAGGGTCTTACTTACCAACAAAAGAAAAAGTTTCTTAAGGAAGTTAAGTATTACTTTTGGGATGATCCATATCTTTTTAGGCAATGTGCGGACCAAATCATTAGACGGTGTGTAGATGGGCCCGAGGCATTTAAAATTTTAGAGGCATGTCATAAAGGACCTACGGGTGGACATTTTGGGCCTAACTACACCGCCAAGAAAGTCTTTGATTCGGGTTACTATTGGCCTTCCATTTACAAGGATGCTCAAGAGATGGTGAAATTTTGTGATGTTTGTCAAAGACAAGGAAAAATTACACAACGTGATGAGATGCCACAAAATTTTATCCAAGAGTGTGAGATATTTGATGTATGGGGAATAGATTTCATGGGACCTTTTCCATCCTCTAAGGGAAACAAGTATATACTTGTGGCGGTGGATTATGTGTCCATGTGGTGGAGGCTAAAGCCTTACCTACTAATGATGCTAGAGTGGTTGTAAAGTTTTTGAAACAATTGTTTGCTAGATTTGGTGTACCTCGGGCCATTATAAGTGATCGTGGTACGCACTTTTGTAATGATCAATTCACGAGAGTTATGAAGAAATATGGAGTGAATCATAGACTTTCTACCGCGTATCACCCTCAAACAAATGGTCAAACCGAGGTCACAAATCGTGGTTTAAAGAGAATTTTAGAGAGAACAGTGGGAGAGCATAGAGCTTCTTGGTCGGATAAGCTTGATGATGCTTTGTGGGCGTTTAGGACGGCCTTTAAGACACCAATTGGTTATACCCCTTATAGGCTTGTCTATGGAAAAGCGTGCCACCTCCCATTTGAGTTAGAACATAAGGCATCTTGGGCTCTCAAGTGGGCTAACTTTGATTTAAACCAAGCCGGTTCACATAGGAAAGATCAAATCAATGAGATGGATGAGTTGAGAGCCAATGCCTATGAGAATTCTTTGCTATACAAGGAAAAGACTAAGAAATTGCATGATGCTAAGATTAAGAATCGTGAGTTCAAAGTTGGAGAGCCGGTTCTCCTCTTTAACTCAAGATTGAAGCTTTTTGCGGGCAAGCTTAAGTCGAGATGGTCCGGTCCATTCACTATTGCTCACGTGTTTCCATATGGAACTCTTGAGTTGTCCCAACCCGATGGTCCAAATTTTAAAGTGAATGGTCACCGTGATAAGCACTACTTTGGGGAGGACATTTCCGTTGAAATGGTCCAAGAGGTCCCCATTTTCCCCATGAATTAATTCATTGAGGGACGAGTCGAGCTAGAGACTCATTAACTCAAGCATCGTATAACTAGGTTTAGAGTGTTGTAGGTTAGAAATAAAGGCATAGATTTGGAGATAAGTGTAGGGGAGACCTTCTTTTGTCTTCATGCTTGTTTGTAGGGTTGCTCACTCATCTCATGCTTTGGAGCTTATGGAGGAGGCCCTTGTATCCGGTTCACTTCGTTACTTTAGTGAATTTTCATTAACATCTTGTGCTTAAACATGATTTCACTAATAGTAGTCCTTTCCTTAACTTGGGTTAAGCAAAGTCTATTCATTGTCATAAGTGTAGGGGAAGTTTTTATACTTCCATGCTCTTAAACATTGAGGACAATGTTTATCTTAAGTGTAGGGGAGACTTCTATCGAAGTGACCTTACCTAGAACTTGTCATTGTCTTGCATGATAACATGGAAAATTGAATTTTAAACATTTTTCAAATTTTTGATCTACTTTGGCCACCAAAAATATGCATTCATAATTTTTGCATCAATCATTTTTGCATAACACATTTGCATTGTATATATTTCTTCTTTTATTTTTTATCAAAAATATATAAAAAGGAAAAATATAATAAAAACATGGTTTTAACAAGTTTAGATTTCTTTGACATATTAGGCCCGCCATGGATATTTTGACTCAACCCGAGTTTGCTTATTTTAGTACTCTCTAGCTAGTATCCTTAACCATGTAGTCCTTCATTGGTCTATTAGGCTAAGCTTCCACCAATTTCATTCTTTGAAATTTTAAATTTGTGGAGAATGGGAAATGATAGAGTTGAAGCAAGTGTAAAAGGGCTAGATAGACTTCATGGCAATTACTTGTGGCTAAACCCTTCTCTTCTTTACCTCTATTTTCTTCGCATGTATATAATTGTTAATAAATAATCAAGTACGGTTTTAATTGGTTCGTAATCTCTTATGCATTTTTGGCTAATCATTCATAGTTGATATGAGTACGTCTTAAGATTCTAAGTTAGCACGTTTTATGTGTACTAGACTTGTGTCATGCTCCATATTTAGCGGGTGTTTTTCCTTTTCTTCTTTGCCAATTTCTTGGTGAGGAATAAAGAAAAATAAGAGCGGCTTATGAAAAAAAATGAGTGGCTAGAAAAAAAAAGAAAAAGAAGAAAAAAAATAAAATAATGCAAGACTCCCAAGAGGGGCAGTGTGGTGTTAATTATAGTGACTATTGAGTTCCAATATTACCTTGACGGGTTGCGGGGATTCAATAGATTGCTCCAATCCAATATTACCTTGACGGGTTGCGGGGTTGAAGATCCAAAATCTCAAAAAGATGCGGATGTAAATTATTGCGTGAGTTTTATTTTTCTTTCTTTAGCGAGTGTGTAGTTACTTATGAAAGCATGACATGAGGATTTTACACATAAGGCGAATGACTTATTACTCTTAATACGGACTTATATTAATTGTGAGCGGTTTTTCAAGTAATGGATGAGAAGATTACTTAGGATTAAAACCGTGCTTCCTTATTTTTGGATTTTACATTTCTTATATTTCACACTTTAATAATGACAAATTTGCCCACAAGCAATTTGCTCAATTAATAACCGGTTCCACATTTAATTGTCATGAATACGTTGATGCATTTTTTTTTACTTGTGAATGCAATGATCCCATTTACTAGCTTGGTATGGGGAAAGTGAAACTTGAGGGTGATAAATGTTCATGGTATCCAAGCCCTAATCCAAGTCATTGAGTTCTTTATGAGTTATTTCCATCAAAACCATTTCAAGAAAAATCAAAAAAGATATAGATAGAATTATATTTTGATTCATTGCATTATTAAAAGTCAAAATCATGCATCATCTAGTTTAGAGTAGTGTAGATGCATCTCATATGGCCAAGGTGGATTAATTATGAGGGAAATGTAAATTTTTAAACCTTGAAATATAATATTGCATGAGGACATGGCAATGCTCAAGTGTAGGGGAATTTGATATGAGCTTAAACTCATATCCTTTTATCAACAAATAACCCTGAAACATGAAGCAAAATACCTATTTATCTTGTAAAAAGCAGTGTTATGTGGTATGTTTGTGTTTGTGTGATCTTATGTAGGTAAAAGGATACAATTTCAAGCAAACAAGGAAAAACCAAGCTCAAATGGATGAAAAAGACAAAAGAGGATCAAAAGTGACAAGACTTTGAAGTTCAAGGACCTATCTTGACAATTTGTGAAAGTTGAAGGACTTAAAGTGCAAATAATGTAAAGTCAAGATTCAAGTCAAATTTGGCCAACTACAAAGTCAACTCAGTCAAAGGGTCATTTTGTACAAGTTTTGGAAGTTAAAGGACCAAAAATGTCAAAGGAATGAAGATACTAGCTTGAAATGGGAATCTGCCAAGTACAAGGGCTTGTTTTGCCAACATTGGAAAGTTATGCAAGTTGAATCCATGTGCATTAGCTCTAAGCCAATCAGAAACAAGGAAAAAGTAAACATGGATTGCCACTTCACCCTCATTAATACCCACTACCGCCGTTTTCATTTATTACAAAATCACAAGAGTTTCAATCCGTGTGACGCCCTCACAACCAACCAGAAGACGCCACGTGTCCTTCTCCTTCAAAGAAAATATTTACCAGGAACGGGATTTTTATAGAGGCCGTTTCATGAGAAGATCAAAACACCAAATTTGCTCGTTTTGAAGAGAGGAATCCAATGGTGCAATCCAATTAACAAATCATCCACTCAATTAGAAACACCCAAATGTGTTCATCACCTTCAAAGTGGGATTTGCAGAATTCCTCCACGTGTCAAGCTATGATTGGCCCGAACACGTCACAAACCCCAACAGAATCTCTTCTCATGCCTATAAATACCTAGCTTGTACTTCATTTGCAATTGTAGCTTAAATTTGTAAAACACATAGTTCTTAAATTTCCCTTTCCCTTTTTCCCTACTTTTCACCTAACTACTCAAGAGTCTGACAAACTCTTGAGTCAGTTAGTTAGTTAGAAGCCTGTAACCACTTTTGTAACTGAATTCATGCAATAAAATTCAAATTTCTTTTTCCCGCCAAATTCTGTTATTCAAATTCCTGTTGATTCTTGTTGCTGTTAAGAGTTCTTGTTGCTGTTTGATGTATGTTATGATCGACCATTGATCATAGCTTGCATTGGTGAAGAATTGTAGCTGTTTGTTCAGAATTCAAGTTTTATCCATTGTTCTTGAAGAATTGAAGCAGAATGTTGATTCCAGATTGTGTGTAGCTGCTTAGTTGATTGAATCTTGTTGAATACTAGTGATAGGTGGTGGTATCACTAGGGCAAGAGAGCTCAGCGCTCCTCTTCTTCCCAAAGGACCTCTACAATAGGTTTATTAGCTCTTGTTTTATGTTCCTCTAAACAGTCTTTGCATGCTCAATTTCCTAGTATAATCTTGATGGCTACATGTTATACTTGATTAGTTGCTGTTTGATTGTGTTTGAGTGTTTGTAGTTCAGTTACTTCATACTTGTTCATTTGAGTTCAGTTTTGTAGTTTTTAGCTCATTTTCAGTAACTTTTTAGCAAACACCTTAATTGAGTTCTAGTTGATATAATTGTGTGATTTTAGTTTGATTAGTTTTCATTTTGTCCATTGAAACAAGTTTGCTATAGCCTCTATATCAGTTTAAACCAGTACTCAATTAGTCTTTGTAAAAGTTTGATCAAATCAATTTAAGGAGTGTTTGGTAGTAGCTATTAAGTGATTTTCAAGTATTAGAAATTGGTGTTTCAGAGTTTGTTTCTAGACATTAAGTGGTAACTAGTAGTTCTTAGTCATTTGCAAGTCATAAGAAAGGTCAAACAGGCAATTGGTTAACAAAAAGTTTGGGTCATACTTGTTTCAGCTTAGTTCTTTGAAACTCACCATTTTCATTTGCTTAGTTCTCCTTTAATCCTTGATGAAATTTCTTCAAATTTGTTTCCAGACTTAGTTTACATCATAAACTTTTAGACTTTAAAAGGAAAATCTACAGTATTAAGTAATAAGCTAGTAATAAGCTTTTTAGCTCAAGCCTGAGCATTTGCTATTCTCTGAGATAAATTGCATACTGTTTTACTGGTTCTCATTATCCACTTCATTAAAGTAGTGATTTTCTTTCACAATCCTGTTTAGAAAGTGTTGAATATGAGTTTTTGAGAATTTGAACTTTTTCCAAAAATTGGTCAACGTTTGGTCAACATAAGCTCATTTTAGCTTATTTCGGATATCTAGCTTATTACTGGATGAAATTGGTTCTAATTTGATTTCCCCTTCTTTAAATCAAGTGCTTAATCAGTTTTGATAATAAAATCAAGTTGTGGATGTTTGGATTAGGCTGTAGCTTATTTTGAGCTTATTGATAAGCACTCAATTGCTTATTTTGGACTTTTAGCTTATTTCCTTAAACACACGTAGCTATAATTGGATTTTAAGAGTTTTGCAAGTGATTTCAGCTTATTTGGTTGAGTAATAAGCTCAAACGAGCTTAATCTTGTTCTTGTCCCGTTTTTGGTTAAAAGTTTGGTTTATTTGCATTTTAGTCCCTAGAAGTTTAAACAGTTTCTAAACCTAGCTAAATTTCCTAAATTTGTGGTATTTGCAAAATTCAGTCCTTGCATTTGGAAGTTTGTTAAATTTCAGTTGTTAAGTTTGTTAGGTTGTTACTATTTGGTTAGTTTGTTAGAGTTTTTACAAGTTTGGTCCTTGTAGTTAACTGTTTTACATTTCTAGTCCCTATAGTTGATAGAACTTACATTTCAAGCATTTAAATTTCATAGAAATTACATTTTCAGTCCTTATAGTTTTATATTTTGCATTTTTATATTTTACTTGAATAAAATTTGGAATTTGCAACTTGTTTTACGTATAAGTAGGTTTACATTTTTCATTTTTAGATAGTGTTGTTTGAATTAGCAATAGATTACCAAGCAAGCTTGAACAACCAAGAACAATAATAAATCTGATATTGGTTGGACTTTCTATTAGTTAAGAACTGAGAAAACGAACTTGCATTATACTCATTTCACTCCTCATTTGCTTCATCTTGCAAGGCACTCATGTTATGAGACGACGATGAACCCATAGTGGCAACACTCGGTGTGTTACGGGGGCTATAAACTTTAGACCTATTCTCAATGATTTTCAAAGCCTCATCAATCGTTTTGCATAAAAAATTACCACCTGCGGCGGCATTTAGGTAATCTCGTTCATGATCATTAAGCCCATTATAAAAAGTGTCAATTTGATGCAATTCGGAAAAATCATGGTGTGGACATTCATGTAACATTTCTTTAAACCTTTCCCAAGCCATTGAAAAACTTTCATTAGACCTTTGAGTAAATCGTGAAATCTCTTTTTTCAAATGTTGTTTTAGAAAAAATTGATTCACAAATTTAGAAACGAGATCACCCCATGTCAAAATCGAATTTGGGGGTTCTTTCTCGAGCCATATCTTGGCGGGTCCATCTAACGAGTATGGAAACAACATCATCTTAATGGCATCGTGTGGTACATCCTTAAACTTGCTTGTCGCGGTGAGACGATTAAAATGCCTAATGTGATAATGTGGGTTGTCTTTTTCGTGTCCGTGAAACTTGTTGGCTTGAAGCATAGACATTAAACCCGTCTTGATCTCGAAGTTCTCTGCAAGGATGGCGGGAATCACAATGGCCTCTCCAAAACCCTCGGTGGGTGCTTGAAGCAACGCCATCATAGTACGATTAGCCATGATAGCTTCTTGCTCTACAATAGGTTCCTCACTTGGAGTCTCTTCACTAGAAAGATTAGGAGTAGGTGTTGACTCCTTTTTGTTTTTTTGTTTCCGTGCACGTCTTGCTTGATTACGAGTAAGCATAAACGTCACGTACAACGTGGGGATGAGCAAAGAAGATTCTTTTTGGTGTTTTTAACTTTTTCAAATTTTTTTTTGGATTTTGGATTGTTTTTACTTTTTTTGGATTTTGGAATTGTATTAAGTAGACAAAAATCTACAAATCTCCTCCTTAATCAAATCTCTTGATCAAAGAAGCCTCAAGGGATGAAAACGATCACGTAAAGTGAACGCCTTCGATGACTTTAGAACGTTGGTGGAACACCAAAACGTTCAAGAGGGTTTAATCAAATAAAACCAAGAAAGTATATATGATACTTAATAATACTTTGGGCGGCAAAACCCTCGATTAGCTCTCAAAATCAAATACTCACAAGCAAGCGGAAACGAGGCGGCGCGAAGCACTTGAGCCTTTTTCCTTAAGATATATTTTATAATATCCGCCTTATACCCACCTTATAGTTTGTATTTTTTCAAAATTGAGCTTCACGAAAGTATTTATCTATTTTTTCCTTTTTCTTTGGTTTGAGATTCGAATACAATGATTGGGTAATGACCTCCCAAGTCAAGGTTGTACTTTCTCACGTATTTGGAGTACTTGTGTATCTATTGTTCTACGTATACACTATAGTAATAGTATTCACACAAAAAACGAAAAACCGATAATACGTATTAGTAGAGTGCTACTAATACAAACACTATTATGGTTAGTATATAAAAACAACAATTCCAAATCAAAACACAACACGCCTCCCCGTCAGCGACGCCAAAATGATAGTTGTAAGAATACCACTTGTTTAGGAAAACAAGGGTAAAATAGGGTAAGCACGACGATTTAGGAAAACCGTGTACAAATGACCCTAAAATGAGTTCGTTCTCGAGGAGGCTAGTGTGTTGTGTAAAGAGATCATTAGTGATGTGATTATATTGTTATGAGAAAAGAAAATAGAAATGGGATAAGAAGAGATTGACTGTTACGATGACGGATTACACTAAGACAAAAGAGTCATACACATAAAACCGTAAAAGCACCAAAATTAAAAATTTTATCTTAAAAATTCCTAAAAATTGCAAACAAATCCTAAATAATGTATAAAGAGTTTATAAAAAATCAAAATTCACCCAAACCTTTTAATTAATTAAATAATGATTTTTTAATGCTAATTAAAGCCCTAAAAATCAATTTATTACCAAAAAGCCCAAAATGAGTTTTATCACTTTGTAAACCTCTAAAACAACCTAACTTAATTTAAAACTATTTTTTTGAAAATTTTAAAATTAATAAAAACTATTTTAAAACAATTAAATACTATTAAAACTTAAAATAATTATAAAAATAAATCTAAGGACAATGAAAATATTCTAAAAGTTGCAAAACTCCTAACTTTATGTATTTGAACTAGGAAAAATGAAAAAAACATAAAAAACAAACTTTTAATTTTTACTAATAAAATAATAATAAAATAATATAAAAAATTCAAAGTTTATAAAAAAATTCTAAAAAATTACCAAAAATCTAGAAAAATGTAACTAAGACAAAAATGCAAACAAAAGTTTCCAAAACTTTTTTAATAATTTTATATTACTTTTTAAAGTTGATTAAAAACCCTAAAATCATATAAAATCAAAAATAAGTTAATTTGAAAACTTTAATTGATGTAATCCTCTAAAATTCTACTAAAAACTTAAAAACTATTTTTCCAGATTTTGAAAACACCTTTTCCTATTTTTTATTTACTTTCTAAAATTAAAACTTAAAATAATCCTAATAAATTAACTACACACGTGAAAAATAATAATTTTAACCCTAAAAGTCCTAAACCTAACAATGAACAAAGGAAAAATGCAAACTGGTAAAAAGCTAAAGGAAATAAGCTGAAATTAGCTTATTTCTAAGCTGTTTGCTTGAATAAGCTAAAACCAAATATACTTTAAGTATTAATTAAACCAAGTGATAACCAATCAAAGACCCTAGGGCAACTGGTTATCACGTTGGTGTGTGAGAGGAGTGGCGCATGTTCGAGTCCTGGCCACGTCCTTTGTGTTAAATTTTTTTTTCTTTTTAAATTTATAAAACTCAAAACCAGTACTATGTTATCCACAAAAACACAAATGAAAACTTAAATAACACAAGATTTAAGCCTAGAAAATGCAAATCGTACCCAGTTAACAACTCTTGCCACAGTGGGGGCACCCCTACACTCAGTTGAGTGATTTCTGGTTTTTGATGGACAATGGGGGCACCCCTACACTCAGTTGAGTGTAGGGAGTCGATATAAGCACAAAAATACACAACTTGCTCACAAGATTAATCACACCAAGGCAAAATGAAGTTTCTGTTAAACAAAATATAGGGTCTAGGGCTATTAGCTGATGCAGTTGGCACTTAAGTGAGCTTCAACAGGCACAAACTTGCCTAAATCCAAACCAAATCACATACAAACTAAACACAATCCTAGTTTATCCCAAGTCCTATCAGAGAGCAAAGATCAAATGAAAGATTGAGCTAAAATCTAGGCAGTTAAAGGCATAATGAATTTTATCAAGTCTTAACAAAAAATAAAGCATGTAATTCCTATAAAACTTGACCAAACTCAGAACCAATGATAACAATAAGCTAATACTGATAAACCAAGTTTGTTTAGGCAGATTCCTTCTAGTTTAAAGTCACCTTAAACCAGTAAGACCCTTAACCCAAACACCCCTTAACTTACTGAAAACCACTTTTTGAAAATCAAATGAATATAGAACTTAACCAAACTGATTTAATCTACTTCTAACATGCATCTAAATCAGATTTAAGCATAAACAAACAAATATCACATAATGACCAAGCAACTTACAAACTCCAAATAAGTTCACATGATAAGTTCAAAAACCAAACCATAAGGTTCAAGCAGATACCTGCTTGTGCCTCCTAGGGGTGTGATCAAGGGACTTGAATGAGCTTAATGAAGTGTAGAGATGCCTGTTGGTGGAATCCAAGTGGACCCAAGGCTAAATAATGTCTTCAAACAGAAAGAACAAAAGGGATTTATGGGTCTTTGCTTACTGCTTTCTTGATACCTACACACAACACCACAAGACCAAATAAAAGCCTCAAATATCAAAGGCTACAAGCTTTTGGCTTGTAGCTTTTGATACATTAAGTGTTAACAACAAATGGGACAAGATATCAAAAAGGTTTTCACCTCACTAAACTACTTACCCAAGTACTATACCCACTGAATCTTGATATCTCCAAGATATCAAGGTTCTATGGTCATATAAGTGCCCAAGTAGGTAGCTTATGTGGCCTTTGAACCTTCTTGATAAACTGAAAACAAATTTTTTTAAAACTTTAAAATGCCTTTTTGAAAACTCATTCAACAAAGTAATTCAACAAATCAATTTAGAACTCAGTCTTTCACACAAGCCAATAAAATTTTAACTAAAACTGAAAAGGAATTATATTTCCTCCTAAAAACACCAACTTTCATTCAAGAAAAACAGATTACAAGGCTTTGTAAAAAAACTGGAACAAGAGGAAAATGAGACACAAGTCGTCTCATTTTATACTAGTCAAGAGAATTTTCTAGAATGCTGATTAAAATAATACAAATACTACAAAAGCTAAACCCTAAATCTCTTGAAAGCCCAAGAATGCCCTTGGTCTTCAAAATTAAAATTTAAGTCCAATATGCCTCATGTGATTGTCCTTGTTGTAACAGATGGAATCTTCAATCCTGGACGTTCAAAACACCTTTGGGAGCAAGTATAGCATGTGGGACGTTGATTTGGGTCAGGTTTTGGTGTTTGGGGGAAAGTGACGTTGCAGGGGTCACATGGTGTGGTCTCATGATGAAAGTGATGGGTATTTTGGGGTGTGGGTTAGGATTAGGCTTAGGTTAATTAAGGATCTGGAGGTGATCAAACAAAAACCCTTTGTTTTGTGTTTAATTGGGTCTGGGTTTAATTAGGGTTTAATGGGGATGAAAAGGGGGTTTAATCCGTTTTGGGTGGGATTAATTTTAAATTATGTGTTATGGAGGGAAGGTTTATAACTGATTTAAATAAATTAGTTATTTAAGTGGTGGGGTGTGACGTGGAGGTGGATGATTGGTGGGGTTAAGTTTGGTGTCTGGTCAAAAGAAGCCCCTCTATTCCCCTTTTCTTGTCACTTCAGTTTAAAAACTTGTCAACGCCCCATTTCTTCACAACAACTTTCATCAACTTGCTGAAAATGGCCTAGTATACTTTCAAACTTTGAATAAGGACTATTCATGCAATATTTGCATTCTTCAAGGGCTAATAATGTCATGTCTTGAAACTTTAGGACCAAACTTGTAATAATTGAGGTTTACAAGTGTCTAAAGTGACAAGTCTTCAAAAAGTGAGGGACCAATACTTCAAGGACCATTCTTGGAAAATCATTACTTGTGCTTGTTTCATTATGTGGCTTCGTTTCCCGTGTTGGTTTTTGCATGATTCTTGTGATCTTTTGTCATTTCCTCAATATCCGTACCTAAAGTACACAAGCAACAAACACAAGCATATATTTGGGTATTTTCATGATATTTAATGTATTTTAAGCCCAATTTGGACGATGAGACTATGTATAAAAGCAGTCTCATCACCAGCAGAGTGATTGTTTTAAAATTTTGATGTGAGAGCCTCTTATGCCAGAGCCAGTTAGTGATATTTGAAACTCTAGCAAAGAAGCATGTCTCCTGAGTAGAGTTCATGTTCATGACATAAACATCTTTAACTCTGGGAGCAATCATTACAACTTCATGATTGGAGTTGAAGATTGTACCTTTTTGTCATCAAACAGGACTAGGTATTTTTCATCACAAAGTATACTGATGCTGATGAGGTTATGCTTCAATCCATTAACATATGCTACCCTTTAGAAAATTATACCATTGCATTTCACTAAACCAACTCCTTCAGTAGTAGCTGATGAGTTATCACCAAAAACTACCTTAGGACCTGGTTCCTCCTTATACTTGTGCAGATGACTTTTGGTTCCAGTCATATGCCTTGAGCAGCCACTATCCATGTACCAAATAGGCTTCCCGAGATCACACTTTTTGATTGTGATATTTACCCATTCACCATTTCGAGCATTTTCTTTGGCCACAACATTAGAGTTTGACCCTTCATCATCAGCAAGTGCCATAAGCACTTTCACATTCACAAGTTCATCACCATCTAAAGAGACTTCCTCTTCATCCCATTCATAAGCCTCAACAACAAGTCCCTTGTTCTTTTCTTGTTTGGTGTGCTTTGAGGAAGAGCCTTCAGTACTGATTAGAGCCAGTCTAGCCTTGATCTCTCTATATTTTCCTCGAAGTATTTTGCTGGCCTTAGTTCAGCCCTGTTTTGCTAAAAAGAAGATGAAGCAATTTGTTTTTGTTGGAATGGAGATTGACCTGACAGTCTAGACTGAGCTAGTGAAGAATAATAGGTGATGGATGTTTTGGAATAACAATCCTTGGCAAAGTGACCAGGCAACCCACATTTAAAACACACAGTGTCAGTTGTGGGTTTTGTTTTGGAATAACAATCCTTGGCAAAGTGACCAGGCAACCCACATTTAAAACACACAGTGTCAGTTGTGGGTTTTGTTGTGACAATCCATCAATTTATGGTTGATATTTTATTCTCAAATATTATTTAAAAACATTATTTTAATGTTATATTACGAACTCACTTATATTTGGGATGAAATTTGGATTTACGTCTAGAAGTAG
The DNA here is from genome assembly GCA_025667525.1 of Glebionis coronaria. NCBI lineage: Eukaryota > Viridiplantae > Streptophyta > Magnoliopsida > Asterales > Asteraceae > Glebionis > Glebionis coronaria. The sequence goes on along the minus strand of CM046882.1, from coordinate 273,295,935 downwards.
CATCGACTACGTCTAAACCGGAGGATTCTACGTTATGTGCTTACGTTTACATACACCGTTTTTGGTGACAGTCCGACATTTCAGAAAATAAATTTATCCGTGAATATTATTTTGAGATTTTAAATTTGTGTTGGTTCATAAACTCACAAATTTACGAGAAGATATTAGGACTTACAATTATAATTTAACGTCCTTTACGACTAAACGGGAAACCTTAGGATTACGTATTTACGTTTTTAAACTCCGTTTTTGATGAGACAATTTTTATTAGATTTGTTTTGTGCCGTTGATTCATAATTTATAAAAACGTTTTTCGTAAAACGACCCGAGGACACGTAAATCGAGGAAAATAGAATCGAGGAGTACCCGTAAATTAGTGGGATGAGACAAGATAAATCTTGCCCCACCCCACTCAAAAGGGACGGCCAAAAGAGGACACCACATCATAAGATGTGGCACCCTTGTAACTCATAAGCTAACACATGTTAGCTAAGATTAACATGTAAGCTAACACTTACACAAAACCACAAAACCACTTCACATATACCATTTACACTTAGCTACACATGAAAACTACTCTCCAAAACTCTCTCATCCTCCCCATTTCCGTCCCATTTCCACCATCAAACACCCTCATTTGATCAAATTTAACCACAAAATCTTATGCTATTCACACATATGATAGAAACCTCTTCAAGCTCTATTGATTGGTGGTGATTTTAACATCCAAGGAGAAGATTTGGTGATGTTCAAGGGCTGATTTCTACATAAAGTTTACAAGTATTGGTGGCCATAAAGATTGGTGTTGATCTATCACAAGTTCTTCCATCAAAATCCAAGCCTTGATCATAAACTACACAACCTTGGTGGTATAAAGTTAGTTCTTCCCATTCTCTTTTTATTTTTGATTATGTAATCATGTATTTTCTTTCTTATTGTATATGTATACATGAATATATGATGATAAAAATGTTGTGTGGGGATCAAGTGTTGATAAATATGATTAAAAAGATGAAAAACCATAAGAAACAAGGCTAAAGTCTTGCTTAAATTGTTGGCTGTATAAAAACAGTAAGTAACCAAGTTATGAACTGATAAAATTGCATTGTGGAATCCATTTACAGTAAGTGTTAGATGTCATACACATGTGAGAGTTGGACATGCAATGGAATCATTAAAATGAGTGAGATATGATCAAAACAAGATTAGTGTACCAATCTGAATAGTCTGTTTTGTAGGGATTGTTAAGGATAGTTAGACATGGAATGAGCAGTGTCTATAACTAACTTATTTGTAGAACATAATATGAAGTTTATTCCATCCAAAAATGAGCTTCTATCTCCTTATAGAACTTAAGATATGATAAAAATGGTGAAGATGAAACTAAAAATCAGATTTTGAAGAATTAATGTTTAATAGTATTATATAAGCACTCTAACTAATATAGTATAAAATGTGAATTAAAACCCACTAACTTATAAATTTCATTTATATAAATATGTATAAGGTTAAATAAATGTACGCTTTATAAAAATGGTAGTTGAATAAGATTTACAAGTTATAAAAACTATAAACATGATTTTTACGACTTTTTCGGCTATTATCGTAAAATTAACGTTTTTCGCCAATTAAAACTTAGACGATCAAACCCGTCTAATGTAAAGTTTTTAAAAGTCATATACTGATGTATAAGTACCTAATACAAGTAAAAACCGATAAAACCTGAACTATATGACATACGGACATTAACGAGCTAAGTTAGCATATTTGGACTAATAATTTAACTAAATAAGTTAAACACTTATAAAAATTACTTATTGGGCTTAACCCATTTGGGCTCAACATGTAGAGTATAAATACTGATAATACAAGTATAAAATGGATTAATACAACTTAATGAACTTATAATAGGCTTATTGGACCTAAAACATGTAAATAGGTAAAACTAGTAAACTAGTAAAAAGTTACCAACACATAAACACTAAAATGAGTAACTAAGAATATATAAACCCACTTGATCATCATCATATGTACAAAATCATCATATGTATATTTTTTATTTTTATAAAGTCATTGGACAAGAGTCTAAGACGAGTATTATTTGTCTAGGTTTCCGTGATTGAAGCACGTACCGTACATCTGAATCGCCGATAACCGCCTTCCCACATCAACGTGAGTTCATAGCCTCGCACTCTTTTAAATGTTTTTATGAAATGTTTTATAAACCCGCGAGGGAGATAACATGTTTGTTTTTATGAAATAGGACACTAGTTGTCCCGATTGTTTGTTTATTGATTTGGACCCGAATGATTGTATGACCCGATGAATGATTAAATGACCCGATAGATGAAATGAAATGGATTATTAAAGTTATGTTATGTCACTAAAAGTCCCATTAGCATGAATTGTGAACTACCGGGATTTGGTAGACGCTTATGCATATAATAGTACTATATGGGGACGATCACCCCAGTTCGCGCCTTGACGGTTGATCCCCGTCATGCCACATTGATTGGTAAGCGAATTTATGTATGAGAAGATTTACACAAGCGTGATTATTGTGACGACACGCTAATTTAGATGGGCAAATGAGTTTCGGGCTAGCTACCCGTTGTTTGTTGTAGTAAGGTAACAATGTCATGCGGCTTATAATAATCCAATTAAAGAAATACTGCTTTATGCATTGAATTACGATACATTGCCTGACTAGCAATACAAGGTCTTATTATTGATATTATGTTCGTTTTTTGGTTTTATATAACCATATCCATATAACTGTTTTTATTTAACTTTATACAACGTTATAAAACGTATTGTATGATGTTTTTACGACATTGGTTCGTATAATGGGTTTGACGGCAACAGCCTATATTATGATTTTGATAAGGATCTGAATAAAATGACTTTGGCTATTTTATAGCCTATTACAAAGATTTGTACAAAAATGATTTTCGGTAATAATTATATACCGATGATATATTGATGGTTTTATTAAACTCTATGAATTCACTCGGCGTTATCGCTGACCTTTTCTTTTAACATGTTTTATCTCAGGTACTTGAAGGTAATTCTCGGGAAGACAACAAGAATTCATGGCCCGCACTTAAATAATAATTTCCATTCAAATGTTTTGTAAAATTTTATGAAATGACTATGACTTGGGACCTATGTAAATTTGATATTTATGAATAGAAATGCTTTATTATTAAACGAAGCGATTTTTAAGCGTTGTCTATGATGTGAGTAATATGCTATCCAGTAACACCAACGAGTATTCCGTTGTATTGAATTGTATAAATTTGGGGGTGTTACAGTTTGGTACCAGAGCTCTCGTTATAGAGAACGAAAGATTTTTAAAACCAAGGTTTTGAATAAAACATTTCAAAATCTTTTAACTATAAACATTTTTCACAAAATGTCTAAAAATCTTTTGACTATAACGGTGCCGAAGAATTCCCGAGTTACCGACAAGGCTAGACTGAGAAGTGTTATTTTAATATATATATATAACTTGGATTATATATATATATATAACTTGGATTATATATATATATATATGATTTAATTTTATTACATGATTGTTTGATGATTATTTTGATATTTATACGAGGTATTTATATGACGTAGATTGTCACAAGGAACCCTAAATCCCCTAGTAAATTAATCGAAGCTATTCTCGTAGGAATTCTAGCTATCCTAGATCTAAACCAAGTTGTGGATATTTATGATCCCAACAAATGGTTGATATTCGTAGAAATGTTGATATTAGTTGATTACGATATTAAAGAAGAATTGGCGAGATTAAATCTGATATCGATGTCATGACGATCTTTCCTTATAGAGTGGAGTTTGACAAAACGTTACCACCTGGAAAGGTGTCATCTGATTCGTTGTCACCCAATTCTTAAATTGAAATCGAAATGGTGAATGTTGCACTTGAGGCTTGATAGGTGTGTAAACACCCATCCTTTTTACCACTTAATTACAATAATAACCGAGCCAAAACGTGTATTTTAGGTCATTTACGTCAGAATTATGCGTGGCTTGTGTTTTTGTTGTGATTTAGGACGAAAAGGTGAAAAGTGGAGAAAACACGGGCATTCACGGGCTTTTATCGAAGAAAAAGACGAAAGAAGAAGTCAAGAAGTCAAGAGTGCAAAAAGAACGGAAGTCCAAGACCAATTCTGAAGATTTATCGAAGAAAAAGTCGAAAGACAGAAGTTTACTAAAAGCCGAAGAACTCAAGTCTTATTTATGAAGAAATGTCGAGACGAGTTTAAAGAAATCCCGAGACAAAGTCATTAAAGTCCAAGATTTAAAGAAGATTAAGAGGACAAGGACTTAAGCATGCAATTAAGAAAAGATGAAAGAGGGAGGAAGCTTCCTAAGCACTCCTTAATCTCCTCTATTAATAGGATTTATTTCATTTCATTAGTTCTTGTTGGCTAATAGTGACAATTAGTTCTTCCATTTTATTTACTTGCACATTTACCTTATTGCACTTTAAATATTTGTCTTGCACCTTAAATACCTTTAATTTCAAGTAAGTTTTCTTTTAATTATTGTTAATCTTTACTTTTCTTGTTAATCTCTCATCTACCTTTCTCTTTTTGCTTGATCTTTATGTTTATGTGCTATTTGATATGCTTATTTGATTAAAGGTTATGTTTTTATGTTTTTGATTATCTTGGATTATTGATTTATATCTTATTTGTGTTTATCTTAAAGTTTCTTAAGTTTTTATAAAAGTTATTTTTATATAAAAGTTTGTTTTCGTATATCTTTTTCATTTAGTGTTTTCAAAAGTCTTTAAATTTTAGCTTATTAGCTTTTTCTTATACGTGTTTGCTTAGGATTTTAGTCTAGTGCTTATTTGAGTAATAGCTTATTTGTTGTGCTTAATTTGCCTTCTTTTTACTGTATTCCGACCATCCTGGTCAGAAAAGGGTTTCACATTCCGACCATAGCTTCATTTTCTTGGTCGGAAAAGGGCTTTGATATTTCGATAGCATAGAGTTGCTTGTATTCCGATTAGTATCATTTTAGTGTATTCCGATCAGCTCTCCTTTTACTTATTCCGATTATACATTCCGATCTGGGGTTCTTGTTTGGTTATTCCGATTTGGCTATTGGTGACAGCATTCCGATTGGGAATTCCGACAACATTCCGATCTGAAAGGTAAGTGTATTCCGATCAACATTCCGATTGGAAGGTAGGTTTATTATTCTGATTGTATTCCGATCGGAATGTATTCCGATTAGGATTGTTTTTTCTATTTTATCTTGTTTAATTTTTAAGTTTACATTTTAATACTTTTTCTTGTTTAATTTTCGTCACGCTTTTAAATTCCCTTCATTTAGTTAATTACCTTTAAAGTTTTAGTTACTCGCCATTTATTTTTAAGTTAGACTTAGATTTACTTTAACGTCATTTACACTTTTAAGTCCTGCTCTTTTAATTACTACAACGACACAACTTTTGTTTCACCAAAGAACGACTGAGTCGCATAGTTAACCAGGATCAATTCGAAGAGACCACAACAACGAACTTTAAACATTCTTACTAGGCAAAACCCTTGTATCAAGGCTATCATTGGAACCATTACCCAAAAGCCTCATGCCATTAGTACCTTTCCGAGAAGTCTAATCGAATGATCGAGTCATTTCATACTAGTGACTCATTTGATAACCATTGTTGTAAGAGCTATAGGATTGGAAATTAAGTGTTGTTCATATCGAGCTTTTATTGCTCTATTAAGGTCTAAGAATAAGGTTGAAAGTATTGGAGAATGAGGTAGGATGTTGCATTGAATATAAGTTAATTGAAACTTGAATGAAATAAAACTTAACCTGTATGGAATATAAGATTGTTAAGAGGAAGTCATTAAGTTCTGTGATTGTATTATAAGGTTTTAATTGATTGTTGGTTTGTGTTAAGGGTTGTTCCTAGGCCATTGTCCAATAATGAGGATGCCTAGTGTCCAAGAAATAAATTGAAGAAATCTTCTTCTGAATTGGGACCGTTAGATCTTCTGGGACATGTGGAACACCTAATGACTCTGGTAGATTAGTATTCATTGTGGTATCTTTTAAAAAAATCCCTAACTTAACTGAGACATCAGTTGGTAGGATGAGTTCTTGGAATTGTATGACATAGTGATACGTAATGTGTTATGGTACAATTTTGACTTGTTTGTGATTAATAAAAAGACTACCTTTGATTGCTAAATTCTACATGTATTGATGTTATCTATCTTTTCTTGCTTGTCTCTAATGCTCGCATTAGTGATGCAACCATTGAACAAGTACTCATCTCGAATTGAGTTACGTTGTGGATTATTCTTTTTGAGTGCCATCGAGGTCATGCACCTCATGATTAATTGGCTAAGCTCATTTCCTATTATATTGTGGTTAGTTCTTGGTAAACAACTCTTCATCACTCTTTTGCATATCACTCATTGTTTTTATAAGATAAAACAGTATCCTTTGAGAAAATTGAATTTTCATCACTATATGGATTATTTAAAGTGAGACTTATAAATAATCATTATTGAAATAAAGTTGATTATGAAATACCTTCGAAAACTTAATTGTTTTCATAACAAAGAAAATCTTCGTAAATTTATTTTTGATTCTTATTTAAGAATTAAGCATGAAAATGTTTTTATTATAAACATGATGAAAATTTTTTGACGAACTGAGTATTGCATTGTTAATCTTGAAATTGTATATAGTTGCGCGCCTACATACAATTTGGAATGGACCATGCAAGGCTGATTAGTAGTCACCATAAAACTAATGAATAAACACTACATTTTCTTTGAAGATTGTGAAAGATTAAATTTTATGAGATCTGCAAGAAGTGAAAAATAGGGACATAATGTTAGGGACACCTACATATGTGCCTGTAGCATCTATTCTTCTGAGTCAAATTTACTCATCTGTGGAAATTGTCTTATTTGACAATTGACAATTCTTTCTTGTCCAATTCTCCCGTAGTGAGATTCTTAGGAAAAGTATCTGATTACCGAGTGTTGATACCCGACTGGATGTATCGACGTTCCTATCATTTCTTTTGATTTTGTTTTATTTGAATGACTTGGGTAACGATCCGAGGAGCTTTCGAATGCGTACTCAAATTATGAAAACATGGGATATATTCATATTCGTTAAATGTTTTCGTCTTTATCTGAATTGAAATTCTCTCGCGTAAATTATGCGTTGACATTACTCTTTGGATGATAGTTGTGTCTCCATATATCCTTGAATTTGCGAAGGATTATGAGTTATTATTAGTCTTTTGAGAAGTTCACATCTTATCGACGACAATAAAACTAAAAAGTTGATAATGCCAGTAGAATGGATTGATTGATTATGACATGACGACATTGTCTTAATTGATGGGAACTCGAGTAGAAATCCCCTAAAAGATAAGATGTTGATTATCAAAAGTGATCTAAATAATTCTTGATGGATGACCATATCCTGCATTTAGACTTGAAATTATATTGTGAATGGTTGTGAATTAGTCATAGATATTATAATCTAGAAAGAAGCTAATATGAATTTATTAAAAGATGTTTCTGTTATCTAAAACTTTAGGAAGTATTTGTTGATGAATTACCTAGACTTTCGCCATTAAGGCAAGTTGAAATTGGTATTGATTATATTCCCGGTGCTTCACCTGTGGCTTGTGCACTGTACGTCAGCACCATCTAAATTAAAAGTATTACCGTACAACTGAGAGAGTTGTCAGAGAAAGCTTTTATTCTACCAAGCTCGTCATTATGAAGAGCTATGGTGTTATCATTACTTATATTTATTGATTACCGTGAACTAGGTAAAATTGACGATTAAAAATCTATATCCACTACCGAAGATGATAGATTGTTCGATCATTTACAAGCTTCTAGCGTATGTTCTAAAGATTTGATTCACGGCATGGTTATCATCAACTTCGCGTCCGCGAAAAAGATTATCTATTCCAATCACTACATCCAGAACTTGTAATAAACATTATAAGTTTCACGTGATGACGTTTGGATTGACTAATACACATGTAGCATTCATAAATTGGGTGAATCACGTGTGTAGGCTGTAATTTGATAAATTCATGTTTGTGATCATTAAGGACCATTTGTTTGTTTATAAGAATAAGAATGAGTTAATAATTAGTTATAGACTGCCCTAAATTGGTCGAACAATGAAAACATGTACCTTGAATATTTAAACATGAGATTTAATGCTTAATCCTTTACATAAAATGACCGTTTGATTAATGATGGTAAGATATATATATATATATATATATATATATATATATATATATATATATATATATATATATATATATATATATATATATATATATATATATATATATATATATATATATATATATATATATTGACTCTTCAAAAAAAATTAGAAGTCATTTAAGACTTTATGTTTTATCGAAAAGAAAATGCAAATGTGTTTTGACAAATGTTTTATCAAAAAGAACTTTTGAGGGATTATTCCCTTATACCTAGAACATTTAACTAAACTCCTGTTTAGGGGTAAATGTTCGTGTATATCTCAAGACAACCTAAGAGGGATTGAGGAAACCATTTAAACCATGACTTGAAATTTGAAACGACACTTTTTGCTTTTCAACTAAGAAAGTTTTGACCATAGTATAACCAAAGATTTTTCAAACATTTACGAATCTCATTAATTATTTTCGATAAATCAGCAAAAATCGTGTTAATTAAATTCAAATTTGTTTTGAACATTTTATTATAATTGGTCGAACTAAGAAATTTAAACTTTTAACGTTTAAGTTTCATAAAAACTTAATATTTATTGTTAATTTACGTGTAATAATTATCGACGCTTTAAAACGTCGGATCAAGCAAAACTGATAAAAATAATAGTTGAGACGAAACTTAAACTTAGAAAATATGAAGAAAGAAATTTTGAATGAATACGGTCATGATAATTATTTTATAAGGAAAGGTGAATGTAGATACCGACGCATTATGTAGAAAAGATAAAGAATCACATAGGATGTGTTCCTTAATAATGAAGGTGCAAAATAAATTGCCGAACAATATAAAAATAAACAATGCTTGTAAGAAGGATAATATAGATAATAAAAAGGGGTTCGCGGCTAATATGAACCATTAGAATTGAGGAGCCGATGGCGTTAAATGTATAAAAGGCCACTTGTGCTTGCCTAAATATGGAGATTTTGAGATGTAGTCATGTTGAAATCTCGTAAGTTTAAGTATTTTATTCATGCTATTTCTGATTTAATGTATCTTTATCTGAAGAAGTTGTACTGATGGAAAATTATGAAGGAAAAACACCGCCTCATACATTAGTAAACGTCGAATTATTGCAAAGGTCATCATCTGAATTTGATTCGATTTTGGTCATCGTCGACAGACTGACCAAATCTGCTAATATCATTCCTGTTAATGATAGATTCTGGACGAAGAAATTGACTCTTTTGTATTTAAAGGAGTTGTGTAAACATAGTGTGCCGTACCAATCATCTCTATCAAGATCCTCGCTTCGCATTGAATTTCTAGAGATTTGCTCAGAAGTCATTAGGAACGAACCTTGATGAGAGTACTATTTACCACCCCAGTCGAAGGAACGAGGCAAAGTAACGATACAAAACACTAGAGGTCTTGTGTTATGCTTGAATAATTGACCTTTGGTAATAAACCGTATAATCGTTTTCATTTTGAGAGATTATCATTGAAAACTATCGTATTAGGATCGAGATTGAATCTTGTGAGGATATATATTAGAGCATCTGTAAGCAGGAGTTGGGATAAAGACACCCGACATACACCCATTGTGAGTTGGACATGTCTTTTAGGTTTAAGGTTTCCTATGATGGCGAACCTAACCTTACAAAATACTTGACCCGCGAGACCTGAAATGATTGTTGAAATTAGGATCTGGTTATTGACTGCCGGTAGTGGGTAGGAGGTTATGTGAATATGAAATGTAGATCTTGAAGTGCCAGATGGGTAGCGAAGTTATGCCAAAAATTTTAACCATGGAAAAATGAATTGATGATCTGAAAGATCATGGGATATAAGTCCCCGTTGTATGGGACCATTGAGATGATGTAAAAGATTGATTTGAAAGGCATATAAGCTGGATCTACCCTAGGACTTCAAGAGCCGTGTGAATTATGTTTCGTATATCGAACTTGATAAAATGTCTATCAAGTGAGAATCTGCTCACTTCTTGATGAAGTTTAGATCGGCGAAAAGTTGCATTCATCAAAAACCCGTGAACATCATGGATAGAGAAAGTAAGTCAACATTAAGCCTGATCTTATTCCCGTAGTTATGTTTGATGAAACTCGCGTATTGTAATGAATTACACTTGTGAGAAAAGACCGAATGTGGAGGAAATACCCACATGGCTTTAACTCTATAAGAAGCGAGTAGTAAGTTAAGATAATCTTTGAGGACAAAGATCCTGTTTAGGGGTAAATGCTGTGACAATCCGTCAATTTAAGGTTGATATTTTATTCTCAAATATTATTTAAAAACATTATTTTAATGTTATATTATGAACTCACTTATTTTTGGGAAGAAATTTGGATTTACGTCTTGAAGTAGCATCGACTACGTCTAAACCGGAGGATTCTACGTTACGTGCTTACGTTTACATACACCGTTTTTGGTGACAGTCCGACATTTCAGAAAATAAATTTATCCGTGAATATTAATTTGAGATTTTAAATTTGTGTTGGTTCATAAACACACAAATTTACGAGAAGAGATTAGGACTTACGATTATAATTTAACGTCCTTTACGATTAAACCGGAAACCTTAGGATTACGTATTTACGTAACTCCGTTTTTGATGAGACAATTTTTATTAGATTCGTTTTGTGCCGTTGATTCATAATTTATAAAAACGTTTTTCGTAAAACGACCCGAGGACACACAAATCGAGGAAAATAGAATCGAGGAGTACCCGTAAATTAGTGGGATGAGACAAGATAAATCTTGCCCCACCCCACTCAAAAGGGACGGCCAAAAGAGGACACCACATCATAAGATGTGGCACCCTTGTAACTCATAAGCTAACACATGTTAGCTAAGATTAACATGTAAGCTAACACTTACACAAAACCACAAAACCACTTCACATATACCATTTACACTTAGCTACACATGAAAACTACTCTCCAAAACTCTCTCATCCTCCCCATTTCCGTCCCATTTCCACCATCAAACACCCTCATTTGATCAAATTTAACCACAAAATCTTATGCTATTCACACATATGATAGAAACCTCTTCAAGCTCTATTGATTGGTGGTGATTTTAACATCCAAGGAGAAGATTTGGTGATGTTCAAGGGCTGATTTCTACATAAAGTTTACAAGTATTGGTGGCCATAAAGATTGGTGTTGATCTATCACAAGTTCTTCCATCAAAATCCAAGCCTTGATCATAAACTACACAACCTTGGTGGTATAAAGATAGTTCTTCCCATTCTCTTGTTATTTTTGATTATGTAATCATGTATTTTCTTTCTTATTGTATATGTATATGATGAATATATGATGAATATATGATGAATATATGATGATAAACATGTTGTGTGGGGATCAAGTGTTGATAAATATGATTAAAAAGATGAAAAACCATAAGAAACAAGGCTAAAATCTTGCTTAAATTGTTGGCTGTATAAAAAGAGTAAGTAACCAAGTTATGAACTGATAAAATTGCATGGTGGAATCCATTTACAGTAAGTGTTATATTTCATACACATGTGAGAGTTGGCCATGCAATGGAATTATTAAAATGAGTGAGATATGATCATAACAAGATTAGTGTACCAATCTGAATAGTCTGTTTTGTTGGGACTGTTAAGGATACTTAGACATGGAATGAGAAGTAGCTATAGCTAACTTATTTGTAGCACATAATATGAAGTTTATGCCATCCAAAAATGAGCTTCTATCTCCTTGTAGAACTCAAGATATGATAAAAATGGTGAAGATGAAACAAAAAATCAGATTTTGAAGAATTAATGTTTAATAGTATTATATAAGCACTCAAACTAATATAGTATAAAATGTGAATTAAAACCCAATAACTTATAAATTTCATTTATATAAATATGTATAAGGTTAAATAAATGGATACTTTATAAAAATGGAAGTTGAATAAGATTTATAAGTTATAAAAACTATAAACATGATTTTTACGACTTTTTCGGCTATTACCGTAAAATTAACGTTTTTCGCCAATTAAAACTTAGACGATCAAACCCGTCTAATGTAAAGTCTTTAAAAGTCATATACTGATGTATAAGTACCTAATAAAAGTAAAAACCGATAAAACCCGAACTATATGACATACGGACATTAACGAGCTAAGTTAGCATATTTGGACTAATAATTTAACTAAATAAGTTAAACACTTATAAAAATTACTTATTGGGCTTAACCCATTTGGGCTCAACATGTAAAGATAAATACTGATAATACAAGTATAAAATGGGTTAATACAAGTTAATGAACTTATAATAGGCTTATTGGACATAAAACATGTAAATAGGTAAAACTAGTAAACTAGTAAAAAGTTACCAACACATAAATACTAAAATGAGTAAATAAGAATATATAAACCCACTTGATCATCATCATCATATGTACAAAATAATCATATGTATATTTGTTATTTTTATAAAGTCATTGGACAAGAGTCTAAGACGAGTATTATTTGTCTAGGTTTCTGTGATTGAAGCACGTACCGTACATCTGAATCCCCGATAACCGCCTTCCCACATCAACGTGAGTTCATAGCCTCACACTCTTTTAAATGTTTTTATGAAATATTATATAAACTCGCGAGGGAGATAACATGCTAGTTTTTATGAAATAGGACACTAGTTGTCCTGATTGTTTGTTTATTGATTTGGACCCGAATGATTGTATGACCCGATGAATGATTAAATGTCCCGATAACTGAAATGAAATGGATTATTAAAGTTAGGTTATGTCACTAAAAGTCCCATTAGCATGAATTGTGAACTACCGGGATTTGGTAGACGCTTATGCATATAATAGTACTATTTGTGGACGATCACCCCAGTTCGCGCCTTGACGGTTGATCCACGTCGTGCCACATTGATTGGTAAGCAAATTTATGTATGAGAAGATTTACACAAGCGTGATTATTGTGACGACACGCTAATTTAGATGGGCAAATGAGTTACGGGCTAGCTACCTGTTGTTTGTTGTAGTAAGGTAACAATGTCATGCGGCTTATAATAATCCAGTTAACGAAATACTGCTTTATGCATTGAATTACGATACATTGCCTGACTAGCAATACATGGCCTTATTATTGATATTATGTTCGTGTTTTGGTTTTATATAACCATATCCATATAACGGTTTTTATTTAACTTTATACAACGTTATAAAACGTATTGTATGATGTTTTTACGACATTGGTTCGTATAATGGTTTTGAAGGCTGTTGCCTATATTATGATTTTGATAAGGATCTGAATGAAATGACTTTGGCTATTTTATGGCCTATTACAAAGATTTGTACAAAAATGATTTTGGGTAATAATTATATACCGATGATATATTGATGGTTTTATTAAACTCTATGAATTCACTCGGCGTTATCGCTGACCTTTTCTTTTAACATGTTTTATCTCAGGTACTTGAAGGTAATTCTCGTGAAGACAACAAGAATTCATGGCCCGCACTTGAATAATAATTTCCATTCAAATGTTTTGTAAAATTTTATGAAATGACTATGACTTGGGACCTATGTAAATTTGATATTTATGAATGGGAATGCTTTATTATTAAACGACGCGATTTTTAAGCATTGTCTATGATGTGAGTAATGTGCTATCCCGTAACACCAACGAGACTTCCGCTGTATTGAATTGTATAAATTTGGGGGTGTTATATTTGTGGTGCTGGAGAACCTACCTCCTTTCTTAAAGAACCTTCTAGATTTTGCCAGAAGAGATCTTTCATGAAATTCCTCTTGAAGGTCTTTCAGATATTCCTCACTAGTTCTTGTGACCTCTTCATCATCAGGACTATCTTGGTAGTCCTGAATGACAGCTTCACTCAAGAAGGCTGTTGACAAGGGTGTAACAATTGTAAGTGATTTACTCTTGCTGGAGCCTTCATAAATCCTATCAAGTAAGTTTTCTTCATATTTTAGTTTCCCCAAAAGAAAATCCAGATCACAATCTTTAATGTGATTAGCATTTCTCAAGATTTGGAAAAAACTGAGCTACTTCTTTGGCAAGCAATTAACAAAAACAGTGTTGATTTCTAGTTTTAAAAGTTCAACACCATCATTTACCAATTCATTCATCAGATCTTTATATCTAGTGAAAGTTTGAGTAAGGGTTTCCCCTTCTTTGTTTTTGAAGGTGTTGTACTGATGCTTTAAGTCCCTTATTCTTATTTCTTTCACATCAGAGGGTCCCTCGTGATACAATATAAGGTCCTCCCATGTAGATATAAGTGTCTTACAATTCACAAGAATTCATTTGGTCATCTGGAAGTACGGACATGATGAGACTTTTGAGATGCTGATCTAGGTTAGTGATTGTGGTAAAATACGACCTTTTAGGAAAAAGGCGTAAAAGCGATAAGTATTAAGTGATGATTTAGGAAAATCAAGCACTAATGACCCAAAGGTGAAAAGTTCGTTTCCCAAGGAGGTATATGTGTGTGAATAATTCGTAATGATTTGAGATTAATATGAGAAAGAAGGGATGAGAAAATAGAATGACGGATACATGAAAATTATTACTACGGCGACTAAATTAAAAACCGTAAAAAGTGGTAAAATAAAAATTAATTCTGAAAAATTCCCAAAACAAATTATCAAAATTGAATAAAAACAAACTAAGAGTTTACAAATGATCAAAACTTTTCCAAACCTTTTAATTAATTAAATATTAATTTTTAAATGCTAATTAAAGCCCTAAAAATCCAATTAATTATTAAAAAGCCCAAATAAATATTTTTTACCTTGTAAACCTCTTAAATGACTAAATTAGAATAAAAACTATTTTTATGAAATTTTAAACTAAGGAAAACTATTTTTAAATGATTAAAACTATTAAAATATTAGAATAATTCTTGAAATTAGGAAAATGATGCTAAATTTAATCTAAGAGTTTTAAAAATCCTATTTTAATGTAATTAACCTAAGAAAAATATAAAAGTTGCAAAAATGTGAAAAATGAAATTTAATAATAAAATAATATTAAAATATTATTAAAAATCCAAAAATTATAAAAAGTTCTAAAAACTTGCAAATTAGTTTATTTTAACCTAAATAAAAAGAAAATGAAAGTGAAATTACCAAAATACCCCTATTGGGCCCCCAAATGGGCTAAAATAAAAAACAGTCAAGGTAAATGGGCTTTTTGGCCCAATAAGATGAAACAAACCAAATAAGCTGAAAATCATTAGTCCAACTTAAAACTCAATTCTAAACACAAAAGTCTGAAGGCCCAAAAGCTAAGTGTGACCTTATAACAGCTTAATAGAACAACAACTTATTCTTAATGTGCTTTTTGGCCCATTAAGCTATAAACCAATGCCATAAGCTCAGATTTGACACACAACCTTCTATTGAGATGCTAAGAGATCTGTGAAAAGAAATTTCAAATAAGCTCAACCAATAAGTCAGAAATAAGCGAAGTAAAATTTCACTAAAAGACAAAATAGTCGACTTGGAGTTCTAGACTACCTCTGACCTTGATTCAAGTTGCAAAAGACTCTAAATGACTTAACTAAGACAAATCAACAAAGAAAAGTTCAATAAGCCAAGCCAAATAAGTTGAGTAAACTGATAAGCACTTATGTAAAAAGTCAAACTAATTGGTTTTCTAGTCAAAGCTCAAAGTCAACCCCTCAAATGCTCCAGTATGAACAAATGGGTCAAATAAGGAACACCTATTACAAAATTAAAGTTGTTGTAGGTTTAAATAAGCTAGAACAGCTTATTGATAAGCGATCCTGAAAATAACACTAGAAGTGGCTAGCAACAAGGGAAAGGAGTTCCCACTACTTTGACTATTTGACTTGCAAATTTAGAGAGATCCCGTTGGATTCAATGGAAAACAAGGGCACCCTTACAACCAATGAGTTGTAAGGAGTCATTATCAAGCAAGAAATCACAAATTGGTTTAGCCAATAAGCACAGAATAAGCAAACAGTCACCAGATACCTCACATATATGCAAATAAGCAGTTATGAACTACAAAGCAGTTTTAGCAAGAATAAGCCAACCAAATTTATCCATATGCATACACAAGCTATAAAAAATTCCAATAAACACAAATAAACTTGTTTCAAACACTAGATCAAAGATTAGAAGCAGATTCAAGCAATAGTAGTTGACTGATGAACAAAGTGATTATCCAAAATCCTTTTACTGATCTAAATGACCACCAATCCAATTTTAAACCTTCAAATCCCCTTCCCTGGTTGTGTTAACTAAAACTTAGCACTTGTTAACCCTAGTCTACCCTTAGATCTAGGTATCCCCAAAATTTTAGCTAACTTAACCAAGTATTTCAGATTTTAAAGCCCTTTGTTGGATTTAGGTGTTAAGACCCTCAAAACTTGCAGATAATGGTCTAATACCAACACATACACATGAACAATCACAAAACACAAACAAACAACCACTCTAGTTAACTAAAACCTTGATATGTCAGTTAACCCAAACACCCCTTTGTAAACTGATTTCTCAGATTTTCAAAGGACTTGTGTGATTTAACCAACAAACCAAGATCTAATCAACCCTATAACAACAATCAAACCTCAGAAAACAAGAATCAACCACAATAACACAGATTTATAATCAAATACTCAGATTCACCAAAATTCATACAAAATTCAGAAAAAATAAAAAGGATTAGAGATGCAAACCTCCAAGACTCACATCCAAGCCTTGGATTGTATGAGCTGACGTGCTAGCAAGAAAAAGAACCAACTTCCAATAGCTGCTAAGAAGAACAAACACAAGGGTTAACCAAAAACAGAATATGACTTGATTTTTGAAAACAAGAGTTTTATTCCTTAAAACCTTTCCTCAAAATCAATCAAACAGATTAATGGAACTCAGACTTTAGCTAATCAGACACCAAACTTTCATAAAACACAAAAAGGAAATCAAAATTTTCAGAAAAACAAACTTTTATTTCATAAAAAGGAATTACAAAGCATTAGCTATAATCTGGAACAAAGGGGCTCTCACATGTTGAGGCCTCCTTTTATAGACTACATATACGGTTCTACAATGGAAAAATACAAGAAACCCTAGCTAGAAAATCTCAGAAATGCCCTTGAGTGCTTCTAGATGCTTAATGTGTATTGAGCTGTCAAATTTGATCTTGAACGTTCATTTGATGCTTGGGGACCAAGTAGTAACCATAAAGCGTTGATTTTGCCATGTCAGATTGCTTGGAGAGGAAGTTGGTTTCTTATTGGTGGACGAGGTTGAGTGTGGGGTCACATGGTGAGTGGGATTGGGGAATTTTGGTGTGGGATGAGTTTTTGTGTGTGTGATTTAAGCGTGGGACAAGGTAATTTCAATTTACCATTTGTTTTAAGTGAGGGTAAAACTGGGGGTGAAGAACATGAAGAGTGGTAACTTTTGATCCGAGTTTAGTGGGGAAAGGGTGTTTGGCGCGTGTTTATGGGAAAGGTTGTATAACATGTTTTCTCAGACTTGTAAACTCGTTTTCCTTTGTTAAACAAGTTTTTGAATTTAGGTTTTGGCCACAAAAAGTTTTGGAAAAGGATTCTAGGGCTTTCACAATTTTATGTTAATTACAATTTCAGTCCTTATGATATTTTAACCATTTTTTAAGGACTAGAAATGTAATATTCTTTAACTTCAAGGGTTTCTTTGGATCTTAGACTTTCTGAAGGACCATTCTTGACATTTTGGATTTGTTGAAGGGCTAATCTTGCCAAATCTTCAAACTTGGAGGACCTTTTTGTAATTTTGACAAACTTAAGGGACCAAAGTTGTAATTATGAATATACAAGGGTATTAAGTGTCATTTCCTCATAAATGAGGGCTCAATCTTGTATATCTTCAAGTCTTCAAGGGTTTTTCTTTGATAAATCACAAACTAGGGCCCGGTTCATTGTGCGGCTTCGTTTCTCGTGTTTGTTTTTCCTTGTTTCTTGCGATCTTTTGTCTTTTCCACGATATTTGATAGGTGTAGGATTTTCGTACACGTTTTAAGGAAAACGCGTATGAGCGGCAAATATTAAGTCTTACGCTTTAAGAAAAACCTAAAATCGAATAAATGCGGGTTCGTTCTCGAAGGAGGTGTGTGAATTAAGTGTGCCAATTATATAAAATCAAAGTTTGGATTAGTGACGTTTTTGGTTTGAGAGAGAAAAATTAAAGACGAGCTACGACTATGATTACACTATGACGTAATAACGTAAAACGCGAACATAAATACGTAAAACGTGACGAAATTAAAAATTAAACTTAAAATTAATAAAAAATTAAAACTAAGTCTAAAGTAATATAAATAAGAATAAAAATACAATAAATATATTTTAAAACGTTTTATTAATTAAATATTTATTTTTAAATGCTAATTAAAGCCCTAAAATTAAATATAATTAAGAAAAAGCCCAAAATATTATTTTATTGAAATAATAAATCATTTATATTATTTAAAGACTGATAAGTATTTTTCCTAAATTTTTAAAACTATTTTTCAATTTTTAAAACACTAAAAACTATTTTTAAACTAAAATAATGATTAAAAATAATAAAATAATGATAAAAATAATTTGACAAATTTAAATTCCTAAATTATACTAATGAATAGTAGAAAAATGAAAAAGTTTGAAAAAGTAAATATTTTTCACTAAAAGACAAAACAAAAAAATAATTAAACCCTAATTAAACTAAAATTAATTCTAAAAATTAATTAAAAAGTGAACAGTAAAATATTTTTAAACTAAAAATCTTAAACTCTTTTTCTTAATCTAAGAAAATTTTTAAAACTGAAAAATATTAAATTTAGGCACTAGAAGACAAAAACAGTTAATTAAAAATGAATTTAAAATGCAATTTAATCTAAAAAATAGTAAATGAATAGTGACAGAAAACTAAATAGAAAAATCAGAAATTAAAATAAGAAAAATAAGAAAATTAAAATCAACCAAAAACTCTTAAATAAGTCCACTAGAGACAAAAACTTTAAAATGTGATAGTGACATTTAGGTTTGTTTTGTCTGCTAGCTTAGCAGTACCAACTATATAACTAGCAGGGGGAACTCAGTTCCCGCTGATAGTGAAAAATTTTGGTCTGGGCACCTTTTTGGTTGTAGATTGCTTGTTTCTTGGTATTAACTGAAAACAAGGGCACCCCCACAACTAGTTGGGTTGTGGGGAGTCACATAAATAAGAAAAACACAAGCTTGTTTACAAAAATTTCAAATAAATGACCTAATTAAGTGACTGTGATGGTTGTTAGTTTCTAGTAAACAGTGGTCTGGTTCACTTGGCAATAAAACGGATTTTAAACAAGCTCAACCAACACAAAACACAAGCAAAATAAACTAAAATGATTACAAACCCTAGATTAACCCAACTCCTAACAAATTACAAAAATTGGATCACAAAAATCATAGACCTAGGCTGTTTTACTTAACTGATTGTTTAGACTGATTTTTAACCCAATTTTAACCAAGCCAAATCTATTCTTACTCTACCAAACTTAAAGACAAGAATACAATACCCCTAATATTAACCTACTGAGTGAATCTAAATAGATTACAAGGCAAGGTTTGTCAATTCCTATACTTGCAATCCAATCCCGAACACCCCTTAACTGATTTTAACAAAACAATAACAAAAGGTTTTTTACTAAATTAACTCAAGAATTCTTGTAAATCTATAATACATGTAAGACTCATAAAAGGAAAATAACATAACCAAAAAAACACACACATGGAATACAGTCAAGCAATAAATCACCTAAATCACCAAAGAGCACATAAAATAGGGGGTTCAAGCCCAAACCTCACTCAGCTTTGATCAAGACAAGGGAAATAGTTGATGCCATCCCTGTTGATGTGGGAAGATGACAAGAGGATGATTGTTGAAAGTGAGACACGTGTAGAGAAGAGATCCAATATCTTCAGTAAAGAAAAGAAAAATGATAGGCCTTGTTGATTGTACCTGCTATGAATACACAACACAAAAACACTTCAAGTGCATAAAATCCAACAAGATTTCTGTTGTCAAGTGAAATCTTGTTGCTTTTATGCATAGTAAGGAAAAACAGTTAACCAAAACAAGGAAACAAATTTGTGAATAAGCTTTTAAGAAACAAACTTTTGAAAAAGTCAATCTTTTGAAACCAAACAAAAAGTAACTATGAGCAATAAGGTAATTTATGGGCTTATATTGTCAGGATAAGCTCAAAAACCAGCTTATGACTTATAGGTTCTCAAAACGGATCTATGCCAAAAAAACTGTTGGCAAGAATTTTGATGATAAAAACTACTATTACTTTCCAGGAAAACTTTAATCACTATACTATTTAAAACTTGTAAAAAAGGAACTCAACTTATGCAATTTTAACTAGTAATACTCTGAATATTCATTAATTGAAAAAAGAATTACATAAGTTGGAAAAAAAAAGAAATAAGCTGCTACTTCTATTCTTTATATACAAGTGAAAGAGATGTTCTAACATAAACCCTAGCATGAATAAACTTCCAACATTGCCCTTAAACGGATCTCAGAATATGATGTGGTGATTCCATATTTTGAATTTGAAAACTTGGCTCCCATGTGAAGAATCAGAGTACTTGAGGCATTCCCTTCGTTGGATTTGAGTAGTGAGCAAGCAAACCCATCATGGCCCTTGATTTAGTCAAGTAATCACTGGTACTTTTTGTAGTCTTGTGAAACCCGTGAAGATGAGCTTGTGGGGGGGGGGGGGAAAGAATGTGTGAAGTCATTATCTGGGTGGACCATTGTGTTCGGTGAGCTGTCGATGACCAAAACCCCATGTTTAATTAGTTTTTGGTTTAGTAAACAAAGTGATTGTAACTGGTTTTGTTCTAGGGTTTATGATGATAACGAGCAGCAGATTAGGGGATTTAATCCCAACAGTTCACGTTTCCCTCTTAGTTTAAAGTTTTAACCTGGTTTTGACTTTGTTGACTTGGGCCGGGTATAGGGGATTTAGGTGAGCTTATGGTGGGGTTTGACTAGGCTTATGGCGGGTTTTGACCGGGTTTGGGTTTCATTTAACCAACAATGCCCCCTGAATTTTGCAAAAGTCTTCATACCAAGAATAATCAGATTCTAGGGTTTTTTTCTTCACAAAATAACTTTGGCCTAAATACAACTTTAGTCCCTCTCTTTAATAAATAAATGATTAAGGACATAAAGTGTATTTTCTTCATTCTTCAAGGGCCTATCTTGTATATGTATTCAAACTTCAAGGATGTATCTTGTACAAATGAATAGTAGAGGGTCATTTGTGACAAGTCGTCAAAGATGAGGGACCAAAGTTGACAATTCTTCAATCTTCAAGGGTATTTTTGGTAATTCCATACTTGGGCCCGGTTCTTTGTGCGGCTTCGTTTCCCGTATTCGTTTTTGCTTCATTCTTGTGATCTTTTGTTGAATTCACGATATCCGTACCTAAAATACACAATGAACAAACACAGACTTATATTTGGGTATTTTGATGATACTTTAAGCGTTTTAAGCCCGATTTAGACGATGAGACTATGTATAATTACAGTCTCATCACTCCCCATACTAAACCATTGTCGTGTCCCCACGCAATGCTAGAATTAAGTATTATAGCACTTCCAAAATTCATTTTATGATGACATTTATTGAAGACATAAACTTAAATAAACTACTACACGTGTATTAGACATAATGTATTGTTTTCATCATGATTAAGTGACTTTTGGGATCATAGAACAAGAACACGTGAATGCTTCGTTAGAAATAATTTCGTCGTCCTCGATTTTCACCCAATTCCATGCTAAGCGTGTAACGAGATCATTGTTATTATAAGTTAGCAACACGATCATATCTCATAAGTGTTAATAACGAACCTAAACTCCCTTATTCCTACTTCGTATCTCTTATATTTTATTTTGTCTTAATGATCACGAGGATACATCATTGACTTATGCGTAAATAGAGATTTAGTCTAATAATAGTGTTTTAACGGTGTAACCAAAATCATCGAATTAATAAATCACGCTAATAGACAACGATGTCAAAAATTAAGTCAAAAAGAAGGATCAATAAACATGGTTTTATAACGGTTTTGAACATGAGACTTATTACCAAGACTTTTATACGCCCCCTAACGGAAGGGCCTTATTATTATAGGTTTACCTCCATCTTTTATTCAACTTCGCCATGAAGCTTTTATTATGACTTTGGTCTTGCCTTGCCTTTTATTATACTCCATCATCGGTGGTTTTATTATGGCCAAAGACGTATATCCTCACGCTAAAGCGCATTTTGGATCTTTAAAGCTTCAAAGATTAAGGCTTGATTCACTTTTATTTTGGGCATAGATTTTTTGGCCTTGTGAGCTTCAAATTTTTGCTTAATTTAGGTGAGCACTTGAAATCTTATTATTTGGTGAAGCTTTCGATTATTCGGGTGCCAATACTTCAAAACCATGACATTGGCAATACCTTAATGTTTTCCCAATTTAATTACATGGAAGCTACTAAAACAAATTAGAAACCAACAATAGTGACTAAACCGCTAAATCAATATTTATTAACAATTTATTATCAAAAGCGTGGGGAGAATAAGCTAATAATTACTACACATGAGATCGTGACGATTAGGAGACTTATAAATAAATCTATCATTTCTCTTCCTCATTTAAGAGACTTAGCCTAAAAATTAAGGAATCGAAGCTAAGTGCTCAACACGCACGGTCGAGTCAAAAATTACTCTTATTCTCACCGTCGGAAAACCTACATTCGTGTCTTAAACACTTATGAAAAATAAGAAAAATGTTAAAATTTGGCCATTTTTAGCCTTATTTTGCATAAAATGATAACAAAAAATATGAATATTGGATTGCGTGTTGACGTATGCAAGGTGAAGTATTTACTCACCCCCTCCCCATACTAAAACTACACATTGTACTCAATGTTTCGAGTCTAGGGGTGAAAACACCCCCATACTAGAGACGAAGTCGAATGCTTAATCTCGAGCATGGAAAGGGTAAAACGAATAACCTAAAAGCCATTTATGAATTATGCTAATAAGATAAACGTTAGAACATAAAAGGATATCATCGGATATCGGAATCTCCAAAGGCAACGATCGAAGCTCGAGTGATCCATAAAACGAACACGAGAGTCTTCAATGATTTCGATGAACCTAATGAATCACAATCACATACAACCACGAAACAAAGGTTGGAAGAGCACAAGTCCCCTCGTTACGTTAACTAAGAAGGCGATAATATTTACAAGGATAAGCATGAGAATGCCCCACGAGGCACCTTGTTTTTGATAAACCGAGTCAAAAGCTCGACTCGAATCCCCATAAATGTGATCATTTAGGGATAATCATGGTATGGTCATTTTTGGTGGGGCTTACATGATAAAAAATGCCCAAAAGTACATGGAGTACTTTAAAAACCCGATAAACATATACAGAGGTCAAAGATAGTGTCTTCGTTTTCGGATGAAAGACGAAACAACGCTACTTCGACATGTGCCAAAACCCAAAAGGGGTAGAAGAAAAGAGATAAGAAGTAGAAAGCTGGGGCAATGGGTAAGTCACTAAAAACATGAGCTACTCGAGGTAGACTCACACCAAGCAAATAGATAAGATTTCCATTTATTGCATCGGTGGAAGACCGAGATTTCCCTATACAAGCAATTCCGGGATCGTAAATCTCATCCTCGGTGGAGAAATGTGAGGGAACATAAGGGGATTCCCCCACACTAGATCCACACCAACCGTCGTCAAAAGGAGTAGACGAGTTGGTAGCACTCATAAAACGCGGTGATGACGGAGTTAAAATTGAAGAAAAATCTTTTAAAACATTTTTAAAATCTTTTCCTTTTTCACCGTTTAAAAACTCTTTATAAAAACCCGATTTGATAATGTCGAAAATATTTGGCGTGTCAAATTCAAAATTAGTCGCGCTAAAAATCCTTACATTTAAGTCATTGGTGGGAGGGGGTGGCGGATTATATAAGTTCTCAAAACGTTTATCAATAAAGAACACCACCCCCTCGGGCTCTACATACTCGTCATCCTCATGAACGTCGATCTCATCGATTTCTTCATCAAAGATAGGCTTGTCAAACCAAGTTTTGTCATTCCCCTCCTTGAGTATTTTAGAAACTCTCTCGAAAAGATCACGATCAAGCACGAAACCATCATCCATTTGTGAGGATTGTTGATAAGTTAAATCCTCACGAATGTGGTAAACGTAATTCTCATTTGAGGAGTGTTGATTAGGTAACTCCTCTAGAATTGGATTTTTGGTGGTCACATGAGTTGGTTCGTCATCGAAAATAAGACGTTCCAACTCATTTAGTTCATCCTCGATTTTGGAAAGATCGACCTCACTCGTAGGTAGGAGTGGAGGCCTAAGAGCTAGCTCTCATTCAATGATTTCCTCAATCTCGGGATCAAACTCGTAATCATCGTACTTCACATGTTTCTTTTTAGGAGAATCAAAAATTGCATGCGGATTTCGAAGTACGTGATCAATCTCGGCAAAATCGCCATCGTAATCGTCAAAGAAAGAGTCGATGTGAGCACTCATAACCATGGTCTTACAAGTTGAATGACTATGCTTAGGTGACTTTTCTAAAACGAGAGGATCGATGTCGATAAAACCTTTCTCCTCAACGGGTGTTGGGCTAGGAAAAGGAGGCACTTCGATGGAGTTAGAAGTTGAAGCCTCAAAGACGTGGTCCTTCGAAGGCGGTGAAGACGAGTGCATTTTGGTCATTGTCGTGATGGCACTAACATCGCCCTTCGGAATTGGTTGTTCACTAGTTTCATCGAATGCATCCCAAAGTGATTTTTCATTCATAAATTTACACATACCCTTTTGAATTAGGTACACGTATTGTTTATCATTAAAATCCTCATCTTTAAAACCGTTCTTCTTAATTTTTTCAAAACATGCATTAAGCCTCATTCTTTCCGCTAAAGTGTACATTTTTAAATCATTAGGTTTAGAAACATTAGGTTTTGAAACCTTGGTTTTTTCATTATCATTAAACACTTGGGATTTACTCGTGAAAAAGTCCATTTTATCCTCCCCATATCTCATAGTAAGTCTCCCCTCGTGAACGTCGATTACGGTTCGAGCCGTCGATAAAAATGGTCGGCCTAAAATAATGGGACATTTAGGGTCACACTCGTAATCGGATATAACGAAATCTGCGGGAAAAACAAACTTTCCAACCTTGACATAGACATCCTCGGCTATTCCAATTGGTATTAATGGTGTACAATTTGCAAGCTCGATTGTCATGTTCGTGGGGGTAAGATTAGGCAATCTCATCAATTTACAAAGAGAATGAGGCATGAGATTGATGCTAGCACCTAAATCGGCAAGGGCTAAACATCCCTCAATCTCGGAAAAATCACAAGGTAATAGAAATTGGCTCGGATCCTCTTCCTTTCTCGGCATATGCCTTTTGGGTTTTTTAAGAAGGATCGAAGCACAAGTTTCTTCAAGGGTTACTTTGGTAAGGTCTATAAAGCTCTCTTTTTGAACCGTGGATGGAATTTGAGGTACACGAGGGTGTGCACTCTTTTCCTTGGTCTCCACGTTCACCCCATCGACTTCAGAACAATAAGACGTCTTAGAAGTCGAGGGTTGAGAAGAAGGAACAACTCGAAATCAATCAAGGTTAGGGGTAATCACACGACCTTTCTCACGAGAAGAGGCGGCTTTACATTGTTCCTTCAGATTTGGAACGGTGTCACTAGGTAACGAACTCGATGAAGCACCCGAGGACTTGTTCATAATGGCCGAAAACATCTTTTTAATGTCAATTTGTCCTTGCTCAATCTTCGTGTTTTGAAGCTTCAAAGTATTTTTAAAGTCGGTTTTCAAAGTACCAATTTCTCCCTCTAATCGTCTCATATTAGCCTCATTCGTTTTCATGTAGTTTTGAAAATCGTTTGACGAACTATTTTGATTTGAATTAAAGTTCCCTTGGTTTTGATTAATTCTTGAAAATTTCCTTGATTGTTGTTGTTTGAAAAATTCGAGTTTTGATTATTGTCCCGATTTTGCCAATTTAAATTACGAACTTGATTATAACCTTGATTTTGATTCGAAAAATTTCCTTGTTGATTATTTCCTTGAAAATTGTTTCGGTTTTGATTAAAATTGTTGCCTTGGTTATAATTGCCTTGTTGTGATGGAACGGCGTTATTTTGATTTTGATTAGAAAAATTGTTGTTTAACGCACTCACATTCGACGTTTGGCCATCCGTTGCCGCACACTCGTAATAATTATGAGGTCCACAACAAAACGTACACGAAACCTCAACCGCTTTCACCGTAGCGGGAGCGTCTTTCTTTTGCATTTCGACGAGAAAAGACGTAAACACATTCGTAAGCTTGTCGACTTTCGCATCAACTCTCTCAATGTCGCGATTATAACCACTAGGATTGGCGACATTTGCAACACTCGGTGCGTTGCAGAGTTGGTAAACCTTGGATCGATTTTCGATAATTATCAATGCATCTTTCGGAGTCTTACACAAAAAGTTGCCACCGGCGGTGGAATTCAACGAATCTTGTTCTTGAAAATTAAGACCTTTGTAAAACGTATCGATTTGGTGCAACTCGGAAAAACCATGGTGAGGACATTGCCTAAGCAATTCCTTAAAATGATCCCACGCGTCTCTAAAATATTCATTCGGTTTTTGCTCAAATTTCGTAATTTCATTTTTGAAAAACGTTGTCTTAGACGGTGGGAAAAAATAATTAACGAACTTGGAGACGAGATCCTTCCACGTAGTTATGGAATTAGGTGGCTCTTTCTCGTACCAATCCTTGGCGGCACCATCGAGCGAGTACGGAAAAAGCATAAGCTTGACGACATCGGTGTCGACGTTCTTAAACTTGCTCGTGGCCAAAAGACGATCAAAATTCCGAATGTGGTCGTGAGGATTATCGGCTTCACGACCTCGAAACTTCGTAGCTTGGATTAACGAAAGCATTCCGCTCTTTATCTCAAAATTTTTCGCTTCGATAGCGGGAATTACGATCGCGTCTCCATAAACCTCGGTGGGCGCTTGGAGAAATTCCATCATCGAACGATTGTCGGCCATCTCGTCTAAGGTTTCTTCAACAACGATATTAGGAACGTCGGTTTCTAATTCTCGTCTATGTCGTCGATTCCTTCGATTACGATTGCGTCGATTCTAAGCGTCGCTAGAATTAGAATAATCCTTCGATCGACTGCGCATGCACTAAGCGTAGAATGGGTGGTAGAAAGAAGATTCTTTTTTCAGTTTTTCGATTTTTCAATTTTTTTGGTTTTTGATTATTTTTTAATTTTTTTGGTTTTTTGTGTATTATGTAGACTCAAATCTACAAATCTCTCCTCGAATCGATTTCTCGATTAAAGGAGCCTCAAAGAATGAAAACGATCACGTGGAGTGAACGTTCTCGATGACTTTAGAACGTTGGTGGAACACCAAAACGTTCAAGAGGGTTTAATCTTGAAAACAAGCAAATATAATATACGTAGATAATACTTGGGTGGCAAGCCCTCGATTAGCCCTCTTTCTCAAAACACGCACAAGCAAGCGGGGGAAACAAGGCGGCGCTAAGCACTTAAGAGCCTTTTTCCCTTAGATCGTGAAATACAACCGCCTTATACCCACCTTATAGTTTGTGTTAATCCAAATTAAGCCTCACAAAAGTATTTATCTATTTTGCCTTTAAACTTTTGCTTTGGATTCGAATACAATGATCGAGTAATGAATTCTCGAATCAAGGTTGCGTTTTCACGCTTTTGGAGTACTTGTATATTTATTGTTCTACGTAGTACAATATAGTAATATATTCACAAGAAAAACGAAAACAATAATGGGATATCTACACTATAGTAAAATGATTTATTTGTGTTTAATTTAGGAAAACTAAACATGATTTATTTGGATACTATAATATAATAAGGAAAAATAACAAAAATGAGTATGTACGATAATTACGCATTCCAAAGATTGAAAAGCAAAACCGCACTACTCACACAAACACGATAGTAATAATGGCAACTCAAAAACACCTCCCCAGCAACGGCGCCAAATGATAGGTGTAGGATTTTTGTACACGTTTTAGGAAAAACGCGTATGAGCGGCAAGTATTAAGTCTTACGCTTTAAGAAAAACGTAAAACCGAATAAATGCGGGTTCGTTCTCGAAGAAGGTGTGTGAATTAAGTGTGCCAATTATATAAAATCAAAGTTTGGATTAGTGACGTTTTTGGTTTGAGAGAGAAAAATTAAAGACGAGCTACGACTATGATTACACTATAACGTAATAACGTAAAACGCGAACGTAAATACGTAAAACGTGACGAAATTAAAAATAAACTTAAAAATTAATTAAAACTTAAAATTAAGTGTAAAAAAATATAAATAAGAATAAAAATACAATAAATATATTTTAAAACCTTTTATTAATTATATATTCAATTTTAAATTCTAATTAAAGCCCTAAAATTAAATATAATTAAGAAAAAGCCCAAAATATTATTTTATTGAACTAATAAATCACTTATATTATTTAAAGACTAAAAAGTATTTTTCCTAATTTTTTAAAACAACTTTCTCTATTTTTAAAACACTAAAAACTATTTTTAAACTAAAATAATGATTAAAAATAATAAAATAATGATAAAATAATTTGACAAATTTAAAAATACTAAATTATACTAATGAATAGTAGAAAAATGAAAAAGTTTGAAAAAGTAAATATTTTTCACTAAAAGACAAAACAGAAAATAATTAAACCCTAATTAAACTAAAATTAATTAAAAAGTGAACAGTAAAATATTTTTAAACTAAAAATCTTAAACTCTTTTTCTTAATCTAAGAAAATTTTTAAAACTGAAAAATATTAAATTTAGGCACTAGAAGACAAAAACAGTTAATTAAAAATTAATTTAAAATGCAATTTAATCTAAAAAATGGTAAATGAACAGTGACAGAAAATAAACTAAATAGAAAAATCAGAAATAAAATAAGAGAAATATGAAAATTAAAATCAACCAAAAACTCTTAAATAAGTCCACTAGAGACAAAAACTTCAAAATATGATAGTGACATTTAGGTTTGTTTTGTTTGCTAGCTTAGCAGTACCAACTATATAACTAGCAGGGGGAACTCAGTTCCCACTGATAGTTAAATATTTTGGTCTGGGCGCCTTTTTGGTTATAGATTGCTTGTTTCTTGGTATTAACTGAAAACAAGGGCACCCCCACAACCAGTTAGGTTGTGGGGAGTCACATAAACAAAAAAAACACAAGCTTGTTCACAAAAAATTCAAATAAATGACCTAATTAAGTGACTGTGATGGTTGTGAGTTTCTGATGAACAGTGGTCTGGTTCATTTGGCAATAAAACAGATTTTAAACAAGCTCAACCAACACAAAACACAAGCAAAATAAACTAAAATGATTACAAACCCTAGATTAACCCAACTCCAAACAGATTAAAAAAATTGGATCACAAAAATCATAGATCTAGGCTGTTTTACTTAACTGATTGTTTAGACTGATTTTTAACCCAATTTTAACCAAGCCAAATCTATTCTTACTCTACCAAACTTAAAGTCAAGCATACAATACCCTAATATTATTCTACTGTGTGAATCTAAACAGATTACAAGGCAAGGTCTGTCAAATCCTATACTTGCAATCCAATCACAAACACCCCTTAACTGATTTTAACAAAACAATAACAAAAGGTTTTTTACTAAATTAACTCAATACTTCTTGTAAATCCATAATACATGTAAGACTCATAAAAGGAAAATAACATATTCAAAAAAAACACACACATGGAATACAATCGAGCAATAAATCACCTAAATCACCAAAGAGCACATAAAATCGGGGGTTGAAGCCCAGACCTCACTCAGCATTGATCAAGCCAAGGGCAATAGCTGATGCCATCCCTGTTGATGTGGGAAGATGACAAGAGGATGATTGTTGAAAGTGAGACACGTGTAGAGAAGAGATCCAATATCTTCAGTAAAGAAAAGAAAAATGATATGCCTAGTTGATTGTACCTGTTATGAATACACAACACAAGAACACTTCAAGTGCATAAAATCCAACAAGATTTCAGTTGTCAAGTGAAATCTTGTTGCTTTTATGCACAGTAAGCAAAAACAGTTAACCAAATCAAGAAAACAGATTTGTGAATAAGCTTTTAAGAAACAAACTTTTGAAAAATTCAATCTTGAAACCAAACAAAAAGTAACTATCACACCCCACCGTGGCGGAATATGGGGCGCGACGTATGGATATCATCACAACAATAGCGTGTCTATAGAGATAACTAAATGATATAAGCAATGTCATAAAATGGTGACACGAATGTCATGACAATATCTCAACAATGCAGGAGTCTAGGTAAGTAGGTAACAGTACTACCTCTTACCCAAGACAAACAAATAACATAACCAAAACAAACATATAGGTGCCAACAGTATCACTTATAAAACAATCTAAAGAAACTAAGAAGGAACGGGGATCTCCTTCTAAATGCAATCCTAATGCATCCAAATCTAGCCACTTCTATCCTCAAGCTTAAACACATTCTCACCTGAAAGAGACACTAAAACACGTCAACATAATGTTGGTGAGAGTCATAGGTTTAGACTCCAACGCCAAAACCAAACCATAAGCTGTGAATAATAACCAAATCTAAGAAACATATGGACAATGTGATACTAACATGCATTAACAACTAATATTCAAGATTTAACAAAACAACCCAAATCCAAGGCTCCCAGCCTTACCAAACACCATACTCCCATAGGCGTCTAAACACCTATAAACCAATCCCAATGCCCCGCCTTGCCAATATCCCCTTGGTACCAAGTCAAAACATAAAACAATCAAGAATCATCTAGCAGTTAATCACGTAAGTAAGCACAAGTCCATCACCAAACACAAAACATTCACAGCATAATTTATAAAACAAGACAGTGTCTCTTCCATCCCATCTGGAAGTGAAAATCATTAGTAAACAAGGGACTATGAAACTCACCTGTTTGAGCTTCTCCAAAAGTCGGCGCACTAGCAAAAAGCTAACAAACTAAAAACACATAATCAAAACATTAACCAATCACTAAGACGACTCATCAACCTATGATGGACATCTAGCCTTCTCCCATATATGACCCTTATTTATATGCACAATGCATCTCATTACACCCCTCTATAAAGCCCTTAACTCAGTATACTTCATTACCCGTCCCGTTAACATTTTACCCAAAACTGTCCCGGTTTTTAGGTCTCCAAACTATAAGCCAAACGCCCACCTAAACATACCCATGATCTCTGTAAAGGGAATACTTATTCCCTTACATATGTTAGCTAACACCTCCCACTTGCCCCAAACTTAAAGCTACTGTTAAGGCCCCGATATATATATATATATATATATATATATATATATATATATATATATATATATATATATATATATATATATATATATATATATATATATATATATATATATATATATATATATATATATATATATATATATATATATATATATATATATATATATATATATATATATATATATATATGTATATATATATATATATATATATATATACTTTCGTCTATCCAGATTTTACCGATTTCAAACATATGAAAAGTTTGTTATAATTAGGGGGTCTTACCCTAACCCACAATCTTAGCTCCAATGCAGATACTTCCTATAATATATAAAACATCTCCCATGTTCGTTTGAAGATCCTAATGCAACCCTAAGTACCCTAAACAACCCAAAACTTAAAAAGAAAAACAGGCTGAATTCAAAACTGTTTTGACCTCCGACTGTTGTAACCTGTTTTTGACCCAATTCCCGACCTCCAATCTAGTTCTCGTTTCTTGCATTGGAAAGACACTTCACTTACCTTTCCAGGGATACTTAGATCGCAAAATAAGAGTTTGTAGAACTCCCTATATGATCAAAACAATCGACCCTAAATTCTGCCCAATTTTTAAAAACGGGTTTAATTAAATTAACCTAATTAATTACCCATAACCCCACTAATTACAAGCCCTAATTTATGTAATCATCATAATATCATTAATAAAACATTAATATACTGTTTTTAAATTGAACCCTAACCTAAATCCATCATAAGATGATTAAAGAAAACATTAAAAACAATTATATTAAAAAGGATTATTGAAGATTTACATTTGATTTATGAAAACCCCCAAATTTTATGAAGAACCCTAATTTTTTATGAAATCCACGAATTTTCTCTTTGCTCCAGGTATTATGATGTGTTTTGGTCCAATTAAAAACATTATATGGTTAAACAAAAGAATCCTTACCCAATTATAAAAGCCTTGTTTCCTTTTTTATATTTTTTTCCTTTTTCGTCTCCTTTTCTTGCGTCCAAAACCGACCCAACACCCCCCTAATTTCGTTTTTTTATATTTTATTGTTAGATGTTATCTTATTAATATTACCTTAATTTACCTTAATTTATTACAACTCCTATAACCTCCAAAACCTCAAAACCGTAAAACTAGTCAAATTTACGCGTTTACCGTAAAAGACGTAAAATATACAGTTTTATAAAAACTCTTGGAATTTGAAATAAACTTTATATTTAAGTCCTAAATGACTTAAAACCATCCCGAAAAATACTCCCGTGACTAAATAGCTCTTCCGAGACCTCAAAATGCTAAACTGTATATCGTAAAAATACGATTTTCTATAATACATATACGTATACGTAAAACCACTAAGTAACACCATCTCATTTCATAGTCACTACCATGTGAGCTCATGAACATGAAATCATCACACATCGTTTCACTCACAAGGTACCCCGTACCAGAAACAATATCCAAACCACAATCTATACACACCAATTATCACATAAACACATAAAGACACGTAACTATCACAAAATAAAACAAAGTGACGAACCTCAAAACCAGGGTTGTCATATCACTCCCTCCTAATAGAAATCTCGTCCCGAGATTTACTCCTTATAATCAAACACAGAAACAACAAATCACATGACCTTACAGTCAATAAATCTCACAAATGACTCTTTGATAAAACAAAGAATCTTATTAGCACAAATCCCGAATAACCGGACATGCAAATATGCATTCTCAAACAACATTTACCAATCTTAATACATGAAATATATCATAAATACCACTCATTTCCCCTAGGTAATTCTATGCTCATAAGCTACTGGTCCGATCTTTCCAAAGATCATAGATGGACCTACAAAACTCTACATCAACTCTTCCATTTTACCAAATCATACCACCCGTTAATATGGGTGAAACTCCCTACATAACTTTGTCACTAAATCTAGTGGTTTCCTCCTTTTCTACATAGCATCCCTTGTTGCTCTCATTCTGTCCACAAACACCATTACCACATTAGTAGTGTCTTTTACCAATTCTAGTCCACAATGGGGACAACTCACCCTATCCTTTCGTATAGTGCCTCAAATGGCATTTATCGACTTCTAGTATGATAACTATCATTATGAAAACTCAGCCATCGCTAAAGAGTTTCCTAACTCCCTCTAAATCAATCACTCATGCCCTCAGTGTAACTCCTAAGGTTGTATAAATATCTCACTTGCCCATCCTTTTCCAGTTAGCTGGATATACTCATATCCAATTATGTTCATCAACTCCCTTTAGTCCGTACCCCAAATTACTTAAAAACTCCAATTTCCTTACAAAGTGACCTATGACAGTCTTCCACATATCCATTAGTTCTTCCAATCCAAATCAACTTATGATCTATACACATCATCAAAAGGACGGTTATCTCAGTTACTCCAAGCCCATCGTCCCTATGGCACATCACACCTATAACTCCTCATCCATTCGATTATCGATACTAAACCTCCCAAACAATCAGTATAGGTCAGTGCCATTTTCTTTTCCATACTACGACAGTATTAGCCTGCGTTGTGCTTTATTCTACTTATTAAACTCTACCAAAGTTTTAACTTCGGTTCCTATCTCGACCTATTTCATTCATGCTTCGCTTCTATACACACTTCCTTCTTCTTCCTCAACTCCTACCATACATCACGGTGTGATGCTTCCCATCGTTTCTTCCCTTGCCATAATCCTTCATAAGGCATTCCATACATATTAGGCTAACTTTTACGCAAAACCCTTTATTCTATCACATCCGTACGCAATCCTTCCAACTTCTCAACTACGTGACTTCTCATTCCTCTTGAAATATGAGATGAATTAGTCAGTCTATCTACTATCACCCAACTCTCGTCTCACTTATTCCTCCACCCCATTATGTATCCCTTTCACCAACTTCGTCCTTACATCGGCCCTTTCTAAGCTACTCCTATCTATGTAGGAAGTATAGTCTACGTCCCTTTTCTCCATATGATTGTCCAAGCCATGCAACATACATGTTGACGCGTTCTCTGCTTTAGACGACTCAACTCGTGCAACCTACATCCGTCATCCATATAGTTCAAGTTCGTCTCAGCTTCACTTCATTCTTCTTATTCCAAGTCTCATCAACCATGCTTTCCTTTCCCAGATGGTACTTGGCCTTGCAATTTTCTTTCATCACTTAACTCCACCCATCACCTTTTCCAAATGTTTAATCAAGATGATTAAATATGTGTTGGAGACGTCCATGATCTGTATAGATCATTCTCTACGTCTCGTAACCCAAATGCCTCTAGCATTCTAGGCAGATATAACAATCCAGCTCCACTAACTAAGTCTATCTAGTCATCTATACGCCAAAATTTTCCAAGTAGCTTCACTTGTTTTTTTTTCTCACAACCAGTTCTCCTACTCCCTCCTAATAGGGACAGACTAGAGTTTCATATGATTCCATGCGGATCACACTCTCATCTTATACCCACATTAGTTTCCATTTGTCTACTAAGCCACATTTTAAATTCTTATTCAAATCTCATACTTCTATTTTGATCTTGCACCCAACATGAGGCATTTTCAGTCATCATCTTCTAGGAATACTTGGTTCTCTCCTTCCATGGTTCTCCCTTATTCC
The DNA here is from genome assembly GCA_025667525.1 of Glebionis coronaria. Classification (NCBI taxonomy): domain Eukaryota; kingdom Viridiplantae; phylum Streptophyta; class Magnoliopsida; order Asterales; family Asteraceae; genus Glebionis; species Glebionis coronaria. Next base: position 273,260,565 of record CM046882.1, on the reverse strand, counting down.
TACACTATCCCGTCCAACAAAAATTCCATACTTCATTCATCAAATCTATGGAAATCACTAGTGCATTGAATAATGCATAGCTGTCTTTCCCAAAGATCTTTCATAACACCTTCACAAAACCGACTCTCTATTCACTTCTCCACGAAACTTATTCATCTCAGCTATACTTCTCATCCCTCGATATTGATTTCCACAAAATTCTATCCGCATAGTCACTCGACTCACCTTGTTACTTCCACGAGTACTTAATCTCCCATGTCATGTATTCACTTCATTACGATCCACTGGTTCAGCTCTTTGTAGCTCCACTCCGATACTCGATCTGCCCTTCTTCGTCACGAACCATACGTAAATTTCCCATCACAGTGCTTGTCACCTTTCCAGTCCTTGCAACTTTTGTGACTCCTTTGAAATCTCTTGCATCCTTCTTGTAGACGACACGTAGTCCTTTCAGGTCCTTGCTTCGCGATGTAGCTCTTTACACGCTCCTTCTCGTCTCCATGATGTTACCTAGGAACTTCACACTACTAGTAGCTTCTAACTTCAACTCATCTACCACAATATTTCTAAAAGTACTTCAACCCCTCAATGGCTCACTCTTCCTTACTTGTTGTACGTCACCGTTAATCAGCCTCCCACCAATCATTCTTTCACATTCATGTTTTCCTTCACGTGTCTACTACTACCTTGCCTCCATAACTATACCAATTTCCTTGCGTGTCATTTGCCCAATCTTTCCATTGGTAGAAATTTTCTACTCTACCCTCACATCCGCTAGTACTTTCATCAATCTCCTAATTGTACTTCAACCAACTTCTCATAGCATGACATCTCATTCCCACGACTATTCAACTAACTTTACTTACTCTCTTATTCCCGTAACCAATCTAAGTTCTAAGACTCCACAAATCTTAATCACTCCTCAACACAATCTTTAAACCAAAACACATCTCCCCATTATAGTATCTAACCATAAGTAATACTACCCAACTCTATTCTCTCATCCTAACGTTCCCACAACCGCATAAATAAATCAGCCATGACGTGTAACCCAAAGAATTCCAAACAATCATGTCCCAAAATAAAATATAGGGTAAAACGAAACCTAGCCAAAACAACTGAAAACAAAACAATGTAATCTGAAAGATCAATGGAGTGTGCCAACAACGAAAAATTTGACTTGTCATGGTTAGTATTACCAAATTTTGATACCTCAGAAAATTTTTAAACTTCCACCCCATTTAGTTACTCCTCATAAGAACCAAACTTCAATACTACCAAAATTAATCATACTCATTTTTAATCAATAACTCATCCGTTTATCTTCATCATTTTATCCAGATATCAACTAGTTAGTATACTACAATCTTATTCTAATCATTATCTTATTTACCCATATTAAACTTATTTCACTTATTATTATGAAACCAATACATGTTTATAAAATACAGTGTTTTATTTTCATTTTATTCTATATTATTATTATTATTCTATAAATCCATTTAGGCTGGTTATAACTAAACTACTACACTTTTACAAGGTGTGGTGTTATTATTATCATTACTATAATAAAATCTCCCTTTTACTCGTGTCGTCTAGTTAAATACTTCTAAAATTTTAATTACACTTAAGAAAATTTTTGTAAAATTTCTTTACCCCTTTAAAATGTATTATCACATGTTACATAGAAAACTAATCCAATTATTTCCAAGACAAATTTTTTTTATAGCTTACTACCACAAACTTAAAAAAATATGTAAGTCACGATATCATACCATACACTTACAAATTATTTTCAAAACCGTTTTCCTATTATCAGCCACACTTATTTGTAAGAAAATTTAGTGGTTCTCAATAATTAAATACATACCCGAATGTAGACACACATCAAAAGACTCAAAACGTCGTTGGAACTCCATCAAACTCCAGCACCATAAAACACGAGCAAACACAAGGTACGTTCAAGTTATAATAACTACTGAACGACCATATATCATAACTTAACACATAGTAGTATATATACATCCGCATATATATACCTATTAAATCTCCCAAAACATACTCATTATCATACATATCAAGTCAATCGATCGCGTCATACACTCGTTTTTCCATACGAGTAATCACCATCTCACCATCTCACCATTTCACCATGCCACAACAAGGCACAAAACCCATTACCAAAACCAACCCATATCGTGTGACCTCATAATAACATAACACGACTATAACTCAAAACATATAACACACTAAAAAATAGCCATATCGTAGACAGCCGTTACATAAACCCATATATTATAAATATACCCAAAATCCACATCTCATCATATACAAGCATGTACTAACCCTCTTTCATGAAATCATACTTAGGAACCCATTGAAGTTGTGGTACTTGTATAACTATGTTGGCCATCATACTTATACAATTACCCTTTCCCCAATGCACTCCCTCCTATGATGACACTTATAAGAATTAATACAACCCATAACACATATAACCATCTACTCACATAAGCTCATAACCACATAAACAATAAGGTCAAAAACTCCAAATATTTAAATAACGTAGTCAAACTTCCTGAAATACATAAATCCATAGTCTAGCTAAAACAGCATATACTAAATCCAAAACGAAAACATAATCTGTTATAAGTCATGTCGCCCATAAGAGTGGAAACAGCTTAAAATCCTTCCTATCCACCTACTCCTAGTAACTCGAATCACCACATGATTCTTAGGGAACATGACTTAAACATCAAAAGAAAGATACTATACCTCAGGTACATAAAATAACCCAACAAAATATAGAAACTACCATGTACCAAATTATGTACTATAATGTACAATTTAAGCAAAATATGACAATGACTAGCTGGATATTATGGTTCAACCAGCACTAGTCACATCCCGAAAAGAAAATAACATGTGGCTAAGTATGAACTACTATGGTTCAACCCATACTAGTCAAAACTTAACAAACGTCGCAATTAAAAACCAATAACATCCAGAAAACTTTAATTAATATAAAATGCGCACATACTCCTATGACGCCTATATGCAGGGACCCTTAAGCTATAGACTTGGCTACGCGACTAGGCAACCTAATTCTCTATAACCATTGTCTCTGATACCATTCTGTCACACCCCACCGTGGCGGAATATGGGGCGCGACGTATGGATATCATCACAACAATAGCGTGTCTATAGAGATAACTAAATGATATAAGAAATGTCATAAAATGGTGACAGAAATGTCATGACAATATCTCAACAATGCAGGAGTCTAGGTAAGTAGGTAACAGTCCTACCTCTTACCCAAGACAAACAAATAACATAACCAAAACGAACATATAGGTGCCAACAGTATCACTTATAAAACAATCTAAAGAAACTAAGAAGGAACGGGGATCTCCTTCTAAACGCAATCCTAATGCATCCAAATCTAGCCACTTCTATCCTCAAGCTTAAACACATTCTCACCTGAAAGAGACACTAAAACACGTCAACTTAATGTTGGTGAGAGTCATGGGTTTAGACTCCAACACCAAAACCAAACCATAAGCTGTGAATAATAACCAAATCTAAGACATATGGATAATGTGATACTAACATGCATTAACAACTAATATTCAAGATTTAACAAAACAAACCAAATCCAAGGCTCCCAGCCTTACCAAACACCATACTCCCATAGGCGTCCAAACACCTATAAACCAATCCCAATGCCCCGCCTTGCCAATATCCCCTTGGTACCAAGTCAAAACATAAAACAATCAAGAATCATCTAGCAGTTAATCACGTAAGTAAGCACAAGTCCATCACCAAACACAAAACATTCACAGCATAATTTATAAAACAAGACAGTGTCTCTTCCATCCCATCTGGAAGTCAAAATCATTAGCAAACATGGGACTATGAAACTCACCTGATTGAGCTTCTCAAAAAGTCCGCGCACTAGCAAAAAGCTAACAAACCAAAAACATATAATCAAAACAAGAACCAATCACTAAGACGGATCATCAACCTATGATGGACATCTAGCCTTCTCCCATATATGACCCTCATTTATATGCTCAACGCATCTCATTACACCCCTCTATAAAGCCCTTAACTCAGTTTACTTCATTACCCGTCCCGTTAACATTTTACCCAAAACAGTCCTGGTTTTTAGGTCTCCAAACTATAAGCCAAACGCCCAGCTAAATATACTAATGATATCTGTAAAGGGAATACTTATGCCCTTACATATGTTAGCTAACACCTCCCACTTGCCCCAACCTTAAAGCTAGTTTTAAGGCCCCGATATATATATATATATATATATATATATATATATATATATATATATATATATATATATATATATATATATATATATATATATATATATATACTTTCGTCTATCCAGATTTTACCGATTTCAAACATATGAAAAGTTTGTTATAATTAGGGGGTCTTACCCTAACCCACAATCTTAGCCCCAATGCAGATACTTCCTATAATATATAAAACATCTCCCATGTTCGTTTGAAGATCCGAATGCAACCCTAAGTTACTTAAACAGCCCAAAACTTAAAAAGAAAAACAGGCTGAATTCAAAACTGTTTTGACCTCTGACTGTTGTAACCTGTTTTTGACCCACTTCCCTACCTCCAATTTAGTTCTCGTTTCTTGCATTGGAAAGCCACTTCAATTACCTTTCCAGGGATACTTGGATCGTAAAATAAGAGTTTGTATAACTCCCTATATGATCAAAACATTTGACCCTAAATTCTACCCAGTTTTTAAAAACGGGTTTATATAAATTAACCTAAGTAATTACCCATAACCCCACTAATTACAAGCCCTAATTTATGTAATCATCATAATATCATTAATACAACATTAACATACTGTTTTTAAATTAAACCCTAACCTAAATCCATCATAAGATGATTAAAGAAAACATTAAAAACAATTAAATTAAAAGGGATTATTGAAGATTTACCTTTGATTTATGAAAACCCCCAAATTTATGAAGAACCCTAATTTTTTATGAAACCTACGAATTTTCTCTTTGCTCCAGTGATTATGATGTCTTTTATTCCAATTAAAAACATTATATGGTTAAACAAAAGAATCCTTACCCAATTATAAAAGCCTTGTTTCCTTTTTTATTTTTTTTCCTTTTTCTTCTCCTTTTCTTGCGTCCAAAACCGAGCCAACACCCCCCTAATTTCGTTTTTTTATATTTTATTGTTAGTTAATATCTTATTAATATTACCTTAATTTACCTTAATTTATTACAACTCCTAAAACCTCCAAAACCTCAAAACCGTAAAACTAGTCAAATTTACACGTTTACCGTAAAAGACGTAAAATATACTGTTTTATAAAAACTCTTGGAATTTGAAATAAACTTTATATTTAAGTCCTAAATGACTTAAAACCATCCCGAAAAATACTCCCGTGACTAAATACCTCTTCCGAGACCTCAAAATGCTAAACCGTAAATCGTAAAAATACGATTTTCTATAATACATATACGTATACGTAAAACCACTAAATAACACCATCTCATTTCATAGTCGCTACAATGTGAGCTCATGAACATGAAATCATCACACAACGTATCACTCACAAGGTACCCCGTACCGGAAACGATATCCAAACCACAATCTATAAACACCAATTAGCACATAAACACGTAAAGACATGTAACTAGCACAAAATAAAACTAAGTGACGAACCTCAAAACCAGGGTTGTCACAGTAACTATGAGTAATAAGGTAATTTATGGGCTTATCTTGTCATGATAAGCTCATAAACCAGCTTATGACTTATAGGTTCTCAAAACGGATTTATGCCAAAAAAACTTTTGGCAAGAATTTTGATGATAAAAACTACTATTACTTTCCAGGAAAACTTTAATCACTATTCTATTGAAAACTTGTAAAAAGGAACTCAACTTATGAAATTTTAACTAGTAATACTCTGAATATTCATTAATAGAAAAAAGAATTACATAAGTTGGAACAAAAAAGAAATAAGCTGCTACTTCTATTCTTTATATACAAGTGAAAGAGATGTTCTAACATATACCCTAGCATGAATAAACTTCCTAAATTTTCCTTAAACGGATCTCAGAATATGTTGTGGTGATTCCATCTTTTGAATTTGAAAACTTGGCTCCCATGTGAAGAATCAGAGCACTTGAGGCCTTCCCTTCGTTGGATTTGAGTAGTGAGCAAGCAAACACATCATGGCCCTTGATTTGGTCAAGTAATCACTGGTACTTTTTGTAGTCTTGTGAAACCCGTGAAGATGAGTTGGTGGGGGGGGGGGACAAGAATATGTTAAGTCATTATCTGGGTGGACCATTGTGTTCGGTGAGCTGTCGATGACCAAAACCCCATGTTTAATTAGTTTTTGGTTTAGTAAACGAAGTGATTGTAACTGGTTTTGTTCTAGGGTTTATGATGATAACGAGCAACAGATTAGGGGATTTAATCTAAACAGTTCACGTTTCCCTCTTAGCTTAAAGTTTTAACCTGGTTTTGACTTTGTTGACTTGGGCCGGGTATAGGGTGTTTAGGTGGGCTTATGGCGGGGTTTGACTGGGCTTATGGCGGGTTTTGACCGGGTTTGGGTTTCATTTAACCAACAATGCCCCCTGAATTTTGCAAAAGTCTTCATACCAAGAAGAATAAGATTCTAGGGTTTTTTCTTCACAAAATAACTTTGGCCTAAATACAACTTCAGTCCCTCTCTTTAATAAATAAATGATTAAGGACTTAAAGTGTATTTTATTTATTCTTCAAGGGCCTATCTTGTATATATCTTCAAAATTCAAGGATGTATCTTGTACAAATGAATAGTGGAGGGTCATTTGTGACAAGTCTTCAAAGATGAGGACCAAAGTTGACAATTCTTCAACCTTCAAGGGTATTTTTGGAAATTCCATACTTGGGCCCGGTTCTTTGTGCGGCTTCGTTTCCCGTGTTCGTTTTTGCTTCATTCTTGTGATCTTTTGTTGAATTCACGATATCCGTACCTAAAATACATAATGAACACACACAGGCATATATTTGGGTATTTTGATGATATTTTAAGCGTTTTAAGCCCGATTTGGACGATGAGACTATGTATAATTACAGTCTCATCAATATCCATACCTAAAATACACAAGTAAACAAACACAAGCATATATATGATATTTTATGACATTTTTATGCATTTAAAGCCCGAAAAGAACGATGAGATCATGTATAAATACCATCTTATCACTCCCCCATACTAAACCATTGTCGTGCCCTCACGCAATGCTAGAATAAAGTATCATAGCATCTCCAAAATTCATTTTTATTAACCTTTATTAAAAAGTAAGAACTTGCAACAACACTACTAAGATGTGTAAAGACATAATGTATGATTATCATCACGAATGTGACTTTTAGGGTCAATGAATAGAAACAAGTGAATGTCCCATAGAGTAAAATACGTCATCCTTGATTGTCATACATTCCATGCTAAGTGCAAAAACGAGATCATTGTGGGTACAAGTTACAATGCTAACACTACTCATACATCCAAATTATGTAATAGTTTTTCTCCCCGCAATCCTAGTTATTATGAAATAAAAGGTTTCTAGCATGTTTTAACTATTTTCATGGATCACAAGTGATTCATCTTAACTTATTTAAGTATTTATTAGTCCGAAAATAAAGTATCACGATTTAATTGATAGATAGCCGAAGGAAAAAAATCTTTTAAAACGGCTTCTCGTGTATCTCCTTAAGTTCATATCTTGGCATAACTCGTTCACGATTTGAGACCTTTCACGGACCGATATATGGCATGTACTTCATACTTTAAATCTTGGGAAGACGTTCTTGAAATTATGGTCTTCTGTTCATATTTTGGAATTTCTTCACTTGACGTTTTTGAGAGATTCTTCATACTTGGACCACGACTTCATCATTTTTCTTCAATCTTTATTTTGGATTTTGATATACAACGATCCGACTCCTTTTCGGACATGGATATATTTATCCTTATACCTTGTTAGGGTCTTTTTGGATAGACTTTCTCCATGATCTTTAGGGGAGTAATTGCTTTTTATCGTGTGTCTCGATCCTTCATATTGATTTAGGAATAATGATACTTCACATCATCTTGGATCTTTAGCAACAAAATAGATCTCCTCATGCCTTGTTAGGGCCTTTTTGGATCTTCACCAATCTTCGCATCCCGCTTCAATAAGTTATGCCTTGGCTATGTGTGACAATCTAACATTTTCAGCTAGTAAAATATTTTCTCGTATATTATTTTGAAACTTATTTTTGTGTTGGTTGATGAACCCATAATTTACGGATTGAAATTTTGGGCTTACGTGCATAATTTAACGTCCTTTACGACTAAACCGTAAACCCTAGGATGAGACAATTTTTATTAGATTCGTTTTGTGCCGTTGATCCATAATTTATAAAAACGTTTTTCGTAAAACGATCCGAGGGCACGTAAATCAAGGAAACTAAAACCGTGGAGTACCCGTAAATAAATTGGGATGAGACAAGATAAACTTGCCCCACCCCCACACATGGGACGGCTAGCTTAAGCCAACACATCAAGGATGTGTCAAGTTTACTTGATAAACTAGGACACTTGTCCTAGTTTACTTCTCAAAACCATATACACCACAAAACCACTAGCAACTAAACCATTTAGCTCATTTCATACATGCAAAAACACACATCTCTCTCATCTCTCCCTCCTCTTTGCCGTCCACTCTCAACCAAAAACACCCCCATTTGATCTTGATTCAACCACAAATCCTATGTTATTCATACATAAGATGATGTCCTTTTGAAGCTTTATTGATTGGAGGTGATTATAACATCCAAAAAAGAAGTTCCCTTGGTGTATTGGGGCTTATTTTCCACAAGGTGTTCTTGAAGTTGGGTGATCTTGAAGTTGGTTTTGGTGTACCACAAGTTTTGTCATCAAAATCCAAGCCTTGATCATAACTTTCACAATCTTGGTTGGTAATAAGATCATTATTTCCATTTCCTTGTTATTTTGTAAATGTAAATTTGTATTTTCTTTCTTAATGTATATGTATATGATGATATATGATGATCAAAAGTATTATTTGGGGATCTTGTGTTGATAAATTTGTTAAAAAGATTGAAAACTACATGTAAAGGTGTTAAAATCATGTCTAAAATAGTAGGTTGTATAAAACAGTAAAGAATCTTATGATAACTTGTTAAAATGACTTGGATAATTTAATATACAGTAAGGTATGCGACTTGTACATATGTGTGAGTTGTCCACTCAATGTAATCCATAACATGAGTGAGATATGATCAAAACAATATTGAAGTTCAAATCTGTATAGTCTGTTTTGGACGAACTGTTAGAGACATTTAGAGGTTGATTGAGCAGTATCTAAATTAGAGTTAATTGTAAAACATGTCAGGTAGTTTGTTCTGTACAAAAATGAGCTTCTATCTCCTTTTATAACTCAAGATATGGTAAAAATGGTGAAAGTGAAATTCATAATCAGATTTGTAAAATTAAAGTATATTATAAAATTAGCACTCAAGTAAAACTAATATAAAATGTATACCTAAAACCCACTAACTTATATATTACATATAAATAAGTATATACTTTGATAAATAAATGGGAAATTTTATAAAATGGCAAATTGATAAGTTTTATAAGTTATAAAACTATAAACATAAGTTTTACGTCTTTTCGGCTAAAACCGAAAGATTAACGTTTTTGTCAATTAAAACATAGATGGTCAAACCCGTCTAGTGTAAACTTTTTATAACTCATATACTGATGTATAAGTACATTTTACAAGTAAAAACTGATAAAACCCGAGCTTTATAACATATGGACATTAACGGGCCAAATTAGCCTTATTGGACTATTAACCCAACTAATTTGGCTAAACACTAATGGACTTACTCATTGGGCTTATCCCACTTGGGCCCAACATGTGAGTATAGGGCTGATGTTAAAAGTGTAATTGGACTAATATAATGTAATGGGCTTATCATGGGCTTATTGGACCTTAACATGTAAACAAGTTAAACTATTGAAACTAGTCTAAAAATTTACCAACACATAACACTAAAATGTTGAATAAAGATATAAAATCCCACTTGATCATCATCATACTTTTAAATTCATCATATATATATACATAGCTTGTGACAATCCGTCAATTTATGGTTTATATTTTATTCTCAAATATTATTTAAAAACATTATTTTAATGTTTTATTATGAACTCACTTATTTTTGGGAAGAAATTTGGATTTAGGTCTTGAAGTAGCATCGACTACGTCTAAACCGGAGGATTCTACGTTACGTGCTTACGTTTACATACACCGTCTTTGGTGATAGTCCGACATTTCAGAAAATAAATTTGTCCGTGAATATTATTTTGAGATTTTAAATTTGTGTTGGTTCATAAACTCACAAATTTACGAGAAGAGATTAGGACTTACGATTATAGTTTAACGTCCTTTACGACTAAACCAGAAACCTTAGGATTACGTATTTATGTTTTGGAACTCCGTTTTTGATGAGACAATTTTTATTAGATTCGTTTTGTGCCGTTGATTTATAATTTATAAAAACGTTTTTCGTAAAACGACCCGAGGGCACGCAAATCAAGGAAATTAGAATCGAGGAATACCCGTAAATTAGTGGGATGAGACATAACAAGTTTTGCCCCACCCCACCAATATGGGATGTCTTAACTTAGCCAACAAAACATCTCATGTGTCAAGCTTACAAAGTAAGCTAGGACACATGTCCTACTTACTTTACCAAACTAGCAACCTAACAAAACCATTCAACACTAAACCACTAACTTCATTTTCACTCATGCAAACCACCAAAATCCTCCCTCTCTCTCTAAATTCGTCCCATTTCAACCAAAAACACCCTCATATGATCAATTTTAACCATGAAATCATGTGTTATTCACACATATGATGAAGTCCTTTTTAAGCTCTATAGATTGATGGTGATTTTAACATCCAAAGAGAAGTTTGCAAGATGAAGTAGGGCTGATTTTCAAAGACCAACATCTCCCTTGGTGATCTTGAAGATTTCATACAAGAGTTCATAAGATATGGTGACCCAAAACCAAGTCTTGATCCTTCCAACTACCTAATCTTGGTGGTATAAAGATTGTTCTTCCTATCCTCTTGTTATTTTGGTTAGGTAATCTTGTAATTTCTTTATTTATGTATATGTATATGATGATGAATGATGATTAAAAATATTATGTGGGGCTTTGGTGTTGATAGATTTGATAAACATGGGTAAAAAGATGGAAAACCCACATGTAAAAATGGTTAAATCTTGCTTAATAAGATGGCTGTATAAAAACAGTAAGTAACCAAATGACAAACTTATAAAATGGTAAAGTGGAATCAATATACAGTAAGTATTAGTTGTTATACACATGTGAGAGTTGGCCATGCAATGGAATCATAAAAATGAGTGAGATATGATCAAAACAAGTTTAGAGTGCAAATCTGCATATACTGTTTTGGACGAATTTATTAAAATATTTAGAGGTTGATTCATCAGTAGCTAAAGTGGAATAAAATGAAGCACATATCATGTAGTTTCTGTGATTAAAATTTGAGGTCCTATCTCCATATCGAACTCTAGATATGGACATTTTAGTGAACTTAAAATTTAGGACTGATTTTGTGAAATTAAAGTTTAATATTATTATATAAGCACTCAAATAAATATAGTATAAAATGTGAATTAAAACCCACTAACTTATATATTACATTTATATAAATATGTATAAGGATAAATAAATGGACATTTTATAAAAATGTTAGTTTGGTAAGTTTTATAAGTTATAAAAACTATAAACATGATTTTACGTCTTTTCGGCTAATACCGTAAAATTAACGTTTTTCGTCAATTAAAACTTAGACGGTCGGACCCGTCTAATATAAACTTTTATAAACTCACATACTGATATATGAACTTATATAACAAGTTAAAACCGATAAAACCCGAGCTTTACAACATATAGACATTAACGGGCGAAAGTAGCCTTATTGGACTATAAACCCGACTAGCTAGTAAAACACTTATATACTTACATATTGGGCTTAACCCATTTGGACCCAACATGTAAAGTATAATACTGATAATAAAAGTATAAAATGGTCTAATTTAAGGTAATGGACTTATAATAGGCTTATTGGGCCTAAAACATGTAAATAAGTAAAACTAGTATAAAAATGTTACCAACACATAAACACTATAATGAATGAGTAAAAATGTACAATCCCACTTGATCATCATCATATGTATAAAATCATCATATGTATACATAATTGTTATTTTTATAAATTCATTGGACAAAAGTCTAAGACGAGTATTATTTGTCTAGGTTTCCGTGATTGAAGTACGTACCGTACATCCGAATCGCCGATAACCGCCTTCCCACATCAACGTGAGTTCATAGCCTCGCGCTCTTTTAAATGTAGTTATGAAATGTTTTATAAACCCGCGAGGGAGATAACATGTTAGTTTTTATAAAATAGGACACCATTTGTCCCGATTATTTGTTTATTGATTTGGACCCGAATGATTGTATGACCCGATGAATGATTAAATGACCCGATAGATGAAATGAAATGGATTATTAAAGTTAGGTTATGTCACTAAAAGTCCCATTAGCATGAATTGGGAACTACCGGGATTTGGTAGACGCTTATGCATATAATAGTACTATTTGGGGACGATCACCCCAGTTCGCGCCTTGACGGTTGATCCCCGTCGTGCCACGTTGATTGGTAAGCGAATTTATGTATGAGAAGATTTACACAAGCGTGATTATTGTGACGACACGCTAATTTAGATGGGCAAATGAGTTTCGGGCTAGCTACCCGTTGTTTATTGTAGTAAGGTAACAATGTCATGCGGCTTATAATAATCCAAAATAACGAAATACTGCTATACGCACCGAATTACGATATATTGCTGGACTAGCAATACGGGGTCATATTATTGATATTATTTTTGTGTTTTGGTTTTACATAACCATATTCATATAACGGTTTTTATTTAACTCTACACGACGTTATAAAACGTATTGTATGATATTTTTACGACATTGGTTCGTATAATGGTTTTGAAGGCGAAAGCCTATATTATGATTTTTGATAAGGATTTGTATAAAATGACTTTGGCTATTTTATGGCCTATAACAAAGATTGGTACAAAATGATTTTCGGTAATAATTTTATACCGATGTTATATTGATGGATTTCATTAAACTCTATAAATTTACTCGGCGTTTTCGCTGACCTTTTCATTTAACATGTTTTATCTCAGGTAATTGAAGGTAATTCTCGGGAAGATAACAAAGAATTCATGGCCCGCACTTAAATAACAATTTCCATTCAAATCTTTTGTAAAATTGTATGAAATGACTATGACTTGGGACCTATATAAATTTGATATTTATGAATGGAAATGCTTTATTATTAAACGACGAGATTTTTAAGCGTTGTCTATGATGTTAGTAATGTGCTATCCCGTAACACCAACGAGTGTTTTGCTGTATCAAATAGTATAAATTTGGGGGTGTAACAGTTTGGTACCAGAGCTCTCGTTATAGAGAACGAAAGATTTTTAAAACCAAGGTTTTGAATAAAACATTTCAAAATCTTTTAACTATAAACATTTTTCTCAAAATGTCTAAAAATCTTTTGACTATAACGGTGCCGAAGAAATCCCGAGTTACCGACAAGGCCAGACTGAGAAGTGTTATTTTAATATATATATATATATATATATATATATATATATATATATATATATATATATATATATATATATATATATATATATATATATATATATATATATATATATATATATATATATATATATATATATACATATATATATATATATATATATATATATATATATAACTTGGATTATATATATACATATGATGTAATTTGATTACATGATTGTTTGATGATTATTTTAATATTTATACGAGGTATTTATACGACGTAGATTGTCATAAGGAATCCTAAGTCCCCTAGTAAATTAATCTAAGCTATTCGTGTAGGAAATCTAGCTATTCCAGATCTAAACCAAGTTGTGGATATTTATGATCCCACCAAAACGGTTGATATTCGTAGAAATGTAGATATTAGTTGATTGTGATATTGAATAAGAATTGGCGAGATTAAATATGATATCAATGTTATGACGATCTTTCTTTATAAAGTGGAGTTTGACAAAACCTTACCACCTAGAAAGATGTCATCTGATTCGTTGTCATCCAATTATTAAATTTGAAATCAAAAGGGTGAATGTTGCACTTGAGGCTGTCATTGGAACCATTACCCAAAAGCCTCATGCCACTAGTACCTTTCCGAGAAGTCTAATTGAATGTGTGAGTCATTTAATACTAGTGACTCATTTGATATTTGTTGTTGTAAGAGCTATAGGATTGGAAATAAAGTGTTGTTCATATCGAGCTTTTATTGCCCTATTAAGGCCTAAGAATAATGTTGAAGTATTGTGAAATGAGGTAGGATATCGAATTGAGTATAAAATTGGTTGAAACTTGAATAAAGTAAAATTTAACTTGTATGGAATAAGAAATTGTTAAGAGGAAGTTGTTGAGTCCTGTGATTGAATTATAAGGTTTTAAATGATTGTTAGTTCGTGTTAAGGGTTGTTCCTATACCATTGTCCAATAATGAGGATGCCCAGTGTCCAGGAAATAAATTGAAGAAATCTTCTTCTGAATAGGGACCGATGGATTTTCTGGGACAGGTGGAACCCCCATGACTCTTGTAGATTAGTATTCATTGTGGTATCTTTTAAAAATAATCCCTAACCTAACTGAGACATCAGTTGGTAGGATGAGTTCTTGGAATTGTATGACATAGTGACACGTAATGTGTTACGGTGCAATTCGACTTGTTTGTGATTAATGAAAAGACTACCTTTGATTGCTAAATTCTACATGTATTGATGTTATCTATCTTTTATTGCTTCATCCTAATGCTCGTATTAGTGATGTAACCATTGAACAAGTACTCATCTCGATTTGAGTTACATTGTGGATTATTCTTTTTGAGTGCCATAAAGGTCATGAACCTCATGATTATTTGGCTAAGCTCATTTCCTAACATATTGTAGTTAGTTCTTGGTGAACAACTTTTCATCACTCTTTTGCAGATCACTAATTGTTTTTATAAGTTAAAACAGTATCCCTTGAGGAAAATTGGGTTTTCATCACCATATGGATTATTTAAAGTGAGACTTATAAATAATCGTTATCGAAATGAAGTTGTTTATAAAACACCTTGGAAAACTTAATTGTTTTCATAACAAAGAAAATCTTTGGAAATTTATTTTTGATTCTTATTTAAGAATTAAGCATGAAAATGTTTTTATTATAAACATGATGATAAAATTTTGACGAACTGAGTATTGCATCGCTAATCTTGAAATTGTATATAGTTGCGCGCCTACATACAATCTGGAATGGACCATGCAAGGCTGATTAATAGTCACCATAAAACTAATGAATAAACACTACATTTTCTTCGAAGATTGTGAAAGATTAAATTTTTTGAGATCTGCAAGAAGTGAAAAATAGGGATATAGTGTTAGGGACACCTACATAAGTGGTTGAAGCATCTATTCTTCTGAGTCGAATTTACTCATATGTGGAAATTGTCTTATTTGACAATTGACAATTCTTTCTTGTCCAATTCTCTCGTAGTGAGATTCTTAGGAAAAGTATCTGATTACCGAGTGTTGATACCCTACTGGATGTATTAACGTTCTTATCATTTCTCTTGATTAGATTTCATTTGAATGACCTGGGTAACGATCCGAGGAGCTTTCGAATGCGTACTCAATTTATGAAAACATGGGATATATTCATATTCGTTAAATGTTTTCGTCTGTATCTGATTTGAAATTCTCTCGCATAGATTATGCGTTGACCTTACTCTTGTAGTGTTAACAATGTCTCTAGATATCCTTGACTTGTGAAGGATTATGAGTTATTATTAGACTTTTGAGAAGTTCACATCTTATCAACGGTGATGAAACTAGAAAGTTGATAGTGCCAGTAGAATGAATTGATTGATTATGACATGACAACATTGTCTTAATTGATGGGAACTCGAGTAGAATTCCCCTAAAAGATAAGATGTTGATTATCAAAAGTGATCTAAATAATTCTTGATGGATGACCATATCCAGCATTTAGACTTGAAATTTTACCGTGAATGGTTGTGAATTAGTCATAGATATTATAATCTAGAAAGAACGTAAAAAAAATTTATTTAAAGATGTACATGCTATTTGAAACTTTAGGAGGAATTTTACCTAGACTTTCACCATTAAGGCAAGTTGAATTTGGTGTTGATTATATTCCTGGTGCTGCATCTGTGGCATGTGCACTATACGTCAGCACCATCTGAATTAAAAGAATTATCGTACAACTGAGAGAGTTGTCGGAGTAAGCTTTTATTCTACCAAGCCCGTCATCATGAAGAGATATGGTGTTATCATTTCTTATGTTTATCGATTACCGTAAACTAAGTAAATTGACGATTAAAATCTATATCCACTACCCAAGATGATAGATTGTTTGATCAATTACAAGGTTCTAGCGTATATTCGAAGATTTGATCCACGACATGGTTATCATCAACTTCGCATCCGCGAAAAAGATTATCTATTCCAATCACTATATCCAGAACTTGTAATGAACATTATGAGTTTCACGTGATGTCGTTTGGATTGACTAATACACCTGTAGCATTCATAAATTTGGTGAATCACGTGTGTAGGCTGTAATTTGATAAATTCATGCTCGTGATCATTAAGGACTATTTGTTTGCTTATAAGAATAAGAAGGAGTTAATAATTATTTATAGATTGCCCTGAATTGACCGAACAATGAAAACATGTACCGTGAATATTTAACATGTGATTAACGGCTTAATCCTTTACATGATTTGACCGTGTGATTAATAAGATAATGGGATCTATATTGACATTTCAAAAATTAGAGCCATTAAGGCTTAAGGTTATACCAAAAAGAAAAGTGCAAATATGTTTTGACAAATGTTTTATCAAAAAGAACTTTTGAGGGATTATTCCCTTATACCCAGAACATTTAACTAAACTTCTGTTTAGGGGTAAATGTTTGTGTATACCTCAAGACAACCTAAGAGGGATTGAGGAAACCATTTAAACCATGACTTGAAATTTGAAACGACACTTTTTTCTTTTAAACTAATAAAACATTGACCAAAGTATAAACAAAGATTTTTCGAACGTTTACGAATCTTACTAATTATTTTCGATAAATCAACAAAAATCGTGTTAACTAAATTCAAATTTATTTTGAACATTTTTATATAATTGGACAAACTGAGAAAATTTAAAATTTTTACGCTTGCGTTTCATAAAATTAAATATTTATTATTTGATTACTGGTAAAAATTATCGACGCTTTAGACGTCGGATTGAGTAAAACAGATAAAAATAATAGTTGAGATAGAACTAAGACTTAGAAAATATGAAGGAATAATTTCTGAATAAATACGGTCATGATATTTATTTCATCGAGGAAGGTGAATATAATTACTGACACATTATGTAGAAAAGATAAAGAACCAATTAGGACATGTTCCTTAATAATGAAGGTTCAAAATAAATTGCCGAACAATATAAAAATAAACAATGCTTGTAAGAAGGATAATATAGATAATAAAAAGGGGTTCGCGGCTAATATGAACCATTAGAATTGAGGAGCCGATGGCGTTAAATGTATAAAAGGCCACTTGTGGTTGCCTAAATATGGAAATTTTGAGATGTAGTCATGTTGGAATCTTGTAAGTATAAGTATTCTATTCCTGTCATTTCCAATTTAATGTATCTTTATCTGAAGAAGTTGTACTAATGGCAAATTATGAAGGCAGACATTTCCTCATACATTAGTAAACGTCTAGCTATTGCAAAGGTCATCATCTGAATTTGATTCGATTTTGGTCATTGTCGACAGACTGACCAAATCTACTAATATCATTCCTGTTCATGATAGATTCTTGATGAAGAAATTGACTCTTTTGTATTTAAAGGAGTTGTGTGAACATGGTGCGCCTGTATCGATCATCTCTATCAAGATCCTCGCTTCACATTGAATTTCTAGAGATTTGCTCAGAAGTCATTGAGAACGAATCTTGATGAGAGTATACCACCCCAATCGAAGGGACGAGTTAAAGTAACGATACAAAATACTATAAGTGTTGTTCTATGTTTGAATGATTGACCTTTGGTAATAAACTGTAAAATCGTTTTCCTTTGGAGAGATTCTCATTGATAATTATCATGTTAGGATCGAGATCGAATCTTGTTAAGATTTAAATAATAGAGCATCTGTAAGCAGGAGTTGGGAGGAAGACACCCGACATACACTCATTGTGAGTTGGACATGTCTTTTAGGTTTAAGGTTTCCTATGATGACAAGCCTAACCTTGCAAAATACTCGACCCGTGAAACCTGAAATGATTGTTGAAATTTGGATCTGATTATTGACTGCCGGTAGTGGGCAGGAGGTTATGTGAATATGAAATGTAGATCTTGAAGTGCCAGATGGGTAGCGAAGTTATGCCAAAAAATTTAACCATGGAAAAATGAATTGATGATCTGAAAGATCATGGGATATAAGTCCCCGTTGTATGGGACCATTGAGATGATGTAAAAGATTGGTTTGAAAGGCATATAAGCTGGATCTACCCTAGGACTTCAAGAGCTGTGTGAATTATGTTTCCTATATCGAACTTGATAAAATGCCTATCAAGTGAAAATCTGACTATTCCTTAATGAAGTTTAGATCGGCGAAAAGTTGCATTCATCAAAAACCCGTGAACATCATGGATAGAGAAAGTAAGTCAACAATAAGCCTGATCTTATTCCCGTACTTATGTTTAATGAAACTCGCGTATTGTAATGAATTACACTTGTGAGGAAAGACCGAATGTGGAGGAAATACCCACATGGCTTTAACTCTATAAGAAGCGAGTAGTAAGATAAGATGATCTTTGAGGACAAAGATCCTGTTTAGGGGTAAATGCTGTGACAATCCATTAATTTATGGTTTATATTTTATTCTCAAATATTATTTAAAAACATTATTTTAATGTTATATTATGAACTGACTTATTTTTGGGAAGAAATTTGGATTTACGTCTTGAAGTAGCATCGACTACGTCTAAACCAGAGGATTCTACGTTACGTGCTTACGTTTACATACACCGTCTTTGGTGATAGTCCGACATTTCAGAAAATAAATTTGTCCGTGAATATTATTTTGAGATTTTAAATTTGAGTTGGTTCATAATCTCACAAATTTACGAGAAGAGATTAGGACTTACGATTATAATTTAACGTCCTTTACGACTAAACCAGAAACCTTAGGATTACGTATTTACGTTTTGGAACTCCGTTTTTGATGAGACAATTTTTATTAGATTCGTTTTGTGCCGTTGATTCATAATTTATAAAAACGTTTTTCGTAAAACGACCCGAGGGCACGCAAATTGAGGAAATTAGAATCGAGGAATACCCGTAAATTAGTGGGATGAGACAAAACAAGTTTTTCCCGACCCCACCAATATGGGATGGCTTAACTTAGCCAACAAAACATCTCATGTGTCAAGCTTACAAAGTAAGCTAGGACACATGTCCTACTTACTTTACCAAACTAGCAACCTAACAAAACCATTCAAGACTAAACCACTAACTTCATTTTCACTCATGCAAACCACCAAACTCCTCCCTCTCTCTCTAAATTCGTCCTATTTCAACCAAAAACACCCTCATATGATCAATTTTAACCATGAAATCATGTGTTATTCACACATATGATGAAGCCCTTTTTAAGCTCTATAGATTGGTGGTGATTTTAACATCCAAAGAGAAGTTTGCAAGATGAAGTAGGGCTGATTTTCAAAGACCAACATCTCCCTTGGTGATCTTGAAGATTTCATACAAGAGTTCATAAGATTTGGTGACCCAAAATCAAGTCTTGATCCTTCCAACTACTTAATCTTGGTGGTATAAAGATTGTTCTTCGTATCCTCTTGTTATTTTGGTTAAGTAATCTTGTAGTTTCTTTATTTATGTATATGTATATGATGAATGATGATTAAAAATATTATGTGGGGATTTGGTGTTGATAGATTTGATAAACATGGGTAAAAAGATGGAAAACCCACATGTAAAAATGGTTAAATCTTGCTTAATAAGATGGCTGTATAAAAACAGTAAGTAACCAAATGACAAACTGATAAAATGGTAAATTGGAATCAATATACAGTAAGTATTAGTTGTTATACACATGTGAGAGTTGTCCATGCAATGGAATCATAAAAATGAGTGAGATATGATCAAAACAAGTTTAGGGTGCAAATCTGCATACACTGTTTTGGACGAATTTATTAAAATATTTAGAGGTTGATTCATCAGTAGCTAAAGTGGAATAAAATGAAGCACATATCATGTAGTTTCTGTGATTAAAATTTGAGGTCCTATCTCCATATAGAACTCTAGATATGGACATTTTAGTGAACTTAAAATTTAAAACTGATTTTGTGAAATTAAAGTTTAATATTATTATATAAGCACTCAAATAAATATAGTATAAAATGTGAATTAAAACCCACTAACTTATATATTACATTTATATAAATATGTATATGGATAAATAAATGGACATTTTATAAAAATGGTAGTTTGGTAAGTTTTATAAGTTATAAAAACTATAAACATGATTTTTACGTCTTTTCGGCTAATACCGTAAAATTAACGTTTTTCGTCAATTAAAACTTAGACGGTCGGACCCGTCTAATATAAACTTTTATAAACTCAAATACTGATATATGAACTTATATAACAAGTTAAAACCGATAAAACCCGAGCTTTACAACATATAGACATTAACGGGCCAAAGTAGCCTTATTGGACTATAAACCCGACTAGCTAGTAAAACACTTATAAACTTACATATTGTGCTTAACCCATTTGGGCCCAACATGTAAAGTATAATACTGATAATAAAAGTATAAAATGGTCTAATTTAAGGTAATGGACTTATAATAGGCTTATTGGGCCTAAAACATGTAAATAAGTAAAACTAGTAAAACTAGTATAAAAATGTTACCAACACATAAACACTATAATGAATGAGTAAAAATGTACAATCCCACTTGGAAAAAAGTCTAAGACGAGTATTATTTGTCTAGGTTTCCGTGATTGAATCACGTACCGTACATCCGAATCGCCGATAACCGCCTTCCCACATCAACGTGAGTTCATAGCCTCGCACTCATTTAAATGTTTTTATGAAATGTTTTATAAACCCGCGAGGGAGATAACATGTTAGTTTTTATAAAATAGGACACCATTTGTCCCGATTGTTTGTTTATTGATTTGGACTCGAATGATTGTATGACCCGATGAATGATTAAATGCCCGATATATGAAATGAAATGGATTATTAAAGTTAGGTTATGTCACTAAAAGTCCCATTAGCATGAACTGTGAACTACCGGGATTTGGTAGACGATTATGCATATAATAGTACTATTTGGGGAAGATCACCCCAGTTCGCGCCTTGACGGTTGATCCCCGTCGTGCCACGTTGATTGGTAAGCGAATTTATGTATGAGAAGATTTACACAAGCGTGATTATTGTGACGACACGCTAATTTAGATGGGCAAATGAGTTTCGGGATAGCTACCCGTTGTTTGTTGTAGTAAGGTAACAATGTCATGCGGCTTATAATAATCCAAAATAACGAAATACTGCTATACGCATCGAATTACGATATATTGCCGGACTAGCAATACGGGGTCATATTATTGATATTATGTTTGTGTTTTGGTTTTACATAACCATATCATATAACGGTTTTTATTTAACTCTACACGACGTTATAAAAGGTATTGTATGATATTTTTACGACATTGGTTCGTATAATGGTTTTGAAGGCGAAAGCCTATATTATGATTTTTGATAAGGATTTGTATAAAATGACTTTTGCTATTTTATGGCCTATAACAAAGATTGGTACAAAATGATTTTCGGTAATAATTTTATACCGATGTTATATTGATGGATTTCATTAAACTCTATGAATTTACTCGGCGTTTTCGCTGACCTTTTCTTTTAACATGTTTTATCTCAGGTACTTGAAGGTAATTCTCGGGAAGATAACAAAGAATTCATCGCCCGCACTTAAATAACAATTTCCATTCAAATCTTTTGTAAAATTGTATGAAATGACTATGACTTGGGACCTATATAAATTTGATATTTATGAATGGAAATGCTTTATTATTAAACGACGCGATTTTTAAGCGTTGTCTATGATGTTAGTAATGTGCTATCCCGTAACACCAACGAGTCTTCCGCTGTATTGAATAGTATAAATTTGGGGGTGTTACATAGTTATTATTTTTATAAAGTCATTGAACAAAAGTCTAAGACCGAGTATTATTTTTATAGGTTTCCATGATCGAAGCACGCCCGTAACCGATAACCCGTCTTTCATAATCAACATGAGTTCATAGCCTCGCACTCTTTTAAATGTTTTATAAAATGATTTGTAAACCCGCGAGGGAGATAACATGCTAGTTTTTGATAAAAATAAAACACAAGTAGTCCCGATGGTATGCTTATTGATATGGAGCCGAATGATGCTATGACCCAATAAATGAGATGTAAAGGATTATTATAGTTAGGTTATGTCACTTAATGTCCCATTAGCATGAATTGTGAACTATCGGGATTTGGTAGACCCTTATGCATTTAATAGTACTATGTGGGGAAGATCACCTCAATTCGCGCCTTGACGGTTGATCCACGTCGTGCCACATTGATTGGTAAGCGAATTTATGTATGAGAAGATTTACATAGCGTGATTTTTGTGACGGCACGCTAACTTAGATCGGAAAATTGTTTGTCGGGTTCATGACCCGTTGTTTGTTATAGTAAGGTAACAAGTCATGTGACTAATAATAATCCAACAAAATACAATAACGATATGAATAATGATAATAATGTTACCAATAATGGTAATATTGAAACTACGGTTTCATGGACTGTTTGAGATGTATGATGTGATTTATATATTGCCTGACTAGCAATACGAGGACTTACTTCTGATATTATACTTGTGTTCTGATTTCTATGACTGTTTTATATAACAGTTTTTATTAAACTCTATGAATTCACTCGGCATTCGCTGATATAATTTTAGCATGTTTTATCTCAGGTGCTTGAAGGTAACTTGGATGGAGATCGACTCTGATGGCCCACATAATAAAAATTATTCATTCGATCTATGTTTTGTAAACTCTATGACTGTGTAATTTGGGGACCTGTTGTACACTTAAAACTTTTATTTCGAATGAATGTATGTTAAACTTTGTACAACCATTTTTATGCGTTGTCTATGATTGGAGTTATTGTGCTATCCCGTAACACTCTAATGACTCTTCCGCAGTACCGATATGAATATTGAGAGTGTTACAGTTTGGTAACAGAGCTCTCGTTATAGAGAACGCAAGATTATTAAAAACCAAGGTTTTGAACAAAACATTTCAAAATCTTTTAACTATACACATTTTCTTAAAATGTTTGAAAAATCTATTGACTATAACGGTGCCAAAGATCTTCGACGTTACCAAAAAGCCTTATTGAGAAGATATATATTTTGATATATAAAATTTAATTTATATATATGTATATATCGTGGTTTCAGTATGTAACTGTTTAATAATTATTTTTATGCTAATACGAGATATATTATAAATGCATATTGTCATGGCTGACCCTAATACTCCTGTAGAGAACCATGCTATTCCCGAACCTAATGTAGATGACAACCCTTATTTAGAGTTAGTGGAATATGATGTAGATGAGGATATGGATGATGAAGAGGAGGAACCATTTGAGGATCCCGAGCCCGAGATAGGACTAGGAGATCAGATTGCCCCTCAGGTTGATGTTGTAGAGAATGAAAATGATAATGTTGGTATTGAGAATGATGATGAGATTGGTATAGATGATGTAGGTAATGAGCATGACGATGAGGATGTCGAGGAGGAGATAGGTATAGATGATGAGGTTGATGATGATGATGAGGCTGAGCTTATTTTCTCTTATGATGTAGCGGAGGGTGAGCCCTTACCCCCTCCAGTTGATTGGTCTGACTCTGAGTTTGAGCTACTTAGAGATGAATTGTCTGAATCGTCAAAATTTTATTCTGAATCAGAGGATTATGAGGATGATGATGCACCTGATGATACCGATGGGATTGCTGCTCGTAGACATGTGATAGGAGAGTCGTCTAGGGTTCGAGAGGATACTCATATCGACGGACTTGCACCTTGGGCCTTGAGACGTGATTTAGATACTTCCCGTGTTTAGGGTAGTATGACAGAGGTTGGATTAGGTGTTGTTCAGACTCAAGATGCTTATTTGGAGTCAAAGACTAAGGTTGGTGAGAAAGAGTAGGAGTTGCTTAATTTGGATTGACTGATGTGGAGCGTGGTTTGAATGAGGCGTTTAGGAGGTTATCTGTGTTGGAAAGTGGTGAGTATGCTGAAATGAAGAAAAAGGTGAATACTATGGAGATTCAGTTGAGTGTAGCTCGTGCGATGCGTGAGAAGGCTGAGAAAGAGTTGAATATATCTATTGGTTGGAACAGTAGGTTTTATACTAAGATGATAGAGAAAGGAGTGATTCGTAAGCGCCCAGCTGAAGATGTGTCTTGTGATCGTCCGACGAAGATACCGAAGACGATGGATGATGGACCATCTGGCGGTTCTCAGTAGACCAGTCTATCTTTAGTAGTCATCTTTGTATCTTTTTTATCTTTTGTAACTTTGACTGAACCGACTTATTAGTTAGTAGATCTGGCACGAATTTTGGGCCTGTATAGTGCTAGAAACTTGGATGTGGAATGTAATTAAGACAATGTGGTTGTTTCTAATCCAATGAAATATGTATCTTTGTCTTGAATTACATATCGTGCCTTATTTGTATCTTGATTATGAATTCAATTCATCTTATATGAATCCCTTGTTGGGTGAATGCTTAATATGGTTTGAAATTGTGAAATTAAAGAACCATGGCACCCAAGAAAGCTGTGACTGAGGATGATGTACGTAGGATCATTGCGGAGAAAATTGCCGCATCTATGACTGAATTTATGATAAATGCTAGAAATGGAGCTGGGAGTAGTGGAGCTGGCGTTAGTGGAGCTGGTGGTAGTGGAGCTGGCGATAGTGGAATTGGTGGTACTAATGTGAATGTGAATGCTAATAATGTGAATGCTAATGCTGGAGGAAATGTAGGAGGACTTGGACCTAATGCGCCTGAAGTCGGTGGTTGTACTTATGTGACGTTCATGAAGTGTGAACCTCTACCTTTTAATGGAACTAAAGGTGCTGTAGGATTAAGCCAGTGGATTGAGAAGATTGAGTCGGTGTTTCAGATTAGTAAGTGTAAGGAGGAAGATAAGGTGACTTTTGCTATGGCTACTCTTAAAGGTCGTGCGTTGACTTGGTGGAATCGGAGAATTGCTTTCATGGGTATTGATGTTGCTAATGCTACTCCTTGGGCTGAAATTAAAAAGTGGATGAATCTGCAGTTCTGTCCCTGTAGCGTGATCACTAGGTTGGAACAAGAGTTGATTCACTTGAGAATGAAAGGTGTGGGTATCGATAGCTACACAAACCGATTCAATGAGTTGGCCTTGTTGTGTCCTCGATTGGTGGAACCCGAAGAGATAAGAATTGAACAATATATTAAAGGGTTGACCAAGAACATTTGAGGGGACGTGACATCATCAAAACAACTGATCATTGATGATGCTGTTCAAATGGCTTACCTACTCATTGGGCAAATAAATCAGGATAGGGAGGATGAAGCATATGCTGGTGAGAAAAGAAAGGGTGATGGAGATCGTGGAGGCCGAGGTGATAATAAGTAGAATTTTAATCGCCGTCAAAACCAGAGAAAGGGGAAGGCAAATGCTCTTACCAACAACACACCACGCAATGATGAAAAGTGTCCTAAGTGTGGTAATAAGAGGCATGTTGGCGACTGCTGGAAGTGCTGAAATTGCGAAAAGCTTGGACACAATGTGGAAAAGTGTAAGAGGGGAGTTATTTGCTTCAACTATAATGAAGAAGGTCATAAGAAATCGGATTGCCCTAAGTTGAAAGCGATTGGACCTGGAAGAAACCCCTAGGGTGGTGCTTATCAACTGGAATAGTCGAGGTTAAGAAAGAGGATCCGAATGTCGTTACTGGTACATTTTACTCAACAATCATTATGCTGTTGCTTTATTTGATTCGGGTGCTGATAGGAGATTTGTATCAACTAACTTTAGTGCCCTTATTGACATTGAGCCTGTTGAGATAAATACCAGTTACAAAGTGGAAGTGGCTGATGGTAAATTAGTGAAAACTAATAAACTATTAAAAGGATGCTCTCTAAATCTCTTAAACTATTCCTTTCCGATTGATTTGATGTTGATAGAACTAGGTAGTTTTGATATTGTCATTGGTATGGATTGGTTATCGTTGAATAATGCTACTATTTTATGTGGAGAAAAGAAGGTTAAGATTCCTCTTAGGAATAGGAAGTTAGTAATTGATGGAAATCGAGGTGAATCCCGTTTGAAAATCGTTTCATGTATTAAAGTCCAAAAGTACATCAGGAACGGTTGCGAGCTATTCTTAGCTCAAGTGACCGGGAAAGAGTCTAAGGAGAAATGATTGGAAGATGTACCTATTATCTGTGATTTTCCAGAGGTATTTCCTAAAGATTTACCCGGACTTCCGCCGATAAGGCAAGTTGAGTTTCGAATCGATTTAATTCCTGGTGCTGCACCAGTGGTACGTGTGACTTACCGATTAGCACCTTCTGATTTAAAGGAATTATCCGAACAACTTAAGGAGTTGTTTGATAAAGGTTTTATTCGACCGAGCTCGTCGCCTTGGGGAGCTCCAGTCTTTTTCGGTAAGAAGAAGGATGGATCTTTCCCTATGTGCATTGATTACCGGGAACTGAATAGGTTGACGATTAAAAATCGATATCCTTTACCAAGGATTGATGATTTGTTCGATCAACTACAAGGATCTAGTGTGTATTCTAAGATAGATTTGCGGTCTGGATATCACTAACTTCGCGTCCGTGAAGAAGATATTCCCATAACTGCATTTAGAACTCGTTATGGACACTATGAATTTCAAGTAATGCCATTTGGGTTAACTAACGCACCTGCGGTCTTCATGGATCTAATGAACCTAGTGTGCAAACCCTACTTGGACAAATTTTTGATCGTGTTTATTGATGATATTGTAATCTATTCTAAGAATAAAGATGAACTTGGAGAACATTTAAGGATTATCTTGAGTTTGTTAAAGGATGAAAAGTTGTATGCTAAGTTTTCGAAATGTGATTTTTGGTTGGATTCTGTGCAATTTCTTGGTCATGTGATTAAAAAAGATGGAATTCATGTTGATCCTGCAAAGGTTGAAGCCATTAAGAAATGGTCTGCATCGACAACGCCAACGAAGGTGCGACAGTTCTTAAGGTTTGGCTGGCTATTATAGGCGATTCATTAAAGAATTTTATTTAATAGCTAAACCCCTGACCAAGCTAACTCAGAAAAATAAACCTTTCGTTTGGGGAAGTGAAGAAGATGGAGCATTTCAGATATTGAAGAAAAAATTATGTAGTGCGCCAATTCTATCATTACCCGACGGAAGTGAAGATTTTGTAGTATATTGTGATGCATCTCTTAGAGGTTATGGAGCTGTTTTGATGTAGCGAGAAAAGGTGATAGCTTATGCTTCTAGGAAATTAAGGAAG
This sequence comes from Glebionis coronaria, assembly GCA_025667525.1. Lineage (NCBI taxonomy): Eukaryota > Viridiplantae > Streptophyta > Magnoliopsida > Asterales > Asteraceae > Glebionis > Glebionis coronaria. The sequence goes on along the minus strand of CM046882.1, from coordinate 273,232,575 downwards.
AATTAGGAGAATTATACTACTCACGATCTTGAGTTAGGAGCTGTAGTCTTTGCTCTTAGGTTGTGGAGACATTATCTGTATGGCACCAAGTGTACGGTATTCACCGATCATAAAATCCTACAGTATATTCTCGATCAAAAGGAATTAAACATGAGGCAACGAAGATGGATAGAACTGTTAAGTGATTATGATTGTGATATAAAGTATCACTCGGGAAAAGAAAATATTGTTGCTGATGCATTAAGTAGAAAAGATAGAGAGCCTATCAGAGTACGTTCTCTAGTCTTGACTGTGCACAATAATTGTCCTGAGCAAATTAGAAATGCACAAATAGAAGCCTGTAAGAAAGAAAATTTTGTTAATGAAGGGTTTCGAGGAGAAGGAGATCCTTTAGAGGTTAGAGCTGATGGAGTGAAATGCTTAAGAGGTCGTATGTGGATACCTATGTTTGGAGGCTTAAGAGAGTTGATTATGTTGGAATCCTATAAATCTAAATATTCCATTCATCCTGGATCTGATAAAATGTATCATGATTTGAAGAAGTTGTACTGGTGGCCGAATATGAAAGCTGATATTGCTATGTATGTTCTTTAATGTTTCACTTGTGCAAGTGTCAAAGCTGAACATCAAAAGCCGTCAGGACTACTTCAACAACAAAAGATTCCTGAATGGAAGTGGGAGCGAATTATGATGGACTTTATCACTAAGCTTCCTAGAACATCATCTGGAAATAACTCGATTTGGGTCATTGTCAACAGGCTGACCAAATCAGCACACTTCATTCCGGTTAAATAGCAGTTCTTACTAGAGAAGCTGACTCGTATTTATCTTGAGAATGTTGTATGCAAGCATGGAGTGCCTGTATCGATCATTTTAGATCGAGATCCTAGATTCGCATCGAATTTTTGGAAATCTATCCAAAGATCTTTGGGAATGAATCTCGACATGAGCACTGCTTATCACCCCAGACTGATGGGCAGAGTGAAAGAACGATACAAACATTGGATGATATGCTGAGAGCTTGTGTGATAGATTTTGGTAAGAATTGGGATAAACATTTGCCTTTAGCAGAGTTTTCGTATAACAATAGTTATCATGCTAGTATTAAGGCTGCACCGTTTGAAGCTTTGTATGGTAGGAAGTGTAGATCTCCTGTATGTTGGAGTGAAGTTGGGGATACCCAGCTCACAGGACCGGAATTGATCCGGGAGACTACGGAGATGATAGTTCAGATTAATAATCGGCTGTTGACTGCCCGAATTAGACCGAAAAGTTACGCGGACATGCGGCAGAAACCGATGGAGTTTGAAGTGGGTGATCGAGTAATGTTGAAAGTATCGCCATGGAAAGGCGTCATAAGATTTAGAAAGCGAGGGAAATCGAATCCCCGCTATATTGGACCCTTCAAGATTTTATCTATAGTAGGTCTGGTGGCTTACAAACTAGAGTTACCCCAAGAACTTCATGGTGTTCACAACACATTCCATGTATCTAATCTGAAGAAATTTTTAGTAGTGTGTGATGAGAAAATCTCGTTTGATAAGGTTCCAATAGATGAGAAGTTGCATTTTATCGAAGAACCCGTAGAGGTTATGGATCGTGAGGTAAAGAAACTTAAACAAAGTCGGATCAAGATCTGATGGAATTCAAAGCATGGACCAGAATTTACTTGGGAACGAGAGGATGAAATGTAGAATAAATACTCACACCTCTTTGATTTCAATAAGAAACGGACATCAAAATGAAATGGATCACGAGGACGTTGATCCCTTTTAGGAGGAAAAGCTGTGACAATCTAACATTTTCAGGTAGTAAATTATTTTCTCATATATTATTTTGAAACTTATTTTTGTGTTAGTTGATGAACTCACAATTTACGGATTGAAATTTTGGGCTTACGTGCATAATTTAACGTCCTTTACGACTAAACCGAAAACCCTAGGATTACGTATTTACGTTTTTGAACTCCGTTTTTTATGAGACAATTTTTATTAGATTCGTTTTGTGCCGTTGATTCATAATTTATAAAAAGGTTTTTCATAAAACGACCTGAGGGCACGCAAATCGAGGAAACTAGAATCGAGTAGTACTCGTAAATAAATGGGGATGAGACAAGATAAACTTGCCCCACCCCCACACATGGGACGGCTAGCTTAAGCCAACACATCAAGGATGTGTCAAGTTTACTTGATAAACTAGGACACTTGTCCTAGTTTACTTCTCAAAACCATATACACCACAAAACCACTAGCAACTAAACCATTTAGCTCATTTCATACATGCAAAAACACACATGTCTCTCATCTCTCCCTCCTCCTTGCCGTCCAATCTCAACCAAAAACACCCCCATTTGATCTTGATTCAACCACAAATCCTATGTTTTCATACATAAGATGATCTCCTTTTGAAGCTTTATTGATTGGAGGTGATTATAACATCCAAAAAGAAGTTTCCTTTGTGTCTTGGGGCTGATTTTCCACAAGGTGTTCTTGAAGTTGGGTGATCTTGAAGTTGGTTTTGGTGTACCACAAGTTTTGTCATCAAAATCCAAGCCTTGATCATAACTTTCACAATCTTGGTTGGTAACAAGATCATTCTTTCCATTTCCTTGTTATTTTGTAAATGTAAATTTGTATTTTCTTTCTTAATATATATGTATATGATGATATATGATGATCAAAAGTATTATGTTGGGATCTTGTGTTGATAAATTTGGTTAAAAAGATTGAAAACTACATGTAAAGGTGTTAAAATCATGTCTAAAATAGTAGGCTGTATAAAATAGTAAAGAACCTTATGATAACTTGTTAAAATGACTTGGATAATTTAATATAGAGTAAGGTATTTGACTTGTACATATGTGAGAGTTGGACACTCAATGGAATCCATAAAGTGAGTGAGATATGATCAAAACAATATTGAAGTTCAAATCTGTATAGTCTGTGTTGGACGAACTGTTAGAGACATTTAGAGGTTGATTGAGCAGTACCTACACTGGAGTTAATTGTCGCACATATCATGTAGTTTGTGCTGCCCAAAATGAGCTTCTATCTCCTTGTAGAACTCAATATATGGTAAAAATAGTGAAAGTGAAATTCATAATCAGATTTGTAAAATAAAAGTATATATTATAAAATTAGCACTCAAGTAAAACTAATATAAAATATATACCTAAAACCCACTAACTTATATATTACATATAAATAAGTATATACTTTGATAAATAAATGGGACATTTTATAAAATGGCAATTTGATAAGTTTTATAAGTTATAAAACTATAAACATAAGTTTTACGTCTTTTCGGCTAAAACCGAAAGATTAACGTTTTCGTCAATTAAAACTTAGATGGTCGGACCCGTCTAATGTAAACTTTTTATAACTCATATACTGATATATAAGTACATTTTACAAGTAAAAACCGATAAAACCCGAGCTTTATAACATATGGACATTAACGGGCCAAATTAGCCTTATTGGACTATTAACCTAACTAATTTGGCTAAACACTAATGGACTTAGTCATTGGGATTAACCCACTTGGGCCCAACATGTGAGTATAGGGCTGATGTTAAAAGTGTAATTGGACTAATATAATGTAATAGGCTTATCATGGGTGTAAAACCCGCATGCTTTTACCATTAACTATACACTTATGATCGTACGTACAGGAGTAAAACTTTCCTTATATAACATGAACACGTATCACGAATATTAATTACAAGAATTACGTACGTGTTATTACACGATGAGTATTAAATACGTGTTAGTACACGATAATTATTAACAATAATAATTATAATCACGAACATAAAATCATGAACATGAAATCATGAACAGATAATTATGTACTTACGTATATTATTAATACGACGAATGTCGTTACGTACAAGTAATTATAATAAGCTAAATTATAATAACATGAATAATTAATAATTACGCAACATGTAAACACGAATAATTAACACGATTATTCTTCGTATATTAAATTAACACGGTAAGTCAACACGTACCAAATAGTTACGTTTAAACGTATAAAGATAACCATGGGGAAAATTCACGACATTCAAATACACGATTACGCGCGTCATTTAACAAGACGTGATTTAATGAAAAGTATAAGTGTGTGTTTGGGCTGTGTAGACAAAGAAGAAAAGAGGAGGGACTTGCGCCCAAGGCCCATGTGTGCTTGTTCGGTTTTAAAAGAAACAGACGGAGGGGGTACATATTTTTGGACAACACAACAAATCTAATAAAACCCTAAAGCAAATAAAACATGTGACGGCTGTTCTTGTTCTTTTCTGCCATCGACTCACGAACCAAAACAAGAGGGGTGATCTGTAGTTCGATCCAAGAATAACAGAGGTGGTTATCGTTTAATCCATTCTAAACCCTAAAAAGAAAATAAGTTAGCTTCATCTTTTTCTTTTTCGTTATCTGTTTTGACTAATTAGTTATTCAATAATCCATTTAATGGAATTAAAACATGTATAAAACGTGCGTTCTAACAAGATTTAGGGTTGTAGGGTTGTTGTTTTCAGCCGACACACAAACCGAGACTCATGGGAGTCTCGGTGGTGACATCCTTTCACCAGTCGTAACCCTGTATGGGTGACGACTTGGTTTTGTTCTGGCAGTGGCAACGGCAGCCAAGCAGGGGGAAACCACTGGCTGCGGCCAATGGTGTGGTTGTTCTGTCAGTGGGAACCGAGACCCTAGTGGTCTCGGTGGGAGTTTTAAACGAGCAGGGGGAACCGGCTGTTACCGGTGGCAGCAACACAACTGCCAGGGGTAACTGGCGGCTAAGGGGGTGTTTGGATTTTTTATTTTGGCAAAATTAAGGTGAGTTTGGTTGGCAGTTTAAAGGAAATTAAGGGGTTGTTTGGTTCGGCATATATATAAACACAACACGGGTTTTCACGGGTTCGGTTCGCGTCACGTTTTAATAAATTAATAACACACGGTTCGATCCATGATTATGTTTTTTTTCAAGTTTATTTAATCTTACAAGTATATAATTTTACAAGGTAATTAAATTAGTTTAGCATTATATATAATTAATTTAATTAAAGCATCAACTTAGGTTAATTATTATTCTGTAATAATACATGTTTTTAACCTAAGTAGGTAATTATTTATTTTACATGATAGTATTAATTAATTATTAAACATGACATATAATTAATTAATAAACATAGACTTAGGTTTATTATTATTATTTAATAATACATGATTTTAACCTAAGTATTTATTTATGTAATTTGGACTATAGTAATTAATTAATTATTATAACATGACTTATAATTAATTAATTTTCATGACTTAGGTTATATTAATATCAATATTAATACATGTTCTAACCTAAGTATTTTATACACTTTATTTAATTGAATCATGTTATTTAAATTACATGTAATAATTAATAAAATATACTATTTTATCACATGACTTAGAATATTAATGAGTAACATTTAAGCTTATATTATTAGCTTAATAATCCAGCTTATTTCTATTTATGGAAACTTTCTATTTTTAAAAACTCATTTAATTAAGGCAGCTAATCTATTTATGGAAACTTTCTATTTATAGAAACTTATCTATTTTAAGCAATAAATCTATTTTTGGAAACTATCTATTTTTGGAAACTTTCTATTTTAGGAAACCTGCTATTTTTTGGAAGTTACTTATTATTACACAACAAGTATAATAATACAAAAAATACAATTAATACTTAATCAGAATAGACAGAATACATGATAAACGCAATAGAAAGCTAAAATCAGTGAAACAAGACGTGAACATACAAAACAAGCTAAAACATGATATAAAACCAGTTACGTACTCAGTAATCAGAATACTTATACATGTATCCTATGTATGTAGCATCAGTAGGATCGAAGTAGGACTCTGTTCCGTTCGTCTTCTTCGTTCACTGGACTTAAGGTACGGATTCTCCGTCCTTTCAGTATGGACATTCTTCTGTATTAGGATTTCCCCGAATGCAGCTAACTGTTTTCCCCAGTATATGTTTTATATGTTTTTGATATGCTTATGTTTAATTAGAATACCTAAAGCCATATACATGCATGACCAGTTTCACCTAGTTATGGAGGTACCATAACCATAACACCAGAGGCACCAGTGTTATGACTTCACCACGACGGAGTGATAGCTCATGGCGTCCCTTCAGCTTTTGGCCATATTATTATTATCAGGTGGGGCGTATGGGTGCATCCTAGTTTACATGTTTTCAAAAGATTATTCAGGTGAATGTGGTGTGTGCCTTGTATCCTTCACAAGGAGCTGATCCCTCCTACCCAACCAGTATATTAAATTAGAGGCAGCCCCTCTAATTTGCATGACGAGGTCACCCCTCCAAGTATTCATGCACGTTGATATTTCATGACCTATATTGGCTTAATGCTTAACATGTTAAACAAATTTTATAAGATAAACATAAGGCTTTTCAAACTATAAAACTAGTTTTATGAACATGTTCTAGGTTTTCCAGGACTTATACATTTCCGCTGCTATTAAGTATTTATTATGTTTCATTCATTCATATTATGTCTATATCCGTGCACTGAGCATTTTGCTCAGCCGTTACTTTCCTTTCCATGTCCCAAAACGGCAGGTACCCAAGGACAGACTCGAGCATTTGGAGGACGTGCATAGGATGGAAGCTGCCATAAACTTCTTTTCCTTTTGCCTTCATATATTTATGCTTGTGTAGTCTTTGTTCATTTCATTTACTTTATTTATGTTTTGGGCTTATGTTTGGGAACCGATGTTTGATTCCGGTTTTCCCTATGGTCATGTATGTTTTAGTACATATTACCTTGCATGCTTTGATGACACGCTATAATTACGCGTAACTGTCCACTTATCAAAGTGGGGTGTTACAGTTATGGTATCAGAGCCAAGGCTTCGACCTATAGGCTCTGAAACTTGACCTGTGACTAGTTGGTAGTCACCAGGAGCTTCCTAAACCAACACTTGTTATTCCATGTATTGATGTGTTCAGCGCATTATTGTTTTAACCATGATGTTTTCAACACCTTGATGTTTTAACCTTGATGTATTCATCGATATTGTTTTACTAATATGGATGGACAACCGTCATTCATATTTAGTTATGTGTCACTGTTTCATGCATGATGTTCCTCGTGAACTGTGGCTATGTGTACTGAACCTCAGTAGTTCATAATTAGTCACATAAATTTTTTCTGATAAGTTTTGACAGATGAGTTTCATTATTTATGTTTCATGTATCATTCTTGCAGGGATTATGACTAAGTGATGGTTGGTATAGGACTGACCCTATTTAGTCGCATGTGATTTTATCGAAACTTTTAACTTTGGGACCGACCCATAGGCGTCCCCTCGCCATGTCTTTTATTTTGGGACCGACCATAGGCGTCGCCTCGCGCATATAAAGGTTTTTATAAACTGCATCATGTATTCATGCATAAAAATTTTCTCATGATTTATAAGCATAATTCTTTTTTCATGTCCCCTCATAAGTTACTATCATGGTTAACTTCAGTTTCATGCTGATTATGTTATACACTCCTTCACCTTGGGTTGTTCCATGTTTCTTCATGATGACTTCGTCTTCACGTGATTATGTCTTACGTCTCCTTTGTTGTTGTTGCTTCCATGCAAGACACTGTTGGAATTCATGTAAATTCTGCTTTCATGATAGTCATGGTTGGTTTTAATTAATCATTCTTTGAAAAAATTATCGTTGAAATTCGTTTAACCACACGTTAGCGTTTCTCTATACAACCAGAATGAGGTATATACTGGCATTGCCAGGTTATCATAATGGTCTTTTTAACCGTTTAACCAGTTATTTTCCTTTAAATCATGTCAGATGATCGACCCCATACCGATCATTTTATGTACATTCCATGTGTACTCCATGTACCGTATCCCATGTGCATATTCCACTTGCTGATATTCTACAAGATTGTTGATGTCGCTCATGACTTGAGACGTTACTAAAGGTTGATGCTGTTGATTTTGGAGACGATATGAGATGATGATGTTGTTCATAGCCTGGAGATCTTACAAGACGAAGACAAAGGCGTTAGATCAAAGCGATCGGACGAGAAGATGCTTCACCACCAGACGATTTCCATCAATCATTGTCCCGAATTCTTAGTTACATGTCACACGTCACTCAGTTGCCGTTTCAGTCATATGAGTGAAGACCGGTACCAGCCGGCCAATCAACTGAATAGTTACATGAATCACAGTCATGAGAATGACCATCGTGGAACTAACAGACAAGACGATAGTAACCACTACTACGACAGCAACTATCCTAGCAATCATAACCGAAGCTCCAGCCGCGGATGTGATCAAAAATAAAAAGGATCAGTAGTCCAACTGATTCGCCAATTCTGGCATAATAACCTAATATTTGTAGTTCTATTTGTTTCACATCTCGAGACACATGTCAAGACATTAGTCAAGACACATGTCTCACGTATACTTTCTGAAAACACATGTTAAGACACCAGTCAAGACACATGTCATGCTTATATTTCCCAAGACACGAGTCAAGACACATGACTCACGTCCAATTTTGGAACATCCCTAAGAATTTTAGGGTACCCTCCAAGGGGTATATCCATTTTGTTGTGCCATGTATTACTCAGGCCACAAGATTTTCACTACCATCACCGGCGTATTAGTGAGATCTGTCACGTTTGCTCGATGACACTTTCATTTAGTGCACCCATATTATATATATTCATGACCATAAAGGATGTCATTTGTATCCCCATGTATACGAAGGTTTTCCTTCAGCCTAAGGATGAGATCGAAGCTGCTAACGCATTACCTCGGACAGATGCGAGTTGAATTTAATCCTAATCATGGATAACCAGCAGCACACCCTACTACGATTCATGATTTTGTATAGTAATGTTCAGGCTCCTGCATACACTCAGCATGGTTTTCCATCAGGAAAATCTGTATAAATTATCTATGCTTTCCAAGCACGTGCTTTGTTAGCCTTGACTGCTTAATTTTCTAGCTGTCAGTTAAGACACGGCCACTGAAGTCCTTTTACGCATAACCAGTTGATTATTCCAAAATCTTCCCATACATTCCAGAAGAACCTACAAGGAGAAGGACGGTACCACGAGATTATGTGTCGACTACAGTCGATTTAAACAAATCACCATTCATAACCGTTAATCTCCTCCACGTATTGATGACATGTCCAATCAACCATTAGGTGTTAAGCATTTTTCCAAGATCGGATCCATGATCATGCTGTCAACAAAGGCGAGTGAAAGAGAAGAACATGTCCATGACTGCTATTCGTACACGACTCGGTCATGCTAGATTCATGATTTTGTACTAGTCTCATAAGTGCTCCAGCAACATTATGGACTTAATAAATCCAGTTTCCAGAAACATATAAACAATTTCATCAGTGTTTTCTTCAAGGAAAACCTGATTTTCTCTAAGTCTAGAGAAGAGCAGGAAGACCATATATGCACTATGTTACAAATTCTATGACAGGAGAAATTTCACCTTGGAAATTTTCCCATATCAATTCTGTTTGATTGCAGTGACACGCTAAATCACATGGATTCTCACGGTTAACCTTACCATGACTCAGCTTATGCATAAAGGTGAGAACCCTACACTACGTTAGGTGTTCAAGGAAAATCCTACGCTAAGAAAAGTCTAATTTCGGAGAAGCATGGTTTCGCAAACTTCTATGTATCAAGTTGCTAAGAAGCAAGATACAGTTATGTTCATATCTAAGTACCTGACATACCAACAGGCTAAGATAGAACACCAACAAACTAAGATGTTTTACCACCAGCAGAAATTGTGAACAGAAATGGGACATGATCTCCATGGATTTTGGTTACCAGATTAACTCAAACTCAGAAGAAGCAAGATGCTATCTGGGTTATTGCCAATAGTTTGATCAAGTATGCAGAATCCTTACATTCACAAAGATTTCAAGAACCAACAGACGGATCAACATGTTCCAGCCAAGGCGCATCCGATCATTTGGTAATCCCTCAGCTATCGGGTCAGACAAAGGTTCGCATTTGTGCTCCTCATTTACGTCCACGTCCTTGTTCTAATTCCACGACTTGCTTTCACGCTCACGTTCATGACATTATTCACGTTCATGATCATATTTTGGCTTACGATTTTACGTTCATTTTGTTCTGGGAAGTTTTGAAGAAATTGAGAGACCAGACTCAAGTTTAGTAAAACTCTCTATCCTCACACAAACGTTTAACGTTTGGCATTACCGCCGTCATATTCAAAGTTCACGATATGTTTCACATGTCATGTTAATTGCACGTTCCTCATATCACGTTCACAACATGTTACACGTATCATTGATCACGATATGTTTGCTCATACTACACTCACCATATCTCTACGTATCACGTTCAAAATTTTTCACGTACTACGTTTCAATATGTCTCAGTTCCCCTTGCATGTAAATTCTTATCCACTCGACCAGATTCATGCAAATCTATCTTACGTTGACAACTAGAAAATTTTATGTATTTTCCAGTCAAAGTCAGGATGACCTGACCAAGGTTTAAATTGTGTCAAGATCTTGAGAAGGAATCGTTCCAAGAGGGAAGCCACTTGGAAACAGACAAGTTCATCCGGACTTCTTATCCGTTTTTCTCTTGTCGATTAGATATGTCCTTTCAGTCACATCACGCTCCATGTCCTTTCGAGACATGTCACGTTCCAAGTTCCTTTCAAGCACGTCACCTCCACGTCCTTTATCTTTTATACCATCTCAGTTTGATTCGGGTATGTTACGCTTCCAGTCACGTTATCTATAATTCGGGGATGAATTATTCTTTTTAGGGGGGAAGAGTTGTAAAACCCGCATGCTTTTACCATGAACTGTACACTTATGATCGTACGTATAAGAGTAAACTTTCCTTATATAACATGAACACGTATCACGAATATTAATTAAAAGAATTAAGTACGTGTTATTACACGATGAGTATTAAATACGTGTTAGTATACGATAATTATTAACAATAATAATTATAATCACGAACATAAAATCATGAACATGAAATCATGAACAGATAATTATGTACTTACGTATATTATTAATACGACGAATGTCGTTACATACAAGTAATTATAATAACCTAAATTATAATAACATGAATAATTAATAATTACGTAACACGTAAACACGAATAATTAACACGATTATTCTTCGTATATTAAATTAACACGGTAAGTCAACACGTACGAAATAGTTACGTTTAAACGTATAAAGATAACCATGGGGAAAATTCACGACATTCAAATAAACGATTACGCGCGTCGTTTAGCAAGACGTGATTTAATTAAAAGTATAAGTGTGTGTTTGGCCTGTGTAGACAAAGAAGAAAAGAGGAGGGACTTGGGCAAAAGGCCCATGTGTGCTTGTTCGGTTTTAAAAGAAACAGATAGAGGGGGATACATATTTTTGGACAACACAACAAATCTAATAAAACACTAAAGCAAATAAAACATGCGACGGCTGTTCTTGTTCTTTTATGCCATCGACTCACGAACCAAAACAAGAGGGGTGATCTGTAGTTCGATCCAAGAATAACAGAGGTGGTTATCGTTTAATCCATTCTAAACCCTTAAAGCAAATAAGTAAGCTTCATCTTTTTCTTTTACGTTTTCTGTTTTGACAAATTAGTTATTCAAGAATCCATTTAATGGAATTAAAACATGTATAAAACGTGGGTTCTAACAAGACTTAGGGGTGTGGGTTGTTGTTTTCAGCCGACACACAAACCGAGACTCATGGGAGTCTTGGTGGTGACATCCTTTCACCAGCCGCAACCCTGTATGGGTGACGGCTTGGTTTTGTTCTGGCAGTGGCAACGACATCCAAGCAGGGGGAAACCACTGGTTGTGGCCAGTGGTGTAGTTGTTATGTCAGTGGGAACCGAGACCCTAGTGGTCTCGGTGGGAGTTTTAAACGAGCAGGGGGAACCGGCTGTTGCTGGTGGCAGCAACACAACTGCCAGCGGTAACTGGCGGCTAAGGGGGTGTTTGGATTTTTGATTTTGACAAAATTATGGGTGTGTTTGGTTGGCAGTTTAAGGGAAATGTTGGATCTACTAGTTGTAGATCTTGCAGCCTGTCAGGACCGGTGAATGACTTCTGTAATCACAAGTCAAATCACAAAGAGACTCTATATACAATATGAATGTAGAATATAAATATAATTAAGAAGAACAGAATAACTATAAAGACTTGATCCTCTCTAAGGATTTCTAATATTGATAATGACTAGAACTACGTTTGGTGAAGGTGTGTCTAACCCTTCTGCCTAAGGTTCCTTTTATCCTACAAGGAAACCCTAATACATCATTAAAGAAAACTTGTAAAACTGATATGCATATCCTTTCCTAACATATCTCATGCATATCCTAACAGAATATTAAGTAAATAATAAAGTTTGACTTCGACTAGGACCAAGAGCAGAACTTGCTCCTACTACGACTAGGACCAGGAGGAACTACATACCTCCTAGTCTACCTATTACATATAACTATTACAATGGTCCTAACAATCCTCCCCTAAACTTGAATTTGACCTGTGGAGTTCAAGTTTCCTGGAAAACGTGCAAATAAAGCCCGAGGATTGTATTAGCAAAACAAATAGCAGCATCAACAAGATAAGAATCAGAGTAACAACCGCAACATGGAACACTAGAAGCTTCTCCAAAGCTTGTAACAAATCAAAATCGTGTTGAATCTTTGCAGCAACATGAGCAGATTTGATGAGCCTTTACCAAGTAGTTGCTCGCTCTTGGGCTAGCTAGTCATTGTGGTGGAATAAGCATCACCCTGGGAGACTAGAACGCAGTCCAACTCTTAAAACATGAATCAATGGTGAGTGGGAGTACCCTGATGATTTTAGGCAAACCATCACAGCCGTCAACGGATTTGATGCGTCTTTACCAGAAGTCGTACCCCTCTGGACTCGCCAACTCTTAGCAATGAAGCATCGGTGAGTTGAACACCCTATAGCTTTAAGCAAGCTATTACAGCTATCAACGGATTTGATAAGATCTTTACCAAGAGCCGTACCCCCTTGGATTAGCCACTTTTCAGTCCAAGACTATGGCAAGTGAAAACCATCCAGTTTTGGGTAACCTGGCAACCATCAACGGATTTGAGAATCGCACCAGGAGCCGTACCCTCAAGGTGAATCAACTTTTTCTTGTTGATTAGACATGGTAAGTTGAGAACTATTTGTTGTGTGGACCACGTCCAACACCAAGTGAAACCAAGTACCAGGACAAGCTCAAATCAGTAACCAGAACCACATTGTGAATCAGCCAAGGGATATTATGTACAAGTATAAAATCTAAACTGTGTTTAAAGTATAAGCAGATATTATATAAAAAGTATTTTTTTTTTTTATGAAATGTGTTTTTTTTTTTTTTTTTTTTTAAACTAAACTCTAATGAATGAAATTCACCAATCACTGTACATATTGGTGAAAAGAACAAAAATAAGAACAAATGAACAAAAATACACAATATAAACACTTACAACCCAATCACCTTACATACCAGAAGCAGCCTTCTTATCTGCTAGCAACCGCGCCTGAATACCCTCTACCAATGCCGTGGCCATACTCGACTCATTTCCAGAAGGAGCATTAGAAATTTGCAAGTGACTCGCCAACATCGCCTCCATGGAAGAAATAGTCAAGGGATACTCCACATCCGTTAGCATAAACACCATATGACCAGATTCTAATTCCAACATTCGAACTCCACATCCAGCATATAGCTTCCATCGCAGAATCTCCCATTGCATTTGATCCTTCCATATGCCCGAAACAGGAGCATTTGGAGGAGGATCCAACATCAACTTGAGATCAGCCCAGATATGGAGACCAGGCCAGGAAGACACAGCCATGGGGTCAAACGGCATACTAGAATCAACAAATCCAAACAACACCATAAGATCCATACGGTCAGCCCAAGATAACACACCCTGCAAACCCATTGCCAATCACACAGACCCATCACTCAAAGTAATCCGATGGGATATGCCACCAGGAAGTGTTGTAGAACTCTCAACCGTATAACCCGTAATGCTCCCATTGCCCAAGGGTAAGTCAGAATCGCTGTCAAAAGCGGCATCAATTAAATTCTCAGGATCACGCTTCTCAAAAGGAACTGTCTTACCATGGCGAACACGACGAGCAAGTTTCTGGCGAATGGAACGTCTTGGTATGGGATCAGAAGGTGTTGATTCAACCTTTACCTTAACCGCAGCAGCAGCAGGGGAAGCAGTAGAAGTAGACTCATGAAGGTGTCCACCCAATGGACCACTAGGAGCTGCATCAGAAGTAGGATTAGGTTGTGTTTCAGGAACTGGTGGTGATGGAGATGGCACAGCAGATGTAGTAGCAGTAGGTATGGTGGTATCAACAAAGGTGTTTGCAGAAACATGTGGGGTGGTGGAAGTACCAGGTGTGGTGGTGGAAGCATGAGTGGTGGTAGTAGTAACAAAGATGGTAGTAGAAGGACCAGCAGACGTAGCAACAAAACCAGAAGGACTACCAGTAGAACCAGGAGTGGGTGCAGACGAAGGACCAGTAGAATCAGCAGGCATAGAAGCAGTCACACCACGAGGATGGTAAATAAATCTTTCCGGAATAGGTTGACTCTGACGCTTCACCATCTTTTCATAAAGAGCCTTTAGCTCATCAAAAGTCAAAGCCCGCACCCGAGCCCAAGTCCAAGGAGCATTAAAATGAGCAGCAGACTGAAATTTCACATAACGTTGCATCTGCTGGCGCTCCTCAGCCCGAGATAAAGGTCTGTTCCTTCTTTGTTTCTTAAGTTCAGCAGCAAGAGCCAACTGGTGCTTACGCATCATTACCATAGCACGCGGAATACAATTGTGTTCATCAACATCATCACCCAATAGATCTTTAAACTGAGCATAATCCCGAGTGAGAACAGTCAACACTTGCATCCATTCCCCATCACTCCAATGCATGGCATCATGCTGAATTTGGGCACGCCTGCGCTCTCGAAGCTCTTCCTCAGCAGCCCTATCCGCTTCATCAATCTCAGCCTAAACCCGACGAGCAGCCTCTTCACCAAGCCTTTCCTCCTCAATCTGTCGACGAGTACGCTTACGAGAAGGAGATGAAGCATCAGTCGTTGGAGCTTTTCCCTTCGGATCATGAGAGGGACCAGCATGAGAATCAACAGCAGGATCAGAATCACCAACCATAGAAGGGGGAATAGCACCAGGAGAAGGAACATTGGAGGACATTGGAGGAACCGGCAAATCATCATAAACTTTATCAGCAAAGGCAGCCTTGGACAACAACGTCAAGCCATCCTCAACATTCTCTGCATCCTCATCCTCAGAATCTGAATGGACCACATGCTTCTTGCGACGACGTTGTTGAGTCTCCAACGCCTTGATGCGATCAGCCATAGGAAGAACAAACTCCCTTGTAAGCTTCCGATGTTGGTTTAAATCAGCCTCCAAACAAACCATCCGCTCATGGTACCTGCGCATAAGATCAAGCAAAGATATCAGTGTAGTAGGCTCCTCCGCCTGCCCACCAAGAGAACTTGGATCAGGGAAAGCATCATTGGAGCCCGAAGCAACATGTGGGTCAACCTGTGGAGAACTAGCAACAAACGGGATATCAGTCGAGTGTGGAGCAGGACTAGGAGGTGGAGTCTCCACAAATGGAGACTGGTGTAGGACGGAGGAAGGACCAGCCATGGAAGGGGATGGTTTTTCAACCACCACCTCTTCAACCAGCTCCTCCTCAACCACAGGAGGTGCACCAACAGGAGCCTCCTCCTCCATGGGGTCATCATCTATCACAACAAACTCAGGAGCCTCCTCCTCCTCACCCATAGGACCCTGAGCCAACCCTAACATGGCTTCAGTCAGGGGCCTCCAATCCCCATTAAACCCATTCATCATATTGTAATACACTTTAGCTGTAAGTTTAGACGACACATGCTCAGACCTATCACGTGGAATGCAAACAAGGATTTGTTGAAGAAACCTAGGGTACATACGAAATTTCTTCCTCGAACCAGCAGTAGACAAATTACTAGCCATCCCCTCAAATAGATAATGAGAAAAATTAAACACTCTACCCTAGGCTAAACAAATAAGACCAGTAGCCAAAGGAGTAGGGAAAGCATCCCAACTCCCAGACTTGGGACTCATACAATGGATTAAAAAGTGAACCAGAAGCTTCCATTGGGGGAAAAACCTATTTTTCTGGAAGTTAAAATTCCCCCCATGTTCATAACCTATAGCAGCCATTCCCTCCAATACTTCCGAATTGGGGATTGATTCAACACCCCCTCATCCTGAAGATGAAGAGAAGAGCGAATAGAAGCCTCAGTCACCACATATGCACGTCCATCTATGGTAGCATGGAGTGCACGTGGACGTCCAGCCACATTCACAAGTTGATCAGACGCCCAAAATTGACGTATCACACTATCATATATGGTGGGACAGACAGTAAATGCAAACCTTAAGTTAGAAGCTTCAATGAAATCCAAGATGTCAGCAAAATGTTCACGATTTGGACCATCACCCAGATAAGCAACGCGATTGTGAGCAGGTTGGTAAGCAAGAGCAGCCATGGATCTTGATGAATTGATGGAAGAAG
Source organism: Glebionis coronaria (assembly GCA_025667525.1). Lineage (NCBI taxonomy): Eukaryota > Viridiplantae > Streptophyta > Magnoliopsida > Asterales > Asteraceae > Glebionis > Glebionis coronaria. The sequence goes on along the minus strand of CM046882.1, from coordinate 273,215,860 downwards.
GATTGGGATTAGGGTGTAAAGAGTAGAAGCGGTTTTGTGTGTGTGTTAATTGCAATGAGTGAGTCAAGGGTGTATGTTGACCATATATAAAGAAAGTAGTAACTGTTCATTGACCCCTATTAATGGGGGGTTGCCCTTTCAAATTAAACCATAATTGCATAATAACCACTTGCCCTTTTTAACATAATAACCAACTCCCAATTTACTTGCGTAATTCAAACTTGTAAATACCAGTATTGGGAGCGTTGACCAAAAGTCAAAGCACACAAGGGTCAAACCAGAAGCAAAACATGATTAACAAAGGACAAAAGGAATGAACAGGATGCCAGACCAGTACCAGGAGCCAAACACCACTTGACATGGAAGGATTTTAAACCACCAGAAGGCAACCAAGCATAACTAGAAGCTGACCAAAGAGGACCAGAAGCCAGTCATGTAAGGCCATATCCACCAGAAGAGAGCAAAAATCCTCCAGCAAAAGCACCACACACCATCATAACCAAGAAACTATGTTGTTAAATACTATGAATACATTAGTCTGACCTGATATGTACACAAAGCCTCCCCTTAGGCTTTGCCTCCCCTCAATCCTAGACCTCAAGGATTGACCATCCCAATATGAACCACCAAGTGGTTAAACCGCGGACCATCAAAAGCTTTAGTCAGCAAATCAGCAACATTGTCATCCGTATGAACTTTAAGAACCTGTATCAGCTTCTTCTCATTGGCATCGCGTATAAAATGATGTCGAATCTCAATATGCTTCGTCCGCTGATGAAATACAAGATTCTTCACAATGCAAATAGTGCTTTGATTGTCAATAAAAATTTTGGTATTCATATAATTGAAACCATAGTCCAACATCTAATTTTGGATCCAAAAAACTTGTCCACAACAACTAGCAGCAGCAACGTATTCAGCTTCTGTTGAAGAAGTAGCTACGATTGTCTGTTTCTTACATTGCCATGAAATAAGCCGACGACCCAAAAATTGACAACCACCAGTAGTAGACTTCCTATCATTATTAGCACCAGCATAGTCACTATCACTATAGGCTTCTAGAACAAAGGGAGAATCTCTAGGATACCATAGACCCAATTTAGGTTGAGCCTTGATATACTTGAAAATCTTCTTCACTGCATTTAAGTTCGAAACCGTTGGAGTCACCTAGTGTCTAGAACAAGCACTTACTGCAAACATAATGTCCTGACGTGATACAGTCAAATACATGAGGGAGCCAATCATAGACCTGTACATGTGAACATTTACCGGGGGATCTGGCTCATTCTTAAGTTTGATTTTAGAAACTTCATAAGGAGTTGCTGCTGGTCTAAGAGGATCCATGTCAAACTTCTGAAGAATCTCATGAACATATTTATCTTGACTGATGAAAATCCCATCCGATTGTTGCTTGACCTGAAGACCAAGGAAAAATGACAGTTCTCCCATTGCGCTCATCTGAAATTCGCCTTTCATCAAGTGTTCAAACTCATCACACCATTCCTTCCTTGTAGAACCAAAGATAATGTCGTCCACATAAACCTGAACAAGGATAATATCCTTGGAATTCCGCCGAAGAAATAGTGTTTTGTCAATAGTACCTCTTCTATAGCCATTCTTTAACAAGAAAGTTGAAAGACGCTCATACCAAGCTCTAGGAGCCTGATGTAACCCATAAAGAGCCTTGACCACCTTGTAGACTTTCTTTGGATGAAGTGGATCTACAAACCCCTTAGGCTGAGTAACATACACTTCCTCGTCAATTTTGCCATAGAGAAATGCACTCTTGACATCCATCTGGAACACCGTAAAGCCAACATAAGAAGCAAAGGCCAAAAACAGACGAATGGCCTCGATCCTGGCAACCGGCGCAAACACTTCAGTATAGTCAATGCCCTCAATTTGAGTGTGTCCTTGTGCGACAAGCCTAGCTTTATTCCTAACGACAATTCCCCGTGCATCATTCTTGTTCTTGAGAATCCATTTGGTATTGATAGATGTCTTTCCATTTGGTAAGTCAACCAGAACCCAAACATTCTGAAACAAGAATTGTTGCATTTCCTCCTGCATAGCCTCCACCCAACTTTGATCCTCAAGAGCATGAGAGACAGACCTAGGTTCCACCTGTGAAAGAAAACAAGCAAACAAACAATGCTGAAAGTCCGTATGATTATTACGCTTTTGATCCTCAATATATCCCACAAGAGCATGATGATCAGACGAGGCCTTCTACTGCATTCTGCGTGTCTTGACAGTAGAACCAGGATCTCCAATAATTTGAGTGGTAGGATGATCTTTAAGTGATTGCAAGACTGGATTGGAAGAAACCTCCACTTCTGGTGCCAAGTTATTGAGATCACCAACAAAGTCAGCATCATAAGAAGCATTTTGGAAAATCCCATCTACCGGTTGTTTATGTATATCATCCAGCTTGTTAGAAGACTTCTTTTCATGGTTCCCCAAATCAGAAGGACTGGAGAAACGTGTATTGGAAGCAGACTCACTAGCCGGAGTACCAGTAGTTGATAAGATAGCACTAGGAGCAGAAACTGGAGTACCAGGAGCAACTTTTTCAGTAGGCTCAACCAAGGGAAACTCAAAACTACCTTGAGCAGCTGCTTTAGTATCTTCTTGTTGTTGCTTGAGAAGAGTGTCAAGAGCTACTTGAGAATCCTGTACATCCAATGGAGTTGCATCACTAGGAGGAGTAGGAGAAACCGTGGTGGAATAGGATGGAACCACAAAAATGTCATCCTCATCATCTGAATCAGAAAGACTAGAAGGAACACCAGTACTAGAAGTTGCAAACACTTGTGGTCCTGCATCATGGTTAGTTTTGAAACGAAAATATCCTAACGAATCACTAAGATAATCAAGATCAAAATACCATTCTGGACCTTTGCCTTGGATGTTTGACTTCTCCTCAAAATACCTGAGATTAATAGTTTCAATTATCCGTTTGGCTTGAAGATTGTAGACACGATACGCCCGAGAATGAGCTGAATATCCCACAATGTATCCTTCATCTGCCTTGCCATCAAACTTCCCCAAATAGTCACTAGTATTCAGAATGGTGACTAGACACCCAAAAGGCTTCAAATGAGCAATATTTGGAACTTTGCCCGTGAGCAGCTCATAAGGAGTCTTCTTGTGAGGATTGGTAATAGAAACCCTATTCAAAACATAACTTGCAGTATTAACAGCTTATGTCCAGAACATGGTTGGAAGCTTGGAATCGGCAAGCATAGTTCTTGCTGCTTCTATTAGTGTCCTGTTCTTTCTTTCTGCCACACCATTCTGTTGAGGAGTCCTAGCAGCACTATAATATCTTTTGATGCCCTTAGCATTGCAAAGAGCGACGAGGTCTTTATTTTTAAACTCGGTTCCATTGTCGCAACGAATACCTTTAACTTTCTTGGACAACTGATTCTCTATCAAGGTAAGAAAATCTCTAAGAATTGAGTAGGTCTCATTTTTGGCAGCCATGAAGAACACCCACGTAAACCTGCTATAACCATCAGTCACCACCAAACAGAATTGCTTGTGGTCAATGCTCCTGATGGAAGTAGGACCAAATAAGTCCATGTGTAGAAGCTGCAATGGTTCAGTAATAAGACTTAGAGCAGTAATGGCCTTGAAGGATGCTTTGTGCTGTTTGCCTTTGCTGCAAGCAATACAATTTATATCATTTCGAAACGTCTTAGGAGGTAAACCAGAGACCAGATTCAGATTGGCAAGTTTGTGAATGGTCTTGAAGTTCACATGTGCCATCCTTCGGTGCCATTTAGTGGCTTCATCTTCGGAGGCTTTTGCAACCAGACAAGCTAGTTGACCAGTAGGGTTGACTTCATTCAACTTGATGCTATAGAGATTGTGTCTTCTAGGGATTCTGAGTAAAACTTGTGAGTCATACGGAAGCTTAAAATATTTGGAAAGCACAAGTGCATCAGTATCGGTGAAGAGAACAAACTGCTTCTTGTCACAAATCTGAGAGACCGATATCAAGTTGAAATGTTGAAGTGCTTCCACATAGTAGACCTGCTCAAAATTAAGATTTGGAGTCTTTATCGTTCCTTTGCCAGTGATTCTGCCTTCACCTCCACCAAAATAGACCTTGCCTCCATGAAATGGTACAAAGTTAGAGAGAAGACTTTTATTGCCAGTCATGCTCCTGGAGCAACCACTATCAACAATGCCTAGACTAGGATCCTGGTATGAAGTAACCTACAACAACAAGATAATAAAAATGCAAAAGTTAGTGTTTTAAGGGGACCCAAACCTTTTCGGGTTTGAGCCTGCCTTGTGGATCATTAGATGAGTGCCAAGAAGATTGATGAGATCCACCATTGTTCCTTGGTTGTCTATGCATCATATGGGTATTATTATTTGACCAAGAACAACCTGCTGAGGGCTTAACAGCAGTTCCCAAATTTCCCAAACCAAAATACGTGTGGTCTAAATTATGCGGATAGATTGGATTAAAATGTTGAAAATAATTACTGGTTGTTTGGAATCCACTATCTCTCCAATAATCACACGCGAAAGGAGAGGATACTCTAGAAGTATTAAACATTGGAGCACTAGGATTAAGTCTTCTAGAAGCATATGAAGCAGCTCCTGGTGAACCAGGAGTAGGAAAAGCATGATTAACCGATGCATGTGTGTCATAATAATCACAATCTTTAATTAAATGAAAGGAACTACCACAAACAAAACATGTTTTGAAAGACCTTTTATTAGAATGAGATTGTTTCATACTGCCTACTTTATTACACATATTTCTAGGAAAAACATTCTTCCTAGGACTCAATAAAAAAGGACCAGACACACTTGACTTGACAACAACTTTTTCTTCACACTTCCTAGCACCAGTAGCAGCATGTTCATTCAACTTGGAACTTGTAGGTCTTGACTCGTCACTTGAACCATTAGATGCAGAGTCACAGGCTTTGTCACTGAAAGTACATGAGACAAAGTCATTAGTATTAGTAGAACTAGTTGGGGACTCAAGCATCTGTGATCCATCCGAGTCATTATGCCATGAAGTGGGCATAAAAGTTCCAGTAAGAGGAGGAGGGACAGCATGCATTTCTGCTGCTGGTTTAAACCTATTGTAACTAGGTTTGCCCTCATCCTCTTTGTCGGCATCAAAGACACTTGAGAAAGATAAATCAAATACATCTTCTGAATCAATATATTTTTCAAATCCTAAGCCACTTTTAGTTCTGCCAGACATGCTACTATCAATTAATTTCGAAAGATTTTTAGGTGCCTTTTGCCATTTGTCAAATCTTAGCATTGTAGCATCTAACTTAGCTTGCATCTCCTCTTTTTCTTTGATACTAGCATCTCTTTCAGTTTCTGTATATTTAAGCATATTTGTAGTGTTTTCTAAATCAATGCTTAGTATCCTGATTTTATCCTCATAAGCACGTTGTGTATCTTGTAACCACCTCTTTTGTTGTTCCAATGTTTTTAATGAAGCCTTATAGGCTTGAACCTCTAAAAAATACTTATCATTTTGATCATTTACTTCATTAAATTGGGACAACAATTCTGAGTATTTATCATGACAACCAAGAGGACAATGTTGTACCTGAGGTGAGATGCCCATAAGAGCAAACTCGTCTGCTTCTTCTGCATCAGAGAGATTCCCAGCAATCATTGCAAACACGTCAGTCGAGGACTCAGCTGATTCTAGGGTAGAAGCCTGATGATCATTCCAGATGACCATAGAATCAACAGATACCAATGCCTTCTTGTCATCTTTTATCTCCTGAACCTTGAAAGCGGAGTACCTGCTCTTCTCCTGATCATTCTTGCTAGGGCACTCCCTTGCAAAGTGACCCTGTTGCTGGCAGTTATAGCATCGCACCTTGCTTCTATCGAATCTTGCTGGCTCCCGAGGGTTGTAATTAAATTTCCTTCATGCTTTCTTCTCAAACTTGTGAACCCTAAGAGTAAGCATGGCCATCTGCCATTTAAGATCCATCTCATCCAGGTCAAGTTTATCGACCTGTTTGAAGTCATCAAAAGCAAGTTGTTGTTCAGCATTAACATCAGCAACAAACGAATGAAGTACAACTTCTACCATACTACCAGACTTGGCAGTAGGATCCGGAGCAGAAGTATGTTGAACAGTATGCTGAGAGGAGACAGTATTGCTAGGGCTACTAGCATATGACATGGGACTAGATGCCATAGAACTCACAAAGGCTGAGTTAGCAGGAGTGGGAAAAGAGTCACTTGGAAATCCTCTTACATGAGGTTCGAAAGTTCTGAGCCTAAGAAACAGATCATCAAAAGTGAGATAATCAAGCCCACCTTTGGCTTTGAGAGAGATCACCACCTGATTCCATGAGTAGGGTAAGGCTTTAAGAAACCTTGCATTAATGTCACCATCATCAGGCTTTGACCGAAGTTGATTCAATTGGCTCAAAATCTTCTGGAACCTATCATACCCTTGATTTAGACCTTCAGTTTCTGAGATTTTGAATTCGGTAAATTCATCTCTCAGCATGGACCTTCGCATTTTCTTTGACTCCTCATTCCCGCCAAACCTTGCTTTTATGCCATTCCAGATCTCTCTGGCATCATCCAAATGGTAGAAGTCACCCATGTGATCTTCAGGAAGAGATTGAAGCAAAATCGTTTTTGATTTTACCTCCTTCTGAATAGCTATGATTTCCTCATGAGATTTAGGGTCAAGAAGAGTAATATTACCGTTCTTGTCTCGTCCAGTAAGCTTCCTGCTGTTCCCATTCAGAATGATCTTCCAAAGATCTTGATCAGTGTTGGTGATCCACCATTCCATCTTCATTGCCCAGTTATCATATTCACCCTTCTTCAGAAGAGGGAATTTTCCATTCGTGTTAGAGACCGTAGCCAGGATCTGCTGAGGTTGCACAATTTTAGGAGTGCTGTCTTCTCTTGTTTGAGTAGAAGTTGAGGCAGACATGATAAACAAATTGTCAGAAATAAGAAAACTTGATTCTTCTTGTATAGAGACCCCTCAAGGCTCTGATACCACTTGTTGGATCTACTAGATGTAGATCTTGCAGCCTGTCAGGACCGGTGAATGACTTCTGTAATCACAAGTCAAATCACAAAGAGACTCTATACACAATATGAATGTAGAATATAAATATAATTAAGAAGAACAGAATAACTATAAAGACTTGATCCTCTCTAAGGATTTCTAATATTGATAATGACTAGAACTACGTTTGGTGAAGGTGTGTCTAACCCTTCTGCCTAAGGTTCCTTTTATCCTACAAGGAAACCCTAATACATCATTAAAGAAAACGTGTAAAACTGATATGCATATCCTTTCCTAACATATCTCATGCATATCCTAACAGAATATTAAGTAAATAATAATGTTTGACTTCGACTAGGACCAGGAGCAGAACTTGCTCCTACTACGACTAGGACCAGGAGGAACTACATACCTCCTAGTCTACCTATTACATATAACTATTACAATGGTCCTAACAGGAAATTAAGGGCTGTTTGGTTCGGCATATATATAAACACAACACGGGTTTTCAAGGGTTCGGTTCGCGTCATGTTTTAATAAATTAATAACACACGGTTCGATCCATGATTATGTTTTTTTCAAGCTTATTTAATCTTAAAAGTATATAATTTTACAAGTTAATTAAATTAATTTAGCATTATATATAATTAATTTAATTAAAGCATGAACTTAGGTTAATTATTATTCTGTAATAATACATGTTTTTAACCTAAGTAGGTAATTATTTATTTTGCATGATAGTATTAATTAATTATTAAAAATTACATATAATTAATTAATAAACATGAACTTAGGTTTATTATTATTTAATAATGATTTTAACCTAAGTATTTATTTATGTAATTTGGACAATAGTAATTAATTAATTATTAAAACATGACTTATAATTAATTAATTTTCATGACTTAGGTTATATTAATATCAATATTAATACATGTTCTAACCTAAGTATTTTATACACCTTATTTAATTGAATCATGTTATATTTAATTAAATACTTTAACCGACAGTTTATTTAATTTACATGTAATAATTAATAAACTATACTATTTTATCACATGACTTAGAATATTAATCAGTAACATTTAAGCTTATATTATTAGCTTAATAATCCAGCTTTTTCTATTTTAGAAACTCAATTAATTAAAGCAGCTAATCTATTTATGGAAACTTTCTATTTTTAGAAACTTATCTATTTTAAGAAATAAATCTATTTTTGGAAACATTCTATTTTTGGAAACTTTCTATTTTAGGAAACTTGCTATTTTTAGGAAGTTACTTATTATTACACAAAAAGTATAATAATACAAGAAATACAAGTAATATTTAATCAGATTAGACAGAATACATGATAAACACAGTAGAAAGCTAAAATCAGTGAAACAAGACATGAACATACCAAACAAGCTAAAATATGACATAAAACCAGTTACGTACTCAGTAATCAGAATACTTATACATGTATCCTATGTATGTAGCATCAGTGAGATCGAAGTAGGACTCTCTTCCGTTCGTCTTCTTCGTTCACTGGACTTAAGGTACGGATTCTCCGTCCTTTCAGTATGGACATTCTTCCTTATTAGGATTTCCCCGTATGCAGCTAACTGTTTTCCCCAGTATATGTTTTATACGTTTTTGAATTGCTTATGTTTAATTAGAATACCTAAAGCCATATAAATGCATGACCAGTTTCACCTAGTTATGGAGGTACCATAACCATAACACTGGAGGCACCAGTGTTATGACTTCACCACGACGGAGTGATAGCTCGTGGCGTCCCTTCAGCTTTTGGCCATATTATTATTATTAGGTGGGGTGTATGGGTGCATCCTAGTTTACATGTTTTCAGCAGATTATTCAGGTGAATGTGGTGTGTGCCTTGCATCCCTCACAAGGAGCTGATCCCTCCTACCCAACCAGTATATTAATTTAGAGGCAGCCCCTCTAATTTGCATGACCAGGTCACCCCTCCAAGTATTCATAAACGTTGATATTTAATGACCTATATTGGCTTAATGGCTAACATGTTAAACAGATTTTATAATATAAACATAAGGCTTTTCAAACTATAAAACCAGTTTTATGAACATGTTCCAGGTTTTCCAGGACTTATACATTTCCGCTGCTATTAAGCCTCTATTATGTTTCAGTCATTCATACTATGTCTATATCAATGCATTGAGCGTTTTGGTCAGTCGTTACTTTCCTTTCCATTTCCCAAAACGGCAGGTACCCAAGGACAGACTCGAGCATTTGGAGGACGTGCATAGGATGGAAGCTTCCATATACTTCTTTTCCTTTTGCCTTCATATATTTATGCATAATGAGTCTTTGTTGATTTCATTTACTTTATTTATGTTTTGGGCTTATGTTTGGGAACCGATGTTTGATTCCAGTTTTCTCTATGGTCATGTATGTTTTACTACATATTACCTTGCATGCTTTGATGACACGCCATAATTACGCGTAACGGTCCACTTATTAAAGTGGGGTGTTACAATGGGCTTATTGGACCTTAACATGTAAACAAGTTAAACTAGTCTAATAATTTACCAACACATAACACTAAAATGTTGAATAAAGATATAAAATCCCACTTGATCATCATCATACTTATAAAATAATCATATACATATATACATAGCTATTATTTTTATAAAGTCATTGGACAAAAGTCTAAGACCGAGTATTATTAATATAGGTTTCCGTGATCGAAGCACGCCCGTAGCCGATAACCCGCCTGTCATAATCAACGTGAGTTCATAGCCTCGCACTCTTTTAAATGTTTTATAAAATTATTGATAGAAGTAGTTTTTACACTTTGTTTAGGAAAACAAATGTAATTAGGGTAAGTACACAAGTGATTTAGGAAAACCACAAGTTATTACCCAAAGTGGGGATGTTCTCAAGGAGGCTTGGTGTGTGTGTTAAGAGATGATTAACTTTTGTGATTATATTTATGAGAAAATAATAAAAGATTAGAAGAGAATGACGGTTACGATGACGAATTAAACTAAGACGATTAGTCGTACACGTAAAACCGTAAAAAGTAGCAAATTAAAAATTTACCCTAAAAATTCCTAGAAAATTGCAATAAATCCTAAATAATGTAATTAGAATTTACAAAAAATAAAAAATCACTCAAACCTTTTATTTAATTAAATAAGAATTTTTTAATGCTAACTAAAGCCCAAAAATTCATTTTAAATAACAAAAAGCCCAAAATGAGATTTTTTAATTGTAAACCTCTAAAATGACTTAACTAAATTTAAAACTATTTTTGAAAATTTTAATATTAATAAAAACTATTTAAAAACAATTAAAAACTATTTAAACTTAAAATAATTCTAAAAACTAACCTAATGACAATAAAAATATTCTAAAAATTGTAAAATTCCTAACATAATGTATTTAACATAAGAAAAATATAAAAACTTGAAAAATCTAAATTTTAATTTTTAATAATAAAATAATATTAAAAATCCAAAATTTATAAAAAAATTCTAAAAAGTTGCAAACTAGCTTATTTTAACCTAAAAAACAAAGAAATGAAGTTGAAATTACAAAATACCCCTAATGGGCTAAAAGACAAAACAGTCCCTTAATGGGCTTAATTTGGGCCCAATAAGAAAAAGTCAACCAAATAAGCCAAAAACTTCCAGTCTGACTCAAAATTTGATTTTAAAGACAAAACTGAGAAGGCCCAAAAGCTGAAAATGTGTATAAGCTAGCTTATTTCAAAGCAGTTTATTCTTAATGGGCTTTTTGGCCCATTAAGCTATAAGCTGATGCCATAAGCTCAAATTAGACACACAAGCTTCTTCTGAGTTACTTAAGAGATCTATAAAAAGAAATTTGAAATAAGCACAAGGGATAAGCCTGAATAAGCTAAAAGCTATCTTCACAAAACGACAAAATAGTCGTTTTCTAGTTCTAGGCCACCCCAAGAGCTTATTCAAGTTTCAAAAGATTTTAAATGACTTAACTAAGCTTAATCAACAAAAAGTTTTTCAATAAGCACACTCAATAAGCTGGAATAAGCAGATAAACACTTAATTAAAAGTTAATTTAATGATTTTTCTAGCAAAAAGTCAAAGCCAAGGTTTGATAAGCTCTAGTTCAAACAAATGGGTCAAATAAGGAACATTGATCACAAAAAGTAAGTTGTTGCAAGTCTGGATAAGCCAATATGGCTTATTAATAAGCTGAATGAAAAGTTACACTAGCAGGGGCTAGTTTTGGTGTCTGAGCAGTGGAAACTTTTTCCACTGCTTGACTTTCTTGACTATTTGTCTTTAGTGACTTTTTTGTGGATTCAAATTACAAACAAGGCACCCTTGTGCTCAGTGAATCACAAGGAGTCATAAACAACAAAGAAATCACAATCCCAATCAGCCAAAGAGTGCAGTTAATTCAATCAATCACCAGACATCTCACAGACATGAACATAAGCAGTTATGAACTCAATAAGCTATTTTAGCAAGATTCAGCCAACCAAATTGCACCAAAAGCATACACAAGCTATAATAAACTTAAATGAACAAGTTTAAACAGGTTTCATGCAATGGTTCAAGTTCTAGATCAAGATTCAAGCACCAAATAGTTACTGATGAACACTAGCAGGCAGTGATGAATACTTTGCTGATATACTTGACCAACAAGCCAAATTCAAACACTCAAATCTTAAAACCAGGTTATATTAACTATGATTTAACACCTTTTAGCCCTAAGCATGCATATACTCTAGGTATTTCCAAAATCTTAGGTCAAAATCAGTTAAATAAAGTGAGATATAGCAAAATGTTTAATTCAAGGTTTAAAAGCCAATAACTTGCAGACACTAGTACACAACCAAGTGAATAACAGATACTAACTCAAACAAAGGACTTCCAATAACACAATAACAAACTATGATTCAAAACAGGTTAACCCAAACACCCTTTTATATTTTCAAATCAAGATTTTCAAATCAAAAGTATGATTTAGGTTAGCACATGCATTCATAAACAACAAAACATCAAACACGAACAGATTCAACAAGATTTGGAGCCCAAGAACAACACATACACTAGCAGAACACAAATATCACAAATATCCAATTTTTCAATAGATTTTGAGATGAAGGGTTCAAACCTCATGGATGTACATCTAAACCCACGTATGTTTGAGCTTATGTGCTCACAAGAACAAGCACAAGCTTCCAATATGAAGCTGCTAAGATGGAACAAAGTTAGGAGCAAAAATATCAAAATTAGAAAAAGAGGTAAATTTGATTAATGCAACCTTAGTTCCCCACACTTGATTATCCCCAAGTTATAATCCTCACAACACCTTGATATCACAATATCAGGGTGCTATGATCAACTTATAGCCCAAAAATTCCAAGGTTTGAACAAGACTTAGCAAAATATCAAGATTTAAGGAGAATATGCAAACTTTTGCACACTCCTTTGAAAACAAGTTTTAGTATTCAAGATTAGTAAACATGTAACATTAACAAACCGATAATAAGGTTGGCACTTGACTTTTCTTCACCAAATTCAAACACATTTCATTACTTGAATATATGATTTACAGAATTGTGAACTTAGGAAAATACAAGAGCAAATTGTAAATGACTGAGTCCTATGCCTTAAATAGGCTACAAGTGAACTAGTGAAAGCATAAAAAACGTGAAACCCTAACTATTAAAGTTCCAGATTTGCCCTTGAGTAGCTTGAAGATTCTTGAACATGTGAAGAGTACTTGTATTGTTGTAGAGCTGGCATGAGGTGGAATTGCATCCAAAGGCCTTGGTTAAGCTTAACTTCCAAGCAATGATATGGGACGTTGGATGACTGGCCAACTTTGGCATTTTCCCCAAAAGTTGTATAGCAGGTTTGAACATGTGAGTTGTGGAGTGACGTGGCCAAAGGTTTAAGGGTGGGGTTATGTTTAGTCTCACATTAATCACTATTCTAGAAAAGATTAGAGGCTAATTCTTGGTAATTAAAAAATACCCAATTTGTATCAAGAACACCAAGAACAAGTTTTTAATCCATTTTGTTTTTTAAACATGTGTTAGGCGCCTAAATTAACTAATCAGTTATGATTAGTTTAATTAGGGTGAGTGGATTGGTGAGGTGGAAGCAGGGAGGGCTCCCATTTGTGGATTTTGGTGAGTGGGACAGGTGGCAAGATGGGGTTGGTCTAGGTTGGTTTGTGTGTCAGCCATATTAAACCCCCTATCTTTCCCTTTCTTTTCATTTCAAGTTTTATATACCAAAATCTGATTTCCGTCACAATCAAAGTTTTATTTGTTCTACTTTGGCCACAAATACTTTTCCAAAGTATTTTCAGAGGTGTTTCTTGCCATTTGTTGATTCTTGAAGGGCTGATTTGGCTCTTCATTGATAATGGTCTTGACTTGTCTTGTTGACTTCTTGGAGGACTGATTTTGACAAATCATGATTTATGAGGGACCATTTTTGCCATTTCTTCAAAGTCAAGGGTCCTTTTTGCAATTTGACATATTTAAAGGACCAAACTTGTAATTTCTTGTAACTTGAAGGCCTTCATGGTATGTGATACTAAGTTTTACTTAGTTAAAAAATTTATTTGTTCGTTGATGAATTCTAAACGAATTGATCCTGGTTAACTATGCGACTTAGTCGTTCTTTGGTGAAACAAATAGTTGTGTCGTTGTAGTATATTAAAAAGTGCAAGACTTTAAAAGTAAATGACGGTAAATTAAATGACGTAAAACTAATTAAACATAAATGTTGCAAAGTTAAAAACGTTGAAAAGTAATTAAATTAAATGACTTAAAATAAAAGCGTGACGAAAATTAAATTTGACAACGTAATAAAAATGTAAACTTTTTAAAAAATAAATCAAGTAAAAAAAACGGGAAAGCAAAATCTAGAATAAAACAAAAACAAAACAAGAAAACGAGTTCGATCGCAGCCACGATCGCAACAAGTGGATCGTGGTCAGGATTGCAGCCTGATCGTAACAAATCAGATCGCACTCAATGCGATCGTAGCAAGAAGGAGAGACCCGATCGCACCCCAGATCGCAATGAGTGATCGTGGGCGTGGATCGTACCAGGGAAAAACAAAAGATCGCAGTCTATGCGATCGAAGCCAATTGGATCGTACCAAGGGAAAAACCCTTCTAAGATGGGAATGTCATCCAAAGAGGAAATAAGCAAAACTAAATAAGCACTTTAGCAATAAGCAAATTTCAAAAACTAAACCAAAAACTATAATAAGACGAGACAATAAGCAACAAATTTAAATACTTTTCCAAAACACGAAATAAGTAACACAATAAGCAAACTTTTAGAAAGAAGAACTTTTTAGAAAACTAAGAAAATCAAATAAGCTAAGTATGAAACAAGCCAATAAGATTGTCAAACTTATAGCTTATCTCATACAAAAACTTAGATAAAAGTAAAAAGATAAACTTTTTAGTAAAATAAGCAAAGAGATTAAGGAAAAAACTTGCTTAATCCGAATTTGAAATGAACCAAAAAGAAGAAAAGTAGAAGGAGAATGATAAAAGAAACTTGATCAAAAGTAAATAAAGATTAAAGCAACAAAATGAAGAACACTTACTTGGAATTTAAATGAATTAAAGGTGCAAGACAATGTATTAAATGACATGTATTTAAATTGCAATTAAAGTAAATGGTGGAATTACTAGTGTCACTCTAGCCAACAAAAACAAATGAATATCCTAATGATCTATTTATAGGGGAGGATTAGGGAGGTGCTTAGGAAGCTTCCTCCCCTCTTTCTTCTTTCCTTAATTGTGTGATTAAGTCCTTCTCTTCTTAATCTTTTGACTTTAACGACTTTGTCTCGGGATTTCTTTAAACTCGTCTTGTAATTCTTCAATAAATTAGACTTGAGTTCTTCGGCTTTTAGTAAACTTCCGTCTTTTGACTTTTTCTTCGATAAATCTTCAGAATTGGTCTTGGACTTCCGTTCTTTTTGCACTCTTGATTTCTTGACTTAGTCTTTTTTCCTTTTCCTCGATAAAAGCCCGTGAATGCCCGTGTTTTCTCCCCTTTTTCACAATTTCGTCCTAAATCATAACAAAAACACAAACCACGCATAATTCTGACATTTACGACATAAAATAAACGTTTTGGCTTGGTTATTATTGTAGTTAAGTGGTAAAAAGTATGGGTGTTTACACACCTATCAAATCCCATACACTTGACCATTGCAATGTCCTCATGCAATGCATTAGTCGCAAAGCACGATTACACTTTTCCATCATAATCAATCCATATTGGTCTTTATTAAAGAGATAGAAAATTATAAACATTAAAAGTAAAGAAATAAAAAACATACCTTCGGGTTTTGGAAATGTCATGAATGATCATCATCCTCAAGTTTTCACTTTCTTCAAACCAAGCTTAAAAACGAGATCATTGTTATTATAATTTAGCAAACTAACACGAACTCATGTGGGGCAATTATTTACTTAGACTCCCTTATTCCTAGGTGTATCTCTTATATTTTATTGTTGTCTTGAATGATCACGAGGATACATTGTTGACTTATTTCGATAGTTTATTAGGCTAAAAATAAACTGGGACGATTTAATCAATAGTTAGCTAAAGGACAAAATCTTTTAAAACTGCTTCTCGGGACCTCATAAAGTTCATATCTTGGCATAACTCGCTTCGTGATTTGAGACCTTTCTCGGACCGATATTTGGCAGCGACTTCATACTTCAAACCTTGAGAGACGTTCATAAAATAATGGTCTTCTCTTCATAATAGGAATTTCATCACTTGAAGTTTTGAGAGATTCTTCATATTTGGACCACGACTTCTTTATTTTTCTCCAATCTTTATTTTGGGATTTTAATATACAACGATCCGCCTCCTTTTAGGACTTGGATCTATTTATCCTCATACCTTGCTAGGTTCTTTTCGGATAGACTTCTCCATGATCTTTTGGGGAGTACTTGCTTTTCGTCGTGTGTCTCGATCCTTCATATTGATTTTTATAAATGATTCTTCATCACTTTTGGATCTTTAGCAACAAAATGTAGCCCTCATGCCTTGTTAGGGCCTTTTCGGACTCGCCAATCTTTGCATCCCGCTTCAATAAGTTATGCCTTGGCTATGAACTCTAATCCATACCGAGCAACTTTTAAACGATCTTGGGCTAGAAGCTAAGTAACTTTTCAAATCGTACAACCTTATTTATTGCAGATAAATTTATTAGCAAGCGATGGGAGAATAGGCTTATTCACGAAAGAATACCAAACTTATAATTGACTCTATCATCTCTCGTTCTCCACAATTTAAAATCTCAAGGAATGAGACTCGTGGATGCTTAGCCTATTAAATCAAAGTTTTGGGTTTTCGAGTCATCTATAGGATCTTGCAAACTTTAAGACTTTTTCAAGTTTAGAAATCGCATTTTAAAGTTCCCTTGATAAACAACTCTCTAGGATCAATTATAGGAACTTGCGAAAAGTTCTTGTTCTTAACCCGTGAGAGTTAAGACTTTCGCGTTTTAAAGCTCCCTATATAAAAGCCTAGCAAAACTTGACTTAAACACGTTAAGGATACTAGCTAGAGTAAACTTAGATAAGTAAACTCGGGTTGAGTCAAAAGATTCACAACGTTTGAAAATTAAAAACCACTTTATTAAAAAATTATTCTAGTAAAGAAAGGAAATAACTATACAAAGGTAAAAAACTAATTGGCCAAAAAAGATCAAAAATTTTGAAAAATGTCGAAAAATTGATTTTCCGGTTAAAATGAGGACAAATACAAGGAAAAGGCCACTTAACTTCGATAGAAGTCCCCCATACACTTAATATAAACATTGTCCTCAATATTTAAGCATGTGGGAGTAAACTCCCCTACACTTAGGACATTGTGCACGTTGTTTAAATATCGCTAAGGAAAAGAAAACTAACGAGATTCCTATTTTAATATTGGAAAATATAAAATAGAGAATCAAAAAGAGTTTAGGATAGACCCGGGAAGATGGGAACACGGAATCACGGGTCGTCAAAAATCATCAAGAGTGGATCATTGAGCGCTCGAATACCTGAATAGAAGAAGAGAGGAAATAGCAAACACCAACGGGTCTCCCCTACACTTAGGATATAACTAGCTAAAAGATAGATACATGGGTTGCCTCCTAAGAAGCGCTTGATTTTTGTTCACCGAGTCGTGAGCCTGACTCGACCTTCATTATCATAGGAAGCAGCATGAAACATATACACCGGGATCAAAGACATAGTTTTCGTCCATCAAATAGCATAGGCTTAAGGCGAACAAGGCAAGCCAAAGAAGAGTAGGCAAGGTTCCCTTAAGCAAAGATGGAGCACGGTGGGAGCAAGTATGGTGAGGTGCAAGCATATCTTCATAAGTTCCAAAGATCTTTCCTTTTATTTCATCAGATGGATACTTAGATGGCTGAAGAATATCGATACCGGGGTCGAATACCTTTTCCTTTAGGGGAAAATAGCACTCAGGCTCAGCAGCATTTGAAGATGATCCGCGAAGAAAATGCACAACCTCGTCCTCAGAAGGTGGACAAAGAGGTGTTAAATCATACGTGCTGCGGATGTTGGTGTCGTCCGGTTGCTTATGAAAGAATTTTCTTCAAATCCAAAGTAGGATCAAGACCATAATCATCAAAGTCTAAAGGAGGAGCATCACTCTCATGAGGGAAGTAAGTATTGAGAAAAATAGAGAAATCTTCCTCAAATGAGTAGTCATCCAAAGTAGGATTAAGCATGGTTGGCGGAGGATCTTCATCATGTGAAGAATCACTCGAAAGAGTATCGGCCTCATCAAAATCATCATAAGTGGGCATGTCGGGATACTCGGAAGTAAAATCATCATAATCATCCGTATCTGAGCTAGAATCATCATCATAAGCATCAAAGATCGGTGGAGAATCATATATGGGTGAAGGTTCCAAATTGGAGAGAGAATCATCCACATCATCTTGAAAAAGTGGATTATCATTGCAAGACTAGAATCGAGGATTGTTGTAGATGACAAAATCATCGAGCACATTAATCATATTCACTGATTCTCTTCCAAAGGATTTGCTTGTAAGCTTCCCCATTTCAAAAACTTGTGCATCATCCCCGACTCTTAAGATGAGTTCACACTTATCCACATCAATTAAAGCTCTACCGGTTCTCAAAAATGGGCGCCCAAGTATTAACGGAATACGAGGGTCCATTTCATAATCAAAAACGACGAAGTCGACCGGAAAAGTGAATGTGCCAACTTTAATGAACACGTCTTCGGCAATACCAACGGGGTAAGCAAGAGTGCGAATGGCAAGCTCAAGAGTCATTTTGGTGGGTGTAAGGTCGGGCAATGATAACTTTTTCCAAACACTTAAAGGCATCAAATTTATACTTGCCCCGAGATCGGCTAAGGCAGTAAATTTGTCGGTTTGGTTAAAAGTACAAGGTAGCACAAAACGACCGGGATCTCCAAGTTTCTCCGGAAGTTCTTTCAGAAGGACGGCAGAACAAATTTCATTTAATAGAGTATTAACAAACTCGGCCATCTTCTCCTTCTTACTAAGCAATTCCTTAAACATCTTGACAAAATTTAGGCATTTGTGCTAGAGCTTCAACAAGGGGAAAAGTGACGGTCATTTCTGAAACTTTCTTCAAATAGTTTGACACTTGAATGTCATCCTTGGTGTGCATTTTGGCCTTGCCAAAGCGAGATGGATAAGGAATATTGGGTTTGGGTGGTGAAGGTGTAGGTGTAGCAGGTAAAGGTGGAGATGTTGAAGGGTTCTTCTTGGGTACATCGTCATGACGAGGCGGAGACGGTAATGGTGTACTAATACTAGGTGTGGGAGGAGTAGGGATAAATGGTGGTGGAGGAGGTGTAGATGATGGGGGCGGGATAGGTGGTCCTAATAAAGTAACTCCACTACGGGTAGTAATAGCACTCAAATTCGCTCGCGGATTGGTGACGGTGTTTGAAGGTAGAGAACTCGAAGAAGAGGGTTGAGTGGTGGGTAAGAAACTAGCCAGCATATTCTTCAAATCATTCGTTTGATTGCTGAAGGAGGATTGTATATTATCTCGAAGCTCGGATCTAATGTCATTCCATTGCTTGGTGATATCCCCTTTCAAATTGATAATTTGGCTCTGTAGATTCTTGATTTGCTTTCCTTGAGTTCTGATTAACGCTTCGACATCTTGATTGATGGGTGGGGCTTGTTGAGCGGGTGGGTGATAAGGATTAGAAGCTCTAGGTGAGATTTGGTTGCTTCTATTGTAGTTGTTGTTGGGGTTTTGGTTTTGAGGAGAAAAACCGGGGGAAAGGTAGTTGTTTGACTGGTAACTCAGCAAATATCTATCCCCTTGAGGTCGAGCTTGGTAATTTTCCAGTGAATAATACCATAAGCCGCATACACATTTTCCGGATTTCCTTGAGTAGAAGGACAATCAGTGTATGAGTGAGGACCGCCGCATGTCTCACAAGAATTGGCTACTGCTTTAACTTGTTGTTGCTTTGTAGCGAGAAGCAAGATATTTTTGTTCATTTCGGCCATCATGCGGGTAAATTCGTTCATGCCGGGGTTTGCTGAAGTAGAAGAAACATTGACTCTCGGGTTGTTCCTTGAAGAAGCGGAGGAATCCCAGTTTTTATGATGAGTAGTCATGTTCTCAATAAGCTCTCTACACTCCTCGGGTCTCGTTTTCATAAATGTGCCACTGGCGGCTGCATTAATCGTATCACGATCACGAAAAGTCAAACCGTAGTAGAAAGTATCAATTAAGGTCACAGGGAGCATGTTGTGGTTTGGACAACGATCGATCAATACATTATATCTTTCCCAAGCATCAAAGAGAGATTCATCAGGTTCTTGCATGAAACCGCTGATTTGATTGCGAAGGCTCGTGACCATGGATGGTGGAAAGTAGCGCGACAAAAAGCGTTGAGTCATGTCATCCCAAGTATGAATGGAATTCTTCGGGAGACGATCAAACCATTTCTCGGCCTGGTGTGATAAAGTATGTGGGAAGAGTTGAAGGCGTAGAACATCCATTGTAGCACCGGGCAACTTCATGCTTTGAGTGATTGTAATGAATTTTTCGAGGTGTTTGTTGGCATCATCATCAGGCATTCCTCGAAAAGGATTAGTTTGCACTTGCTGAATCATGTTGTGCTTCAACAAAAACTCCAGAGCCGTGATTTGCATCGGGCTGTGGAAGAACATTGTTGTTGTTATTATTGAGGTGCGGTGGATTGTTGTTGTTCACACCTGCCATACTTAAATCTTCACGAGTCTCGGGCTCTTGATAATTTGAAGATCTAGTACGCATACACCTGCGAAATCAAAAGAAAACAATAACAAACACAAAGAGAATATATATACACTATAAAAATAAAATCTTTTTGAATTTTTGAAAATTTTTAATTTTTATGGATTTTTAACAATTTTATTTTTTTATGGATTTTTTGAAGATTTTTAAGCAAGAAAATAACGCTCACGAATGAACGGATCCCAAAAAGCAACGCGACTCTCACAGAAAACCGTTAATCTTTACGAAAAGAGCCGGCAGCGGCGCCATTTTAATGTGGGTTTTGACACCAAGTATAAAAATTAATTGTTCGTTATAGTGGTCTAACCAATTGATCCTGGTTAACTATGCGACTCAGTCGTTCTTTGGTGAAACAAATAGTTGTGTCGTTGTAGTATATTAAAAAGTGCAAGACTTTAAAAGTAAATGACGGTAAATTAAATGACGTAAAACTAATTAAATGTAAATGGTGCAAAGTTAAAAACGTTGAAAAGTAATTAAATTAAATGACTTAAAATAAAAGCGTGACGAAAATTAAATTTGACAACGTAATAAAAATGTAAACTTTTTAAAAAATAAATCAAGTAAAAAAAAAGGGGAAAGCAAAATCTAAAATAAAACAAAAACAAAACAAGAAAACGAGTCCGATCGCACCACGATCGCAACCAAATAATTTGGTTGGATCGTACCCTGGATCGCAGCTTGATCGCAGCCTAGATCGCACTTGGTGATCGTAGCCCCCGATCGCGCTCAATGCGATGGAAACAAAGGGATCAGATCATACTCAGCAGTACGATGGGTAGGGGTGATCGTACTCCCGATCGCAACCACGATCGCAACAAGTGGATCGTGGTCAGGATCGTAGCCTGATCGTAACAAATCAGATCGCACTCAATGCGATCGTAGCAAGGAGGAGAGACCCGATCGCACCCCAGATCGCAATGAGTGATCGTGGGCGTGGATCGTACCAGGGAAAAACAAAAGATCGCAGTCTATGCGATCGAAGCCAATTGGATCGTACCAAGGGAAAAACCCTTCTAAGATGGGAATGGCATCCAAAGAGGAAATAAGCAAAACTAAATAAGCACTTTAGCAATAAGCAAATTTCAAAAACTAAACCAAAAACTATAATAACACGAGACAATAAGCAACAAATTTAAAGACTTTCCCAAAACACGAAATAAGTAACACAATAAGCAAACTTTTAGAAAGAAGAACTTTTTAGAAAACTAAGAAAATCAAATAAGCTAAGTATGAAACAAGCCAATAAGATTGTCAAACTTATAGCTTATCTCATACAAAAACTTAGATAAAAGTAAAAAGATAAACTTTTTAGTAAAATAAGCAAAGAGATTAAGCAAAAAACTTGCTTAATCCGAATTTGAAATGAACCAAAAAGAAGAAAAGTAGAAGGAGAATGATAAAAGAAACTTGATCAAAAGTAAATAAAGATTAAAGCAACAAAATGAAGAACACTTACTTGGAATTTAAATGAATTAAAGGTGCAAGACAATGTATTAAATGACATGTATTTAAATTGCAATTAAAGTAAATGGTGGAAGAACTAGTGTCACTCTAGCCAACAAAAACAAATGAATATCCTAATGATCTATTTATAGGGGAGGATTAGGGAGGTGCTTAGGAAGCTTCCTCCCCTCTTTCTTCTTTCCTTAATTGCATGATTAAGTCCTTGTCTTCTTAATCTTTTGACTTTTAACGACTTTGTCCCGGGATTTCTTTAAACTCGTCTTGTAATTCTTCAATAAATTAGACTTGAGTTCTTCGGCTTTTAGTAAACTTCTGTCTTTTGACTTTTTCTTCGATAAATCTTCAGAATTGGTCTTGGAATTCCGTTCTTTTTGCACTCTTGATTTCTTGACTTCTTCTTTTGGCCTTTTCTTCGATAAAAGCCCGTGAATGCCCGTGTTTTCTCCCCTTTTCACAATTTCGTCCTAAATCACAACTAAAATACAAACCACGCTTAATTCTGACATTTACGACATAAAATAAACGTTTTGGCTTGGTTATTATTGTAGTTAAGTGGTAAAAAGGATGGGTGTTTACACACCTATCGGTATGTTTGACTTTGAGGAGGACTAATATTGACAATTTAGTTTTGTTGAGGGACTAAAATTGCCAATTCTTCAAAGTGGAGGGCCCTTTTTGTAATATTGACAAACTTTAGGGACCTATCTTGTAATTATGAAGATACAATGGTTTAAAGTGTCAATTATTCAATATTGGAGGACCCTTCTTGCATAATCTTCTAATCTTCAAGGGTTTTTGTTGGAAAATCTTCATTAGGGCTTGGTTCATTGTGCGGCTTCGTTTCCCGTGTTCGTTTTTGTATGATTCTTGTGATCTTTTGTCATTTTCTCAATATCCGTACCTAAAATACACAAGCAACAAACATAAGCATATATTTAGCCATTTTCATGATATTTTATGCATTTAAAGCCCTTTTTGGACGATGAGACTATGTACAAAAGCAGTCTCATCAATGATCTGTAAACCCGCGAGCGAGATAACATGCTAGTTTTAGATAAAAATAGAACACAAGTAGTCCCGATGGTATGCTTATTGATATGGACCCGAATGATGCTATGACCCAATAAATGAGATGTAAAGGATTATTATAGTTAGGTTATGTCACTTAAAGTCCCATTAGCATGAATTGTAAACTACCGGGATTTGGTAGACGCTTATGCATTTAATAGTACTATTTGGGGAAGATCACACCAGTTCGCGCCTTGACGGTTGGTCCCCTTCGTGCCACATTGATTGGTAAGCGAATTTATGTATGAGAAGATTTACATAGCGTGATTTTTGTGACGACACGCTAACTTAGATGGGCAAGTTGTTTGTCGGGTTCGCGGCCCGTTGTTTGTTATAGTAAGGTAACAATGTCATGCGACTAATAATAATCCAACAAAATACAATAACGATATGAATAATGATAATAATGTTACCAATAATGGTAATATTGAAACTATGGTTTCATGGAAGGCTTGAGATGTATGATTTGATTTATATATTGTCTGACTAGCAATACGAGGACTTACTTCTGATATTATACTTGTGTTCTGATTTCTATGACTGTTTTATATAACGGTTTTTATTAAAGTCTATGAATTCACTCGACATTCGCTGATATAATTTTTGCATGTTTTATCTCAGTTGCTTGAAGGTAACTTGGATGAAGATCAACTCTGATGGCCCACATAATAAAAATTATTCATTCGATCTATGTTTTGTAAACTTTATGACTGTGTAATTTGGGGACCTGTTGTACACTTAAAACTTTTATTTCGAATGAATGTATGCTAAACCTTGTACAACCATTTTTATGCGTTGTCTCTGATTGGAGTTATTGTGCTATCCCGTAACACTCTAATGACTCTTCCGCTATACCGATATGAAATTTGAGAGTGTTTCACTATGAACTCTATTCAACCCCGAGCAACTTTTAAACGATCTTGTGCTAGAAGCTAAGTAACCTTTCAAATCGTACGACCTTACTTATTGCAATTATTTTTATTCCTAGTGCATTGATCTTATGGGAGAAAAAGCCACAATTAAAAACATATGAGTTTTTGAAAGAACATTTTCATGTTCTACGTTTAGCATGATCACTTGTCTAACTCTATCACTTCTCGTTCTTCACTATTTAAATACCTCTAATTAAAGAGACTCGTGAATACTTAGCCATGCAAGTCAAAACTAAGCCAAATTTGGATTAGCTTTCATTAAGACTATATCAAATCGAAGTTTTGAGTTTTCAAGCCACCTATAGGATCTTGCACTTTCTTGGACTTTTTCAAGTTTAGAGAATGCATTTTAAAGTTCCCTTGATAAGTGACTTTGTAGGATCAATTATAGGAACTTGCGAAAAGTTCTTGTTCTTAACACGAATGAGCTAAGACTTTCGCGTTTTAAAGTTCTCTATATAAAAGTCTAGCAAAACTTGATTCGAGTGGGTTAAGGAATGTAAAGGGCTCCAAATGCCCATCAAGTCAAAAATTAACTCATATTCTACCCATCGGAAAATATACATTCGTGTCTTAAAAACACTTATGAAAACTAAATTTTTTTTTAAAATTTGGCCATTCTTAGCCTTATTAGCAACAAAACAAAACAAAACGTTGAAAGTCGGAAAACGTGAGGGCGTAGCAAAGCAAGTATCAACTGTAACACCCCCAAATTTATACAATTCAATACAGCGGAAGACTCGTTGGTGTTACGGGATAGCACATTACTCACATCATAGACAACGCATAAAAATCGCGTCGTTTATTAATAAAGCATTTCCATTCATAAATATCAAATTTACATAGGTCCCAAGTCATTGTATTTAATACAGGTTTTACAAACATTTGAATGGAAATTATAATTTAAGTGCGGGCCATGAATTCTTGTCGTCTTCCCGAGAATTACCTTCAAGTACCTGAGATAAAACATGTTAAAAGAAAAGGTCGGCGATAACGCCGAGTGAATTCATAGAGTGTAATAAAATCCATCAATATAATATCAGTATAAAATTATTACTGAAAATCATTTTGTACAAATCATTTTAATAGGCCATAAAATAGCCAAAGTCATTTTATACAAATCTTCATCAAAATCATAATATAAGCGTTTGCCTTAAAAATCATTATACGAGCCAATGTCGTAAAAACATCATACAATACGTCTTATGACGTTGTATGAAAATAAAAACTGTTATATGAATATGGTTATGAAAACCAAAACACGAACATAATATCAATAGTATGACCCTGTAT
Organism: Glebionis coronaria; assembly: GCA_025667525.1. Classification (NCBI taxonomy): domain Eukaryota; kingdom Viridiplantae; phylum Streptophyta; class Magnoliopsida; order Asterales; family Asteraceae; genus Glebionis; species Glebionis coronaria. The sequence goes on along the minus strand of CM046882.1, from coordinate 273,190,729 downwards.
TGCTAGTCAGGCAATACATCGTAATTGGGAGCCTCTAGTAGTATTTCATTAGTCGGATTAATATAAGCCACATGACATTGTTACCTTACTAACCAACAACGGGTAGCTAACCCGATACCAAATTTGCCCATCTAAGTTAGCGTGTCGTCACAAAGGTCATGCTATGGAAATCTTCTCATACATAAATTCGCTTACCAATCAATGTCGCACGACGGGGATCAACCGTCAAGGCGCGAACTGGGGTGATCGTCCCCAAATAGTACTATTATATGCATAAGCGTCTACCAAATCCCGGTAGTTCACAATTCATGCTAATGGGACTTTTAGTGACATAACCTAACTTTAATAATCTATTTTATTTCATCTATCGGGTCCTTTAATCATTTATCGGGTCATACAATCGGGTCATTCAATCATACGGGTCCAAATCAATAAACAAACAATCGAGACAAATGGTGTCCTATTTTATAAAAACTAACATGTTATCTCCCTCGCGGGTTTATAAAACATTTCATAAAAACATTTAAAAGAGTGCGAGGCTATGAACTCACGTTGATGTGGGAAGGCGGGTTATCGGCAATTCGGACGTACGGTACGTGCTTCAATCACGGGAACCTAGACAAATAATACTCGTCTTAGACTCATGTCCAATGACTTTATAAAAATAACAATTATGTATACATATGATGATTTTATATATATGATGATCAAGTGGGTTTACATATTCTCAATTACTTATTTTAGTGTTATGTGTTGGGAATTTTTCAAGACTAGTTATACTAGTTCAATCTTGTTTATATTTTGAAGCCCAATGGGCCTATTACAAGCCCGATACTATTCATTAGTCCAATTATACTTTTATTATCAGTATTTATACTTTATATGTTGGGCCTAAATGGGTTAAGCCCAATAAATAAGTTTATAAGTGTTTTAGTCCATTTTGTTGTATTATTAGTACAATAACGTTAACTTATCCCGTTAATGTCCGTATGTTATATAGTTCGGGTTTTATCGGTTTTTACTTGTTATATATGTTTATATATCAGTATATGAGTTTTATAAAGTTTACATTAGACGGGTCCAACCGTCTAAGTTTTATTTAGCAAAAACGTTAATTTTTACGGTAATATCCGAAAAAGTCGTAAAATCAAATTTATAGTTTTTATATCTTATAAATATTATTCCACTACCATTTTTATAATTTATCCATTTATTTAACCTTTAACATATTTATATAAATAAAATCTATGAGTTAGTGGGTTTTAGTTTTACATTTTATACAATATAATTTTGAGTGCTTATATAATAGTAATAAACATTAATTCTCAAAATATGATTTTTATTTTCATCTTCACCATTTTTATCATATCTAGAGTTTTATATGGAGATATAAGCTCAAATTTTTATGACATAAATTATATGATATGTGCTCCATTTAACTCTACTATAGGTACTGTTGAATCATCTTCTAAGTATTTTCTAAAAATCGTCCAAAACAGTGAACTCAGATTTGTACCTTAAACTTGTTTTGATCATATCTCACTCATTACAATGATTACATTGCATGGCCAACTCTCACATGTGTACAAGACTCATAGCTTACTGTATATCAATCTAGTCAAGTCATTTTACCAGTTTACCATATGATTCTTTACTGTTTTATACAGCCATCCAAATTAAGCAAGATTTTAACCTTGTTTCTTATAGTTTTTCATCTTTTTAAGCATGTTTATCAACACCAAATCCCCACACAATATTTTTATCATCATATAATCATCATATACATATACAATAGGAAATAAAATACATGATTACATAAACAAAAATAACAAGAGGATGAGGAGGACAATCTTTATACCACCAAGTTGATGTAGGTTGTGATTTGGACATGGCTTTTGATGGAGAAACTTGTGCATAACCAAGACCATCTTCAAGACCACCATTCTTCATGAACACCTTGTGGAAAATCAGCCCTAATACTCCATGGAAACTCCTCCTTGGATGTTAAAACTTGCACCAATCTTCATCTCTTTTGAAGGAGATTAACATATGTAAGTTATAACAATAGTTTGTGGTTAAATTTGGATCAAATGGGGTGTTTATGGGGAGTGTGGGACGAAATCCTAGAGAGAGGAAGAGAGGATTTAGTTGTTTGCATGAGTGGTAAATGAATAAGTGGTAATGGCTAGTAGTTTTAGTTAGATGGTAGCTTAACTTGTAAGCCTAAGTGACAAGTGTTAACTTAGCTTACAACTTGACACACAATATGGTTTGGTGGTGTTGTGTGGCTAGTTAGGGCTGGTTTTGAGTGGGGGTGGGACAAGTGTCCCACTTGTCTCATCCCCATTTATTTACGGGTACTCCTCGATTCTAGTTTCCTCGATTTGCGTGCCCTCGGGTCGTTTTACGAAAACGTTTTTATAAATTATGAATCAATGTCACAAAACGAATCCAATAAAAATTGTCTCATCAAAAATGGAGTTCAAAAACGTAAATACGTAATCCTAAGGTTTCCGGTTTAGTCGTAAAGGACGTTAAAATAAAATCGTAAGTCCTAATCTCTTCTCGTAAATTTGTGAGTTTATGAACTAACACAAATTTAAAACTCCAAAATAATATTCACGGATAAATTTATTTTCTGAAATGTCGGACTGTCACCAAAGACGGTGTATGTAAACGTAAGCACGTAACGTTGAATCCTCCGGTTTAGACGTAGTCGACGCTACTTAAAGACGTAAATCCAAATTTCTTCCCAGAAATGAGTGAATTCATAATGTAACATAAAAATAATGTTTTTAAATATTATTTGAGAATAAAATATCAACCATAAACTGACGGATTGTCACATATTCACCCCCCCATACTAAAATTAAACACTGTCCTCAATGTTTCGAGTCTAAAGGTAGAGCACCCCCATACTAGAGACGAAGAGTCGAATGCTTAGGATCTAGCATGGAAAGGGTGATCAACAATATATCGAAAGACGTTTATGAATTATGCTAAATGATAATTGTTATAACAATAAAGGATATGTCATGGATTCGTGAAAAAATCTTCAAGCAAACGATTGAGGCTCACGTAAACGAACATGAGAGCCTTCAATCGTGGTGATGATGATGATCTAGATAAAACATTCACAAACAACCACGAAACAACGAGTTGGAAGGGCACAAATCCCCTCTCATTAAACTATTAGAAAGCATAAAAGGGATAAGCATGGGATCTCCCCCACGAGGCACCTCGTTTTTGATTACCGAGTCATGAGCTCGACTCGATCCCCTCAAATGTGATTATTTAGGGAAAATCATGGTATGGTCAATTTTTGATGGGGCTTAAATGATAAACAATGCCCTAAAAGCAATCGGTATTAAGGACTAAGTCCTTTGATGATGCAAAATACCGGGATCGAAGATGGCGTCCTCGTTCTCATTGGATAAACAAACCAACGCCACTTCAACATGTGCCATAAACTCAAAGAGTTTGAAGAAAAGAGATGAGAAGTAGAAGGGTGGGACAATTGGTAAGAAAAACTCTTGAGCTACTCGAGGTAGACTCGCACCAAGCAAATAAATATAGTTTCCATTTATTGCATCGGTGGAAGACCGAGATTTCCCTTTACATGAAATTCCAGGATCGAATATCTCGTCCTCGTTGGAGAAAGATGAGGGAACATAAGGGGCTTCCCCCATACTAAAACCACACAAAGCATCGTCAACAGGAGTAGACGAGCTTGTAGTACTCAAAACACGTGGTGATGACGGACTTAGGTTTGTAGAAAAATCTTTTAAATCACATTCAAAATCTTTCCTTTTTTATCTTTTAAACTCTCCTTATGAAAACCCGTTTTGATTATGTCGAAAACATTTGGTGTTTCTAAGACGATGTTAGGCACACTAAAAATTCTCACATTTGAAAATCGTTTTGGTGGTGGTAAGTTCTCAAAACATTTGTCGATAAAGAAAACTTCCCCATCGGGGTCAACATATTCGTCATCCGAAAGAGCTTCTGTAGGAACCGGAAACTTATCAACACTTTTCAAGAATGAATGTTCGAGGTGAGGTGAAAGATTTTTCGATTCAAGTATTGATGGTTTCTTGTTTTTAGGTGTAACACTCATAACCTCCACCGGCGGAGGAAATGGTAAATCGTTTTTGTTGACACTTCCTAAAACTCTTGGTGAAAATTCCTTGCAAACGACATTGGTTGAATCACCATGGTTTAGAGTTGCAATAGAATAGACATGAGAAATCTTGGAATTTTATGTTGCATTGATGACAAGTTCTTCCTCATTGAAACGAAGGGTATTTTTTCTAGTATGAACATCAATAAGTGCTCTCGATGTATCCAAAAATAAACGACCCAAAATGAGAGAAACTTTTCGATCGATGGAATGTCTACAACGATAAAGTCCACGGGATAGTAAAACTTTCTGACTTTGAAAAAGAAGTCCTCGGCTACTCCACATGCTAAAATCGTAGAATGATCGGCCATGTCGATAGACATGTTCGAAGGAGTAAGAGCCGGAAGTGAAAGCGATTTGAAAATCTCAAGAGGCATTAAATTAATACTATCACCAAGATCGGCCAAGGCGTAGCATTCCTCCATATCTTGAATTGCACACGGAATCAAAAATTTACCGGGATCACCGACTTTTTATGGTATGCGGCTAAGAAAAAACGATGAACAACTAGACGATTGTTGTAACATCTCTTTCTTATTCAACATACTTTTAAAGTTTGCGGCAAATCGAGGCATCATGATAAGAACGTCGGCAAAACTTATGTTAAAATGTATATCACGAAACATTTTCATAAAAAGCTCAAATTGATAATTATTTCATTCTTGTGCCTTTTCCTTGTTTCGTCTCGAAGGGAAAGGTAAGGGTGGTGTGGGTTGTGCATTAGGCAATGGCCTTGGAATCTTGGGTTCCATAATTGGTATTGGTTCAACCGTAGGTGTGGTATGAGCGGTACTTCATGGGCTTGTGATATGCTCCTTTTTGACCATCACCGCGGGCTCTTTCTCGATTTCCTTCTCCGTAGAAGTACTTGGACGAGAGATTGGTTCTTTGAAAGTTTTACCACTACGAGTAGTAATAACCTTCATTTCTCCCCTCAGGTTATTAATGGTATCACTATGAAGACCACCCGAGGAAGAGGTTTACACATGATTGCTTCAAACATTTTTGCCATTCGGTCTTCAAATTTTGATTGCCTAGCATCCGCTTTTAACAACTCTTGCTTAATCTTATGTTGTCCTTGTTCCATCGTTTGTTGATTTTGTTGAAGACGTTGAACGTTTCCTTCTATTTTATTAGCATGATTTTTCAATTCATTAGCAAGTTCGTTTTTAAGCTCGTTTTTCAACTCGGATCTTAAGCTAATCATCTCACGTTACATGTTATCAAACTTAGCATCGTTTGCTTTTGCATAATCCAAAAATTCTCCATTAAGATTTTTAGTGTGAGCATTTTGAAAACCTTGTGTAGTGTTTTGAAAATCACGGTTTTGGTTTTGGTTTGAAACTTGTCCATTCCCACTTTGGTAATTCCCTTTGTTGTAATTACGTGAATTGCCTTGATAACCACCATTTTGATTGTTGTTTTGATAGTTGTTAGCATTTTGATTTTGGGGAGCTTAATTTGGACGAGAACCTTGGCCATTTTGGTTGTAAGTTCCCGATGCTACATAAGCACTCGAAGTGTTACCACCGGCGGTAATGCACTCGGAAAGATCATGAGCTCCACCACAAGATAAACAACTCTTTTCAACCGCTTTAACCGATGCGGAATCCAAAGCATATTGTGATTTCCAATGTATCATAAGCGTCGAAAACCTATCAAAAAACTGATTTTCCTCATTTGCTTCATCATGTAAGGCATTAATGCTACGAGACGATGACGACGATGACGAACTCGTACTGGAAACACTCGGTGTGTTACGAGGGTTATTGAAATTGTGTATAATGCAGTTCCTTTTTCTCAGTTCTTGCTAATTGAAAGTCCAACCAATATCAGGTTTTTAACTGTTTTTGGTTGTTAATCTTTTTTGGATATTCTATTTGCTAATTCAACAAAGTCTTGCAAAACTGAAAAATATTACCTACTTATATGTAAAACATAGTGCAATTACCAAATTTTTATTCAAGTAATATTCAAAATGTAAATTTTAAAACTAAAAGGACTGAAAATGTAAATTCTAGGAAAGTAAAATGCTTAAAATGAAAATTCTAACAAGTCTAGAGACTGAAAATGTAAATCAGAAAACTACAAGGATAAAAAATGTAAAACTTGTAACAAACTAACCAATTTGTAACCAAATACCAAACTTGCTAACTGATTTTAAACAAACTTTAAACTGCAAGGACTAACTTTTGAAAACCCTAAAAAGATGGAAGTTTAGCCATGTTTAAAAACTGCTTAAAACAACAAGGACCAAAATGCAATTTTAGAAACTTTATAAGCAAAAACGGGTAATGAAATCAAATAAGCTCGTGTGAGCTTATTACTGAACCAAATTCAATGAAACCAATTGCAAAAGACTTCTAATCCAAAATAAGCTAGACCTCTAACAGAATTTTGACTGAAAGTACAAAATAAGCAAATAAGCACTCTTCAATAAGCCCAAAATAAGCTCTAGAACAATCTAAACAAGCACAACTTGATTTTCTTGCCAAAACTGATTAAGCAACTCAAATGATGAATGGGAAATCAAGTTTCAACAAATTTCATCAAGTAATAAGCTGGGAATTCGAATTAAGCTAAATTTGGCTTATCGTTGACCAAGCGTTGACCAATTATTTTGACAAAAAGCTGAATCTTTCAAATATCATGGAATATCATATTCTAAGTGGTTTTATGAAAGAAAATGGCTTAGTTAATGAAGGAAATCAAAAGATCTCAAAAACCAGTTTCAAGTTATAGAATCATTGCTTAACTCAGCTTTTCAGATTTCTGCTTATTTCTCAATGCTTAATGAAAACTGTATAGAATGCTTATATGATATGAAACTTCATGATATGAACTACAATTGAGAACTGGTTTGGTTCATTTTCATCAAGAATCCATTTAATGCCAGGCAAATGAAATTGAGAACTTTTAAAGGCAAATATGACTGAAATGAGACCCAAACCTTTTTATGGCCAATTGCCTGTTTGACCTTCAATTTGACTTGAAACTTGTTCAAAACACTTTATTATGACCTATCAATTATACATGAACTTTAACTTGCCAAAATCCAATGCTTGAAAATCAATTGTCAGCTAATACCAAACACTCCTTTAACTGAGATATCTAAAAAATTTCAAAGACTTTATAAAGAGCTGATTCAACTGAATGAAATCCTTAGACTACCAAACTAAGTGTTCAAAATGAAATGTTTCAAGACTACAAGCAAGTAAAGAGAACAACTATTACTCAATTAAGAAGCTAAGACTGAAATCTGACTGAAATAAGCTATAACTAGACACAATCCAAAATATAAAGCAGCAAAACAAGATTAAGCTACCAACAAGTAAACTATCAATCAACAACTAAGCTAACAACTTTGATCATACAATCATTAAGTTTTACACTAGGAAATTTAGCATGCAATTGACTTATTAAGTGGAACCAAAATGAGAAACTTCAAAACCTTTTGTAGTAACCATTGGGAAGAAGAGGAGTGCTGAACTCTCTTATCCTAGTGATAACCACCACCTTATCACTAGATCAACCAATCAACTAACATCAACAGCTACAAATCAACTAAATTCATCATCATGGCATGAATTCTTCAAAAAGGCTAAGGTTGAACTGAAATCACTATAACAGCTACAAATCTTCTTCAATGTCAGTTATGATCATTCATTGATCATAACAAACTCAATTCAGCAACACAATGATCAAGAATGAGCAGGATATGAACAGCAGAATGAATATGAGATTTGGCGGGAAATGGAGAATTCAAATTTTATTCATGGAAAGTTGTTACAAAGTTGTTAAAAAGCTACTAACTAACTAACTAACTCAAGAGTTTGTCAAACTCTTGAGTAGTTAAGCTAAAAAGGAGGAAAGATGAAAGGAAATTGAAAAGTGTGTGTTTTCTACAATTTTAACTACTCGTTACAAATGAGGACTAGCAGGCTATTTATAGGCTTGAAGAAGGAGTTTGTTGGGGATGATGACGTGTTGAGACCAATCCCAGGTCTCCACGTGGCATGATTCTGCAAAACTGATCTTCAAAGTATGAACAAGAATTGGGGTTTTCTTATTGAGTTGATTTCATGTTAATTAACCATTACCAATGAATTCGTCTCTAAAAAATAAGCAACTTTGGTGTTTACAACTTTTCATGAAATCGCCTCTAGCTTAAAAACGATCCTGGTAATTTTTTGGTTGCTTGAAGAAGACACGTGGCAGGTTCTGAATGGTTGAAATAGAGTCACACGGATTACACTGTTAAGATATTGTCATTTAATGTGGCGGCTGTGTGGATATTTATTACTTGTGAATTGGCAATCCGTGTGCCCCTTTCTCTCTCTTCTTATTGGCCCAAACTTATATCACATGGATTGAACTTGTGAAACTTTCCAACTTTGGCAGTTTTAACCCTTGAACTTTGGCATATTGTGCTTAAAGGCTTGTAACTTCATTTCTTTGGCACTTTTAGTCCTCCATACTTCATTCTTGAGCAGAATTGGTCCTTTGACTTTGTTGACTTGATAGTTGACCAATTTTGACTTTGATCTTGACTTTTTACAATATTTACACTTTAGTCCTTCAACTTTGGCAGTTTGTCAAGATAGGTCCTTTTACTTCAAAGTCTTGTCACTTTTGATCCTTCTTTGTCTTTTTCATCAATTTAAGCTTGATAATTCCTTGTTTGCTTGAAAATGTATCCTTTTACCTACACAAGTGCACACAAACACAAACATACCACATAATACTGTTTTTGCAAGATGAATTTGTATTTTGCTTCATGTTTTAGGGTTATTTGTTGATAAAAGGATATGAGTTTTAGCTCATATCAAATCCCCTACACTTGAACATTGTCATGTCCTCATGCAATAATATATATTAAAGATCAAATTTACATTCTCCTCATAATTAATCCACATTGGCCATATGGGATGCATCTACACTATTCTAAACTACATGATGCATGATTTTGACTTTTAATAATGCAATGAACAAAATACAATTCTATCTATATCTTTTTCATTTTTCTTGAAATGGTTTTGATGGAAATAACTCATAAAGAATTCAATGGCTTAGATTAGGGCTTGGGTACCATGGACACTTATCACCCTCAAGTTTCACTTTCCCCATACCAAGCTTAAAAATGGGATCATTGCATTCACAAGTAAAAAGTGCATCAACTTATTCATGACAGTTAAATGTAGAACCGGTTATTATTTGAGCAAATTGCTTGTGAGTAAATTTGTCATTTATTCAAGTGTGAAGTATAAGAAGTGTAAAATCCAAAAATAAGGAAGCACGGTTTTAATCCTAAGTAATCCTCTCATCCATAACTTGAAAAACCGCTCACAATTAATACAAGTCCGTTTCAAGAGTAATAAGTCATTCGCCTTATGTGTAAAATCCTCATGTCATGCTTTCATAAGTAGCTACACACTCGCTAAGGAAAGAAAAATAAAACTCACGCAATAATTACATCCGCCATCTTTTTGAGACTTTGGATCTTCAACCCCGCAACCCGTCAAGGTAACATTGGATTTGAGCAATCTATTGAATCCCCGCAACCCGTCAAGGTAATATTGGAACTCAATAGTCACTATAATTGTGACAATCCGTCAATTTACGATTGATATTTTATTCTCAAATATTATTTTAATGTTACAATATGAACTCACTTATTTTTGGGAAGAAATTTGGATTTACGTCTTGAAGTAGCATCGACTACGTCTAAACCGGAGGATTCAACGTTACGTGCTTCCGTTTACATACACCGTCTTTGGTGACAGTCCGACATTTCAGAAAATAAATTTATCCGTTAATATTATTTTGGAGTTTTAAATTTGTGTTGGTTCATAAACTCACAAATTTACGAGAAGAGATTAGAACTTACGATTTTATTTTAACGTCTTTTACGACTAAACCGGAAACCCTAGGATTACGTATTTACGTTTTCGAACTCCATTTTTGATGAGACAATTTTTATTAGATTCGTTTTGTGCCGTTGATTCATAATTTATAAAAACGTTTTTCGTAAAACGACCCGAGGGCACGCAAATCGAGGAAACTAGAATCGAGGAGTACCCGTAAATAAATGGGGATGAGACAAGTGGGACACTTGCCCCACCCCCACTCAAAACCAGCCCTATCTAGCCATAATGCTTCACCAAGCCAACATATGTGTCAAGTTATTATGCCTACTAGCAACACTTGTTGCTAAATGCTTACCTTGTAAGCTAACACACACCAAAAACTAGCAAAACCACTAGTTTTCTCATTTCCACCATTCATACATGCAAACTACCTCAAAATCCTCTCATCTCCTTCTCTTAGTTCGTCCATACTCCACCTTCAAACACCCATTTGATCAAAATTTAACCACAAAATCCTATGTTATACATACATATGATGATGCCCTCTTGAAGCTCTCTTGAATGGTGGTATAACATCCATGGAGGAGTTTCCTTGGTGTCTTGGGGCTGATTTTCCACAAGGAGTTTATGAAGATTAGTGGTCATGAAGATGGTCTTGGTGCATCACAAGTTTCTCCATCAAAATCCATGTTTTGATCACAACTTACATCATCATGGTGGTATAAAGATTGTCCTCCTCATCTTTTTGTTAATTTGATTATGTAAACATGTATTTTATTTCCTATTGTATATGTATATGATGATTATATGATGATAAAAATGTTATGTGGGGATTTGGTGTTGATAAACATGCTTGAAAAAGTGAAAAACTATAAGAAACAAGTCTAAAATCTTGTCTAAATATGTTGGCTGTATGAAACAGTAAAGAATCAAGTGGTGAACTGATAAAAATTGCATAGAATAATAGATTTACAGTAAGCTATGGGTCTTGTACATATGTGAGAGTTGGCCATGCAATGGAATCAAAGTAATGAGTGAGATATGATCAAAACAAGTTTAAGGTATAAATCTAAGTTCACTGTTTTGGACGATTTTTAGAAAATATTTAGAAAATTATTCAACAGTATCTATGGAAGAGTTAAATGTAGCACATATCATTTAGTTTATGTGATAAAAATTTGAGCTTCTATCTCCATATAGAACTCAAGATATGGCAGTTTTGGTGAAAGTAAAGATAAAAATCAGATTTTTGGAAATTAAAGAATAATACTATTATATAAGCACTCAAAATTTTAATGTATAAAATATAAATTAAAACCCACTAACTTATGGATTCTATTTATATAAATATGTAAAAGGTGGAATAAGTGTATAAATTATAAAAATGGTAACTTGTTAAGTTTTATAAGTTATAAAACTATAAACATGATTTTTACGACTTTTTCGGCTATTGCCGTAAAATTAACGTTTTTGTTAAATAAAACTTAGATGGTTGGACCCGTCTAATGAAAACTTTATAAAACTTATATACTGATATATAGACATGTACAACAAGAAAAACCGATAAAACCCGAACTATAGGGCATACGGACATTAACGAGCTAAGTAAACATATTGGACTAATACTTGGGCTAATAATTGGACTAAATAAGATAAACACTCATAAAAAAAGAACTTATTGGGCTTAACCCATTTGGGCCCAACTTGGAAAGTATACATACTGATAAAATAAGTATAACAAGGATTAAAACAAGTTAAGGAACTTATAATAAGTTTATTGGATTTAAAACACGTAAATGGGTAAAACTAGTAAACTAGTATAAAAGTTAGCGACATATAACACTAAAATGAGTAAACGAGAATATGTAAACCCACTTGATCATCATATATATATAATCATCATATGTATACATAATTGATATTTTTATAAAGTCATTGGACAAACGTCTAAGACCGAGTATTATTTGTCTAGGTTTCCGTGATTGAAGCACGTACCGTACGTCCGAATTACCGAGAACCCGCCTTCCCATATCAACGTGAGTTCATAGCCTCGCACTCTTTTAAATGTTTTTATAAATGTTTTATAAACCCGCGAGGGAGATTACATGTTAGTTTTTATAAAATAGGACACCATTTGTCCCGATTGTTTGTTTATTGATTTTGGACCCGAATGATTGAATGACCCGATTGTATGACCCGATAAATGATTAAAGGACCCGATAAATGAAATTAAATGGATTATTAAAGTTAGGTTATGTCACTAAAAGTCCCATTAGCATGAATTGTGAACTACCGGGAGTTGGTAGACGCTTATGCATTTAATAGTACTATTTGGGGACGATCACCCTAGTTCGCGCCTTGACGGTTGATCCCCGTCGTGGCGCATTGATTGGTAAGCGAATTTATGTATGAGAAGATTTCCATAGCATGACCTTTGTGACGACACGCTACTTTAGATGGGAAAAATTGGTATCGGGTTAGCTACCCATTGTTGGTTTAGTAAGGTAACAATGTCATGCGGCTTATAATAATCCAAAAACTAACGAAATACTATTAGACGCTTCGAATTACGATGTATTGCCTGACTAGCAATACAGGGTCATACTATTGATATTATGTTTGTGTTTTGGTTTTCATAACCATACTCATATAACGGTTTTTATTTTCATACAACGTCGTAAGACGTATTGTATGATGTTTTTACGACATTGGCTCGTATGATAATTTTTAAGGCAAATGCCTATATTATGATTTTTGATAAGAATTTGTATAAAATGACTTTGGCTATTTTATGGCCTATTACAAAGATTTGTATAAAATGATTTTGGCTATTTTACGGCCTATTACAATGATTTGTACGAATTGATTTTTGGTAATAATTTTATACCAAAAGTTATATTGATGTAATTTATTAAACTCTATGAATTCACTCGGCGTTATCGCTGACCTTTTCTTTTAACATGTTTTATCTCAGGTACTTGAAGGTAATTCTCGGGAAGACAACAAGAATTCATGGCCCGCACCTAAATACTTATTTCCATTCAAATACTTTGTAAAACTTTGTATGAAATAATATGACTTGGGACCGATGTAACTTTGATCTTTATGAATGGAAATGATTTATTATTAAACGACGCGATTTTTATGCGTTGTCTATGATGTGAGTAATGTGCTATCCCGTAACACCAACTAGTCTTCCGCTGTATTGAGTTGTATAAATTTGGGGGTGTTACAGTTTGGTACCAGAGCTCTCGTTATAGAGAACGAAAGATTTTTAAAACCAAAGGCTTTGAATAAAACATTTCAAAATCTTTTAACTATAAACATTTTTCTCAAAATGTCTAAAAATCTTTTGACTATAACGGTGCCGAAGAATTCCCGAGTTACCGACAAGACCAGACTGAGAAGTGTTATTTTAATATATATATATAACTTAGATTATATATATATGATGTAATTTTATTACATGATTGTTTGATGATTATTTTGATATTTATACGAGGTATTTATACGACGTAGATTGTCACAAGTAACCCTAAATCCCCTATTAAACTAATCGAAGCTATTCTCGTAGGAATTCTAGCTATCCTAGATCTAAACCAAGTTGTGGATATTTATAATCCCAACAAATGGTTGATATTCGTAGAAATGTAGATATTAGTTGATTGTGATATTGAAAAAGAATTAGCGAGATTAAATCTGATATCGATGTCATGACGATCTTTCCTTATAGAGTGGAGTTTGACAAAACATTACCACCTAGAAAGATGTCATCTGATTCGTTGTCATCCAATTCTTAAATTGAAATCGAAAGGGTGAATGTTGCACTTGAGGCTGTCATTGGAACCATTACCCAAAAGCCTCATGCCACTAATACCTTTCCGAGAAGTCTAGTTGAATGATCAAGTCATTTTATATTAATGACTCATTTGATAATTGTTGTTGTAACAGATATAGGATTGGAAATTAAGTGTTGTTCATATCGAGCTTTTATTGCCCTATTAAGGCCTAAGAATAAGGTTGAAAGTATTGGGAATATGAGGTAGGATATTGAATTAAGTATAAAATTGGTTGAAACTTGAATAAAGTAAAATTTAACCTGTATGAAATATGAGATTGATAAGAGGAAGTCGTTAAGTCCTGTGATTGGATTATAAGGTTTTAATCGATTGTTGATTCGTGTTAAGTGTTGTTCCTACGCCATTGTCCACTAATGAGGATGCCCAGTGTCCAAGAAATAAATTGAAGAAATCTTCTTCTGAATTGAGACCGATGGATCTTCTGGGACATGTGGAACACCTAATGACTCTTGTAGATTAGTATTCATTGTGGTATCTTTTAAAAATCCCTAACTTAACTGAGATATCAGTTGGTAGGATGAGTTTTGAGAATTGTATGACATAGTGACACGTAATGTGTTACGGTACAATTTTGACTTGTTTGTGATTAATGAAAAGACTACCTTTGATTGCTAAATTCTACATGTATCGATGTTATCTATCCTTTATTGCTTCATCCTAATGTTCGCATTAGTGATGCAACCATTGAACAAGTACTCATCTTGATTTGAGTTACGTTTGAATTATTCTTTTTGAGTGCCATCATGGTCATGAACCTCATGATTATTTGGCTAAAGCTCATTTCCTATCATATTGTAGTTAAGTTCATTGTGAACAACTCTTCATCACTCTTTTGCAGATCACACATTGTTTTTATAAAGTTAAAACGGTATCCTTTGAGAAAATTTAATTTTCATCACTATAAGGAGTATTCAAAGTGAGATTTATAAGTGATTGTTACCGAAATGAAATTGTTTGTAAAACACCTTGGAAAACTTAATTGTTTTCATAACAAGGAAAATCCTTGTAAATTTATTTTGATTCTTATTTAAGAATTAAGCATGAAAATGTTTTTATTATAAACATGATGATAAAGCTTTGACGAACTGAGTATTGCATTGTTAATCTTGAAATTGTATATAGTTGCGCGCCTACATACAATTTGGAATGGACCATGCAAGACTGATTAGTAGTCACCATAAAAGTAATGAATAAACACTAAATTTTCTTTGAAGATTGTGAAGGATTAAAATTTTATGAGACCTACAAAAAGTGTAAAATAAGGACATAATGTTAGGGACACCTACATATGTGCCTGTAGCATCTATTCTTCTGAGTTGAATTTACTCATCTGTGGAAATTGTCTTATTTGACAAATGATATTCCCTTCTTGTCCAATTCTCTCGTAGTGAGATTCTTAGGAAAAGTATCTGATTACCGAGTGTTGATACCCGACTGGATGTATTGACATTCTTATCATTTCTTATGATTCGATCTCATTTGAATGACCTGGGTAACGATCCGAGGAGCTTTCGAATGCGTACTTAAATTATGAAAACATGGCATATATTCATATTCGTTAAATGTTTTCGTCTGTATCTGATTTGAAATTCTCTCGCATAGATTATGCGTTGACCTTACTCTTTTGATGATAGTTGTGTCTCCATATATCCTTGAGTTTGTGAAGGATTATGAGTTATTATTAGTATTTTGAGAAGTTCACATCTTATCGACGGCAATGAAACTGGAAAGTTGATAGTGCAAGTAGAATGGATTGATTGATTATGACATGACGACATTGTCTTAATTGATGGGAACTCGAGTAGAATTCCCCTAAATGATAAGATGTTGATTATCAAAAGTGATCTAAATAATTCTTGATGGATGACTTGAAATTATATTGTGAATGATTATGAATTAGTCATAGATATTATAATCTAGAAAGAACCTAATATGAATATACTAAAAGATGTTTATGTTATCTGAAACTTTAGTAAGTATTTGTTGGTGAATTACCTAGACTTTCGCCATTAAGGCAAGTTGAAATTGGTATTGATTATATTCCCGGTGTTGCACTTGTGACTTGTACACTATACGTCAGCACCATCTGAATTTAAGGAATTACCGTACAACTGAGAGAGTTGTCGGAAAAAGATTTTATTATACCAAGCCTGTCATCCTGAAGAGCTATGGTATTATCATTCCTTATATTTATAGATTACTGTGAACCGAGTAAATTGACAATCGAAAACGATATCCATAACTCGAAATGGAAGATTTGTTCGATCATTTACAAGGTTTTTGATCCTCAGCATGGTTATCATCAACTTCGCATCTGCGAAAAAGATTATCTATTCCAATCACTACATCCGGTACTTGTAATGAACGTTATGAGTTTCACGTGATGTCGTTTGGATTGACCAATGCACATGTAGCATTCATAAATTTGGTGAATCACGTGTGTAGGCTGTAATTTGATAAATTCATGCTTGTGATCATTAAGGATCATTTGTTTGTTTATAAGAATAAGAATGAGTTAATAATTATTTATAGATTGCCCTGAATTGGCCGAACAATGAAAACATGTACCTTAAATATTTAACATAAGACTTAAGACTTAATTCTTTACATGATTTAATCGTGTGATTAATAGATAATGGAAGCTATATTGACTTTTCAAAGATTAGAACCATTAACGCTTAGGGATTAAAAACTTAATCCTTTACATAAAATGACCGTTGGATTAATAATGGTAAGATGTATGCATATAGACTCTTCAAAAATTAAGAGCCCTTTTAAGACTTTGGATTTTACCAAAAAGAAATGGAAATATGCTTTGACAAATGTTTTAACAAAGGATTTTAAAGGGATTATTCCCTTATACACTAAACATTTAACTAAACTTCTGTTTAGGGGTAAATGTTTGTGTATACCTCAAGATAACTTAAGAAGGATTGAGTAAAACCATTTATACCATAACCTGAAAACTTAAAACGACAATTTTTGCTTTTCAAATAAGAAAACTTTGACCAAAGTATAAACAAAGGTTTTTCGAACATTTACGAATCTTATTTATTATTTTCGATAAATCAACGAAAATCTTGTTAATTAAACTCAAATTTATTTTGAATATTTTATATAATTGGTCGAACTAAGAAATTTAAAACTTTTACGTTTACGCTTCATAAAAATTAACTAATAAATATTTAATTAATTATAATAATTATCGACGCTTTAGACGACGGATTGAGAAAAACGGATAAAAATGATAGTTGAGAAGAAACTAAAACTCAGAAGATGTGAAGAAATAATTTTTGAATAAATACGGTTGTGATATTTATTTCATCAGGAAGGTGAACGTGATTACTGACGCATAATATAGAAAGAATATCTGAGTGAATTGTGGACATGATAATTATATCATCATAAGAAGTGAATATAGATACTGACATATTATATAAAACGGATAAAGAACCAATTAGGATATATTTCTTAATAATGAAGGTGCAAAAATAAATTGCCGAACGATATAAAAATAAACGATGTGTGTAAGAAGGATAATATAAATAGTGAAAGGTTTCATGGCTAGTATGAACCGTTAGAGTTGAGAAGCCGATAGCGTTAAATGTTTTAAAGGCCACTTGTGGTTGCCTAAATATGGAGATTGTGAGATATAGTTACGTTGGAATTTGTAAGTATAAGTATTCTATTTATGTCATTTATGACTAAAAGTATCTTTGTTTGAAGAAGATGTACTAATGGCAAATTATGAAGGCAGACATCGCCTCATACATTGGTAAACGTCTAGCTATTGCAAAGGTCATCATCAGAATTTGATTCGATTTGGGTCATCGTCGACAGACTGACCAAATCTGCTAATATCATTCCCGTTAATGATAAATGCAAAAGAGTTATGTAAACATAGCGTGCCTGTATCTAACATCTTTATCAAGATCCTCGCTTCGCATCGAATTTCTAGAGATTTGCTCAGAAATCATTGAGAACGAACCTTGATGAGAGTACTATGTACCACCCCAAATCGAAGGGGCGAGGTAAAGTAACAATACAAAATACTATAAGCATTGTTCTATGTTTGAATGATTGACCTTTGGTAATAGACCGTATAATCGTTTTCCTTTGGAAAGATTACCATTGATAATCATCGTATTAGGATTGAAATCGAATCTTGTTAGAATCTATATTAGAGCATCTGTAAGCAGGAGTTGAGATAAAGACACCCGACATACACCCATTGTGAGTTGGACATGTCTTTTAGGTTTAAGGTTCCTATGATGGCGAACCTATCCTTACAAAATACCCGACCCGCGAGATCTGAAATGATTATTGAAAATAGGATTTGATTATTGACTGCCGATAGTGGGCAGGAGGTTATGTGAATATGAAATGTAGATCTTGAAGTGCCAAATGGGTAGCGAAGTTATGCCAAAATTTTTAACTTTGGAAAAATGAATTCATGATCTGACAAATCATGGGATATAAGTCCCCGTTGTATGGGACCATTGAGATGATATAATAGATTGGTTTGAAAGGCATATAAGTTGGATCTACCCTAGGACTTCAAAGACTGCATGAAATATGTTTCGTATATCGAACTTGATGGAATATCTATCAAGTGAGAATCTGATTATTCTTAGTAGAGCTTAGATCGGCGAAAAGTTGCATTCATCAAAAATCCGTAGTTAAGTTTGATTAAACTCGCGTATTGTAATTGCACTTGTGAGAAAAGACCGAATGTGGAGGAAATACCCACATGGCTTTAACTCTATAAGAAGCGAGTAGTAAGATGATCTTTGAGGACAAAGATCTTGTTTAGGGGTAAATGCTGTGACAATCCGTCAATTTACGATTGATATTTTATTCTCAAATATTATTCTCAAATATTATTTTAATGTTACAATATGAACTCACTTATTTTTGGGAAGAAATTTGGATTTACTTCTTGA
Organism: Glebionis coronaria; assembly: GCA_025667525.1. Classification (NCBI taxonomy): domain Eukaryota; kingdom Viridiplantae; phylum Streptophyta; class Magnoliopsida; order Asterales; family Asteraceae; genus Glebionis; species Glebionis coronaria. The sequence goes on along the minus strand of CM046882.1, from coordinate 273,171,879 downwards.
AGTAGCATCGACTACGTCTAAACCGGAGGATTCAACGTTACGTGCTTCCGTTTACATACACCGTCTTTGGTGACAGTCCGACATTTCAGAAAATAAATTTATCCGTTAATATTATTTTGGAGTTTTAAATTTGTGTTGGTTCATAAACTCACAAATTTACGAGAAGAGATTAGAACTTACGATTTTATTTTAACGTCTTTTACGACTAAACCGGAAACCCTAGGATTACGTATTTACGTTTTCGAACTCCGTTTTTGATGAGATAATTTTTATTAGATTCGTTTTGTGCCGTTGATTCATAATTTATAAAAACGTTTTTCGTAAAACGACCCGAGGGCACGTAAATCGAGGAAACTAGAATCGAGGAGTACCCGTAAATAAATGGGGATGAGACAAGTGGGACACTTGCCCCACCCCCACTCAAAACCAGCCCTATCTAGGCACAATGCTCCACCAAGCCAACATATGTGTCAAGTTATTATGCCTACTAGCAACACTTGTTGCTAAATGCTTACCTTGTAAGCTAACACACACCAAAAACTAGCAAAACCACTAGTTTTCTCATTTCCACCATTCATACATGCAAACCACCTCAAAATCCTCTCATCTCCTTCTCTTAGTTCGTCCATACTCCACCTTCAAACACCCATTTGATCAAAATTTAACCACAAAATCCTATGTTATACATACATATGATGATGCCCTCTTGAAGCTCTCTTGAATGGTGGTGATTATAACATCCATGGAGGAGTTTCCTTGGTGTCTTGGGGCTGATTTTCCACAAGGATTTTATGAATATTGGTGGTCATGAAGATGGTCTTGGTGCATCACAAGTTTCTCCATCAAAATCCATGTTTTGATCACAACTTACATCATCATGGTGGTATAAAGATTGTCCTCCTCATCTTCTTGTTGATTTGATTATGTAAACATGTATTTTATTTCCTATTGTATATGTATATGATGATTATATGATGATAAAAATGTTATGTGGGGATTTGGTGTTGATACACATGCTTGAAAAAGTGAAAAACTATAAGAAACAAGTCTAAAATCTTGTCTAAATATGTTGGCTGTATGAAACAGTAAAGAATCATGTGGTGAACTGATAAAAATGGCATAGATTAATAGATTTACAGTAAGCTATGGGTCTTGTACACATGTGAGAGTTGGCCATGCAATGGAATCAAAGTAATGAGTGAGATATGATCAAAACAAGTTTAAGGTATAAATCTGAGTTCACTGTTTTGGACGATTTTTAGAAAATATTTAGAAAATGATTCAACAGTAGCTATGGAAGAGTTAAATGTAGCACATATCATTTAGTTTATGTGATAAAAAGTTGAGCTTCTATCTTCATATAGAACTCAAGATATGGCAGTTTTGGTGAAAGTAAAGATAAAAATCAGATTTTTGGAAATTAAAGAATAATACTATTATATAAGCACTCAAAATTTTAATGTATAAAATATAAATTAAAACTCACTAACTTATGGATTCTATTTATATAAATATGTAAAAGGTGGAATAAGTGTATAAATTATAAAAATGGTAACTTGTTATGTTTTATAAGTTATAAAACTATAAACATGATTTTTACGACTTTTTCGGCTATTGCCGTAAAATTAACGTTTTTGTTAAATAAAACTTAGATGGTTGGACCCGTCTAATGAAAACTTTATAAAACTTATATACTGATATATAGACATGTACAACAAGAAAAACCGATAAAACCCGAACTATAGGGCATACGGACATTAACGAGCTAAGTAAACATATTGGACTAATACTTGGGCTAATAATTGGACTAAATAAGATAAACACTCATAAAAAAGAACTTATTGGGCTTAACCCATTTGGGCCCAACTTGGAAAGTATACATACTGATAAAATAAGTATAACAAGGATTAAAACAAGTTAAGGAACTTATAATAAGTTTATTGGATTTAAAACACGTAAATGGGTAAAACTAGTAAACTAGTATAAAAGTTATCGACATATAACACTAAAATGAGTAAACGAGAATATGTAAACCCACTTGATCATCATATATATATAATCATCATATGTATACATAATTGATATTTTTATAAAGTCATTGGACAAACGTCTAAGACCGAGTATTATTTGTCTAGGTTTCCGTGATTGAAGCACGTACCGTACGTCCGAATTGCCGAGAACCCGCCTTCCCATATCAACGTGAGTTCATAGCCTCGCACTCTTTTAAATGTTTTTATAAATGTTTTATAAACCCGCGAGGGAGATTACATGTTAGTTTTTATAAAATAGGACACCATTTGTCCCGATTGTTTGTTTATTGATTTTGGACCCGAATGATTGAATGACCCGATTGTATGACCCGATAAATGATTAAAGGACCCGATAAATGAAATTAAATGGATTATTAAAGTTATGCTATGTCACTAAAAGTCCCATTAGCATGAATTGTGAACTACCGGGAGTTGGTAGACGCTTATGCATTTAATAGTACTATTTGGGGACGATCACCCTAGTTCGCGCCTTGACGGTTGATCCCCGTCGTGCCACATTGATTGGTAAGCGAATTTATGTATGAGAAGATTTCCATAGCGTGACCTTTGTGACGACACGCTACTTTAGATGGGCAAAATTGGTATCGGGTTAGCTACCCATTGTTGGTTTAGTAAGGTAACAATGTCATGCGGCTTATAATAATCCAAAAACTAACGAAATACTATTAGACGCTTCGAATTACGATGTATTGCCTGACTAGCAATACAGGGTCATACTATTGATATTATGTTTGTGTTTTGGTTTTCATAACCATACTCATATAACGGTTTTTATTTTCATACAACGTCGTAAGACGTATTGTATGATGTTTTTACGACATTGGCTCGTATGATAATTTTTAAGGCAAATGCCTATATTATGATTTTCGATAAGAATTTGTATAAAATTACTTTGGCTATTTTAAGGCCTATTACAAAGATTTGTATAAAATGATTTTGGCTATTTTACGGCCTATTACAATGATTTGTACGAATTGATTTTTGGTAATAATTTTATACCAAAAGTTATATTGATGTAATTTATTAAACTCTATGAATTCACTCGGCGTTATCGCTGACCTTTTATTTTAACATGTTTTATCTCAGGTACTTGAAGGTAATTCTCGGGAAGACAACAAGAATTCATGGCCCGCACCTAAATACTTATTTCCATTCAAATACTTTGTAAAACTTTGTATGAAATAATATGACTTGGGACCGATGTAACTTTGATCTTTATGAATGGAAATGATTTATTATTAAACGACGCGATTTTTATGCGTTGTCTATGATGTGAGTAATGTGCTATCCCGTAACACCAACTAGTCTTCCGCTGTATTGAGTTGTATAAATTTGGGGGTGTTACAATAATTAACACCACACTGCCCCTCTTGGGAGTCTTGTATACTTATTTTTTTTCTTTTTCTTTTTTCTTTTTTTTTCTTTTTCTTCTTTTTTTTTCTAGCCACTCATTTTTTTCATAAGCCGCTCTTATTTTTCTTTATTCCTCACAAAGAAAGTTGAAAAGAATAAAAGGAAAAACACCCGCTAAATATTGAGCATGACATAAGTCTAGTACACATAAAACGTACTAACTTAGAATCTTAAGACGTACTCATACCAACCATGAATAATTAGACAAAAATGCATAAGAGATTACAAACCAATTAAAACCATAATTGATTATTTATTAACAATTATATACATGCGAAGAAAATAGAGATAAAGAAGAGAAGGTTTTAGCCACAAGTAATTATCATGAAGTTTATCTAGCCCTTTTATACTTGCTTCAACTCTATCATTTCCCATTCTCCACAAATTTAAAATTTCAAATAATGAAATTGGTGGATGCTTAGCCTAATAGACCAATGAAGGACTACATGGTTAAGGATACTAGCTAGAGAATGCTTAGATAAACAAACTCGGGTTGAGTCAAAATATCCATGGCGGGCCTAATATGTCAAAGAAATCTAAACTTGTTAAAACCATGTTTTATTATATTTTTTTTCTTTTTATATATTTTTGATGAAACATAAAAGAAAAGATATATACAATGGAAATGTGTTATGCAAAATGATTGATGCAAAAATTATGAATGCATATTTTTGTTGGCCAAAGTAGATCAATAAATTTGAAAAATGTCGAAAAATCAATTTTCCATGTTATCATGCAAGACAATGACAAGTTCTAGGTAAGGTCACTTCGATAGAAGACCCCCCTACACTTAAGCTAAACATTGTCCTCAATGTTTAAGAGCATGGAAGTATAAAAACTTCCCCTACACTTATGACAATGAATAGACTTTGCTTAACCCAAGTTAAGGAAAGGACAACTATTAGTTAAATCATGTTTAAGCACAAGGTGTCAATGAAAAATCACTATAGTAACGAACTGAACCGGATACAAGGGCCTCCTCCATAAGCTCCAAAGCATGAGATGAGTGAGCAACCCTACAAACAATCATGAAGACAAAAGAAGGTCTCCCCTACACTTATCTCCAAGTCTATGCATTTATTTCTAACCTACAACACTCTAAACCTAGTTATACGATGCTTGAGTTAATGAGTCTCTAGCTCGACTCGTCCCTCAATGAATTAATTCATGGGGATAATGGGGATCTCTTGGACCATTTCAACGGAAATGTCCTCCCCAAAGTAATGCTTAACACGATGACCATTCACTTTAAATTTTGGACCATCGGGTTGTGACAACTCAAGAGTTCCATATGGAAACACTTGAGTAATAGTGAATGGACCGGACCATCTTGACTTAAGCTTGCCCGCAAAAAGTTTCAATCTTGAGTTAAAAAGGAGAACCGGCTCTCCAACTTTGAACTCACGATTCTTGATCTTAGCATCATGCAATTTCTTAGTCTTTTCCTTGTAAAGCAAAGAATTTTCATAGGCATTGGCTCTCAATTCATCCATCTCATTGAGTTGATCTTTCCTATGTGAACCGGCTTGGTTTAAATCAAAGTTAGCCCATTTGAGAGCCCAAGATGCCTTATGTTCTAGCTCGAATGGGAGGTGGCACGCTTTTCCATAGACAAGCCTATAAGGCGTACAACCAATTGGTGTTTTAAAAGCCGTCCTAAACGCCCACAAAGCATCATCAAGCTTATCCGACCAAGAAGCTCGATGCTCTCCCACAGTTCTCTCTAAAATTCTCTTTAAACCACGATTTGTGACTTCGGTTTGACCATTTGTTTGAGGGTGATACGCGGTAGAAAGTCTATGATTCACTCCATATTTCTTCATAACTCTCGTGAATTGATCATTACAAAAGTGCGTACCACGATCACTTATGATGGCCCGAGGTACACCAAATCTAGCAAACAATTGTTTCAAAAACTTCACAACAACTCTAGCATCATTGGTAGGTAAGGCTTTAGCCTCCACCCATTTGGACACATAATCCACCGCCACAAGTATATACTTGTTTCCCTTAGAGGATGGAAAAGGTCCCATGAAATCAATGCCCCATACATCAAATATCTCACACTCTTAGATAAAATTTTGTGGCATCTCATCACGTTGTGTAATTTTTCCTTGTCATTGACAAACATCACAAAATTTCACCATTTCATGGGCATCTTTGTAAATGGAAGGCCAATAGTAACCCGAATCAAAGACTTTCTTGGCGGTGTAGTTAGGCCCAAAATGTCCACCTGTAGGTCCTTTATGACATGCTTCTAAGATCTTAAATGCCTCGAGCCCATCTACACACCCTCTAATGATTTGGTTCGCACATTGTCTAAAAAGATATGGATCATCCCAAAAGTAATACTTAACCTCCTTAAGAAACTTCTTCTTTTGTTGATAAGTAAGACCCTCAATAAGCACATTGCCCACAAGATAGTTTGCGATATCCGCAAACCAAGGAGTGGCATCCTCTTGGGAAGAGATAGACATGAGCTCCTCTAATGGAAAGGATTCATTGATTTCTTGGTGTGGTAAATCTCCTTGAAAAGGATGCTCAAGTCTACTCAAGTGATCCGCCGCTAAATTCTCGGCCCCTTTCTTATCACGAATCTCTATCTTAAACTCTTGAAGCAACAAAACCCATCTCAAAAGCTTAGGCTTAGCATCTTGTTTGGTCATAAGATACTTGAGAGCGGAATGATTCGTATACACTATGGTTTTGGAAAGCACAAGATATGGTCTAAACTTCTCAAAAGCATATACTATAGCAAGCAACTCTTTTTCCGTGGTAGTATAATGAAGTTGTGCACCGGTCATTGTTTTACTCGCATAGTGTATAGGTTGAAAATGCTTATTAACTCTTTGTCCTAAGACGGCCCCCACCGCATAATCACTAGCGTCACACATAAGCTCAAAAGGTAATTCCCAATTTGGAGAAACCAAAACGGGAGCCTTAGTCAATTTTTCCTTAATAGTCTCAAAAGATTCTAAACAATCTTGGTTAAAAATGAAAGAGCCTCTTTCTCCAAGAGGTGAGTCATCGGTCTAGCTATCTTAGAAAAATCTTACATAAAGCGCCTATAAAATCCCGCATGACCTAAGAAACTCCTCACACCTTTAACCGAGGTGGGTGGGGGAAGCTTAGCAATCACATCAATTTTAGCTCGATCAACTTCTAATCCCTTGTTGGATATCTTGTGTCCTAAAACAATCCCCTCTTTCACCATAAAGTGACATTTCTCCCTATTAAGCACTAAACGTGTTTCCTCACAACTCTTAAGCATTCTTTCAAGATTGGTGAGACATGAGCTAAATGAATTTCCAAAAACGGAAAAGTCATCCATAAAAACCTCCATGGTTTGCTCTATCATGTCATGGAAAATCGCCATCATACACCTTTGAAACGTCCCCGGTGCATTACATAAGCCAAAAGGCATCCTCTTGTAAGCAAATGTACCGTAGGGACAAGTTAATGTGGTCTTTTCTTGATCCTTAGGGTCAATGGGTATTTCGAAATAACCCGAAAAGCCATCAAGAAAACAATAGTACTCATTTCCCGCTAAGCGTTCAAGTATTTGATCCATAAAGGGGAGCGGGAAATGGTCTTTCCTAGTTGCCTCATTGAGTTTTCTATAACCAATGCAAACTCTCCAACCGGTCACAAGTCTCGTGGGAATAAGCTCATTGTTCTCATTAGGCACCACGGTGATTCCACCCTTCTTTGGAACACAATGAACCGGGCTAACCCATGGAGAGTCGGAAATGGGGTAAATCATACCCGCATCTAAGAGTTAAACACTTCCTTCTTAATAACCTCATGGATTTTTGGGTTAACTCTCCTTTGGTTTTGAATGGCGGGTTTATAGTCATCCTCCATAAGGATTTTGTGTGTACAAAAATGTGGATCAATTCCCCTTATGTCGGATATTTTCCATGCTAAGGCTTTCTTGTGTTTCTTAAGAACTTCAATAAGTTGCTCCTTCTCATCCTCTTTCAATTCTTTAGCAATGATCACCGGTAATTGGTCTTTGCCCTCTAAGAAAGCATACTCTAAGTGGGATGGAAGGTCCTTAAGTTCAATAGGAGGTGGACTCTCTATGGAAGGTTTTACTATGGAAGCTTCCTCAATGGTAATCTCTTGTGGAATAGGAGAAGGAATAGGGTCCTCATTGAGCAACTTTTGGATTGTAAGAATATCTTCTTCCCAATTAATGGGAGAATCATCATCACCAAGAAAGTTTGACTCAAATTCCTCCAAGAGGAAATCACTCTCTCCAAAAGGTGTTAAAGAGGGAGCAATTGAGGCCACGGTTTCAACATGGGGCATCTCATCACTAGTACTCTTACAAGCATCATGAAAGTGTTCATCACACACTTCATCTAACACATCAACAATGTTAATAGTCTCACAAGGTCTAGACTCCTTAACCTCTTTATTATTACAAACTTTCACTAACTTAAACACCACTCTCTCATCTTCTACTCTCATAATTAGTTCTCCTTCCGCCACATCTATCAAAGTACGACCCGATCTCAAACACGGTCTACCAACAATCAAAGGCACTCTAGGATCCATGTCATAATCAACCACTACAAAGTCGGCCGAAAACGTAAACTTATCCACACCTACAAACACATCCTCCGCTATACCTACGGGGTGAGCTATGGTTCGGTTGGCTAGTTCAAGAGTCATCCTAGTGGGAGTGAGCTCGGGAAGAGAGAGTTGTTTCCAAACCGATAAAGGCATGAGGTTTATGCTTGCCCCTAGATCCGCTAAAGCCATGCAATTTTCAACACCGGGAAAATTACAAGGTATCAAGAAGCGCCCCGGATCTCCAAGTTTTGTTGGTAAGGTTTTAAGTAACACCGCGGAACAATTTTCATTAAGGGATGTGTTGGGCAAATCAACCAATTTTTCTTTGTTTGAGAGCAAATCCTTGAACATCTTAGCAAACTTTGGCATATAAGCAAGAGCTTCCGCAAAGGATATATTGATGTTGAGTTGCTTGAACATCCTTAAGAAATTGGAGACTTGGATGTCATCCTTGTTCTTTAACTTGTCCTTTTTCAACCTTGAAGGATATGGAAGAGTAGGTTTTGGTGTAGGTGGAATAGGTATTGTAGTGGAAGATTTGTCTTTGTTAGCTTCTTCATTGGGAAGTGTGGAAGGTAAAGGAGAAGTATGAGGAGGTTGAGAAGGTGTGTTTGAGTGAATAGGAGCATTTTGAGGAGGTGAAGGATCCTTTGTTGTTGTTCCACTCCTTGTTGTAATAGCATTGACATTGGCCCTTGGATTTGTTTGTGTGTTGGAAGGTAAAGCCCCTTGTGATCTTTGATTTAATGCCATTAAAACCCTATTGGTTTGTTCCTCCATATTACGTTTCATTTGATCATTCATTCTCTTCTCGATTTCACGCATTTTCTTGTCAACATACTCTTGAGTCTCTTGCATCCCATATCCTTGATTTTGAAGTTGAGGGTAAGCTTGATTTGGTATTGGAGCATATGCTTGATTGGGGAAAAGTGGAAGTGGTTGATTAAATCCTTGTTGTGGTGGATAAAAGGTATTTCCTTGATGTTGAACATTGTTGGGTGCCTTGTAGTTATTTCCTTGGTAAGGTGGTCTTTGCCCTTGATTCCTTGGTAAAATTTGAGGAGGATTTTGTTGAATTTGGGTGGTCTTAAAAGCTTGAAGCATTTCTTGTTGTCCTTGTTTGACTTGTTGAAGGATCTCTTGTTGAAATTTGAGGAGTTGGTTGTCACAAGGGTTTTGAGAATTGTTTTGGATAACATGAACCCTTTCTTCAAATTGATTGTTTGTTTGAACCATTGCTTTAGTCTCAATGATGTCCAAAGCCTCTTGGTAGGATTTAAGAAGAATATTCCCTCCCGCGGAAGCATTGAGTGAATCTTGGTGGTGAGATTTAAGGCCATTATAGAAGATATTGATTTGGTGAACATCATCAAATCCATGATTAGGGCATCTCCTCAATAACTCACTATACTCTTCCCAAGCATCACTAAAGGATTGACTAGGTTTTTGTTGAAAGCCTATAATTAGGGTCCTCAAGGCCATAGTCTTATGTGGAGGAAAGAACTTGTTCAAAAACATAGTGGTGAAACCATCCCATGTGGTGATACTATCGGGTGGTTGGGTGTCTAACCAATGCTTAGCGGGTCCCTCTAGGGAAAATGACACTAACATCATCCTAATAACCTCATGTGGAACTCCATTATGCTTAATGGTATTGCAAAGAGAAAGGAATCTCTTAAGGTGAGCATGAGGATCCTCATTCTTGTTACCATAGAAAGGTGATTGTGAAACCATAGTGATCATAGATGTATGATGCTCAAATGTGTTTGCGGGAAAGTCAGGAATCTTAATAGCACTAGCATATCCATAAATATTGGTTTGCATACGTTCCAACAAAGAGCGATTATCAATAGCCATGGCTTCTTGTTGTGGAGGAGTCAAAGCACGATTCTCGTGATCGGCTTGATGAACGGTGGTAGTCTTACTCTTTCTCTTTTTCTTCCTTTTCGGAGGAAGAGGTTGTACACCAATTGGTATTTGTGCACGCCCGCGAGTGAGCATGCAACTCAATACGAGGAATGAGAGAGAAGCTATCGTGTGACTTTGAAGAGAAATGGATTATCCTCTTCGAGTTTCAATACTAAATATCCACAAGAAAATAACAATATACGTATGTACTACTTGGGTGCAAGACCCCCAATGAAGCCTTCCTTCTTAGAATACTTACAAGTGAACGGGGGGTTAGGTGGCGCGAAGCACTTAAGTACCTATTGACCCTTAGATGGCATTTTATAGCACATCGCCTTTCTATTCACTTAAATGTTCGTATTCTTCGAATTGTTGCTTATTGAGAGTATTTATCTATTCTTGCTTTATTTTGTTTGATCGATACATGTGTCAAGGACCGGAACGCCCCTCAACACGGTGTATTGCCTTGGCAATACTTATGGAAGATATGTAGATTGGTTGTTCTTATACGTATACGTATTTACTTATAATAATATATGGAAAATATTTTTGTATTTATGAGTTTTTTAAGAGAAAATACTATATGTACATAAAAACCGAAAGAATCCAATAATATATATTTTTGGGTGCAATCTTTTAGGAAAAAGATTGCTTTTTGGATTTTTTAATTTTTTTTGTCAATTCTTTAGGAAAAGAATTGTTTTGTTAATTTTTTAGTTTTTATATATTTTTATATTTTTGATTTTTTATTTGTTTTTGATTTATGATACGTAAAAATAACGTTCACAAGGTGAACGGATCCCAAAAGCCAATGAAAACCGTCAATCGATAGTCTCTCGTAAAGTCAAAGAACCGGCAGCGGCGCCATTTGAAATTGTGTATAATGCAGTTCGTTTTTCTCTGTTCTTGCTAATTGAAAGTCCAACCAATAACGGGTTTTTAACTGTTTTTGGTTGTTAATCTTTTTTGGATATTCTATTTGCTAATTCAACAAAGTCTTGCAAAACTGAAAAATATTACCTACTTATATGTAAAACATAGTGCAATTACCAAATTTTTATTCAAGTAATATTCAAAATGTAAATTTTAAAACTAAAAGGACTGAAAATGTAAATTCTAGGAAAGTAAAATGCTTAAAATGAAAATTCTAACAAGTCTACGGACTGAAAATGTAAATCAGAAAACTACAAGGATCAAAAATGTAAAACTTGTAACAAACTAACCAATTTGTAACCAAATACCAAACTTGCTAACTGATTTTAAACAAACTTTAAACTGCAAGGACTAACTTTTGAAAACCCTAAAAAGATGGAAGTTTAGCCATGTTTAAAAACTGCTTAAAACAACAAGGACCAAAATGCAGTTTTAGAAACTTTATAAGCAAAAACGGGTAATGAAATCAAATAAGCTCGTGTGAGCTTATTACTGAACCAAATTCAATGAAACCAATTGCAAAAGACTTCTAATCCAAAATAAGCTAGACCTCTAACAAAATTTTGACTGAAAGTACAAAATAAGCAAATAAGCACTCTTCAATAAGCCCAAAATAAGCTCTAGAACAATCTAAACAAGCACAACTTGATTATTGCCAAAACTGATTAAGCAACTCAAATGATGAATGGGAAATCAAGTTTCAACAAATTTCATCAAGTAATAAGCTGGGAATTCGAATTAAGCTAAATTTGGCTTATCGTTGACCAAGCGTTGACCAATTATTTTGACAAAAAGCTGAATCTTTCAAATATCATGTAATATCATATTCTAAGTGGTTTTATGAAAGAAAATGGCTTAGTTAATGAAGGAAATCAAAAGATCTCAAAAACCAGTTTCAAGTTACAGAAACATTGCTTAACTCAGCTTTTCAGATTTCTGCTTATTTCTCAATGCTTAATGAAAACTGTATAGAATGCTTATTGGATATGAAGCTTCATGATATGAACTACAATTGAGAACTGGTTTGGTTCATTTTCATCAAGAATCCATTTAATGCCAGGCAAATGAAATTGAGAACTTTTAAAGGCAAATATGACTGAAATGAGACCCAAACCTTTTTATGGCCAATTGCCTGTTTGACCTTCAACTTGACTTGAAACTTGTTCAAAACACTTTATTATGACCTATCAATTATACATGAACTTTAACTTGCCAAAATCCAATGCTTGAAAATCAATTGTCAGCTAATACCAAACACTCCTTTAACTGAGATATCTAAAAATTTTCAAAGACTTTATAAAGAGCTGATTCAACTGAATGAAATCCTTAGACTACCAAACTAAGTGTTCAAAATGAAATGTTTCAAGACTACAAGCAAGTAAAGAGAACAACTATTACTCAATTAAGAAGCTAAGACTGAAATATTACTGAAATAAGCTATAACTAGACACAATCCAAAATATAAAGTGAATGGACCGGACCATCTCGACTTAAGCTTGCCCGCAAAAAGTTTCAATCTTGAGTTAAAAAGGGGAACCGGCTCTCCAACTTTGAACTCACGATTCTTGATCTTAGCATCATGCAATTTCTTAGTCTTTTCCTTGTAAAGCAAAGAATTTTCATAGGCATTGGCTCTCAATTCATCCATCTCATTGAGTTGATCTTTCCTATGTGAACCGGCTTGGTTTAAATCAAAGTTAGCCCATTTGAGAGCCCAAGATGCCTTATGTTCTAGCTCGAATGGGAGGTGGCACGCTTTTCCATAGACAAGCCTATAAGGCGTACAACCAATTGGTGTTTTAAAAGCCGTCCTAAACGCCCACAAAGCATCATCAAGCTTATCCGACCAAGAAGCTCGATGCTCTCCCACAGTTCTCTCTAAAATTCCCTTTAAACCATGATTTGTGACTTCGGTTTGACCATTTGTTTGAGGGTGATACGCGGTAGAAAGTCTATGATTCACTCCATATTTCTTCATAACTCTCGTGAATTGATCATTACAAAAGTGCGTACCACGATCACTTATGATGGCCCGAGGTACACCAAATCTAGCAAACAATTGTTTCAAAAACTTCACAACAACTCTAGCATCATTGGTAGGTAAGGCTTTAGCCTCCACCCATTTGGACACATAATCCACCGCCACAAGTATATACTTGTTTCCCTTAGAGGATGGAAAAGGTCCCATGAAATCAATGCCCCATACATCAAATATCTCACACTCTTAGATAAAATTTTGTGGCATCTCATCACGTTGTGTAATTTTTCCTTGTCATTGACAAACATCACAAAATTTCACCATTTCATGGGCATCTTTGTAAATGGAAGGCCAATAGTAACCCGAATCAAAGACTTTCTTGGCGGTGTAGTTAGGCCCAAAATGTCCACCTGTAGGTCCTTTTTGACATGCTTCTAAGATCTTAAATGCCTCGAGCCCATCTACACACCCTCTAATGATTTGGTTCGCACATTGTCTAAAAAGATATGGATCATCCCAAAAGTAATACTTAACCTCCTTAAGAAACTTCTTCTTTTGTTGATAAGTAAGACCCTCAATAAGCACATTGCCCACAAGATAGTTTGCGATATCCGCAAACCAAGGAGTGGCATCCTCTTGGGAAGAGATAGACATGAGCTCCTCTAATGGAAAGGATTCATTGATTTCTTGGTGTGGTAAATCTCCTTGAAAAGGATGCTCAAGTCTACTCAAGTGATCCGCCGCTAAATTCTCGGCCCCTTTCTTATCACGAATCTCTATCTTAAACTCTTGAAGCAACAAAACCCATCTCAAAAGCTTAGGCTTAGCATCTTGTTTGGTCATAAGATACTTGAGAGCGGAATGATCCGTATACACTATGGTTTTGGAAAGCACTAGATATGGTCTAAACTTCTCAAAAGCATATACTATAGCAAGCAACTCTTTTTCCGTGGTAGTATAATGAAGTTGTGCACCGGTCATTGTTTTACTCGCATAGTGTATAGGTTGAAAATGCTTATTAACTCTTTGTCCTAAGACGGCCCCCACCGCATAATCACTAGCGTCACACATAAGCTCAAAAGGTAATTCCCAATTTGGAGAAACCAAAACGGGAGCCTTAGTCAATTTTTCCTTAATATTCTCAAAAGATTCTAAACAATCTTGGTTAACAATGAAAGAGCCTCTTTCTCCAAGAGGTGAGTCATCGGTCTAGCTATCTTAGAAAAATCTTACATAAAGCGCCTATAAAATCCCGCATGACCTAAGAAACTCCTCACACCTTTAACCGAGGTGGGTGGGGGAAGCTTAGCAATCACATCAATTTTAGCTCGATCAACTTCTAATCCCTTGTTGGATATCTTGTGTCCTAAAACAATCCCCTCTTTCACCATAAAGTGACATTTCTCCCTATTAAGCAATAAACGTGTTTCCTCACAACTCTTAAGCATTCTTTCAAGATTGGTGAGACATGAGCTAAATGAATTTCCAAAAACGGAAAAGTCATCCATAAAAACCTCCATGGTTTGCTCTATCATGTCATGGAAAATCGCCATCATGCACCTTTGAAACGTCCCCGGTGCATTACATAAGCCAAAAGGCATCCTCTTGTAAGCAAATGTACCGTAGGGACAAGTTAATGTGGTCTTTTCTTGATCCTTAGGATCAATGGGTATTTTGAAATAACCCGAAAAGCCATCAAGAAAACAATAGTACTCATTTCCCGCTAAGCGTTCAAGTATTTGATCCATAAAGGGGAGCGGGAAATGGTCTTTCCTAGTTGCCTCATTGAGTTTTCTATAACCAATGCAAACTCTCCAACCGGTCACAAGTCTCTTGGGAATAAGCTCATTGTTCTCATTAGGCACCACGGTGATTCCACCCTTCTTTGGAACACAATGAACCGGGCTAACCCATGGAGAGTCGGAAATGGGGTAAATCATACCCGCATCTAAGAGTTAAACACTTCCTTCTTAATAACCTCATGGATTTTTGGGTTAACTCTCCTTTGGTTTTGAATGGCGGGTTTATAGTAATCCTCCATAAGGATTTTGTGTGTACAAAAATGTGGATCAATTCCCCTTATGTCGGATATTTTCCATGCTAAGGCTTTCTTGTGTTTCTTAAGAACTTCAATAAGTTGCTCCTTCTCATCCTCTTTCAATTCTTTAGCAATGATCACCGGTAATTGGTCTTTGCCCTCTAAGAAAGCATACTTTAAGTGGGATGGAAGGTCCTTAAGTTCAATAGGAGGTGGACTCTCTATGGAAGGTTTTACTATGGAAGCTTCCTCAATGGTAATCTCTTGTGGAATAGGAGAAGGAATAGGGTCCTCATTGAGCAACTTTTGGATTGTAAGAATATCTTCTTCCCAATTAATGGGAGAATCATCATCACCAAGAAAGTTTGACTCAAATTCCTCCAAGAGGAAATCACTCTCTCCAAAAGGTGTTAAAGAGGGAGCAATTGAGGCCACGGTTTCAACATGGGGCATCTCATCACTAGTACTCTTACAAGCATCATGAAAGTGTTCATCACACACTTCATCTAACACATCAACAATGTTAATAGTCTCACAAGGTCTAGACTCCTTAACCTCTTTCTTATTACAAACTTTCACTAACTTAAACACCACTCTCTCATCTTCTACTCTCATAATTAGTTCTCCTTCCGCCACATCTATCAAAGTACGACCCGATCTCAAAAACGGTCTACCAACAATCAAAGGCACTCTAGGATCCATGTCATAATCAACCACTATAAAGTCGGCCGAAAACGTAAACTTATCCACACCTACAAACACATCCTCCGCTATACCTACGGGGTGAGCTATGGTTCGGTTGGCTAGTTCAAGAGTCATCCTAGTGGGAGTGAGCTCGGGAAGAGAGAGTTATTTCCAAACCGATAAAGGCATGAGGTTTATGCTTGCCCCTAGATCCGCTAAAGCCATGCAATTTTCAACACCGGGAAAATTACAAGGTATCAAGAAGCGCCCCAGATCTCCAAGTTTTATTGGTAAGGTTTTAAGTAACACCGCGGAACAATTTTCATTAAGGGATGTGTTGGGCAAATCAACCAATTTTTCTTTGTTTGAGAGAAAATCCTTGAACATCTTAGCAAACTTTGGCATATAAGCAAGAGCTTCCGCAAAGGATATATTGATGTTGAGTTGCTTGAACATCCTTAAGAAATTGGAGACTTGGATGTCATCCTTGTTCTTTAACTTGTCCTTTTTCAACCTTGAAGGATATGGAAGAGTAGGTTTTGGTGTAGGTGGAATAGGTGTTGTAGTGGAAGATTTGTCTTTGTTAGCTTCTTCATTGGGAAGTGTGGAAGGTAAAGGAGAAGTATGAGGAGGTTGAGAAGGTGTGTTTGAGTGAATAGGAGCATTTTGAGGAGGTGAAGGATCCTTTGTTGTTGTTCCACTCCTTGTTGTAATAGCATTGACATTGGCCCTTGGATTTGTTTGTGTGTTGGAAGGTAAAGCCCCTTGTGATCTTTGATTTAATGCCATTAAAACCCTATTGGTTTGTTCCTCCATATTACGTTTCATTTGATCATTCATTCTCTTCTCGATTTCACGCATTTTCTTGTCAACATACTCTTGAGTCTCTTGCATCCCATATCCTTGATTTTGAAGTTGAGGGTAAGCTTGATTTGGTATTGGAGCATATGCTTGATTGGGGAAAAGTGGAAGTGGTTGATTAAATCCTTGTTGTGGTGGATAAAAGGTATTTCCTTGATGTTGAACATTGTTGGGTGCCTTGTAGTTATTTCCTTGGTAAGGTGGTCTTTGCCCTTGACTCCTTGGTAAAATTTGAGGAGGATTTTGTTGAATTTGGGTGGTCTTAAAAGCTTGAAGCATTTCTTGTTGTCCTTGTTTGACTTGTTGAAGGATCTCTTGTTGAAATTTGAGGAGTTGGTTGTCACAAGGGTTTTGAGAATTGTTTTGGATAACATGAACCCTTTCTTCAAATTGATTGTTTGTTTGAACCATTGCTTTAGTCTCAATGATGTCCAAAGCCTCTTGGTAGGATTTAAGAAGAATATTCCCTCCCGCGGAAGCATTGAGTGAATCTTGGTGGTGAGATTTAAGGCCATTATAGAAGATATTGATTTGGTGAACATCATCAAATCCATGATTAGGGCATCTCCTCAATAACTCACTATACTCTTCCCAAGCATCACTAAAGGATTGACTAGGTTTTTGTTGAAAGCCTATAATTAAGGTCCTCAAGGCCATAGTCTTATGTGGAGGAAAGAACTTGTTCAAAAACATAGTGGTGAAACCATCCCATGTGGTGATACTATCGGGTGGTTGGGTGTCTAACCAATGCTTAGCGGGTCCCTCTAGGGAAAATGACACTAACATCATCCTAATAACCTCATGTGGAACTCCATTATGCTTAATGGTATTGCAAAGAGAAAGGAATCTCTTAAGGTGAGCATGAGGATCCTCATTCTTGTTACCATAGAAAGGTGATTGTGAAACCATAGTGATCATAGATGTATGATGCTCAAATGTGTTTGCGGGAAAGTCAGGAATCTTAATAGCACTAGCATATCCATGAATATTGGTTTGCATACGTTCCAACAAAGAGCGATTATCAATAGCCATGGCTTCTTGTTGTGGAGGAGTCAAAGCACGATTCTCGTGATCGGCTTGATGAACGGTGGTAGTCTTACTCTTTCTCTTTTTCTTCCTTTTCGGAGGAAGAGGTTGTACACCAATTGGTATTTGTGCATGCCCGCGAGTGAGCATGCAACTCAATACGAGGAATGAGAGAGAAGCTATCGTGTGACTTTGAAGAGAAATGGATTATCCTCTTCGAGTTTCAATACTAAATATCCACAAGAAAATAACAATATACGTATGTACTACTTGGGTGCAAGACCCCCAATGAAGCCTTCCTTCTTAGAATACTTACAAGTGAACGGGGGGTTAGGTGGCGCGAAGCACTTAAGTACCTATTGACCCTTAGATGGCATTTTATAGCACATCGCCTTTCTATTCACTTAAATGTTCGTATTCTTCGAATTGTTGCTTATTGAGAGTATTTATCTATTCTTGCTTTATTTTGTTTGATCGATACACGTGTCAAGGACCGGAACGCCCCTCAACACGGTGTATTGCCTTGGCAATACTTATGGAAGATATGTAGATTGGTTGTTCTTATACGTATACGTATTTACTTATAATAATATATGGAAAATATTTTTGTATTTATGAGTTTTTTAAGAGAAAATACTATATGTACATAAAAACCGAAAGAATCCAATAATATATATTTTTGGGTGCAATCTTTTAGGAAAAAGATTGCTTTTTGGATTTTTTAATTTTTTTTGTCAATTCTTTAGGAAAAGAATTGTTTTGTTAATTTTTTAGTTTTTATATATTTTTATATTTTTGATTTTTTATTTGTTTTTGATTTATGATACGTAAAAATAACGTTCACAAGGTGAACGGATCCCAAAAGCCAATGAAAACCGTCAATCGATAGTCTCTCGTAAAGTCAAAGAACCGGCAGCGGCGCCATTTGAAATTGTGTATAATGCAGTTCGTTTTTCTCTGTTCTTGCTAATTGAAAGTCCAACCAATATCGGGTTTTTAACTGTTTTTGGTTGTTAATCTTTTTTGGATATTCTATTTGCTAATTCAACAAAGTCTTGCAAAACTGAAAAATATTACCTACTTATATGTAAAACATAGTGCAATTACCAAATTTTTATTCAAGTAATATTCAAAATGTAAATTTTAAAACTAAAAGGACTGAAAATGTAAATTCTAGGAAAGTAAAATGCTTAAAATGAAAATTCTAACAAGTCTACGGACTGAAAATGTAAATCAGAAAACTACAAGGATCAAAAATGTAAAACTTGTAACAAACTAACCAATTTGTAACCAAATACCAAACTTGCTAACTGATTTTAAACAAACTTTAA
Organism: Glebionis coronaria; assembly: GCA_025667525.1. NCBI lineage: Eukaryota > Viridiplantae > Streptophyta > Magnoliopsida > Asterales > Asteraceae > Glebionis > Glebionis coronaria. The sequence goes on along the minus strand of CM046882.1, from coordinate 273,153,075 downwards.
ACTGCAAGGACTAACTTTTGAAAACCCTAAAAAGATGGAAGTTTAGCCATGTTTAAAAACTGCTTAAAACAACAAGGACCAAAATGCAGTTTTAGAAACTTTATAAGCAAAAACGGGTAATGAAATCAAATAAGCTCGTGTGAGCTTATTACTGAACCAAATTCAATGAAACCAATTGCAAAAGACTTCTAATCCAAAATAAGCTAGACCTCTAACAAAATTTTGACTGAAAGTACAAAATAAGCAAATAAGCACTCTTCAATAAGCCCAAAATAAGCTCTAGAACAATCTAAACAAGCACAACTTGATTATTGCCAAAACTGATTAAGCAACTCAAATGATGAATGGGAAATCAAGTTTCAACAAATTTCATCAAGTAATAAGCTGGGAATTCGAATTAAGCTAAATTTGGCTTATCGTTGACCAAGCGTTGACCAATTATTTTGACAAAAAGCTGAATCTTTCAAATATCATGTAATATTATATTCTAAGTGGTTTTATGAAAGAAAATGGCTTAGTTAATGAAGGAAATCAAAAGATCTCAAAAACCAGTTTCAAGTTACAGAAACATTGCTTAACTCAGCTTTTCAGATTTCTGCTTATTTCTTAATGCTTAATGAAAACTGTATAGAATGCTTATAGGATATGAAGCTTCATGATATGAACTACAATTGAGAACTGGTTTGGTTCATTTTCATCAAGAATCCATTTAATGCCAGGCAAATGAAATTGAGAACTTTTAAAGGCAAATATGACTGAAATGAGACCCAAACCTTTTTATGGCCAATTGCCTGTTTGACCTTCAACTTGACTTGAAACTTGTTCAAAACACTTTATTATGACCTATCAATTATACATGAACTTTAACTTGCCAAAATCCAATGCTTGAAAATCAATTGTCAGCTAATACCAAACACTCCTTTAACTGAGATATCTAAAATTTTTCAAAGACTTTATAAAGAGCTGATTCAACTGAATGAAATCCTTAGACTACCAAACTAAGTGTTCAAAATGAAATGTTTCAAGACTACAAGCAAGTAAAGAGAACAACTATTACTCAATTAAGAAGCTAAGACTGAAATTTGACTGAAATAAGCTATAACTAGACACAATCCAAAATATAAAGCAGCAAAACAAGATTAAGCTAAAAAAACAAGTAAACTATCAATCAACAACTAAGTTAACAACTTTGATCATACAAACATTAAGTTTTACACTAGGAAATTTAGCATGCAATTGACTTATTAAGTGGAACCAAAATCAGAAACTTCAAAACCTTTTGTAGTAACCATTGGGAAGAAGAGGAGTGCTGAACTCTCTTATCCTAGTGATAACCACCACCTTATCACTAGATCAACCAATCAACTAACATCAACAGCTACAAATCAACTAAATTCATCATCATGGCATGAATTCTTCAAAAAGGCTAAGGTTGAACTGAAATCACTATAACAGCTACAAATCTTCTTCAAAGTCAGTTATGATCATTCAATGATCATAACAAACTCAATTCAGCAACACAATGATCAAAAATGAGCAGGATATGAACAGTAGAATGAATATGAGATTTGGCGGGAAATGGAGAATTCAAATTTTATTCATGGAAAGTTGTTACAAAGTTGTTAAAAAGCTACTAACTAACTAACTAACTCAAGAGTTTGTCAAACTCTTGAGTAGTTAAGCTAAAAAGGAGGAAAGATGAAAGGAAATTGAAAAGTGTGTGTTTTCTACAATTTTAACTACTCGTTACAAATGAGGACTAGCAGGCTATTTATAAGCTTGAAGAAGGAGTTTGTTGGGGATGATGACGTGTTGAGACCAATCCCAGGTCTCCACGTGGCATGATTCTGCAAAACTGATCTTCAAAGTATGAACAAGAATTGGGGTTTTCTTCTTGAGTTGATTTCATGTTAATTAACCATTACCAATGAATTCGTCTATCAAAAATAAGCAACTTTGGTGTTTACAACTTTTCATGAAATCGCCTCTAGCTTAAAAACGATCCTAGTAATTTTTTGGTTGCTTGAAGAAGACACGTGGCAGGTTCTTAATGGTTGAAATAGAGTCACACGGATTACACTGTTGAGATATTGTCATTTAATGTGGCGGCTGAGTGGATATTTATTACTTGTGAATTGGCAATCCGTGTGCCCCTTTCTCTCTCTTCTTATTGGCCCAAACTTATATCACATGGATTGAACTTGTGAAACTTTCCAACTTTGGCAGTTTTAACCCTTGAACTTTGGCAGATTGTGCTTAAAGGCTTGTAACTTCATTTCTTTGGCACTTTTAGTCCTCCATACTTCATTCTTGAGCAGAATTGGTCCTTTGACTTTGTTTACTTGATAGTTGACCAATTTTGACTTTGATCTTGACTTTTTACAATATTTACACTTTAGTCCTTCAACTTTGGCAGTTTGTCAAGATAGGTCCTTGTACTTCAAAGTCTTGTCACTTTTGATCCTTCTTTGTCTTTTTCATCAATTTAAGCTTGATAATTCCTTGTTTGCTTGAAAATTTATCCTTTTACCTACACAAGTGCACACAAACACAAACATGCCACATAATACTGTTTTTGCAAGATATATTTGTATTTTGCTTCATGTTTTAGGGTTATTTGTTGATAAAAGGATATGAGTTTTAGCTCATATCAGTTATAAACCTTAGATCTATTCTCAATAATCTTTAAAGACTCATCGGTCGTTTTGCACAAAAAATTACCACCCGCGGTGGCATTTAAATAATCTTTCATGATCATTAAGCCTATTATAAAAAGTATCTATTTGATGCAATTCCGAAAAATCATGGTGTGGACGTTCATGTAACATTTCCTTAAATCGTTCCCATGCCATTGAAAAACTTTCATTATTTCGTTGTGTAAACCTTGAAATCTCATTTTTCAAATGTGTTGTTTTAGATGGTGGAAAAAATTGGTTCACAAACTTAGAGACGAGATCACCCCATGTAAAAATTGAATTTGGCGGTTCTTTCTAGGGCCAACTTTTTGCGGGTCCATCCAACGAGTATGGAAACAACATCATCTTAATGGCGTCATGCGGAACATCCTTAAACTTGCTTGTTGCGGTGAGACGATTAAAATTCCTTATGTGATAATGCGGGTTGTCTTTCTCATGACCTCTAAACTTGTTTGCTTGTAACATCGACATTAAACCCGTCTTAAAATAAAAATTAATTCTAAAAAATTTCCAAAATATTTTTTTACCAAAATTCAATAAAAACAAACTAAGAGTTTACAATTGATCAAAACTTTTTCAAACCTTTTAATTAATTAAATATTATTTTTTAAATGCTAATTAAAGCCCTAAAATCCAATTAATTATTAAAAAGCCCAAATAAATATTTTTCACCTTGTAAACCTCTTAAATGACTAAATTAGAATAAAAACTATTTTTATGAAATTTTAAACAAAGGAAAACTATTTTTAATGGGCTTTTTGGCCCATTAAGCTATAAGCCAATGCCATAAGCTCAGATTTTACACACAACCTTTTTTTAGATGCCTAAGAGATCTATGAAAAGAAATTTCAAATAAGCTCAACCAATAAGTCAGAAATAAGCAAAGTAAAATTTCAATAAAAGACAAAATAGTCGACTTGGAGTTCTAGACCACTTCTGACCTTGATTCAAGTTGCAAAAGACTCTAAATGACTTAACTAAGACAACTCAACAAAGAAAAGTTCAATAAGCCAAGCCAAATTGTTGGGTTCAACGGATATAGATCTTGCAGCCTGTCAGGACCGGTGAATGACTTCTGTAATCACAAGTCAAATCACAAAGAGACTCTATACACAATATGAATGTAGAACACAAATATAAACAAGAGAAACAGAATAACTATGAAGACTTGATCCTTTCTAAGGATTTCTAATATTAATAAAGACTAGAACTACGTTTTGTGAATGAGTGAATAACCCTTATGCCTCAGGTTCCTTTTATACTACAAGGAAACCCTAATACAGCTTACAAGAAAACGTGTAAAACTGATATGCATATCTTCTCCTAATATAACTCATGCATATCCTAACAGAATATTAAGTAAATAACAATGTTTGACTTCGACTAGGACCAGGAGCAGGACTTGCTCCTACTACGACTAGGACCAGGAGGAACTACATACCTCCTAGTCTACCTATTACATATAACTATTACAATAGTCCTAACAATCCTCCCCTAAACTTGAATTTGACCTGTTGAGTTCAAGTTTCCTGGAAAACGTGCAAATAAAGCCCGAGGATTGTAACAGCAAAACAAACAGCAACATCAATAAGTGAAGAATCAGAAGAACAACTGCACAAACTACTAGAAGCTTCTCCAAAGCTTGGAACAAATCAGCATCGTGTTGAATCTTTACAGCAACATGAGCAGATTTGATGAGCCTTTACCAAGTAGCTGCTCGCTCTTGGGCTAGCTAGTCATTCTGGTGGAATAAGCATCACCCTGGGAGACTAGAACCCAGCCCAACTCTTAGAACGTGAATCAATGGTGAGTGGGGGTACCCTGATGATTTTAGGCAAACCATCACAGCCGTCAACGGATCAAGTTAGTATACAACAAGCCAGCAGGAACCAGAATCAAGTCAGCAAGAACATACGCCTACCAGGAGGAACAAACCAGTAGGAACCGACCAGTGGTACGGACCAGTAGAAACCGACTAGTAGGAACCGATGATTCAACCAGGAGGAACCATCAAATATTACTGGGAGGAACCGAGAACAAAACCACCACGAACATAAATGACCAGTACGAACCATAGTGCACCAGTAGGAACAACATAACCTACCAGTAGCATCTCAAAACCCTTCTCTCTCTTTCTTTTTTTTTTCTTTTTTTTTTTCTTTTTTTTTTCTTTTTTTTTTTCTTTTTTTTTTCCTTTTTTTTTATATCAACCGTTGTCGCCACACTGATCTGAAACTATTTATGTTGCTGACACTGTTGGTACTTTTGACAAAATAAACATTATGAATATTAATTTCAAAAGTAAATAATTGCCAAAAGTATTATAGTACCTCCAAGTCATATGTATCCCTTGAAATACGCATCCCAAATTTTCTATTTCCAAAATAAATAGGCATCTATATTGATCCCATATCAATCACGTCACAATTATGTGATATCCTAAAAATCAGCGAGTAAAAAATTGTGAACATCCAAAACTTTAGCATCCATATCCTCCACGTGATTATGTTCCATATTCTTGATAAATCAAGAGTTGACCAATAGTGTAGGGACTTCATAACAGCTCCATATGTTACACATCATAATTATGCATCCAAAAATACCCCATAATTGACTTCACGTCCAAATAATTGTAGGAACAACCAAACTAAAAATCAGGAATCGGATCGTATGACTTTCTCAAAACTCAAAAACGTGTAAATAGCCAATATCTCCCTACAAATCAGGACTTAAATTGCTTCCATGCACACGTTTTACCAACTGTCATAACACCAATAACGAAAAATAACCTTCAAAACGTATAATAATCCCATAAAATACGGGATTTCCAATCAAACACAATTCTCCTTTCCAAAATCACGTTGCATGCCTGCTTTTAATCACACCTTTTGACCTTTCATCCCACGAATATCACTTCCATAAACATATATAATCCCTTAAAATTCGCATCCATATCTTTTACTACGTCAATTATAGAGAAGTTATTTTAGGATCAAAATATAATCACTAAAACTTTACCAAACTCATTACTTCATGTTTAAGAGAAACAGACGAATTTTAAATATAAGGGATTTTGTCACTCTTCACGCATAAAAGACACAGCAGACAACAAACCATACGTACGTGATGCTTATACTAGATCTTGACTTATTGCAGGTTTAGATAAAGAGATGTTCACATAGGACCACATCTTTTCACATGACGTATTCACCTCTTTCATAGCCCCACGAATAAAAGATAAATTCTTGTATAGTATATAGTTTTTATAGATACCTTTCATGTGAATCATAGCCTTTCTCATGTTTCTGTCATTCTGTCAGATACTACAGTAAGCTAAATCTGCAGCCCTTTTCTTTTGGCAGCCATAAACCGGAAACATCAAAACAACCAGCAGACAAGCACCAAATACCTTCTGCTACTCCTTTGTTCTCATACACTCTATGATTACCTGAAAGCATACAATATATTTTTCTCCTTCTTTTCCAAGCAGCAAAAGAAATGAGTCAAGTTAGGGTTTGAAAACCCTAAAACGAATATCACAGCAGCCAGAAAATCATTCACCAGAATCATCATAACAAATGCAGCAATACCAAGGAACAGCAGCAACCAATGACAGTAGCAACACAATACCGAATCATCTAGGGTTTGTTGGGAAAAACCCTAGATCAGCAGCTTTATTTATTCAAAACAGAAAAGAAAATGAAAACCTTGTAGATCAACCAGATCGAGAGCCAACAAGCTCTGATACCACTTGTTGGGTTCAACGGATATAGATCTTGCAGCCTGTCAGGACCGGTGAATGACTTCTGTAATCACAAGTCAAATCACAAAGAGACTCTATACACAATATGAATGTAGAACACAAATATAAACAAGAGAAACAGAATAACTATGAAGACTTGATCCTTTCTAAGGATTTCTAATATTAATAAAGACTAGAACTACGTTTTGTGAATGAGTGAATAACCCTTATGCCTCAGGTTCCTTTTATACTACAAGGAAACCCTAATACAGCTTACAAGAAAACATGTAAAACTGATATGCATATCTTCTCCTAATATAACTCATGCATATCCTAACAGAATATTAAGTAAATAACAATATTTGACTTCGACTAGGACCAGGAGCAGGACTTGCTCCTACTACGACTAGGACCAGGAGGAACTACATACCTCCTAGTCTACCTATTACATATAACTATTACAATAGTCCTAACACAAATAAGCTGAATAACCTGATAAGCACTTATGTAAAAGTCAAAGTAATTGGTTTTCTAGTCAAAGCTCAAAGTCAACCCCTCAAATGCTCTAGTATGAACAAATGGGTCAAATTAGGAACACCTATTACAAAATTAAAGTTGTTGCAGGTTTAAATAAGCTAGAACAACTTATTGATAAGCTATTCTGAAAATAACACTAGCAGTGGCTAGCAGCAGGGGAAAGGAGTTCCTACTGCTTTGACTATTTGACTTGTAAGTTTAGAGAGATCCAGTTGGATTCAATGGAAAACAAGGGCACCCTTTCAACCAGTTAGTTGTAAGGAGTCAATATCAAGCAAGAAATCACAAATTGGTTCAGCCAATAAGCACAGAATGAGCAAACAGTCACCAGATACCTCACAGATATGCAAATAAGCAGTTATGAACTAAAAAGCAGTTTTAGCATGAATAAGCCACCCAAATTGAACCATATGCATACACAAGCTATGATAAAGTCCAATAAGCACAAATAAACTTGTTTCAAACACTGGATCAAAGATTAGAAGCAGATTTAAGCAATAGCAGTTGACTGATGAACAAAGTGATTATCCAAAATCCTTTTGCTAATCTAAATGACCACCAATCCAATTTTAAACCTTCAAATCCTCTTCCCTAGTTGTGTTAACTAAAACTTAGCACTTGTTAACCCTAGTCTACCCTAAGATCTAGGTGTCCCCAAAATTTTAGCCAATTTAACCAAGTATTTCAGATTTTAAAGCCCTTTGTTGGATTTAGGTGTTAAGACCCTCAAAACTTGCAGATAATGGTATAATACCAACACATACACATGAACAATCACAAAACACAAACAAACAACCACTCTAGTTAACTAAAACCTTGATATGACAGTTAACCCAAACACCCCTGTGTAAACTGATTTCTCAGATTTTCAAAGGACTTGTGTGATTTAACCAACAAACCAAGATCTAATCAACCCTATAACAACAATCAAACCTCAGAAAACAAGAATCAACCACAACAACACAGATTCACAATCAAATACTCAGATTCACCAAAATTCATACAAAATTCAGAAAAATAAAAAGGATTAGAGATGCAAACCTCCAAGACTCACATCCGAGCCTTGGATTGTTTGAGTTGGGGTGCTAGCAAGAACAAGCACCAGCTTCCAATAGCTGCTAAGAAGAACAAACACAAGGGTTAACCAAAAACAGAATATGACTTGATTTTTGAAAACAAGATTTTTATTACTTAAGACCTTTCCTCAAAATCAATCAAACAGATTAATGGAACTCAGACTTTAGCTAATCAAACACCAAACTTTCATAAAACACAAAAGGGAAATCAAAATTTTCAGAAAACCAAACTTTTATTTCAGAAAAAGGAATTACAAAGCATTAGCTAAAATCTGGAACAAAGGGGCTATCACATGTTAAGGCCTCCTTTTTTAGATTACATAGACGGTTCTAGAATGGAAAAATACAAGAAACCCTAGCTAGAAAATATCAGAAATGCCCTTGAGTGCTTCTAGATGCTTGATATGTATTGAGCTGTCAAAATTGATCTTCAACGTTCATTTGGTGCTTGGGAACCAAGTAGTAACCATAAAGCGTTGATTTTGCCATGTCAGATTGCTTGGAGAGGAAGTTGGTTTCTTATTGGTGGACGAGGTTGAGTATGGGGTCATATGGTGAGAGGGATTGGGGAATTTTGGTGTGGGATGAGTTTGTGTGTCTGTGAATTAAGCGTGGGACAAGGTAATTTCAGTTTAGCCTTTGTTTTTAAGTGAGGGTAAAACTGGGGGTGAAGAACAAGAACAGTCGTAACTTTTGATCAGAGTTTAGTGGGGAAAGGGTGTTTGGCGCGTGTTTATGGCATTTAAACTTTGGAAATGGCACAAATGGCCCTTGTTCTTTGGGAATGGTTGTATAACATGTTTTTTAGACTTGTAAACTCGTTTTCCTTTGTTAAACAAGTTTCTGAATCTAGGTTTTGGCCACAAAAAGTTTTGGAAAAGGATTCTAGGGCTTTTACAAGTTTAGGTTAATTACAATTTCAGTCCTTATGATATTTTAAGCATTTTTAAAGACTAGAAAGGTAATATTATTGAACTTCAAGGGTTTCTTTGGATATTAGACATTATGAAGGACCATTCTTGACATTTTGGATTTGTTGAAGGGCTAATCTTGCCAAATCTTCAAACTTGTAGGACCTTTTTGTAATTTTGACAAACTTAAGGGACCAAACTTGTAACTATGAATATAGAAGGGTATTAAGTGTCATTTATTCATAAATGAGGGCTCAATCTTGTACATCTTCAATTCTTCAAGGGTTTTTCTTTGATAAATCACAAACTAGGGCCCGATTCATTGTGCGGCTTCGTTTCTCGTGTTCGTTTTTCCTTGTTTCTTGTGATCTTTTGTCTTTTTCACGATATCCATACCTAAAATACACAAGTAAACAAACACAAGCATATATATGGTATTTTATGACATTTTTATGCATTTAAAGCCCGAAAAGAACGATGAGATCATGTATAAATGCCATCTCATCAGTTAGAAGTTTTTCTCTCATCAGCAGTCCATTGTGCTTCATGTTTTATATTGTCCCCAACCATAGGGACAAAGGTACCATTTTCAATTCCAAGGAATTGGGTTTCTATTCCAACCATGTGGACAAGAAACCTTTTCTTCCAATTAGTGAAATTTGCTACCTCTAGAACAGGAGCAACATTGAGTCGGCCACCCCTGTATTCTAAGGTTTGTGGTATAACTTGAACCATGTTGGATCTTGATTTAAAAACCTTAAAATGAGCAGTTTAATGAAAATAAGAGTTTAATTAATCAAACAGCTCTGATACCACTTGTAGGTCCCTTTTAACTCATTACTATTTATCAGTCTTAAGTAGTAACCAGGTATTGAGATTCAAGTGTGTTGTTTTATCAATTAATAAGAACAACAAATAAAACAACAATAGCAATTTAACTTTTCAACGTATAGACTTTTATTAAAACTCAATTAAGAATCTATAACCCACTTTGTTTGCGGAATAAGAAAGTGGTTGAATGACAATGTGGGGTGATCTCCTCTACTTAAACTTTCAACCAAAGTTAATAGTTTAAGTTCCAACCTAAACGTTCATATGCACTTTGGCTATATGGTTTGGTTGGTATTGGGAGAGAAGCTTAATTAGAGATTATTTTTCTTGTAATGGTTAACTGTTTCTCTACCAAATGCACTCCTTATATAGGCAGTGCAAAACTAGGGTTTACATTCACATGTAACCATGCAAGAGTTTATCTAGTGGGTGGTTGATGCCCATGCTGGATAAACAGTATATAGTATAGAATAAACTAATCTAGAAAAGATAAAGGTTGTACTTATAGCTAACAATACAAGCAACCTATTTCCTACTTTGACTTAAAGTAAATCTTTTCCCGCCTAATGTAAACCTTCAGAATAATGAAGTGTCTTCAGCATCTAGAGGAGATCGACATCATTCAGACCGCCTAGTCATTGAAGCAAAGACTCCTTTGTCTTCTAAGTTCACTGGAAGAGGAAAGCTGAACATCCTTCAACAAAACATTCTTCAGTATGAATCTTTGTTCCTCTGGTCATGCTTCAGCAGAGTCATCTTTCTGTTAAGCATGAAACACTTAGGGGGATTTTATATTCAAATCCTTGAGTTTCATCAGGGTCAGCAAATACCAACCCAACAAAATGTTTATCTGATAAATCTCCTATCATCCCAACAAAAGAGTTTCCGCTTAACGATAAACTAAATTATGTGGTGTTATATTGTATTTATAAATGTCGAATTATGAATGGAACCCTGAGAGAGGGCCTGAATATGTTTGGAAACGCAAGGATTTTACTCGTCTCTATTTTATGAAATTACTATTTATCTAAATCTCAGGATAAGATTCTTTAAGGGGGAGAGATTGTGACAATCCTCAAATTTTACATTTGTGGTTATGATTGTATGAATATGAAAATTTGACAATCCTCAAATCTTACTTGGTAAGATAAATGGGTTCTCACAACCTAATCTGCCACTTCAACATATTCCTATATGTTGCAAACACAATGTATATATCAAGTCTAAGTTCAAAAAATAATCCACTAAATACATTATGAATAAGAACATCTTAATTATAACTATGATGCCCTAAAATTCCCTTAGAAACCCTAGAATCCTTATAAATGAGTTATAAACTCTAGAATTCGGAACGATGAATGTACAACACATATGAATAAGTAATCAAGGATAATAAAGAAGTTGTAAACTATTATTTTGAAGTATAATTTCATCTAAGAATACTAAGTACAAACCATCTAAAGCTAAGTACAAGTGTTAAGGCCTAGTAACCAAGATTAGTACCTACAATCTATTTCATAAAGAATTAGAGCCTAATCTTTTGCCACCAAATACAAAACTCAACTAAGTATCATAGTGAGACAATATTTTCACTTCAAGTCAATGTACAAATAATTAAAGCACAAGGTACAAGTTATCAAAGCTTATAATTCTAATTAAACCAATTCCCTCTATGATATGATTAAAAAATGAAACTTATTAAACAAAGTTTTTAGACTCTTTAGAAACCTTAAACACAATACATAAGCCCTATAATAATCCAACACAATGATGTAAACATAAATAACTCAAGGTACAAGTCATTTAGGCATAATGACCTAAAAACCCTTATATTACCCATTTCACTTAGAATCAATACATAGTCTTTTAGGACAAGTGTACAAACTTTAATATAATTACCTTTAGGTTATAATATCATTATAAGATATGGTAAAAGCACCCTAAAGCAAAAGGTAAAAAATTTTAATGCATGACTTATAAATTAGGTCATAATAGGTATTTTCACCCTTTAGACATTTTTACTTGGAATAACTTGGTAAAACAAGTGTAGAGACTTCATGAACACATTAGAATGAGGTATGAATTGAGTTTTCATCAATAGCTAAAGTGATAATAATGGAATTAACAAGGATTGAACCCTAGATCACTAGAAACACTAATCCGGCTAGATTTTCAAACCAATTTCACTTCAAACCTATGTTAAACTTCAAACCAATGACCTAAACTTCCTAATTACAATGTTTAAACCCTAATTACACCTAATCCATCCCTAAGTACATTCCTAAACCCTTAATTACAAGAATCATAAAGTTACAAAGTTGCAAGCCCTAACATAGGATCCGACTAGATTTTTCCCTCCAAAATGTATTCAAATGAGTTTCCCTCCCATTTTCAAACTTAGAATCAGATCATATAGATATTTTGGAATGTCTACAAGTGGGTTCATCACCAACTTTGGCATACACATCATTGTTTCATAATGATGTCGTGGCCTATTTTCTAACACAAACCATAGATAACTTTGAATTAGCTTCCATGAGTCATTCATAGACCTCCTTTGGCATCCCTAGCTTACCCTAGACACTTACATCCTGAGATTACACGTTTCTAGGCTTAACTTGGAGGATAAGGGTTAGAAGTGGTATAAATAGGAGTGTTTACCTTCATTTCTAAATCATCCCTCACTTTAAATATTCTACACCTACACATTCTATTCTAGAGCCTCCATTGAAGCCCTAATATGTTCCTAAGATCAGTAGAAAGCTTTGAATATAGTTCCAAGAGTTATTGAAGAGTTTTGAAGAAGATATAGTCCCTATGCCCCATTAGGATCCCTAGATTTCTCATTTTCTTGTTTGTAAGTATCCGCCCTTTTCAGTAGTTTCTTTTGATGTTATAAGTATTTAATAAGCTTAGTTATAATCTAAATAATATATTCCAAAATTTCTTAGTTCATATGATCATCTAAAGTGGAAGTTATAAGCTAAAGATGTAACAAAACCCTATTTTTGTAATCTACTTAAAATAATGAGTTAAAATTCATTTCAAAAGCTATAAATCTGGAAAAATTATTTTATTATGATTATAAACAACAAAATTTAAGTTCCTAAATCTTTTTGTACAATTTTGAGGTTGTTATGTAATTTTAAGCAAGTCTAGGGACTAAAACAGTCAGTTTTGAAACTATAAACATATTGGGCCAAAAGTGTCATCTTACTAAATTTAAAACTATAAGGATTAATATTGTTAAGTTTAAAACCATGAGGTTAATAGAAGGTTGAAATTGTAAATACTTAAAATATATACTATAAGGATTAAAAGTGTAATTAAGCTAAACTTATAATAAAAGGGTCATTTTGCCAATTTGAAACTAAAGGATATAAAGTACATATTGTACTATAGTTATCATTTGAAGAAAGTAATAATGTATCATGTTAGTAGGGAACTTTGTACAAAGATGTTCCATCTCGATATTACGTTCTGGCTAAATGGTTGGTTTACTATTAAAAGTGCCCTCGCTCCTCAAACATTTATAGAATGGCTTTTGAGTATGATGGCCCGAACAATGATGCTATAATTACAACTTATAAATCAAAGAATTCATTATTAATACTTAAAAGTATTAAAATCAAGATCAAAGACTTGATACTATAAAAAATATGTTAATCCAGGTTTATGTGAGACCAAGTTATTGTTTGTGAGAACAAGCTGTTTGTTTATGAATGAAATATATCTGATGTAGCTCTGACTTTACGGATGTCATGTGAGTTCATATCTCACTTTTAATGCTTTATAAATGATTTGAAACCCCGTGAGGGGGATATATGCTAAAACTGGAATACATGTATTTTTGAACTATATGCTTTTACTAAAATATGATTTGCACAAGTGCCCGAACTTGTTACTTGTTTCTAAAATTTCATATGTCATTAACGTTATTTAGTGTGTGCTAATATGGTGAATAGATCTATAGGAAGTAACGAATGCTATTTGTGTTACCCGCTCGTGTGGGTAAACGAGCATACTTTATTACAACTAATGGGTAACCTGTCCCTGTGGGTTACTTGTCATGACAATCTGTCATGATGGTCACTTTGGTGAATTCTCGTTAGTTTTGATGTTATGAGCTAAGTGAAATAAAATATTGATTTATGTGAGCGAATAGTAACGTAGCTCAAATTGGTAGACATGTATTCAAAATTATTATTGCAAACCTATGAATTCACTCAACCTTTGTGTTGACCTATAAGCGTATATTTCAGGTATTTGTGACTGATAGCATGGAGAAAAATTCGTCTGGACGGAAGAGCGAGAGAAGAGCTTTGAAGATCTTAAGTAGAAGTTAGTGACTGCACCTATTCTTACTCTCCCATCTGGCTCAGGTGGATTTTAGATATATTGTGAAGCTTCAGGAAAGGGACAAACCTATGCGTTCTCATGCAACATGGGAAGGTTATTGCATACGCATCACGACAGCTAAAACCTTATGAATAAAGCTATCCTACTCACGATTGAGCGCTTGCAGCAGTTGTTTTCGCGTTGAAGATCTGGAGACATTATTTGTATGGTGAATCGTGTGACATATTCACCGACCACAAGAGTCTCAAGTACATCTTCACCTAGAAGGAACTGAACATGAGACAAAGGAGATGGTTAGAGCTATTGAAAGACTACGGCACCAACATTCAGTACCATCCTGGTAAGGAAAATATGGTGGTAGATGCTCTAAGAAGAAGGTCGGGTATGATTGCTGGCATTTGGATTGCAAAGGAGATCATTCGTGACCTATAGATGACTGACATTGAGTTTTGTGTACGATGACAGCACGGTTACTGGGTTAATCTTAGAGTGGAACCAGACTTACATTCTAGGATCAAGGAAGCTCAGAAGGACGATGGTGATATTTGGGCTATCATTCAGAACCTTGATCAGCAGACGGAGTTTCGTGTTGACGACGACGGTATCTTATGGCAGGGTACCAGACTAGTAGTTCCTGATGACTCTACTCTCAGAGAAGCTGTGTTGACTGGTGCTCATAGTTCTCCATTTACCATAGATCCTGGTTCTACCAAGATGTACCACGACATCAAGCAACACTTTTGGTGGAGTGGTATGAAGCAGGATGTTGCCACCTTCGTTTCTAAGTGTATGATCTGCCAACAGTTGAAGATCGAACATCAGCGTGCTAGTGGGTTACTAATAAGTGTGAAAACACTTATCCTTTTACCACTTAATTATAATAATAACCAAGCCAAAACGTGTATTTTATGTCGTAGATGTCGGAATTATGTGTGGTTTGTGTTTTTGTTGTGATTTAGGATCAAAATGTGAAAAGGGAAGAAAACACGGTCTTTCACGGGCTTTTATCGAAGAAAAAGACAAAAGACGAAGTCAAAAGATCAAGAGTGCAAAAAGAACGGAAGTCGAAAGCCTATTCTGAAGATTTATCGAAGAAAAAGTCTAAAGACGGAAGTTTAATGAAGTCTAAGAACTCAAGTCTAATTATTGAAGAAATTATAAGACAAGTTCAGTTTATCGATCGACAAATACCGAGACAAAGTCGAAAAATTCGAAGAATTTAGAAGACGAAATGACGTGGAGAAGAAGAAAGGAACAACACATGGTAATCTCCCTATAAATAGAATCCTTAACCTCATTTGTGAGGTGTTGGCTATTTGACACATAATTCTTCCATTTAATTACATGCACTTTCATATTGTCATTTACTTAATTGTGTTTTAAAATCTTGCCTTTAATTTTAAGTAAGTTTAATTTTGTGTTGTTGAATCTTTAATTTTAATCAAGTTTTTAATTAATCTCTTATCCTATCTTTCTTGTTTTTCTTAATCTTTATGCTTATTTGCTTATTGTCATGCATATTTGATTGTTTGTTATGTTTATTTATGTGTTTGATTGTGTTAGCTTATTGTTTTTATAGCTTATTGTGTGCTTTTCTTAAATTTAATTAAATGTTTTCAAAAGTTATTTTATAAAAAGTTGATTTTAAATATTTTTATTATTTAGTGTTTTTAAAAGTTTTTAAATTTTGGCTTATTAGATTTTTCTTAAAATTGATTTGGTTAAGTTTTTAGATAAGTGCTTATTTGGTTTTAGCTTAATTTTTAGACTTAGCTTATTTTTATTTTAGTTCGGAATATTTTAAAACCCTAGTTTCCCTAACGAGGTCCAGCTTTCATTTTTCCCGAATTAGCTTCAGATTCCACATTCCGAACTACCAGCATCTCCTTCATTTCGAATTAGGTCTCTTTTCAATATTCCGAGCTACATCCAAGACCAGATTATGAACTACGTCAAAAAAATTGCATTCCGAACTATGTCGAAACTTCATTCCGAACTAGGTCAAAATCACATTCCGAACTATGTCAGAACCACATTCCGAACTAAAGACATGCCTAGATTCTGAACTAATTATAGAATTGACCTACATGCCTAGTTGCTAGGTTAGTACTCTTCCCGCCAAAATGAGGTGCTAGCCTGGGTACTTCACCTACTAGCTTGCCTACTTGTTTATTATTTAGTATTGTTCCGTAATCGTTTAGTTTTATCTGAAAGTTGTTCCGATTTTTATTCTGAAAGTCACGTATTTTTAGTTGAATTTTTCGTCAATTTTTAGTATTAGTATTTTTTCCTAAAGTTTAAGTTTTATCTTTTATTTAGTACCCGCTTTAGCTTTTGCCTCGTTTAGTTTTAATGTACCCTCTTAGTTTTATTTTATCCTTTTTCATTTAGTAAATTTTATTTTCAAGTCGAAAGTTAATTTACTCTTTTAGTTTTATTTTTATTAATTGTTTTTTTAATTTACGTTTTATTATTTGTTTTGCTCCTTTATTATTAGTTATTTGTTTTTGGCTTATTTTAAATACTTTTCGCATTTACTGTTTAATTAGTTATAGACAACGACAACCTTTTATTTTATTCATCAAGAACGACTGAGTCACACATTTAACCGGAGATCAATTCGATTAGACACCGAGAATAACAAACTTTTTAACCTAGCAAAATCCCACTTTCAAATGGCGCCGCTGCCGGCTCTTTTCGTGAAGATTAACGGTTTTTGTGAGAGACGCGTTGGATTTTGGGATCCGTTCACTCGTGAACATTATTTTTCTTGCATTTTTCAAAAAAATTTAAAAAATCCATAAAAATCAAAAATTTCAAAAATACAAAAACATTTAAAAAGTCATAAAAATCATCTCTTTTTCAAAATTTTGCACCAAACATATTCCTCTTAACCCTCTATTGTGTTTAATTCTTTTTCTCAACCCCTCTTATTTTTAATTCTTCATGGATTAGTATTGCGTAAGGTGTATGAGACGATTATATGGTTTCGAATCATGTGAATGGTGTTATTGCGAGCAATGCGGAAAAGATCTTCCAACCGTTTCCGATTCACAATTTTCACATTTTGGATTTTGTCCATCGTGCAATTCGACTAATTCATCCTTTGCTTCTAATTCACCTACTTCCCCCTCTTGCATATTTTGCGGAAGCGATTCTCATTGGCATATTTTGTGTCCTATTCGATACCCATCTCTTGACGAGCAAGAACCGGGTTACAATTATGTCAATAGTCATAGCTATCTGCCAAATGCACCGGGTTTTTCTCAATACCCGTGTTGCAATAAATGTGGCGGCCCTCACGATACTTCTTATTGTCAGTCGATGAATTATTATAAGCCAACTCATTGTTCTAATTCCTCTCAGCCGATGAATTATTATGAGCCACATCCGTGCTATAATTCCGGTTTTCAAAATTTTGAGCCCCCACGTCACACCGTCAATCATCAACCTTTCTTCGAACATTTGAGCTGCCACGAACAATGGGCCACTCTTGTTAAGCAAGGTCAACAACTTCAAGAAGCTTTCAACAAGATCATCGAAAAATGTCAAGATGATCAACGACAAGAGCAAATATCGAATATCGAGACTTATACTCCTCCTCTTGTGTATCCATACTATTATGATGATGATGACGATGAGAATACTATTTCTTGGAATGATCTTGTTGCTCAATGTCCTAGTGCAATTATACCTCCTTCTCTCGATATCCCAAATGCGTCTAAGGATTGTGATACGTCGAGTGAGATTAGTGAATTTGGTCTCGACAACTTATTTGGGGAGGTTTGTGATGTACCGACTTGTGTTGAGCTTACGGACGAGGTCCCTCTTAATGATAATGATTTTTCTCCATGCTATGAGAATTTCACTTTTAAAATTTCTCCTTCTCTTCCGGGCGATGAAGGCGATGTTGATTTATTCTCTCCGACATACGAGAAGTTCACCACTGAACTTGGTCTTATAGATGAGGTTGAAGATGTTATTCTTCGCGACAAATTACTGAAATTTCATCTTCTTATTGCCAAAATTGAAGCGTTGAATTCTGCTCCTATTTTCGAGTCTTTACCTCCGTCTATTACTTCTGTTGAGAATAATGATACAACTATGGAGGAAATCGACATTCTCTCAATACCTACGAGTATTGATGATGATGATACGAAGGGAATATTCTTTTTGATAATTTGCTGCATGAAGATATTGTCCCAAGTCACCCTCCCGAGCACCTTTTATCCCAACCTTTAGAAACCATTACCAAGGATGAGTTCTTTGACCCGGGAGGTGACACTGACCATTCCATGATTGACACCTTTACGGCTTTGCCGCTCAGTGATAATCATATGTCTTTTGGGGCTGACATTTTTATTCCTTTACCCACCCCACCTCCCGTGGATCATGATTTCACATACTTTTCGTATGTTGAAAGGACTTTTCTGCCGTTCAAGACTTATCCTCTGGCCTCTCCTTTATTATTTTCCTCTGGTAATGAAGACAAGGTATTTGATCCTGGCATTACATTCGAGGCTTCCCCATGGACCATTTAATTCGGGCACGAGTTAGGATCGTGACTCGGTGAACAAAAACAAGCGCTTCTCGGGAGGCAACCCGATTATCTATCCTTTTTATCCATTTTATAATAAGTGTAGGGGGAGACCCTAGTGTTTTCTTTCTTATGATGTGCAGGGATTCGAGCTTTTAAAGATCCATTCTTGATGACTTTTGACGACCCGTGATTCCGTGTTCCCGTCTTCCGGTTCTATCCTAAACTCTTTTGATTCACTATTCTATATTCTTCAATATTAAAATAGGAATCACTTTAGTTGTCTCTTCCTTAGCAAGATTTAAACAACGTGCACAATGTCCTAAGTGTAGGGGATTTTAGCCTAGCAAAACTTGACTTAAACACGTTAAGGATAATAGCTAGAGTAAACTTGGATAAGTAAACTCGTGTTGAGTCAAAAGATTCATGACGCTTGAAAATTTAAAACCACTTTATTAAACTTTAGTTTAGCAAAGAAAGTAAATAACGATAACAAAGGAAAAACTACTAGGCCAAAATAGATTAAAATTTTTGAAAAATGTCGAAAAATCAATTTTCCGGTTAAAATGAGGACAAATACAAGGAAAAGCCCACTTAACTTCGAAAACCCAAAACTTTGATTTAATAGGCTTAGCATCCACGAGTCTCATTCCTTGAGATTTTAAACTGTGGAGAACGAGAGATGATAGAGTCAATTATAAGTTTGGTATTCTTTCAAGAATTTATGTGAGTTAATTATGAGCTTTTTCTCCCATCGCTTGTTAATAACTATAATTGCAATAAGTAAGGTCGTACGATTTGAAAAGTTACTTAGCTTCTAGACCAAGATCGTTTAAAAGTTGCTCGGTATTAATTAGAGTTCATAGCCAAGGCATAACTTATTGATGCGGGATGCGAAGATTGGCTAGTCCGAAAAGGCCCTAACAAGGCATGAGGGCTACATTTTGTTGCTAAAGATCCAAAGTGATGTGAAGAATCATTTATTAGGAATCAATATGAAGGATCGAGACACACGACGAAAAGAAAATACTCCCCTAAAGATCATGGAGAAGTCTATCCAAAAAGGCCCTAACAAGGTATGAGGATAAATAGATCCAAGTCCTAAAAGGAGGCGGATCGTTGTATATCAAAATCCCAAATAAAGATTAGAGAAAAATGAAGAAGTCGTGGTCCAAGTATGAAGAATCTCTCAAAACTTCAAGTGAAGAAATTCCTATTATGAAGAGAAGACCATTATTTCATGAACGTCTCACAAGATTTGAAGTATGAAGTCACTGCCAAATATCGGTCGAGAAAGGTGTCAAATCGTGAAGCGAGTTATGCCAAGATATGAACTTTATGAGGTCCCGAGAAGCAGTTTTAAAAGATTTTGTCCTTTAGCTAACTATTGATTAAATCGTCCTACTTTATTTTTGGCCTAAATAATTATCGAAGTAAGTCAACAATGCATCCTCGTGATCATTCAAGACAATAATAAATTATAAGAGATACACCTAGGAATAAGGGAGTCTAAGTGAATAATTGGGCCACATGAGTGAGTGCTAGTTTGCTAACTTATAATAACAATGATCTCGTTTTTAAGCTTGGTTTGGGGAACATAAAACTTGAGGGTGATAAACATTCATGACAATCCAAAGCCCTAATGTAAGTCTTTGATCTCTTTACTTGTTTTCTTCCATCAAATATTTTGTTATCTTCTATCTTTTTACGTTTCCTTAATGTCTTGTGTTTAATAAAGGCCAAGGTAGGTTAATTATGATGGAAAATGTAAATCTTGCTTTGTAACTAATGAATTGTATGAGGGCATTGCAATGGTCAAGTGTAGGGGATTTAATAAGTGTTAA
Source organism: Glebionis coronaria (assembly GCA_025667525.1). Lineage (NCBI taxonomy): Eukaryota > Viridiplantae > Streptophyta > Magnoliopsida > Asterales > Asteraceae > Glebionis > Glebionis coronaria. Next base: position 273,132,542 of record CM046882.1, on the reverse strand, counting down.
AACACTTATCCTTTTACCACTTAATTATAATAATAACCAAGCCAAAACGTGTATTTTATGTCGTAAATGTCGGAATTATGCATGATTTGTGTTTTTGTTGTGATTTAGGATCAAAATGTGAAAAGGGAAGAAAACACGGTCTTTCACGGGCTTTTATCGAAGAAAAAGACAAAGGACGAAGTCAAAATATCAAGAGTGCAAAAAGAACGGAAGTCCAAGGCCTATTCTGAAGATTTATTGAAGAAAAAGTCTAAAGACGGAAGTTTAATGAAGTCGAAGAACTCAAGTCTAATTATTGAAGAAATTATAAGACAAGTTCAATTTATCCATCGACAAATCCCAAGACAAAGTCGAAAAAGTCGAAGAATTTAGAAGACGAAAAGACGTGGAGAAGAAGAAAGGAACAACACATGCTAATCTCCCTATAAATAGAATCCTTAACCTCATTTTTGAGGTGTTGGCTATTTGACACATAGTTCTTCCATTTAATTATATGCACTTTCATATTGTCATTTACTTAATTGTCATTTAAATTCTTGCCTTTAATTTCAAGTAAGTTTAATTTAGTTTTGTTGAATCTTTAATTTTAATCAAGTTTTTAATTAATCTCTTATCCTACATTTCTTGTTTTGCTTAATCTTTATGCTTATTTGCTTATTGTCATGCTTATTTGATTGTTTGTTATGTTTTTATGTGTTTGATTGTGTTAGCTTATTGATTTTATAGCTTATAGTTTGCTTTTCTTAAATTTAATTAAGTGTTTTTAAAAGTTATTTTATAAAAAGTTGATTTTAAATATTTTTATTATTTAGTGTTTTTAAAAGTTTTTAAATTTTGGCTTATTAGCTTTTTCTTAAAATTGATTTGGTTAAGTTTTTAGATAAGTGCTTATTTGGTTTTAGCTTAATTTTTAGACTTTGCTTATTTTTATTTTAGTTCAGAATATTTTAAAACCCTAGTTTCCCTAACTAGGTCCAGCTTTCATTTTTCCCGAATTAGCTTCAGATTCCACATTCCGAACTACCAACATCTCCTTCATTCCGAATTAGGTCTCTTTTCAATATTCCGAGTTACATCCAAGACCAGATTCCGAACTACGTCAAAAAAAAATTTGCATTCCGAACTATGTCGAAACTTCATTCCGAACTAGGTCAAAATCACATTCCAAACTATGTCAGAACCACATTCCGAACTAATTATAGAATTGACCAACATGCCTAGTTGCTAGCTTAGTACTTTTCCCGCCAAAATGAGGTGCTAGCCTGGGTGCTTCACCTACTAGCTTGCCTGCTTGTTTATTATTTAGTATTGTTCCGTAATCGTTTACTTTTATCTGAAAGTTTTTCCGATTTTTATTCTAAAAGTCATGTATTTTTAGTTGAATTTTTCGTCAATTTTTAGTATTAGTATTTTTTCCTAAAGTTTAAGTTTTATCTTTTATTTAGTACCCGCTTTATATTTTGCCTCGTTTAGTTTTAAAGTACCCTCTTAGTTTTATTTTATCCTTTTTAATTTAGTAAATTTTATTTTCAAGTCGAAAGTTAATTTACTCTTTTAGTTTTATTTGTATTAATTGTTTTGTTTTAATTTACGTTTTATTATTTGTTTTGCTCCTTTATTATTAGTTATTTGTTTTGCTCCTTTATTATTAGTTATTTGTTTTTGTCTTATTTTAAATACTTTTCGCATTTACTGTTTAATTAGTTATAGAAAACGACAACCTTTTAGTTACTACAACCATTAGATATTCCAGCCTGGAAGTGGGACAAAATCTCCATGGATTTTGTTACTGGTCTTCCGGTTACTCAGAAGAAGAATGACGCTATCTGGGTCATTGTAGATATGTTGACTAAATCTGCCCATTTTCTGCCGATTCGCAAGGAGCATCCGGTCAGCAAATTAGAAGATGCATTCCAAAGGGAGATCATGAGACTGCATGGTACTCCATCAGAAATCATCTCTGACAGATATCCACATTTCACATCACGTTTCTGGCAAAGTATTCAGAAAGCATGGGGCACCAGACTTAAGCTTAGCACTGCCTTTCATCCTCAGACCGACGGACAGTCGGAAAGTACCATTAAGACATTGGAGGACATGCTACGGTCGTGTGCTCTAGAATGGTCAGGAAGCTGGGATGATTATATATTCCTAGTCGAATTCACATACAACAACAGCTGGCACGCTAGCATCAAGTATGCTCCCTTTGAGATGTTGTATGGCAGAAAGTGTCGCGCTCCAATATGCTAGGATCAAGTGGGTGAACGGCTGCTGGAAGGACCAGAGATGATTGAAGTGACCAATAAGAATGTGACACCCGGGTAGGGTTAAACTATGCGGAAATATCCACGGAGATGTCACTAGGGTGGATCGATAGCATATAGTCCATAGAGCATAAGATAAAGAGTTAGTCAAATCAGATTACATGTTTATTTAAACAAATAAATAAAATTGTCTTTAAACATGGTGAAGAGTGATTGTTTATGTTTCTCAAATAGAACCCCTGACGAGTCCTATGATGCATATTTCTAAGATGCTAGAGACCATGCACACACCACGTACTAACTTCATATTACTGTGAAAAACATACTAAAGGGGTCAACATAAAGTTGGTGAATTTACAGATTTTAACAATTAATTAGTTTGGACATACATTAAGCATAGAAGTGACAATGCACAAAGCATTCTCACTAAAATGTAGATAACATTTTTTTATTATTAGAAACTGAAGCTTAACCATCGTTGTCCTCAACAGATGAGGACATAGTGTCTTACAAAAAGACACACATTCCAGTTCCAACATGGTATACGTCTGTTGTCCCGGCCAAGGCACAGTGAGCATGACTCACCCAGACGGGGATGGTCAATCCCTAATAGATCTATTTATAACATTCGGGCGATTTACAACAATTTAACAGTTTCAATAATAATCAATCATAGTCAAGTTTATACAATCCAGTTGTGTCCATTATGTTTTTTCATATTCTCTTTCCCAAAAGGGAAAGTTTTATCAAAAGTTTATATGGGGCTGTAAACTCACCTGGGAGTAGGCAATAGCTGTTTAATACGAATATCCAATTAAAGCTCACGCCAAAGTTATGCCTAATCAGATAGTACAGTCTTAATAGATAGTACAAAGAACATATATGTATGCTTATACAGATTTTAGTCAGTTCATTTATACTACGGTATTTATCTAAATAACAGTAGTTCAAGTATCATCAATATTCATTTAACTTATCTATGTAAGTTTCATTTCTAAGTAAACATAAAATGTTTAACTATTAATAACAGTTAGCATACACGTATTTATAATAGTCATTCAACTTACAATTAAGTTTCTTATCTAAGTGGATATATAATGTCTTACTTAAAATATTAATTTACGTTCTCTGTTCAAGTATCATAATCACTCATTTACTATTAAGTTTCATTATTAAGTAAAGATAAAAATTCTACTTAATATTAGTTCACGTCCGTAGTTCATGTATTATACTCATTCATTTAGACTTTAATATTAAGTTTCATATTTTAAGTAGACGTAAGATGTTCTACTTAAATATTAACATTCAATTTATCCAACGTTCGTATAAATTTTATTTTCTAAAAGTATATGAGTTTATGTATGAGTAATACATATTCATAATTGTTTATACAATTATTTCCTAAAGTAAATATAAATATTTTATTTTTGAAAAATAAATATAATATTTTATTTAACCTTAAGTTTCCATAACTTATTATAATATTTATAAAATAATTTAAACTTATGAATTTATACCTTAATTCTTATGGTCTAAGTATTTTAATTATGTTTTTATTATAATAAAAATAGATTTTTGGGGGTAGGGCTTGCTAATGTTTTCGAATATGGCAAAACTAGTCCCTCTATATTTTTAAACAAGTATAACTTTCAGATTTTTACATATTTAGTACCTAGGGCTTGTTAAAGTTTCGGCTTATGGCAGATTTAGTCCCCTAGTTATATCTAGGTTTTGTAACTTTACTAAAATTACAAAACAGCCCCTAGGGATTCTTTAAGTTTCGGCAATTTATAAGAATGGTCCTTAGGGTTATAAAATGTAAAAGTAATTTTTAGAAACTTCCCAAAATGGTCCCTAGGGTTTAATTTACCACGGATAGTATTTATTAAACCCTAGACTTTTGGATATTTACATTCTTAGTCCGTGTGTTTACTAGTTTATCAAAACAAGTTTCATAAGTTACGGTTTTAGTCCTTAACTTTTATAAATTATCATTTTCATCCAAAAAGTTTTTATAAGTTATATTTTATTATAAAAAACTTTTTATTTTAACATTCAAACTTTATATGGGCTCATTAAATGGGCTAAACATCTAATGGGCTATTTTAATGGGCTTAAATATATCTCAAGTCTACTAATTTATTTAAATGGGCCTTTATGTCATTTATTGGGCTTAATACACTTTTAAGTCCTTTAATTAGTTAAGTGGGCCTAAGTGTAATCTTAAGTCCATTTAGGTTACTAAGGTTTATCAAATGGGCTTATTGGGTCCATTAAGTTATAGATTATCATTTCATGGGCTTAATTAGTCTATTAACATTACTTTACATTTTATGTATGTTTTAACTTAGGATATTCTTATCAGCTTATTATGAGCTTATTAATATTTAGTTTTAAATCTAAATAGATGAATAAAACATAAAATTTACTTTATGTGTTATACCAAATTAGATCTAGGTGTGTTATAAGGTTACAAGTATGTCATAAGCCCTAGTAGGCGCATATATCTCACGACTAATATTAGTTATAGCTTATTAAGACAAGTCAAATCTCATTTTAGGGGTGCATGCAATTTATAAGTGTTACAAACTAGATCTAGCTATGTACACATCAAGAAAATAAGTCACAAGTCCAAAATAAGATCTAAACTATGTCTAGACCTAAAAATCAAACATAGATCCATGTACACACACATATAGCTCATGGCTATATTTTTAAATCTTGGTATTTCCAAGATGAACACTTTAGCTAATCTTTTAAGTTTTGTAAATATTTATAAAAATACATCATGATTATCTAGGTTACATGCATGTTCCTAAGGCTACTATTATTCCAAGAAAACAATGTATAGCCCACGGCTATATTGTTTTCTCCCAATATTCCCATAAGATCTACTAGCTTATTTTATGTTTATCATGTTAAGTTAACACTTATCACTAGATCTAGGTTTAAATAAGCTTGCATGTACATCTAACCCATTTTAGGTCTTGTGTAACCCACGGCTACATTTATACACATAAGTTGTATTTGTGATTTTTAGCATTCCATTTAACATGTTACATTTCATATTCCATTATTCAAAACTTAGGAAACCAACCATATAGTCACCTCTTAATTTAGCCGTGACCTTTAAGGTCATGGTTTTCATGATAAGTTCATTTCATGAGATCTATGGTTATTAGTTAACCAAAGTCCCATAAACAAGATTTGTAAATCATGAAATGTTTAGATTTATAAAAGGTTTCATATGGTTTTTAAATCAAGTTTAAAACATAACACATAAGTCATAAGTTTCTTATTAAATGATTTTAAATCATGAACATGATTTGCATAAATATGCTGTGACCTATAAGGGTCATAGCTTTATCAAATCTCTATTTAAACATGTTATTTGCTTGTGTTTATAGGTGTATGATGATGCATGCATGAAAGAATGAAAGAATATGATATGTATACCTTTCTTGCCTAAAAGTACCAAGAATAATCTAGATGAACAAAGAGGTTTGAGATCTACTCAAGGTGATGAAGAAAACCCTAATATAAACCAAGCCGTGGCCTTGATGATTTAGCTAGGGCTTGTTTATAGTGGTTCCAAGAGAATGATACTACTAATGATTTGTAGTAAAGATAAGACAAGGATCTTGGTGGATTTAACACATGGTTTTGGATGTATATGGCTTTAAGCCGTATGATTTGAGAGAAAAGCGGGTGAGAGAACAAGATTGGATTACATGTGTGTGAGAATGTGTGCGTTTCGGCTTAAAGAGGAGAGAGGGAAAGGGAATGCAAAAGGCATGATTTGCTAGGTAAGAACACTTGTGCCAAGTGTTGGCTTTTGTGTTTCCCATGCATCCCTTCTCCTTCCACATGCCCTTGGTGCCGTGTAAGGCTATCCAAAGGAAAGGGTGGGCTTGTGTGGGCTTGTGTTGGGCTTAACACAAAGAGTACATGATCGTGGGCTAGTCCAAGGAGGTTTAGGGATGCTTATAATATGCATACATATGTACACGGCTATGTATACATGGTGTAGCATATTTTCAAATTTTTGTTAAGTGTTGTTTAATCAAATGTGGGTTATGCATTTTTACTACTTGTTTTATGTACATAGTTTACATAGTCAAACTTATTATAACAAGTATGTATGTAAAAATATATGTGCACATTGGACAAGTTCACACATGACTTATAGAAATATAATACATGAGTTTATTTTATAATATTTAATGGGTGAAATTTCATTACATAAAATCATGGTAAAATCATGGATTTTACAGCACCACCCCGTTATTTTAGCTTTGTGCTCAAAGCTATTAAAAACGTAGTTATCTTTTAAATGAAGGATGTTCTAAGTGTGATTCGTTTTAGGTTCTCTCTCAGGTAAGGATGGCGGCATGAACGCGAAGTGGTCTATACCAGGGTTACTCTTATACGTCTGATTTTGCATTAATGGGAGTTTCTGTCATTACAGGTGAACAGAAGAGAATGCGAGGAGATTTTTATCCGGGTTGCACTATTCATCCGATTGAGCAGTAAAAGAGATCGCTGCTATGGATGGACAGGAGGCAATGCAAAGAGATCTTTATCCGGATCACACTATACATCCGATTGAGCAGTAAAGGAGACTGCTGCTATGGATGAATAGGAAAGGAATGCAAAGAGGTCTTTATCTGGATCGCACTATACATCCGATTGAGTAGTAAAGGAGACTGCTGTTATGGATGAATAGGAAAAGAAATGCAAAGAGATCTTTATCTGGATCGCACTATACAACCGATTGAGCAGTAAAGGAGACTGCTGCTGTGGATGAATAGGAAAAAAAATGCAAAGAGATCTTTATCTGGATCGCACTATACATCCGATTGAGCAGTAACGGAGACTACTGCTATGGATGAATAGGCGCGGCTGCTTAACGGGGGTCGTAGCTACACCCTTCCAGGATTTGAGAGGAGACCAATGGCGTTGTGGATTTGGTTAGGAGGAAAAATCCATTACAAATTGTTTCTGATATGAGGATGACAAGCCTGCATATTTTATACGCTGGGGGAGCTGGGGATGTACAATATCTGCATCCTTTTCATGGGTGAGATACAGGTTATATCTCCATACCCGAGGATGAAATATTGGGGGTTGAAGGTAAAATAAGACATTTTAACTTTAACCCCTCCTTTATTAACAGCTTTAAGAAAAGACTTACGATTTTACCTCAAGCTGGTGGGACACAAACATTAGTTAATAGTACTAAAGTTTCTACCCGACAAAGAGGTTAAGATGTTTGTTGATGGCGATTGTGTAAGAAGTTGCAAAGAATCTGCTTCATTCGCCGTAGGGTTGAGCGAGAGGGGCACAGAAAAGAAGTACCTCAAATAGTGGAAATAAAAGAAGATACCAAGAATAAAGAAGTGCGCGCCTTGCGAGGTGCCGTAACAAGGGTCATGCATTCACTATTACTGGTTCAAAATTTGTACAAATTCCGACTTTTAAAGAGAGGAAATCACATCTCCCAGAGTCTAATGGGTGATGGTATTGTCGAACTAACTGGACCCGAAGAGGAAACATGAATGTCCAAAAACATGGGACATTCAACATCTCCTTACGGGGGATGTCAGACATAGCCCTACAAAGTGCACCCGTTGTGAGTTGGATGTGCCTTTCAGGTTTAGGCAGGGGAGAAATGGGGTAGGGAAATGGGGTATTCTCAGACCAAGTTCTCTCTGGCTGTTGGTGCTAGAGATGACACTAAATCTAGTGTTAACTATATCGGGGTTATGGCTCCCCAGTATAATCAAGGTTTCATCTCACCAAGGTACACAAACCCATTTTTGGTCATATAGGATAATTACGGGATACTTGCTAGTCTATTCATGCTAATGACGACATCATAACTATCAAGACTTTCTAGGATCTGATTGATGTAAAACGGCGACTTGGAGGGTTTTAAGGAACAACCTCGAATGATGGTGTTTAACTATCATAACTTTTCCGTCGACTATTCCACCGTATTATGGGAGTCTAGAACTATCGGAGGGATTTCCATTACCTTACTAAATTTAGCAATTTTACGCCTTGGGTCTACACATGTCTCAAATAATATAGATGCATATCATTGGTTTAGTAAGAACGTATAAGGTACGATGTTGGAACCCGAATTTGCTTGGGCATTGCCGGCCATGTACACTTGCGATGGAGTTCCCTTGTTGTCCTTCTTCTGATTGGCCCACTTGGGACAATCGGGTCTCACATGCCCAGGGGTTCAACACTCGTAACGTACCACAACTTTCTTCGGTCCGCTACTGCTCCCACCAATGGGGTTTCGGTTTCCCTGCTGCCCACTTCCACTCCCACGTGCATTGGACTTGCCCTTGTTGCTGTTCCCAGGATTGGTATTGGGTCGACCTGGGGTAGCAACATTGGTTTGACAACCACGAGCAAAATGGCCTTGTTGGCCACACTTGTAGCATCCTTAGCATTTTCCTCCAACAACATGATGGTAGTTGCACTTTGAACACTTAGGCTTGGTCCCTGAGTAGTTCTTGGTGCGGGTTGTGGGAGTAGTGTCATCCGCTTGCCCAACGTTTTGCTTCTTGGAAGGCTGCTGGTGCTGGCTACGAGAGTTTTCATCGGATTTCCTCTTGTTGTCTGTTTGCCTCTCGGACAGATTGCGGGCTCGCTTGTTGATCAGCTCAGTCGTAAATTCCCTAGCACCTTCAACAGTAGTGGGTCGTGAAGCTAGCACACTGTCATGAATGTTGTCAGGGAGTCCACTGACTTACTTTTCAATCTTGTCACTCCTTAGAGGAAACATTCTGGTGCACATCAAGCTTAACTCTTGAAAATCTTTGGTTGTACCAAAGGATATCATTGTTCTTACACTCGAGATCCCACAGCTCGACTTCCAACTTCTTCATTTCTCCTCTAGGACAGTATTTCTCAGTCATTCTCTCCTTGAGGTTGGCCCAAGTGAGAGTATAAGCAGCGTCATGTCCAAGGATGGCGACCACAGAGTTCCACCAGGTAAGGGCACTCTCGAGTAGGGTGCACGTAGCAAACTTAACTCTGTTCTCGTCAGCACAACCACTGATGCGGAAGACTGTCTCTAGTCTTTCAAACCACTACGTCAATTCAACAACTCCTTCTTTCCCTCGGTAGAAAGAGGGTTTACATTTTAAGAAGTCGGGGTAAGAGCAACCCCTGTTGGTGTTGTTTCTGCGTGCATCGAAGTTTGGATCATTGTTTGCATTTGGGTCAGCTCCTTTGGCTGACATGGCTGCTGTGATGTCTTCACTTATCATTTCTCGCAGTTGTGCGGCAGTGACGTTTCGAGTAGGTTCTGTGGACTCAACATTGTCAGCATTGGAAGTGGTTGCATTATTGGGATTTGACCTCGTAATCACCATTTGTCTATAATCATATACAAAATGAGATTATTAGTTCAAGCGTTAGTACAGTTTTTATATTATTTGCACGAGGAAACTTATGCACTAATTTCATAGAAAATTTGGATAACCTGTCAAGATCTCATAATATAATACATTGCACAACATATATGATAAAGAAAGTGATTACATGTTATTTCCATGAGAAATTTAACAGTCATCTAGCATAACACAATCTAAGTCATAGGCCGGTCGGGCCTAATCCAAAGTAATGATACACACAGTCTTTAAAACAACATATCCCAAAGCTACATGTCCCAAAAGAAAAAGAAAGATAAGTACGGGATTACATCATCAAAAGCTGAAAAAGAGATAAAAGTACAAAGGCCCTATGTCATGATAGCCGGGATGCAACCCGTAATCTTATCATGACGTACAAGAAGTCTAGTACGTCTATACTAATCCTGCCAGGATGGTCCACTAGATGATGTCGGGGCTGACGGTGCAGATGGAGCTGGTGGGGCTGCAGAATTCCTCCTAGTGTTCAACAAAGTCAGAACTATCGTTCGGGTCTCCTTGAGCATACGGAGTGCAGATAGTAGCTGGTTCTGGAGTCTGTCGACGACCCCTCGGAGATAATCCATCTCCCCAGTAACCCCATCATGCCGGACAGTGGCGAGATCAAAGAAAATGGATAATGATTGCTCCTGAGCGGCAAGAGCGGCTTGGGTCTGATGCTGCAGACCCTCCATGACCTGAATGCGCTGGTGGAGGTGGTAGTTCTCCTCCAATAACTACTTCAGTGCCTCGTCCGTCCTTGCTTGGATGCCCTTAGCGGTCTGGGAGTCTCCCCTCATAGTGCGAAAAAGAGTGTCGATACGATCATAGATGACAGCATGGCTTTGTTGACTGACTGCCAACTTGCTGCGGAGGTCAGATATCTCTCGCTCATGGCGTGCAGCCAGTGCAGAGATTTGAGCCTGGACGGAATGGACACGTCCTGCCCTGGAGCCTTCCCCGGTCTCGTAAGTGGAGACGGGTGCGGGCCCGAAAAAATAGCCCGATGATAAGGATAGAGGCATGGAAGATGGTATGCTAGGAGGGACCTGGTCCTCCTCCATAGAGGTTGGGGCCAGTGTGGCTGATGCTGAGATATAAAAAGGGTCCTCTGGGAGTACAGCTTCGGTGGCTGGGTCATCCTCTAAATCCAAGGCTGACAACCATCCATACTACATCGATCGTGGGGAGAACAAACAACTGGACTAGGAGCTACTCTGGGTAGAAGAGTCGTGGATGCAGTAGGCGGGGTCATGATGCTCTGAAACAGTATTATTTTAAGTTTGAAGTGAGTATAAGCTTACAAACAAAGAACAATATTATTTTAGATTACATGCTTTATGAAATATATCCCTTTTAAATAATTATTATAATGTTTTAAGGTTACAAATATTAATACTTATATCTATATATATATATATATATATATATATATATATATATATATATATATATATATATATATATATATATATATATATATATATATATATATATATATATATATATATATATATATATATATATATATATATATATATATATATATATATATATATATATATATATATATATATATATATATATATATATATATATATATATATATATATATATATATATATATATATATGTATTATCATTTATGTAGTTCATTTATCAATTTGTAAGTGCGAAGTTTGGTTTAATATTGCCTATATTCTCATTTCAGTATTTTATTATGTAGTGTAAAATTTTCAAATTTAGCACATCTAACATTTTTCATAGCAATATCTCACTAAACAGTATTAATAATCATGTTTAGTATATATATATACAATTAGTTCACATAGCATAAAATGCCCTAAGATCTATATGCTTAACTAATACGGTCCCAAAATAAAATCCCAAAAAGATTTTTATAAGTTATAGTCTAGTTTTAAATAAAAGAAAAATAATTTAATTTTTATTTTATTTAAAAATTTATCTGGTTCTCTATAACTAATGCTCTGATACCATTCTTTGTGACACCCTAGGTAGGGTTAAAATATGCGGAAATATCCACGGAGATGTCACTAGGGTGGATCGATAGCATATAGTCCATAGAGCATAAGATAAAGAGTTAGTCAAATCAGATTACATGTTTATTTAAACAAATAAATAAAATTGTCTTTAAACATGGTGAAGAGTGATTGTTTATGTTTCCCAAATAGAACCCCTGACGAGTCCTATGATCAAATTTCTAAGATGCTGGAGACCATACACACACCACGTACTAACTTCATATTCATGTGCAAAACATACTAAAGGGGGTCAACATAAAGTTGGTGAATTTACAGATTTTAACAATTAGTTAGTTTGCACATACATGAAGCATAGAAGTGACAATGCACAAACCATTCTCACTAAAATGTAGATAACATTTGTTTATTATTAGAAACTGAAGCTTAACCTCGGTAGTCCTCAACAGATGAGGACGTAGTGTCTTACAAAAAGACACCCATTCCAATTCCAACATGGTATACGTCTGTTTTCCCGGCCAAGGCACAGTGAGCATGACTCACCCAGACGGGGATGGTCAATCCCTAATAGATCTATTTATAACATTCGGGAGATTTACAACAATTTAACAGTTTCAATAATAATCAATCATAGTCAAGTTTATACAATCCAGTTGTGTCCATTATGTGTTTGCATATTCCCTTTCCCAAAAGGGAAAGTTTTATCAAAAGTTTATATGGGGCTGTAAACTCACCTGGGAGTAGGCAATAGCTGTTTAATACGAATATCCAATTAAAGCTCAGGCCATAGTTATGCCTAATCAGATAGTACAGTCTTAATAGATAGTAAAAAGAACATATATGTATGCTTATACAGATTTTAGTCAGTTCATTTATGCTACGATATTTATCTAAATAACCGTAGTTCAAGTATCATCAATATTCATTTAACGGATCTATGTAAGTTTCATTTCTAAGTAAACATAAAATGTTTAACTATTAATATCAGTTAGCATACACGTATTTATAATAGTCATTCAACTTACAATTAAGTTTCTTATCTAAGTGGACATATAATGTCTTACTTAAAATATTAATTTACGTTCTCTATTCAAGTATCATAATCACTCATTTACTATTAAGTTTCTTTATTAAGTAAACATAAAAATTCTACATAATATTAGTTCACGTTCGTAGTTCATGTATTATGCTCATTCATTTAGACTTCAATATTAAGTTTCATATTTTAAGTAGATGTAAGATGTTCTACTTAAATATTAACATTCAATTTATCCAACGTTCATATAAATTTTATTTTCTAAAAGTATATGAGTTTATGTATGAGTAATACATATACATAATTGTTTATACAATTATTTCCTAAAGTAAATATAAATATTTAATTTTGAAAAATAAATATTATATTTTATTTAACCTTAGGTTTCCATAACTTATTTTAGTATTTATAAAATAATTTAAACTTAAGAATTTATACCTTAATTCTTATGGTCTAAGTATTTTAATTATGTTTTTATTATAATAAAAATAGATTTTTGGGGGTAGGGCTTGCTAATGTTTCGGAATATGGCAAAACTAGTCCCTCTATATTTTTAAAAGAGTATAACTTTCGAATTTTCACATATTTAGTACCTAGGGCTTGGTAAAGTTTCGCCTTATGGCAGATTTAGTCCCCCTAGTTATATCTAAGTTTTGTAACTTTACTAAAATTACAAAAACAGCCCCTAGGGCTTCTTTAAGTTTCGGTCATTTACAAGAATGGTCCTTAGGGGTATAAAATGTCAAAAAAACTTTTAGAAACTTCCCAAAATGGTCCCTAGGGTTTAATTTACCACAGATAGTATTTATTAAACCCTAGACTTTTGGATATTTACATTTTCAGTCCTTGTGTTTACTAGTTTATCAAAACAAGTTTCATACGTTATGGTTTTAGTCCTTAAGTTTTATACATTGTCATTTTCATCCAAAAAGTTTTTATAAGTTATATTTTATTATAAAAATTTTTATTTTAACATTCAAACTTTATATGGGCTCATTAAATGGGCTAAACATCTAATGGGCTATTTTAGTGGGCTTAAATATATCTCAAGTCCACTAATTTATTTAAATGGGCCTTTAAATCATTTATTGGGCTTAATACACTTTTAAGTCCTTCAATTAGCTAAATGGGCCTAAGTGTAATCTTAAGTCCATTTAGGTTTCTAAGATTGATCAAATGGGCTTATTGGGTCCATTAAGTTTTAGATTATCATTTCATGGGCTTAATTAGTCCATTAACATTACTTTACATTTTATGTATGTTTTAACTTAGGATATTCTTATAAGCTTATTATGAGCTTATTAATATTTAGTTTAAATCTAAACAGATGAATAAAACTTAAATTTTGCTTTATGTGTTATACCAAATTAGATCTAGGTTTGTTATAAGGTTACAAGTATGCCATAAGCCCTAATAGGAGCTTATATCTCACGGCTAATATTAGTTATAGCTTATTAAGACAAGTCAAATCTCATTTTAGGGTTGCATGCAATTTATAAGTGTTACAAACTAGATCTAGCTATGTACACATCAAGAAAATAAGTCACAAGTCCAAAATAAGATCTAAACTATGTCTAGACCTAAAAATCAAACATAGATCCATGTACACACACATATAGCTCACGGCTATATTTTTAAATCTTGGTATTTCCAAGATGAACACTTTAGCTAATCTTTTAAGTTTTGTAAATATTTACAAAAACACATCATGATTATCTAGGTTACATGCATGTTCCCAAGGCTACTATTATTCCAAGAAAACAATGTATAGCCCACGACTATATTGTTTTCTACCAATGTTCCCATAAGATCTACTAGCTTATTTTATGTTTATCATGTTAACTTAACACTTATCACTAGATCTAGGTTTAAATAAGCATGCATGTACATCTAACCCATTTTAGGTCTTGTGTAACCCACAGCTACATTTATGCACATAAGTCGTATTTGTGATTTTTAGCATTCCATTTAACATGTTACATTTCATATTCCATTATTCAAAACATAGGAAACCAATCATATAGTCACCTCTTAATTTAGCCGTGACCTTTAAGTTCATGGTTTTCATGATAAGTTCATTTCATAAGATCTATGGTTATTAGTTAACCAAATATAAACAAGATTTGTAAATCATGAAATGTTTAGATTTATAAAAGGTTTCATATGGTTTTTAAATCAAGTTTAAAACATAACACATAAGTCATAAGTTTCTTATTAAAAGATTTTAAATCATGAACATGATTTGCATAAATATGTCGTGACCTATAAGGGTCATAGCTTTATCAAATCTTGATTTAAACATGTTATTTGCTTGTGTTTATATGTGTATGATGATGCATGCATGAAAGAATGAAAGATTATGGTGCGTATACCTTTCTTGCCTAAAAGTACCAAGAATGATCTAGATGAACAAAGAGGTTTGAGATCTACTCAAGGTGATGAAGAAAACCCTAATACAAACCAAGTCGTGGCCTTGATGATTTAGATAGGGCTTGTTTATAGTGGTTCCAAGAGAATGATACTACTAATGATTTGTAGTAAAGATAAGACAAGGATCTTGGTAGATTTAATACTTGGTTTTGGATGTATATGGCTTTAAGCCGTATTATTTGAGAGAGAAGAGGGTGAGAGAACAAGATTGGATTGCATGTGTGGGAGAATGTGTGTGTTTAGGCTTAAAGAGGAGAGAGGGAAAGGGAATGCAAAAGGCATGATTGCTAATATTGGGTTTTGTGTGGTAAGAAAGTTAAGTTCTCGGTATCTTAACGAATTGATTTCCAGCTTAAAGTATGACTCTATTGTTTTTGGTGAAAAAGAATATTTTGGTTGTTTTTAAAATAAAAGTGCGAAACTTTAAAGTAAAAGTGCAGTTAAAGTAAATCTAAGTCTAACTTAAAGTAAGTGGAAGAATTTAAAACGTGACTGGTATTAAAAGGCACTTAAAGTAAATAACGCAAACTTAAATCTATCTAAGGCAATCTTAAAACGCAACTAAAACTTAAACTAAGGCAAGACTAAAATAAAGCTAAGGCAAATTTAAAGTGCAACTAAATAAAAGGCGGGAAAAATAAGGCTTGAAAATTAAAAATTAAAAGCAGATACTAAAAAGAACTTGAAAGAAACCCCTTGATCCGGAAGTTTTCTGAGTTGGAAATTCCCAAGCCCAAAACCTTGGTTCGGAACTTTTCGTTCGGAACTCTTCCGGATGAAGCCCCCTTGGTTCGGAAGTTCTTGAGTTCCGAATGAACCCTTTTCTTGACTCGGAACTCCTAGATCCGGAACCTTGGTTCGGAACTCTTCCGAATGAACAAGAATATGTTGATCCAGAGCTTCTTGATCCGAAACCTTGGTTCGGAAGTTTTGGTTCGTTCGGAAGTTTTTGACTCGTAAGATTCGTTCAGAACTTTTAATGTTCCGAATGAGTTTGCTGATCCGGAACTTGTCCTTGGTCCGTAAGTTTTCATCCGGAAGTTTCGTCCGGAAGTTTTCGTCCGGAAGTTTTCGTCCGGAAGTTTTCGTCCGGAAGTTTTCGTCCGGAACTTTGAATGTTCCGGATGAACCTCGCTTGAGTCGGAACTTTTGTTCGGAAGTTTCTTGATTCGGAACTTTTGGTGTTGATCCGGAACTCTTCCGGATGAAGCCCACTGGTTCGGAACTTTGAATGATCCGAATGAAAGAACTCCTTCTCTTGGCTCGGAACTTACCTGGGAATATAGTAACAGAAACAAACACTCCCGAAGAACAAGGGATTACAGTAACAACGAATCTACCACAGATTAATCAAAATCAAACAAAAGATTTAACCAAACGAATAACAAAACAACAAATAATCATAAACAAACAATCTATATCAATAACACTAACAAGTCTAACCACAATAATCAAAAACCCACTTGATCAAAATAAGAACATGAACATGAACACAAACTTAAACATAAAAATCAAAGATCAAGAAAAGGTAGATAGGAGATCAACAAGATAAAATAAAGATTGACAAGAATTAAATGGAAACTTACTTGAAATTAAAGGAATTTAAGGTGCAAGACAAGGTATTTAAATTTGACAAGTATTTAAATTGACATGAATTAAAGGTACAAGGTAAATAAAATAGAAGACTAATTGTCACACTTAGCCAACAAAATGAAAAGTGATTAAAACTAAACTATATATAGGGGAGGATTAGGAAGCTTCCTCCCCTCCTTCATTTCTTCTTAATTGCGAGATTAAGTCCTTCCTTCTTTAATCTTCTTTTAATTGCATGCTTAGTCCTTTTCTTCTTATCTTCTTTAATCTTGGACTTTTAATGACTTTTGGCTCGAGATTTCTTTGAACTCGTCTTTTAATTCTTCACTAAAATAGACTTGAGTTCTTCGACTTTAAGTAAACTTCCGTCTTTTGACTTTTTTTCGATAAATTTTCAGAATTGGTCTTGGACTTCCGTTCTTTTTGCACTCTTGACTTCTCGACTCCGTCTTTCATCTTTTTCTTCAATAAAAGCCCGTGAATGCCCGTGTTGATCCCAAACTTAGATCGATTAGCTTTGTGTATACGAGATTAGATCAAGTATATCACGTAGAGAAACCTTTGTCATATGCTTTGTGAATCTAAGTGTTATGCGGAATTTAACACTTAAGTAAGAACACAAGATGTAAACAAAACTTTCACTTTGATTATGAATGTCGAACTTGCTTACAATGAAAGATGTTTACGAATGAAAACTTATGAAAAACTTGATACTAAACATTAACCTAAAGGCCTTCTTTTATAGACTAAGAAGCCTTGTACAATAAGCTACGTATCAACTATTCTAGGTAAAGATAAACATAGAAAATACATTGTCGTTTCTATCCTTACTAGAAGTATTCTAGAACATAATAAACGTGTAGCTTATATCTTCCATCAGTGCTTGTCTTCAATCTGTCAACGCTTGACTTTAACTTGTCAACGCTTGAGCTGTCAGCGCTCAATTTGTTCTTGTCAACGCTTGAGTTGTTCTTGTCAGCGTTCAAGTGATCTGGCCTTAATTTATTCCCAACAATCCTCCCCTAAACTTGATATCCACTCTTATGATCAAGTTTCTAAATAATCATTAAGAACTTGGAGGAGTCTGACAAATCTTCTCATATTGGTAATAAATAAATCTGATTAAATTCTTTGCCACGTCACTTGTATAATCTATCTCCAACTGGGTGTCCTTCATCTTTTCCAAAACAGCCTTGGATATGAAATACTGAGCATCCACTAGTAGATACTCAGCAAACTTTGTAGAACTCAAATGGTATACACCAGCAGCTGAATATAACCTCCATTGAAGACCACTGAGGTCATCTTCAAGATCCTTCCATATTTCAGGATCTTCCTCATTTGTCCCACACATTCTTTTGAATGTGGTCCAAAGTTTTATTCCATTAGCTGAAGTTGGTGCTTCAGCCTCATACTTGGTCTCCAGCAACCTCCAAAGGTCCACCAAGTCTTCTCTATCACAACTTCCAAATAAAGATATGAGAGTGGTAAAAGTGTGTACCTCCTTACCAAATCTTCCAATCTTCCAGAATCCACATTCATCCTCATCATAACTCACAATTGCA
The DNA here is from genome assembly GCA_025667525.1 of Glebionis coronaria. Classification (NCBI taxonomy): domain Eukaryota; kingdom Viridiplantae; phylum Streptophyta; class Magnoliopsida; order Asterales; family Asteraceae; genus Glebionis; species Glebionis coronaria. Next base: position 273,114,224 of record CM046882.1, on the reverse strand, counting down.
TTCCTGGAATCTAATGGTAACACTTGCACCATATCTGAAGCTTCTAATGGGGAGAGCTTGAGGCTCTTTCTAATAACTGCTTCACTTGGATATAGTGGATTCATATCTTTTGGAAACTCAAGTGTAAATCCCTTCTTCACTGGCCTGGGAACTATCATAGCTTTCTTGATTTCCATCTCTTCTGCAAGTTGCTCCTTTCTTTCATCTGAAAGAAGCCTATAAGTGTTCTCTTCCTGCACTTTCACCCAAATAGGATAAGCCCTATGTTCCAACTCATCAAATGTCAAAGCCTTTAACTTCTGATGTGTCCATCCAACTCCATGACATCTGAGCAACATAAAATAGAGCTCCCTTCTATCCCTTTTCAACTCAGAGAGAATATTGCTTGCCTTGTGCTTTAAAATCACCTTACAATCCTTCTGAACTCTAAGAAGAAGCTCGAAACCCCATATTTGATCTGAAATGGTCAAGTCTGGATTATCCATACAACTTTCTTCCCAAGAATTATACATCTGAACCACCTCTGGCATGTCAAAGTCAACCTGCAACTTTAAATCTCTCAACTTTTCCCTAGCAAGCTCATCACCATACTCAAGCCTTTCTGGTTCTATAATCATCACACTTGAGTCTGAGCTAGCTCCATCACTTTCTTCTTCAGAAGTCACAACAAATGGTGACTTTTCCTTTTCACCTTGTTCCATCAATTGCTCAGCCAGTCTTCTATCAAATTCAATTTGGGTTGCATCCTTTGGAACAATTTCTTCTACCAATTTACCCTTACCCTTATCTGATGGTGCAATGGTTGGTAAGGTAGATGGTAATACCTGAGTAGGAACATCCTTGATGATAGATGATGACTGGAATACATCACCTCCATATGCAGATCTGTCAACGCCCAAATTTCCTCTATCAGCGCCCAAATTACTTCTATCAGCGTCCAAATTTGTCTTGTCAACGCTCAAATATTTTCCCTCAGCGCCTTGTATAACCTCTCTCAACATAGCTGTAAATGATAAATTTAGATTGGTTGGAGAGATTAAGGACGTATCAAAACCTGTTTGTTCCTTCAAAGTTGTAAGAGCTTCAGCAACATCCATTGATTGACCATCTTGACTACTCTTATCACTCAGATTTCTTTGATCTTCCTCCCCTTTGGAAGACTCCTCCATACCTCTCCTAGCATGATCACTCTCCAAAACAACAATCCTATCCCTCAATTCCTTGAGTTCAAGGCCTTGTGAGCTGACAATGTGTACTAAGTCTGCATTTTGCTTTTGCAAGCTAATGTAGACAGCCGTCAATTCCAAAAGAGTCATTGGTTCCAGTCTGCCCTTTTCTGAAATGGGGATTTGACCTCCCAAGTCAGGTTCATTGGGCATGGATGAGGACTTAAGTATGGTGGGACTGCCTTGGCCAGCTTCTAAGCCAGAACCAATAGTCCCAGCCTCATCCAGGTCACCAGCTACACTTGTGGTGGTGGTTCTCTCTGCTTCATGGCTAGGACCACCAGAGGAGAACACTCCAGTAGTCCTTTGGCGTTTGATCAACCTATATTCAGGTGGTGCGGAAGATGGTGTGGAAGAATGGGTAGATGTGGGTTGGTTAAGGGGTGTTTGGGATTGTGATGGTTGGGTGTCAGCGTTGGAAATAGGCACATCAACGCCAACATTTGATGTGTCAGCGTCAAAGGGTTCTTGGTCTATTTGCATTTGTTCAGGTGAGGGTAAAGGTTCAGGAATAGGTTCAAGTTGTGGGTGAGGGTCAATTTGAGGTTGGGGGTCTGGTTGGGGTTGTGCTGCTGCAATAACAGCAAGCATGGCTGGGGTTAAAGGTAAGTCTCTATGAGGTGGTGAATTCATCGTTGTAAAAATAGCTTTCTTTTGTTCAGGGATTTTATAAAAATCATTATGATCCCTTGAACAATATCTTTGATCATCAAAAATCATTTGTAGAAAACGGGGATAAGCTAAAGTAATTTTTGTCCCCTTGTTTTTACACATCCCTTCAAAAATCATTTTAGAATAGTTATATTTTTTCCCTGTTGCAATGCACACAATAGCACTAGCAATAGATCTATTGATCTCATTGTGTGCAGTACATTTGGGACTCAAACATTGAAGGAGAATGTGAATGAGGTACTTCCAGGCTGGGGGAAATTCCTGCTTATGGTACTTATTAAGAGTACCTTCATCAGGAATTGGATATCCCAAAGCCCTAAGCCCTTGTTCTATTTCATTTATGGGAAGGATGGTTATACCATCAGCATCATTCTGACATAAAAGACATATAATACACGTTTTGGCTCGGTTATTATTGTAATTAAGTGGTAAAGAGGATGGGTGTTTACACACCTATCAAATCCCCTACACTTGACCATTGCAATGTCCTCATGCAATGCATTAGTTACAAAGCACGTTTACATTTTTCATCATAATTAATCCACGTTGGCCTTTATTAAAGAGATAGAAACTATAAACATTCAAAGTAAAGAAATCAAAAGCATACCTTGGGTTTTGGAAATGTCGTGAATAATCATCATACTCAAGTTTTCACTTTCTCCAAACCAAGCTTAAAAACGAGATCATTGTTATTATAAGTTAGCAAACTAACACGAACTCATGTGGGCCAATTACTCACTTAAACTCCCTTATTCCTAGGGGTATCTCTTATATTTTATTGTTATCTTGAATGATCACGAGGATGCATTTTTGACTTATTTCGATAGTTTATTAGGCCGAAAATAAAGTGAACGATTTAATAAATAGTTAGCTAAAGGACATTATCTTTTAAAACTGCTTCTCGGGACCTCATAAAGTTCATATCTTGGTATAACTCGCTTCGCGATTTGAGACCTTTCTCGGACCGATATTTGGCAGCGACTTCATACTTCAAACCTTGAGAGACGTTCATGAAATTATGGTCTTCTCTTCATAATGGAATTTCTTCACTTGAAGTTTTGAGAGATTCATACTTGGACCACGACTTCTTCATTTTTCTCCAATCTTTATTTTGGACTTTGATATACAACGATCCGCCTCCTTTTAAGACTTGGATCTATTTATCCTCATACCTTGTTAGGGTCTTTTCGGATACACTTCTCAATGACTTTTAGGAGTTTTTGCTTTTCGTCGTGTGTCTCGATCCTTCATATTGATTTTCGATAAATGCTTCTTCACATCACTTTGGATCTTTAGCAACAAAATATAGCCCTCATGCCTTGTTAGGGCCTTTTTGGACTCGCCAATCTTCGCATCCCGCTTCAATAAGTTATGCCTTGGCTATGAACTCTAATCCATACCGAGCAACTTTTAAACAATCTTGGGCTAGAAGCTAAGTAACTTTTCAAATCGTACAACCTTATTCATTGCAGATAAATTTATTAGCAAGCGACGGGAGAATAGGCTTATAATTAACTCACATAAATTCACGAAAGAATACCAAACTTATAATTGGCTCTATCATCTCTCGTTCTCCACAGTTTAAAATCTCAAGGAATGAGACTCGTGGATGCTTAGCCTATTAAATCAAAGTTTTGGGTTTTCGAGTCGCCTATAGGATCTTGAAAATTCTTAGACTCTTTCAAGTTTAGAAATCGCGTTTTAAAGTTCCCTTGATAAACGACTCTCTAGGATCAATTATAAGAACTTGCGAAAAGTTCTTGTTCTTAACCCGTGAGATTTAAGACTTTCGCGTTTTATAGCTCCCTATATAAAAGCCTAGCAAAACTTGATTTAAACACATTAAGGATACTAGCTAGAGTAACTTAGATAAGTAACTCGGGTTGAGTTAAAAGATTCACAACGTTTGAAAATTAAAACAACTTTATTAAACATTTATTCTAGCAAAGAAAGAAAATCACTATACAAAGGGAAAAACTAATAGGCCAAAATAGATCAAAAATTTTGAAAAATGTCAAAAAATTGATTTTCTGGTTAAAATGAGGGCAAATACAAGGAAAAGACCACTTAACTTCGATAGAAGTCCCCCCTACACTTAATATAAACATTGTCCTTAATGTTTAAGCATGTGGGAGTAAACTCCCCTACACTTAGGACATTGTGCACTTTGTTTAAATCTTGCTAAGGAAAAGACAACTAAAGAGATTCCTATTTTAATATTGAGAGAATATAAAATAGTGAATCGAAAAGAGTTTAGGATAGAACCGGGAAGAAGTGGAACCGGAATCACGGGTCGTCAAGAATCATCAAGAGTGGAGCATTGAGCGCTCGAATCCCTGATTAAGAGAGGAGAGGAAATAGCAAACTAACGGGTCTCCCCCTACACTTATGATAAAGAAAGCGAAAAGTTAGATGCATGGGTTGCCTCCCAAGAAGCGCTTGATTTTTGTTAACCGAGTCGTGAGCCTGACTCGACCTTGATTACCATAGGAAGAAGCATGAAACATATCCACCAAGATCAAAGACATAGTTTTCGTCCATCAAATAGCACAAGCTTAAGGCGAACAAGGCAAGCCAAAGAAGAAGTGGCAAGGTTCCCTTAAGCAAAGATGGAGCACGGTGGAAGCAAGGGTGAAGTGGTGCAAGCAGATTTCCATAAGTTCCAAAGATATTTCCTTTTATTTCATCAGGTGGATACTGAGATGGCTGCAGAATGTCGATACCAGGGTCGAACACCTTTTCCTTTAAGGGAAAATAGCACTCAGGCTCAGCAGAGTGTGAAGAAGATCTGCGAAGAAGCACAACCTCGTCCTCAGAAGGGGGACAAAGAGGTGTTAACTCATACGTGCTGCGAATATTGGTGTCGACCGGTTTCTTCTTCTTAGAAAGAATGTTCTCCAAATCCAAAGTAGGATCAAGACGATAATCTTCAAAGTCATAAGGAGGAGCATCACTCTCATGAGGGAAGTAAGTGTTGAGAAATTCAGAGAAGTCTTCCTAAAATGAGTAATCGTCCAAAGTAGGATCGAGTGATGGCGGAGGATCTTCATCATGTGAAGAATCGCTCGAAAGAGTATCGGCCTCATCAAAATCATCGAAAGTGGGCATCTCAGGATACTCAGAAGTACAATCATCAAAATCATCCGAATCTGAGCTAGAATCATCACCATCATAAGCATCAAAGACCGGTGGAGAATATAAATGGGAGAAACTTCCAAAGTGGAGCGAGAATCATCCACATCATCTTGAAAGAGTAGATTATCTTTGCAAGACTCGAATAGAGGATTGTTGTAGACGACGAAGTCCTCATGCACATTAATCATATTCACTGATTCTCGGCCTCCAAAGGATTTGCCTGTAAGCTTCCCCATTTTAAAAATTTGTGAATCATCCCCGACTCGTAAGATTAACTCACCTTCGTCCACATCCACTAAAGCTCGTCCGGTTCTCAAAAATGGCCGACCAAGTATTAAAGGAATACGAGGGTCCATTTCATAATCTACAACGACAAAATCGACCGGGAAAGTAAATGTGCCAACTTTAATGAACACGTCTTTGGCAATACCAACGGGGTAAGCGAGAGTGCGATTTGCAAGCTCAAGAGTCATCTTTGTTGGAGTGAGGTCGGGTAATGATAGTATTTTCCAAACACTCAATGGCATCAAATTAATACTGGCCCCGAGATCAGCAAGGGCAGTAAATTCTTCAGTTTTGTTGAACACGCAAGGCAACACAAAACGACCGGGATCTCCAAGCTTTTCTGGAAGTTCTTTAAGAATAACTGTAGAGCAGTTTTCATTTAAGCGTGTGTTGGCGAGTTCAATCAGCTTCTCCTTCTTGTTAAGCAATTCCTTAAACGCTTTAACAAATTTGGGCATGTGGACAAGTGCTTCAAGAAAGCTAATGTTGAAGTTCATCTGAGAAATCATCTTGATATAGTTTGTCACTTGAGAGTCCTCCTTGGTTAGCAGTTTGGACTTGCCTAAACGAGAGGGATAAGGGATATTGGGTTTGGGTGGTGAAGGTGCAGATGTAGGTAAAGGTTAGGATGTTGAAGGGTCCTTCCTAGAGACATCGTCATGACGAGGCGGAGACGGTAATGGTGCACTAATACTAGGTGTAGGAGGAGTAGGGATAAATGGTGGTGGAGGAGGTGTAGATGATGGGGGTGGGATAGGTGGATCAACAATGGTAATTCCACTACGCGTAGTAATAGCACTCACATTTGCTCGCGGATTGGTGACGGTGTTTGAAGGTAGAGAACTTGAAGTAGAAGGTTGAGTGGAGGGCAAGAAACTAGCCAACATATTCTTTAATTCATTCGTTTGAGTGCTGAAGGATGATTGAATATTATCGCGAAGCTCAGATCTTATCTCATTCCCTTGCTTTGTGATATCTCCTTTCAGATTGATAATTTGGCTCTGCAGATTCTTGATTTGCTCACCTTGGGTTCTCATGATGGCTTCAACATCGGGATTAATGGGTGGGGTTTGTGGGGTGGGTGGGTGATAAGGATTAGAAGCTCTTGGTGGGATTTGGTTGCTCCTATTGTAGTTGTTGGCGGGGTTTTGGTTTTGAGGAGAAAAACCGGGTGAAAGGTAGTTGTTTGATCGGTAACTCAGCAGATTTCTATCCCCTTGAGGTCGAGCTTGGTAATTTTCCGGTGAATAATTACCATAGGCTGCATACACATTTTTTGGATTTCCTTGTGTAGAAGGACAATCGGTGTATGAGTGAGGACCGCCGCATGTTTCACAAGGAGCAGCAACAGCTTTAACTTGTTGTTGTTGTTGGTTTGAAGCGAGAAGCGTGATACTTTTGCTCATTTCAGTCATCATGCGGGTGAGTTCGGTCATATCAGGGTTTGCTGAAGTGGAAGAAACATTGACTCTCGGGTTGTTCCTTGATGAAGCAGAGGAATCCCAGTTTTTGTGGTGAGTAGTCATGTTCTCAATTAACTCTCTACACTCCTCGGGTCTCCTTTTCATGAATGTGCCACCGGCGGCTGCATTAATCGTATCACGATCTCAAAAAGTCAAACCGTTGTAGAAAGTATCAATTAAGGTCACAGGTAGCATGTTGTGGTTTGGACATCTATCGATCAAGACATTATATCGCTCCCAAGCATCAAAAAGAGATTCATCAGGGTCTTGCATGAAACCGCTGATTTGATTGCGAAGGCTCGTGACCATGGATGGTGGAAAGTAGCGCGACAAAACGCGTTGAGTCATGTCATCCCAAGTATGAATTGAATTCTTCGGGAGACGATCAAACCATTTCTCGGCATGATGCGATAAAGTATTTGGAAAGAGTTGTAGGCAAAGAACATCCATTGTGGCACAAGGAAACTTCATGCTTTGGGTGATTGTAATGAACTTGTCGAGGTGTTTGTTGGCATCATCATCAGGCAATCCACGGAATGGGTTAGTTTGCACTTGCTGAATCATATGGTGCTTCAACGAAAAATCAGGAGCGTTGATTTGCATCGGCGCAATCGGTCCTCCTCGTCCAAACATGGTAGGTTGACAAAGTTCCTCCATGGTCCGAAGATCGGGCTGTGGAAGAACATTGTTGTTATTGTTGAGGTGCGGTGGAATGTTGTTGTTGACACCTGACATACTTAAATCTTCTTGAGTCTCGGGCTCTTGATAATTAGAAGATCTAGTACGCATACACCTGAAAATGCAAAAGAAAAAGAAACCAAACACAAAGACAATATATATACACAATAAAGATAAAATCTTTTTGGATTTTTGAAATTTTTAATTTTTATGGATTTTTATCAATTTTTAATTTTTATGATTTTCAAAAAAAAATTTGTGCAAGAAAATAACGCTCACAAGTGAACGGATCCCAAAAAGCAACGCGTCTCTCACAAAAAACCGTTAATCTTTACGAAAAGAGCCGGCAGCGGCGCCATTTTAATATTGGGTTTTGTGTGGTAAGAAAGTGAAGTTCTCGGTATCTTAACGAATTGATTTCTGGCTTAAAGTATGACTCTATTGTTTTTGGTGAAAAAGAATATTTTGGTTGTTTTTAAAATAAAAGTGCGAAACTTTAAAGTAAACGTGCAGTTAAAGTAAATCTAAGTCTAACTTAAAGTAAGTACAAGAATTTAAGACGTGACTGGTATTAAAAGGCACTTAAAGTAAATAACGCAAACTTAAATCTATCTAAGGCAATCTTACAACGCAACTAAAACTTAAACTAAGGCAAGGCTAAAATAAAGCTAAGGCAAATTTAAAGTGCAACTAAATAAAAGGCGGGAAAAATAAGGCTTGAAAATTAAAAATTAAAAGCAGATACTAAAAAGAACCTGAAAGAAACCCCTTGATCCGGAAGTTTTCTGAGTTGTAACTTCCCAAGCCCAAAACCTTGGTTCAGAACTTTTCGTTCGGAACTCTTCCGGATGAAGCCCCCTTGGTTCGGAAGTTCTTGAGTTCCGAATGAACCCTTTTCTTGACTCGGAACTCCTTGATCCGGAACCTTGGTTCGGAACTCTTCCGAATGACAAGAATATGTTGATCCGGAACTTCTTGATCCGGAACCTTGGTTCAGAAGTTTTGGTTCGTTCGGTAGTTTTTGACTCGGAAGATTCGTTCGGAACTTTTAATGTTCCGAATAAGTTTGCTGATCCGGAACTTGTCCTTGGTCCGGAAGTTTTCGTCAGGAAGTTTCGTCCGGAAGTTTGCGTCCGGAACATTGAATGTTCCGGATGAACCTCGCTTGAGTCGGAACTTTTGTTCGGAAGTTTCTTGATTCGGAACTTTTGGTGTTGATCCGGAACTCTTCCGGATGAAGCCCACTGGTTCGGAACTTTGAATGATCCGAATGAAAGAACTCCTTCTCTTGGCCCGGAACTTACCTGGGAATACAGTAACAGAAACAAACACTCCCGAAGAACAAGGGATCACAGTAACAACGAATCTACCACAGATTAATCAAAATCAAACAAAAGATTTAACAAAACTAATAACAAAACAACAAATAATCATAAACAAACAATCTATATCAATAACACTAACAAATCTAACTACAATAATCAAAAACCCACTTGATCAAAATAAGAACATGAACATGAACACAAACTTAAACATAAAAATCAAAGATCAAGAAAGGTAGATAGGAGATCTACAAGATAAAATAAAGATTGACAAGAATTAATTGGAAACTTACTTGAAATTAAAGGAATTTAAGGTGCAAGACAAGGTATTTAAATTTGACAAATATTTAAATTGACATGAATTAAAGGTGCAAGGTAAATAGAATAGAAGACTAATTGTCACACTTAGCCAACAAAATGAAAAGTGATTAGGAAGCTTCCTCCCCTCCTTCATTTCTTCTTAATTGCGAGATTAAGTCCTTCCTTATTTAATCTTCTTTTAATTGCATGCTTAGTCCTTTTCTTCTTATCTTCTTTAATCTTTGACTTTTAATGACTTTTGGCTCGGGATTTCTTTGAACTCGTCTTTTAATTCTTCACTAAAATAGACTTGAGTTCTTCGACTTTAAGTAAACTTCCGTCTTTTGACTTTTTCTTTGATAAATCTTCAGAATTGGTCTTGGACTTCCGTTCTTTTTGCACTCTTGACTTCTCGACTCCGTCTTTCATCTTTTTCTTCAATAAAAGCCCGTGAATGCCCGTGAATGCCCGTGTTTTCTCCACTTTTTACCTTTTCGTCCTAAATCACAACAAAAACACAAACCGCGCATAATTCCGACATAAAAGACATAAAATACATGTTTTGGCTCGGTTATTATTGTAATTAAGTGGTAAAGAGGATGGGTGTTTACACACCTATCAATTGCCTAGGTAAGAAAACTTGTGCCAAGTGTTGGATTTTGTGTTTCCCATGCATCCCTTCTCCTTCCACATGCCCTTGGTGCCGTGTAAGGCTATCCAAAGGAGAGGGTGGGCTTGTGTGGGCTTATGTTGGGCTTAACACAAAAAGTACATGATCTTGGGCTAGTCCAAGGAGGTTTAGGGATGCTTATAATATGCATACATATATACACGGCTATGTATACATGGTGTAGCATATTTTCAAATTTTTTTTAAGTGTTGTTTAATCAAATGTGGGTTATGCATTTTTACTACTTGTTTTATGTACATAGTTTACATAGTCAAACTTATTATAACAAGTATGTATGTAAAAATATATGTGCACATTGGACAAGCTCACACATGACTTATAGAAATATAATACATGAGTTTGTGTTCTAAGATTTAATGGGTGAAATTTCATTACATAAAATCATGGTAAAATCATGGATTTTACAGAGAAGGTTGTTGTCGCCAAGGCAAAGCTTCAAGAAGCTCGTGCTCGTCAGAAGAGCTATGCTAATAAACGTCGTAGAGATGTGTCTTTCAACGTAGGTGACCATGTTTTCCTCAAGGTATCACCTGCACGAGGAGTTAGACGTTTTGGAATCAGAGGGAAGCTTAGTCCTTGCTTCATCGGACCGTTCGACATCATAGTACGTGTTGGTGAAGTGTCATATCGTTTAGCGTTACCGCGTCCGCTATCACACGTTCACAACGTGTTCCATGTTTCCTTACTCAGAGGATACAACTATCACCCAGTTCATGTTGTCCAGTATCCACTTGATCAGATTCGAGAGGATCTTTCATATGTCGAAGAACCCGAGAGAATTCTTGAGCGACAAGATAGTGTCATGCGGAGGAAGACGATCCCTTTCGTCAAAATCCTCTGGAGGGATCATCCTGAGCGGGAATCCACTTAGGAGACGGAGGAGTCTATACGGACTTCTTACCCTCATTTCCAGTTCTAATTCGGGTATGTTTTTCTTTCAGTTTACTTTCTCCAATTCGAGGACGAATAGTTCTTTTAGAGGGGAAGATTTGTAAAACCCGCATTAAAAACCTATGAACAATACACGTGAACAGTAACTTACGAAAACACGGTAAAATTTAAAACTTTCCATTTATAATATTAATACACGTGTCACAACAATAAATGACGAACAATCATGAAAATTATAAATGTGACACGATCACGAACACTAAAATCTCAAATATTAAATCACGAACACACTCGATAAATAATTAGACTCGAGAAAAGTTACGGGTTACCCCATGTGGGCCCCATAGCCGCAGCAACAAGAAAGGAAGGACCCAGGTAGGCCTTTTGGCCCATAACAAAAATTAATAAAACATCAGGAGATTATATATTTTCTCATAATTTAGGTTTTATAAAATTTTATCTTCTCTCTTTCTTGGTTCACCCTTGCCGCCGGCCTACACACAAAACAAGGCAAACCCGGACGATTTTTGGTGTTGATTAATTATTTGTGATCATCTCGTGATTCTACGCATATTGGTATACTCAAAAACCTTTTTCTTTTATTTTATTTTCTTATGATTCCATGTTTAAAAATTAATTAATCACATGAACATGTAACTAATAATTAGAATTAATTAGTTTTGGGTCAAGGGTACGTTTGGTTCGTGTTTGTGGTTCGGCCGAGGCACCGAAACCCCCAAAGGTGGTGTTCTGTTTGTTTTTATCACACCACTAAGACCATACAAGGTCTCGGCTTGGTGGGTTTTGGCTTGGCAAGACAAGGTAACCTCGACCTTGGGTCGGGGTGTGTTTGTTTTCGGTTTTGTATGAACCGAGACACCACCGAGACCCGTAAGGGTGCTCGGTTGGTATTGTTTATTCGGACCCGAGACCATGGGACCCCGACTTCGAGTCGGGGTATATTTACATGTTTAGTCGATTAAGTAGTGTCAACCGAGATCCTTTCAAGGTCTAGGTGGGACTTGTTCATAGCTTATTTGATTCGCCTTATATTAAAACACGGGCTCAGGATTCGGGTTTTTATAATAACTATTATTTTTTAAATAATGTCATATTAAACTTTAGGTTAATTAACTTATTTAATTAATTCATGTATAACCTAAGGTATTTATACTTAGTTATTTTAATTAAACATGTATTTTAATTAAAATCAGATAACATATAGTTTAATTAAATTAACCAGTTATTTAATTAACCAACTATGACCATGACTTGTATTGTACTAAGTTAACTTCATTTATTATTTATAATTCAGCTTAATTCTAATTATGGAAACTTACTATTTTTGGAAACTTTCTATTTTTGGAAACTTACTATTTATGGAAACCTGCTATTTTTAGAAAGTTGCTTAGGATTACAATAAAAGTATTATAATACACTAATACATGAATAATACACAACAGAACATCAGAATAACTACAGAATACTCAGTACAACAGTAAAACATGACAGAATACGTATAACAAGCTAATTACACACGGAACCAGTAAAACACGTGTCATTCAGATAACTCACACACGTCCATACTTCTTATGTTGTGATAACCGTCAAGGCGGATTAGTCTTCATTGTTTCCGTTAGCTTCTACTGGACATAAGGTACGGATTTCCCGTCCTTCAGTAAGGACAATCTCTTCCTTCATTAGGATTTCCCGTATGCATCCAACTGTTTTCCCCAGTAGTTACAGGTTAAATGCTTATGTTTTATTAGTTACCTTAGCCATATACATGCATGACCAGTTTCACCTTTTCAGTTATTTGGCCATTATATTATTATATCATCATGTGGGTCGTATGGGTGCATCCTAGTTACATGCTTCAGTCAGGATTTTCATGGTGAATGTGGTGTGTGCCTTGCATCCTTCACAAGGAGCTGATCCCTCCTACCCATTGACCAGTTAATTAGAGGAAACCATGTGACAACCGTGATTTTGAGGTTCGTCACTTGGTCTTATTTTAAGGTTAATTTATGTGTGGCTATGTGATTTGCGTGTTTACATGTTATTTTGCGTGAACGAGGTTGGTGTGGATATCTTTTATGGGTATAAAGTAATCATAAGTAAATCGAGGAACGGTTATTTCATGTTCATGAGCTCACAAATTAGTGACTATGAAATGAAATGGTGTTATTTTGGTGTTTTACGTATACGTATAAGTATTATAGTAAATCGTATTTTTTTTTACGATTTGGGGTTTAGCATTTAGAGGTCTCGGGTAAGGTGTTTAGTCATGTGAGTATTTTTCGGGATGTTTTTAAGTCATTTAGGACTTAGTTATAAAGTTTAATTCAAAATTTAAGATTTTTTTTAAAACTGTATATTTTACGTTTTTTTTTTTGGTATATGCGTAAAATTGACTAGTTTTACGGTTTTAAGGTTTCAGAGGCTTTAGGAGCTGAAATAAATTAAGGAAATTTAAGGTAACACTAGTAGTGTAATAATAAAATATAAAAAGAAAAAAATTAAAAAAAAAAGAGGGGAGGGTCGGTTGAAGTCACGCAGGGAGAAGGAAAAAAGGAAAAAAAAGAAAAGTGGGCAATTATACTTGGGCTAGGATTTTGTACATAAATATATAATACCTATAAAGAAAAAAATAACACAAATCCCTGGAGCAAAAAAAAAAAAACGACGGCCACTTGAGAAAAGTTAGGGTTCTTCAAAAAAATATTTGATTCCATTGATCTTAAGGTAAAACCTTCAAATCCCTTTTCAATTTAATTATTTTCAATTCATTCTTAATCATTATATGATGGATTTAGGTTAGGTTTAATTATAAAATCTGTATTATAATGATATATTAATGATTATAATAATTAGGCTTGTAATTAAATAAAGTATGGGTAATTAATTAGGTTAGTTTAATTAAATTCGTAATTAAAAACTAGGCAGAATTTTTGGTCCATTGTATTGATCATATCCAGAATTCTACAAACTTTTAGATTGCGATCTTATAGTCCCTGGATAGGTAATTGAATTGGCTTTCAAATTCAAGAAACGAGAACTGAATTGGAGGTAGGGAAGTGGGTCAAAAACATGTTACAACAGTCGGAGGTTAAAACAGTTTTGAAATCAGTCGGGTTTATATTAATGTTTTAAGGTGATTAGGGTACTTAGGAGTACACTTGAGCCCTCTAATGAGCATGGTAGTTGGTTTATATATTAAATAAAAGACCTGAAGGGTGGCTAAGCAAATGGGTTAGGGTAAGACCCCCTAATCATAACAAACTTTTTGTATGTTTAAAATCAATAAAATCCGGATAGACAAAAGTATATATATATATATCGGGGCCTTAGCAGTAGCTTTAAGGTTGGGGCAAAAGGGAGGAGTTAGCTAACATATGTAAGGGAATAGGGTTTCCTTTACATAGGTCATAGGTATGGTTAGGTGGGCGTTTGGCTTATAGTTTGGAGACCTAAAAACCGGGACTGTTTTTGGTAAAATGATAACGAGACGGGTTATGAAGTAAACTAAGTTAAGGGCTTTATAGAGGGGTGTAATGAGATGCTTAGAGCATATAAATGAGGTATATATATGGGAGAAGGTTAGATGTCCATCATGGGTTGATGAGCCATCTTAGTGTTTGGTTCATGTTTTGATTGTGTGCTTTTGTTTGTTAGCTTTTTGCTAGTGCGCGGATTTTTGGAGAAGCTCAATCAGGTGAGTTTCATAGTCCCATATCTTTTAATGATTTTCACTTCCAGATGGGATGGAAGAGACACTGTATGGTTTTGTAACTGATGTTGTGAATGTTTTTATGGTTTATGATGGACTTGTGTGTGCACATATGTGATTAACTGCTATGTGATTCTTGATTGTGTTTATGATTTGGATTGTGGGACACGTACCGTCTCAGTTATTGTGGTTTGACTTGGTACCAAGGGGATGTTGACAAGGCGGGGCCTTGGGGAGGTACAAAGATGTGTGAGCATCTGTGGGACCAATAGATAATGACAAGGCGGGGCCTTGGGATTGGTACATAGGTGTATGGGCGCCTATTGTACCATGGTGTTTAGTAAGGCTGGGAGCCTTGGATTTGGTGTGGAATGATTGATCTTGAATGTTAGTTGTTAATACATACTTGTAGCACATTGTCCATATGTTTAGTGGTTTATGGTTGTTCACAACTTATTATAATCTATTTTCGGTTGAAGTCTAAACCTATGACTCTCACCAACATTATGTTGACGTGTTTTAGCGTCTCTTTCAGGTGATAAAGTGGTTAAGCGTGAGAACATATGTGGCTAGGATTGGAGTCGCGTAGGAATGCATTTAGAAGGAGATCCCCGTTCCTTCTTAGTTTATTTTTCTGTTTGTTTCAATAAGTGATACTATGAACCTATATGTTGATTTGTTTGTGTTATTTGTTTGTCTTGGATAAGAGGTAGGACTGTTACCTACTTACCTAGACTCCTGCATTGACGAGATATTGTCATGTCATTTGTGTCACCTTTTATGACATTTCTAATTCATATAGTTCTCTCTATGGACACGCTATTGTTGTGATGATATCCATGCGTCGCGTCCCATATTCCGCCATGGTGGGGTGTGACAGAATGGTATCAGAGCCAATGGTTATAGAGAATTAGGTTGCCTAGTCTAGTAGTCTAATCTATAGCTTATGTTGATCCCAAACTTAGATCGATTTAGCTTTATGTATACGAGATTAGATCAAGTAATACACTTAGAGAAACCTTTGTATATGTTTATGACAATCTAAGTGTTATGCGGAATTAACACTTAAACAAGAATACACAAGATATAAACAAACTTTCACTTTGATTAATGATATCAAACTTGCTTACAAATGAAAGTAGTTTACGAATGAAAACTTATATAAAACATTAACCTAAAGGTCTTCTTTTATAGACATAAGAAGCCTTGTACAATAATCTACGTATCAGCTATTCTAGGTAAAGATAAATATAGAAAATACATTGTTGTTCCTATCTTTACTAGAAGTAATCTAGAATACAATAAACGCATAGAGTATATCTTCCCATCAGTGCTTGTCTTCAATGTATCAACGCTTGAATTTATCTTGTCAACTCTTGAGCTGTTAGCGCTTGTTTTGCTCTTGTCAATGCTTGTTTTACTCTTGTCAGCGCTCAAGTAGATTGGCTATAATTTATTCCCAGCAATCCTCCCCTAAACTTGATATCCACTCTTATGATCAAGTTTCTGAATAAACATTAAGGACTAGGAGGAATCTTACAAACCTTCTCATATTGGTAATAAATAAATCTGATCAAGTCTTTTGCCACATCACTTGAATAATCAATTTCCAGCTGAGTGTTCTTCATCTTCTACAAGATATCCTTGGATATGAAATACTGACCATCCACAAGTAGATAGTCGGCAAACTTTGTAGCACTCAAATAATAAACACCAGCAGCTGAATACAATCTCCATTGAAGACCACTGAGGTCATCTTCAAGATCCTTCCAAATAGCAGGATCCTCATCTTTTGGTCCACACATTCTTTTGAATGTGGACCACAGTTTTATTCCATTAGCTGAAGTTGATGCTTCAGCCTCATACTTGGCCTCTAATAACCTCCATAGGTCTACCAAGTCTTCTCTGTCAAAACTTGCAAACAAAGATATAAGGGTGGTAAAAGTGTGAACCTCTTTTCCATACCTGCCAATCTTCCAAAATCCACATTCATCTTTTTCATAGCTCACAATTGGATTTCTGGAATCTAGTGGTAACACTTGTACCATATCTGAAGCTTCTGATGGTGAGAGCTTGAGGCTCTTTCTTATGACAGCTTCACTTGGATATAATGGATCCATATCTTTGGGAAACTCAAAAGGAAATCCCTTTTTCACTGGTCTGGGAACAAACATTACCTTCTTGAGCTCCATTTCCTCTGCAAGTTCTTCTTTTCTTTCATCAGAAAGAAGTCTGAGAGTATTTGCTTCCTGCACTCTAACCCAGATGGGATAAGCTTTGCATTCCAACTCATCAAATGTCAATGCCCTCAATTTCTGATAAGTCCATCCTACTCCATGACATTTGAGCAACATGAAGTATAACTCCCTTCTATCCCTTTTCAACTCTGAGAGAATATTGCTTGCCTTGTGTTTCAAAATGACCTGGCAATCCTTTTGTACTCTAAGAAGAATCTCCAAACCCCATATCTAATCTGAAATGGTCAAGTGTGGATTCTCCATACATCTTTCTTCCCAAGCATGATACATTTGAACCACCTCTGGCATATCAAAGTCAACCTGCAATTTCAACTCTCTCAATTTCTCCTTGGCCAACTCATCTCCATACTCAAGTCTTTCTGGCTATTCTATAATCATAACACTTGAGTCTGAGCTAGCTTCATCACTTCCTTCTTTCTCTTCTGAAGTGACAACAAATGGTGCATTCTTTGGAACAACCTCCTCTACCATAATACCCTTACCCTTACATAATGGATCAACTGTAGGTAAGGTAGATGGTGATATCTGTGAAGAAACCTCCTTGATGATGGATGATGACTGGGATACATCACCCTCATGTGCAGGTCTGTCAACGCCCAATTTTGCTGTGTCAACGCCCAAAATACTCATGTCAGCGTTCAACTTTTCCTTGTCAACGCCCAAAGTTCCTGCCTCAGCGCCTTTTGCAATTTCCTCCAACATGGCTGTAATTGATAAATTTAAGTTTGTAGGAGAGACTAAGGACGTATCAAAACCTGTCTGCTTCTTCAAACTTGTTAGGGCCTCAGCAACATCCAAAGATTGACCATCATGGCTGCCCTTGTCACTCACATTTATTTGATCTTCCTCCCCTTTGGAAGATTCCTCCATCCCTCTCCTTGCACTAGCAGTCTCCAAAATAACAATCCTCTCCCTCAATTGCTTGAGTTCAAGGCCTTGTGTGCTGACAACTTGTACCAAGTCTGCATTTTGCTTTTGCAAGCTCATGCAGACTGCCGTCAATTCCATTAGGGTCATTGGTTCCAATCTTCCCTCTTCTAAAATGGGTATTTAACCTCCCAAGTCAGATTCATTAGGCATGGATGAGGACTTAATGATGGTGGGACAGCCTTGGCCAGCATCTAAGCCAGAACCAATAGTCCCAGCCTCATCCATAGCACCAACCACACTTGTGGTGGTGGTTCTCTCTGCTACATGGCTAGGACCACTAGAGGAGAACACTCTAGTAGTCCTTTGGCGTATTTGTAACCTATATTCAGGGGGTGTAGAAGATGATGTGGATTGGGTGAATGTGGGTTGGTTAAGGGGTGTTTGGGTATGTGAAGGTTGTGTGTCAACGTTGGAAATAGGCACATCAACGCCAACATTTAACGTGTCAGCGTCGAAGGGTTCTTGGTCAATTTGCATATGTTCAGGTGAAGGTAATGGTTCAGGTATTGGGTCAATTTGGGGTTGAGGGTCTGGTTGGGGTTGTGCTGCTGCAATGACAGCAAGCATAGCTTGGGTTAAAGGTAGGTCACGATGTGGGGGTGAGTTCATCTTCATAAAAAGTGCTTTCTTTTGCACAGGGATCTCATAAAAATCATTATGATCCCTTGTGCATTATCCTTGAACATCAAAAACCATTTGTAAAAATCGGGGATAAGATAAAGTCATTTTGTTCCCCTTATTTTTACACATGCCCTCAAAAATCATTTTAGAATAATTAAATTTTTGCCCAGTTGCAATGCACACAATAGCACTGGCAATAGATCTATTGATCTCATTGTGTGTAGTACATTTGGGACTCAAACATTGTAGGAGGACATGTATGAGGTACTTCCAAGCTGGGGGAAACTCCTGTTTATGATATTTATTTAATGTTCCTTCATCAGGAAAAGGATAACCCAAAGCCCTTAGTCCTTGTTCTATTTCTTTAATGGGAAGGGTGGTTATACCATCAGCATCATCAAGATGCAAGTCTTGGCGTACCAAAGCCTCAGTAACCACCCAAGGTCTCCCATGAACAATAGAAGTTAATGTAGTCACTCTATTAACTGTTGAGGAACTAACAGTGTTCCAATACTGTTTCATATGTGTGACAGGAATGAGTGGTGCATGAGAAAGAGCATACCTAAAAGGAGATGCGTTCAAATACGCCACCATTTGTGTGTATTGAGGAAACAGAGTATCATCAGCTTCAAGATACGCGATCATGTTGTGTTGACTTCTGAACCCCAATTCCAATTATGATGGTTTAAACTTTGGTGCGATTGTGGAAAGCTGTTAAAATGATTGATGAAGATGAAGTTGATAAGAGAAAATTGTGTTAGACAAGAATTATAGGTACCCTGTTTTAAAAATAGGAGCCAAATTTATAGGAGAAGAAAATGCATGTGATTGGCCCAAAAATAGGCAAGTATTTTCAAAACACAATCATGAAAATATTGAAAAAGAATAATTTTATCTCATGCATTAAATGAAGTGTATCTGCTCCCAAAATTACGGCCTAAAAATATGTCAAAAAGTAACAACTAGGTAGGTCCCATTGAGTGTCAACGGTCAAAAATAACCTATCAACGCCCAACGGCTATAATCTTGTCAATGTTTGCCTATAGCCATGTCAACGTCTAAATTGGTCACAACAACCCTTGGAAATATACTTGTCAGCGTCCAAAAACAAAAAGTTTAAAAATGAAAAATGACCTTAACAAAGTAATTTATCCTAGAGAAGATAACCAAAAAGCTGATAATTATTATAGGGCGGCAAGCACTGTCCAGTTATGCACACTTGCTTATGCAAGATAGACATAACAGTCCTCTAGTGTCCTTTGCTAACCAAAACTCTTAACAACTAAGTTACCTTATAAAATTCCTTGTTACTCCCAGGTAAATCCCATAACAAAATTATTCCCAAGTCTCCCAACAGACCACAACCAATTCTAGGCTAAAAATGTCTTGGCAGCATGCATAGTATATCAACTTTGCATGCTACAGTGCCTCATGATTTAGTAAAACTAACTCATACTCACCTGTGGACACAATCTAGAATTGTGATAAGAGTATCATATGGATACCCAAACATCCTAAAGGTTCCTAAAACCTCCCCTTAAACTATGATACATAAGTTGCTAAAAACATGCATGAACATAAAAATTTATGTCAAGATAGGAATTAAAAATTTCAACCATCATCCATAAACAAAAACATGCCCAAATGCTTCTTCATTGATCCATAAGCAACTCTGTATCCAATGGTATACTGCTAGCATCACCTGCACATTTAGATTGAAAACCACAAAACTAACATTGTTGCTGACAACGCCCCGATAACACATGACAGCGTTGAGGGAAGCTTTGTCAGCGTTAGACAATTATATTGCTGACAACGTCACAAAAACACTTACCAACATTCAAGCAACCTTTGTCAGTGTTAGAAAAACATAGTGGAAAATCTAAATCATCAATAAGATCAATAACAATGCATTATCCTGTACATACTTTTACAAAAAGACTCCAAAACACATATTATGTGAGATTGATCATTCCAATACTTGTTACCAAGTATTGAAACCTCCCAACATCAAAAGATTTAGTTAGTAAATCTGACACATTTTCTTCTGTGTCAACCCTATCTGGTTGTATTAAACCCTTTTCAAAACAATCTCTTATAAAATGGTGTCTAATTTCTATGTGTTTAGTTTTAGAATGATGTATAGGATTCTTAATGATGCATAAATTGTTGTTATTGTCAACAAATATCTTGGTCTGCATGAAATTATACCCATAGTCCAACAGCTGGTTCTGAATCCACAAAACATGGCCACAACAAGTAGCTGCAGCCATATACTCAGCTTCAGTTGTAGAATTAGCCACCACTGTTTGTTTCTTGCATTGCAAAGATATCAACCTGCTCCCAAGAAACTGACATCCACCAGTTGTGGATTTCCTATCAAATTTATCACCTCCATAGTCACTATCTGAATATGCAATCAGCTCCAATGGTGAATCCTTTGGGTACCACAAACCAAGACTAGGATAGCATCTCAGGTACCTAAAGATCCACTTCACAGCATAAAGGTGACATTCTTTGGGAGTCACTTGATGGCGTGCATAAGCACACACAGCAAACATGATGTCAGGTCTGGAGGCTGTAAGATACATCAAGGATCCAATCATGGATCTATAGTGCCTGACATCAACATCTTTCCCATCTCCAATCTTTCCCCAAGGGTGTTCTCTATCCATAGAAGTAGTAGCCCTCTTTTCATGTGGAGAAAAGCCAAACTTCTTCAAGATCTCAGCCACATATTTATCCTGGGAGATGAAGATACCATCTTCTTTCTGCTGAACTTGTAAACCAAGAAAGAAGTTCATCTCCCCCATAGCACTCATCTTGAATTTGTCTGTCATAAGCTTGGAGAAATCCTCACTCATCTTTGTATCAGTAGACCCAAAAATGATATCATCAACATAGACCTGGACAAGCAACACATCCTTTCCTTTCTTCTTTGTAAATAGTGTCTGATCTATGGTGCCCCTTTTGAATCCATTATCCACTAGGTAAGTAGACAAAGTACCATACCATGCTCTAGGGGCCTGATGAAGTCCATACATAGCCTTCTTGACTCTATACACTTTGTCTGGATTCTATGGATCCTCAAAACCAGGAGGTTGCATCACATACACCTCCTCAACAATTGTACCATAGAGGAAGGCACTCTTGACATCCATTTGATAAACAGTGAAGCCCATGTAGGATGCATAGGCTAAAGAGATCCTTATAGCTTCAATCCTTGCAACTAGTGCAAAGACCTCCTCATAGTCTATCCCCTCCTCTTGTGTATATCCTGAGCCACTAATCTTGCCTTGTTTCTGACCACAATTCCTCTTTCATCTCTCTTGTTTCTTAGAACCCATCTTGTCCCTATAGGTCTGACATATCTGGGACAATCAACCAGCTCCCAAACATCCTGAATTGCAAATTGGTGAAGCTCATCCTGCATTGCTTCCACCCAACTTGGTTCTTTGAGAGCATCAAATATTTTCTTGGGTTCATGTTGTGACAGAAAACAGGCAAACAAACACGCTTGCACAAGAGGGGTATCAACCTTCTTGTGTATATTGGCAATAAACCCACCAAGACCTTGATGAGATCTTCTAGTCTGAACGGGAGTCATAATATCACCAATGATTTGAGAAGTGGGGTGATTCTTCATAGTGGAAGTGAGAACTCCTCCTTCAAAAAGTCTGGTGTCCTCAACCTCATTCTCCATGTTGCCAGTATCTTCTTCATCAGACTCTCTTTCATCAACATGAGGATGAACCTCTTCATATATATTGGAAGGTTCACCTTGTTCAAAAATGGAAGAGAAAAGATGTGTAGAAGTGTTGTCAACGCCTGAACTTTGTTTGTCAGCGCTTGGGCTAACAACGCTTGAACTGTTGTTGTCAACGTCTGAGCCACAACGTCTGAATTGGTCTTGTCAGCGCTTGATTTGCCTTTGTCAGCGCCTGAAGGACCATGCATGTTTGTATCTGGTGGTACTTAGAGACCACCATTATCTTTACCAACAACAGCAGTAGCAAAAGCATCTGTCCAAATAGGAATAGTAACATATTCTTGGATAGGAGATGACTTCTCTGCTTGTGATCCAACCTTCTCATGAACCTGTGTACCTGAAACATCAACAACTTGTTCTTCCACAACATTTAAAGTTACCTTCATAATGTCTGGATTAGTGACAGGCATATAATTTAAAGTTCTAGATAAAGGTTCCAAGTCAAACAACCAATTAGGACCACTTTCAGGATCACTAGGTTTATTCTCTAAAAACCTAACATGTATTCTTTCAAGTATACGTTTTTCCTCTTTATGATAAACCCTATATCCCTTGCTCTGCACTGAATACCCCATGAAGTAGCCTTCATCACCTTTTGCACTAAATTTACCTAAGGCATCACTAGTGTTTAAAACTACTACATGACAACCAAAAGGTCTGAGAAAACCAATATTAGGTTTTCTTCCCCAAAGTAACTCATAAGGTGTTTTGTTCTGAATTTTGTTAACCAATACTCTATTTTGAACATAACAAGCTGTATTAACAGCCTCAGCCCAAAAGGCTATAGGAAAATGAGCATCAGCCAACATTGTTCTGGCTGCTTCAATTAGGGTTCTATTTTTCCTCTCAGCAACCCCATTTTGTTGTGGGGTTCTTGCAATACTAAATTGCCTAGTAATTCCTTTCCTGGCAAAGAAATCATCTAGCTTCTTATTCCTAAATTCACCACCATTATCACTCCTAAGCATTTTAACTTCATTTCCAGACTTCTTCTCAATCTGAGTGATAAAATCAATTAGAATATCAGCTGTGTCACTCTTCATAGATAGAAAGAATGTCCAAGTAAACCTAGAAAAGTCATATGTGATAACAAAGCAATATGACTTACCATTCAAACTTTCTATATTGGTTGGACCAAAGAGGTCCATGTGAAGAAAATGAAGAGGTCTAGAACTAGAATACACCTGTTTGGACTTGAATGAGACCTTGTGTTGCTTGCCTTTAAGACATGCAACACAAGAGTGGTCATTGTGGAACGCCTTCTCAGGCAAACCATCAACCAAGCCAAGTCTCACAAGCATATTTATATTTTTAAAATTTATGTGCCCTAGTCTCCTGTGCCACAAATTACTCTCATCTACTGAAGCTTTAGCATAAAAACAAGACATATTATTATTCATTCTAATCCCATTCAGATTCACATTATATATGTCTTTATGCCTAGGTGTTCTATATTCAATATATTTCTCATCAGGGATCTTATAATCCTTGCTTAACACCAAACAATCAGTATCAGTAAACAGAACTTTATTTTTGTTATCACAAACTTGTGATACACTAAACAGATTGTAATCAAGTTCTTTTACCAGGAATACGTTCTCAAAACGCAAATTCTTGGTGAGAAGGGTTCCTTTGCCTGTGATAGTACCATATCCGCCTCCAAAGTAGACCTTATCACCATCCATTATGGGAGTGAAGTTCGTTAGATAGTCTTCCTTCCCTGTCATGTGCCTTGAGCATCCACTGTCCCAATATCCATAATAATTGACCTGTTTTTGAATGCCCTGCACATAAAGAAAACAAATTAGTTTTCTTTGGGAACCCAAGCCTTAGAAGACTTGGACTCATCTGGTTGTTCAATAAGAACAGACTTAGTCCTCACAACAACCCCATTTTCATCCTTCTTAGGATGAAATACCCAGTTAACCCCAATACGTTTTGTAATGACCTTGAAATTTAATTAAATCTGTTGCAGGTCATTGAAATCCCATTATCATTAGGGTTTTGTTCTTTCTTGGGTCTCCATGTCAAGCTTGAAGAAGCTTTAGACCCCTTTCCTTGTGGTTGCAAATATTTAGGTCTGGTCACGTTTCTGTCAGCGTTGGAATTGGTCTTGTCAACGCTGAAATTACCCTTGTCAGCGTTGAACCTAGGGTTTGCTACAGAAACCCATTGCCTATTCGACCAGGTGTTTGTCTTTTGAAATGGTCTTTGTCCATGAGTGTTAGACCCTCTAGTGAAGAATGGGGCAGGTCTAACAACTTGTGGACTTTGCTCCACACAAGGTTTGGGTCTGACAACGTCTGACTTCCTAACAACGTTGACTTTGTTCATGTCAGCGCTGAATTTGTTCCTGTCAGCGCTGACTTTGGGAGCGTTGACACACTTAGCT
Organism: Glebionis coronaria; assembly: GCA_025667525.1. NCBI lineage: Eukaryota > Viridiplantae > Streptophyta > Magnoliopsida > Asterales > Asteraceae > Glebionis > Glebionis coronaria. The sequence continues at coordinate 273,089,861 of CM046882.1, read as the reverse complement.
ACCACAAGTGTAACAAGATTTTCTAGACACAACCCTAGGTCTAGAAGAGAAGAAGCCTGTTCCATCATTGCTAACTTGGCTCTTAGGTGACCTAGTATTCCTATACATCTCTGCATACTTAATGCTAGGTTTTCTAACTGTGTTTGAGCCTAGGTCAACAGCTTTACCAGTGATTGGGTTTATAACTTTAATGGGAGTTGACTCATTAGGACTTTCACATAGCAAGCCACCCTTAACAAATAATGTAGGGTTAGCTTTCTTCCATTCATTCAGGTCAGTCAACTTTTGATGATACTCTTCAACTGGGGTGACAACTCTTGGTGGGGGAATGAATTCCTCCTCTTGGAGGTCTGGCAAACCAGTCCAAGATAGGTCCTTTTGTTGGACACCATAGAAGTCACCAGCTGGTGGTGGAACCACAGAGTAGTCTTCCATCCCAATCCCAGTCATGTCCTTAGGATCCCTTTGTTTTCCCACACATTCTCCTAGGGTGTGTTGCCTTATCAAATCTCTGGATTTTAAGGTCAACATTATCTTTGTTTTTAATGGCTTCATCTAATTTAGCCTGTAACTCACATTAACCCTTTCCATAATGTTTCTAATATCCATACTAGCATTTAACTCATCTTTTAAGATATTTATTTTATCTTTTAAGTCAAATTCCATTTTCTTGTATTCAGAAACTGTCTTCTCAGTTTGAGTGAGAGCTAGTTGGTAATTAGACAGTTTGCACTTTTCAGTACTCACATCACTTAATAATCTTAACACCTCTTTGTTAAGTTTCTCAGTGTTTAACCTACAACCTTTACTACAAAAAGCATCATTGTATACCTCATTATCAGATGAAGAGGAGGAGTGTGCCATGAGAGCATATTCAACATGCTTTTCTTCTTCAATTTCAGCAACCAAAGCTTTATCCTCTTCCACAACCAAAGCTTTATCCTCTTCCACTTATTTATTTCAAATTCTAAAAGACTTTCTTTAAAATAAAGCGAAATAAAATTTATTTCTACTTAAATAGTTTATATAAGTGAGCTTAATTAATATACGGTATTTATAATTATTTATGCAAGACTAAACAAAGTTCATGAAAATTTCAGATACATTTATTTCTTTTCATTTAAAAAGGATTACGTTAATTATTAAGAGGACTCTTTAGTTTTTTTTAAAACAACTAGTATAAAACTGTTTTGGTCATAACTTGTTCTTTTTAAAGCTTTTTGGGTGATTCAAAAGCCTAAAATTATGTACTCGGAATGTACTTCTCAAATATTTGGTATGTATAGTCATGGGGTGTCAGTAGCTAGATCGAAATTTTGGTACAAGTGACGGGTTCAAGGTTGAGTTTTGAATAGTAGTTTTTTTATGATTTCGGATGCACGGGATGCCTAGTCTTTGAGTTGAGTTTTGAGATCGTCTAGAAGGTTGTTTGTAGGTTGTTTGAGTCACATAGATGTGGTGAGGAAAGAAAAAAATATTCTTTTAGAAAAGTCGATCTTGTGCACGGTTTAAATAATATGTCGCGGGGCATAAGATGTTTTGGTTACCATTAAGTGTTTCTTGGATCATTTTTCGTTGTCATGAGTCGTTTGAATTGGTACATGTTTGAGTTTTCCTTTTGAGTTTTCGTGGTTTTGGTCTGTTTTAACTCATGCACGTGAAATGTCGTTAGTTATCCGTAGGTTTGATTTGTTGATCGTATCTAGTGGATTCAGGATGTAGTTTTGGGTTCGTATTGATTGGGAGCGTTGAGGTAGACATATGAAAGACTTGGTCGCGCCTACACGATTAAGTAGGTGGCCTTAAGAGAATGGTCATAATGACCTTAGTGGGGATGAAAGAGTTAAAAGTTCGTAGACAAACTAATGTGGTCATGAGGTCTCTTAGGAGTGCCAAGGGTGATGAATAGAGATTTGTATAATGTATGGATATTGGCACAAGTAACGCGCCATAGAGAGTGTTGGAAGGGGATATAATACCACAAAGGTATTTATGATTGTTCGTAAGGCATGTATGTTTTCCGAAAATTTCCTGAGATTTAGTAGGTTTGCCTATTACTGTGAGGTAGAACCATAAATAGAGCAAGTAGGAGAAGTGAGAGGAGTTGTAGTTAGTGCCTTTCCAAGGAAATTGTTGATGGAATGATTTTAAGAGCAAGAGTTGTTAGAAATTGCAACGGATGCAAGGTAAAATTTGAGTTGCTTAGCAGTAGATTGGCTGTGAAAAGTGGTTGAGTGGTCTGATAAGAGGAAGTATTGGTCTTTTAGAATACGTGTAGATTTTCGCGGGTAGAACGAGGTAGAAATTTACTCGTATTGCTTCTAAGAGAGGGTGCAAAGAGGACGTAGTTGAAACTGCTAAAGATGTTGTATGAACGCTTTGGGTTTACGGTTATGATTTTGGCTTCGCCGAGGCGCTAGCAGTTTTCATGGAGTCAATGAACCGGGTGTGCATGACAATATATAAACGAGTTTTCATCGGGAGCATCAACGACATCTTGATCTACTCAAATCTAAGAAGGAGAGTGAGGCGAATTATGAGTTGGTTTTGGAGTTGTTAGGAAAGGGAATTATACGTGAGATTTTCAAATGTGAGTTTTAGGATTAAGTTGGCCAGGACGAGTAGTCAGAGATGATGGCATATCGTGGAACCAGCAAGGGGCAAAGTGAAGAAGGGTGAGGAAGCGTTTTGGAGGCTGAAGAGGTGGATTGGATAATGAGCAGATCTTGGAATTATCGGAAGGACTGGATGAATTCGCGAAGCATGACGATACGTGGAGCAAGGATTTGGATGTATACGAGAACGACAAAGAAAGGCGGTTGTTTATACGTTGTGGGAACTAAAGATTTGGAAGAACTAGATAGACTTAGTTAGTGGAGCTGGATTTTTATATCTGCCTAGAATGCTAGAGGCATTTGGGGTACGAGACGTAGAGAATGATCTATACAGATCATGAACGTCTCCAACATATATTTAATCATCTTGATTGAACATTTGGAAAAGGTGATGGGTGGAGTTAAGTGATGAAAGAAAATTGCAAGGCCAAGTACCATTTGGGAAAGGCAAGCATGGTTGATGAGACATGGAATAAGAAGAATGAAGTGAAGCTGAGACGGACTTGAACTATATGGATGACGTATTAGGGTGGTTTGGATGAAGGATGTAGGTTGCACGAGTTGAGTTGTCTAAAGCAGAGAACGCGTCAACATGTATGTTGTGTGGCTTGGACAATCATATGGAGAAAAGGGACGTAGACTATACTTCCTACATAGATAGGAGTAGCTTAGAAAGGGCTATGTAAGGACGAAGTTGGTTAAAGGGATACATAATGGGGTGGAGGAATAAGTACGACGAGAGTTGGGTGATAGTCGATAGACTGACTAATTCATCTCACAATTCAAGAGGAATGAGAAGTCTCGTAGTTGAGGAGTTGGAAGGATTGCGTATGGATGTGATGGAATAGAGGGTTTTGCGTAAAAGTTAGCCTAATATGTATGGAATGCCTTATGAAGGATTATGGCAATGGAAGAAACGATGGGAAGCAAGCGTAGTATACCATTGATAGACTAATGTTTGGTATGAGCATACTATAGGGGTAATTGAGAAAGACGCCTAGAGCATTGGTGTGAGATTTGGAGATAGTTGGAGAACGCATTATATTAGGAAGAATTCTCCTACAAAGAGAGAGTCGCTGGTGACAGGGGCATATTCCCCATTGATGAGGATGTAAGGAATAAAGGAGGAAACACCTAAATTATAGGTTGAAGACGGATATAAGATGGTATGGAAATTAAGATTGTGGAGAGACAAGCGAAAAATAGTATGGAGGAAGAATGATTCGAGTAAGCAAGAGGTTGTGAAGATAGTGGGGTGATATTGAAGGGAAACCGTTAGAGCAAGAGGTTAGTAGTCACGAACAATGGAACGTCCACCTAGAGAAAAGGTGTAACACATGTTAGTATGAAGGATGGTTAGTTACTTGGTGCCGAGCATGGGAAAGCAAGGATGAGGTGGTGGTTATGACATGTTTCTTGTGAATATTATGGGAAGCTTTTGGTTATGCAATCCTGCATATACCATTAGATGTGTTTAAGGTTGGGAGAACTTCCGAATGATGGAAAATCCGTAGAGGATAGAAGCCGTGAGGTATGGTGATAGGAATTGTAGTAGAAACTTCTGGAGTTAATTCATAGGAGATTAGGTGGATCACCGTTACAGTGGGATGAAGTTAGAAGCGGCCAACGTATTGGACCAGAGGTGGATCAGAAAACTATGGAGGTGGTGGCAGTGACTAAGTAGAGGTTGAAAATAGCAAAGAACCGACAAGAGAGCTATGCGGACAAGAGGCGTAAGCCGTTGAGATTTGAGATAAAGTTATGCTAAAGATTTCAACATGGAAAGGGGTGATGTGGTTTGGAAAGAAAAGGGAAGTTAGCACCTAGATTTGTGGGTCCATTTGAAATCCTTGAAAGGATTGGGCTAGTGGCGTATAGGTTGAGATTACCGGAGGAATTGAGTAGTGTGCATGACGTATTTCATGTATCAAACTTGAGGAAATGCTTAGCAAGAACTGACTTGCAACTACCGTTAGATGATATTAGTATGGATACGAGTATTCGTTTTATCGAAGAGCCGATAGATATTTTGGGTCGTGAAGCTAGGACGTTGGATAAAAAGGGTAATATACCGTAGTTATGGGTAGATGGAATTTGGAACATGGACTAGAGTTCACGTGGGAACGGGAAGGATTTATGAGGAGAAAGTATCCTCAGCTAATTGATAATGACGATCCTAAGGAGTAAATCTCGGGACCAGATTTCTATTAGGAGGGAGTGATGTGACAAACCATGGTTTTGAGGTTCGTCACTTGGTCTTATTTTAAGGTTAATTTATGTGTGACTATGTGATTTGCGTGTTTACATGTTGATAGGTGTGTAAACACCCATCCTTTTTCCACTTAATTCTGGCTAAAACGAGACCAAAACACGTATTTAATATCATTTGTTTGGAATTATGCGTGGTTTTTGTGTTTATTGTGTTTTCAGAGCCAACCGGATGAATATTGAAGAAAACATGGGATTGCACGGGCTTTATGGAAGAAAAGGACTCAAGACGAAGTCTATTGTCCAAGAGATGCAAAAGATTTGAAGTCATTTGGCCTATTTGAAGATTTATCGAAGAAAAGGACCAAAGATGGAAGATATACGTAAGTCGAAGAAACTCAAGTCTATTAAACGAAGAAATTAAAAGACGAGTTGAATTTAATCGACGACAAATCCCGAATCAGAATCGAAAACGTCAACTTTTCTGAAAAGACGAGAAGACAAGAAGAACGGGAGAAAGCCCACTCACCAACCAAAGGGAACACCTATATAAGGAATTCCCCTCACACTTTTCATTCAGTTTTCCTTTCTCCTCTTTTCTCTCCTTTTCTGTTCGTAGGTAACACCAACACCATTAGGGTGTTTGGTGATTTTGATCATTGTTTTTCCAAATCTTGTAGTTTAATCTTGTCTTTTGTTTGTTCAACATTAATCAATCAATACAATCCTTCCATTTCATCTTGTTCATCTTTCTTCTTTTTGATTCCAAGTCTTAAAGTTTATTTTGTTGAGTTTGATCTTCAAAAGTTGTTGGGTTTTATGTTTTTATCGATGGGATTTGTAGTTTATGGTTAGTAGATGATTAGGGATTAGATTTGTTTAAGTTTTGGTGAAAAACTTGGTGATTTTTGGATCGAATTCGAGTTTCCCTGTTTTTTCTGCTGCTACTGTTCTTGAGCATTTCCCAGGTTCCGAATGAACAAAAGTTCCGGATGAACAAAAGTTCCGGATGAACCAAAAGTTCCGGATGAACGAAAGTTCCGGATGAACCAAAAGTTCCGGATGAACCAAAAGTTCCGAATGAAAGTGTTTTTCAAAAGTTCCGAATAAGTTTTAAAAGTTCCGAATCAATTTATGTTAAAAGTTCCGAATGAATGTTTTTTCAAAAATTTCCGAATCAGTTTGAAAGTTCCGAATAGACTTCCGAGCCAAATCTTCCGGATCAACTTCCGAACAAAGTTCCGGATAAACTTCCGAGTCAATCTTTCGAGTGAACTTCTGGACGAAAGTTCCGAGTGAAGTTCCGGGTGAAAGTTCCGAATCAACTTCCGGGTCAAAAGTTCCGAGTGAACTACCGAGTGAACTTCCGAATCAAAGTTCCGGACCAAGTTCCGAGTGAACTTCCGAATCAAGGTAGACTTCCGAATCAATTTTCTTTTGAGTATTTTTAAGTGATAGTTACTGTTTCTTCATTTTATATTTTAATTTTAATTCTAGTTTTATTAATTGTTACTAAATTAATTGCTTTTAGTTTACGTTTTCATCTTAATGCATTTAAACCTTTTAGTAGATTAGAAAACCAATCCTCTTTTTAGTAACCAAGAACAATCATTCCACTTAGAACCGAGATCAATTCGAGAGGATATCGAGAGAATATAGAATCCATACAAAATCGTTGTATCAAATGGCGCCGCTGCCGGCTCTTCTCGTTAAGATCAACAGTTTTTTGTGAGAACTTAGATTTTGGGATCCGTTCACCGTGAGCGTTACTTTCTCATAAAATTTTTTCAAAAAATCCTAAAAAATATAAAATTTTCAAAAATCCTAAAAACTAAAAAACATAAAAACAAAAAATATTTATGTTTTGTTTTTGCCTTGTTAGTTCTTTTGTAGGTGTATGCGCACTCGATCCACATCTTATCAAGATCCCAAGCCTCTCGAAGACTTAGACATGGCCGGTGTACAAAACAACAACAATAACCCACCTCAAAACAATAATAATAACAATAACAATCCACCTTTCAACAACAATAATAACAACAACAATGAGCCTCTACCGGATAATCGCCCGATGATTGAACTTATGCAAGCACATGTAGATGGCAACAATGATCCAATTGTCCTACCAGCGATTGCAGCCAACAATTTTGAACTCAAATCCGGCTTTATCCAGATGGTCTCTGCTCAACCATTCTTGGGGCGTACCATTGATGATCCACATGACCACATCAAGAGATTCTTGCAACTCACCAATACGGTCAAATTCAATGGTGTTCCACAAGAGGTAATCCGTTTACAACTTTTTCCCTTTTCTTTAGAGGGACAAGCCCGACATTGGCTTGCTAAGGAACCGCCACAGAGTATTCTTTCGTGGACGGATTTGGAGACCAAGTTTATCAATTACTTTTTCCCACCCTCTCGTACTACCGCTTTGCGGAATGACATTATCAATTTTTAACAAAAGTACGATGAGTCGTTTAGTGAATCTTGGGATCGTTTTAAAGATCTTTTGAGAAAATGCCCACAACATGGTTTTACCAAAGTGCACCAAATTAACACTTTTTACAATGGTTTAAGCATGAATGACCAAGATTCACTAAACAGTGCCTCGGGGGGGGTAATCTTTTGGCTAAGACTTCCAATGCTGCTTGGGATATCATTGAGAATAAGTCTCGTGTACAAACCAAGAGTGTTCGGACCACTGTCGCGAGTGCTAGTACTAGTGACAGCGATAAGCGACTTGAAAAAATCACTGTGCTTCTTGAATCGCTTGCTACCCAAACCGCCAGCAACACCAACAGCATCAACGCTAGAAACGCTAAAGACGCTCAAGTCAATGCTGTTAGCCAACCATGTGAGATATGCGGGGGTCCTCACTCTTACACCACTTGTACTGCCACCCAAGACTACCCTTCTGAGAACGTGAATGCAGCTTATGGAACCTATCCTCAACCTGCTTATCAAGCTCGTCCTCAAGGTGACCGTAACTTGCTTAGCTACCGCTCCAACAACTATCTCTCACCACCTGGTTTTCCTCCTAACAACCCAAACCAACAACAAAGCCTCAATCGCCCTCCTCAACAACAACAACCTCGTACACCATACATACCACCTCACAAACAACCACAACCACCTCAAAGAAACAACCAAGTTTACCAGCAACCTGCTTATCAACCACCCGCATACAATGCTCCTCCCAACCAACCCACCGCTTTACACCAAGAAGTGGAAACCTACATGAGGACCAATGATGTAATCGTAGGAAATCTTCAGCGAGAAGTGCTCAACTTGAAAGCAGACCTGGTCAAACAAGGGAACGATCTGAGAGCTGACATGAGAAACACTTTGGATAGTCAAACGAATGACTTAAAGAACATGATGGCTAGTTTCTTCCAAGGTAATCAACCCTCTTCTTCAGGTACTCTTCCGAGTAACACCGTTGCGAATCCAAGAGGGGGGATGAAAGCAATCACCACTCGCAGTGGCAAAGGTACCAAGGAACCCGAGCTTCCTATACCTCCACCGGTGATTGTGACTAAGGAGAATGAGTCACCTGCTCCTATTCCTCATCCTTCTCCTTCCCCAATTTCTCCATCTCTTACTTATACCCCTCCTCCACCCAAGGATGTGAGTGATCCTTCGATCCCAAAGCCTTCCTTTTCTTCCAATATACCTTATCCATCTAGGTTGAGGAAAGAGAAGCTCAAAAGCAAGGACGATATTCAGGTTTCGAACTTTCTTAAAATGTTCAAACAATTGAATTTCAACATCTCCTTCGCTGAGGCTCTCGCTCACATGCCTAAGTACGAAAAAATGTTTAAGATCTTCTGAGTGACAAGGAAAAGCTTCTTGATATTGCCAACACCCAACTTAATGAGAATTGCTCTGCAGTGCTCTTAAAGAAATTGCCAACCAAGCTTGGTGATCCGGGTCGTTTCTTAATCCCTTGCACTTTCCCGGGAGTAGAGAATTGCATGGCCTTAGCCGATCTAGGTGCCAGTATTAATATAATGCCTCTAAGCGTTTGGAAGCAATTATCTCTCCCTGAGCTAGTCCCCACCAAAATGACTTTGGAATTAGCTAACCGTACGGTTGCTTATCCAGTGGGGATAGTCGAAGACGTCTTTGTAGGAGTCGACAAATTCACTTTTCCTGCCGATTTCGTCAACGTCGACTACGATATGGACCCTCGTGTTCCCTTGATCGTGGGTCGTCTATTCCTGAGGACCGGTCGCACCCTCATCGATGTTGAAGCCGGTGAGCTTATCATGAGAGTGGGTGACGATAAAATCGTCTTCAACATGGGAAAGTTGTCTAAACAACATTATTCATACGAGAGTGTTAATTGTATTGACGTTCTGGATGAGGCTTGTGAAGAACACTTTGATGATGCTTGTAAAAATATTCCTACCTCTCTTCCCAATGTTGAAACCGTTTCCTCTATTGATTCATCACTGTCTCTATTTGGAGAAAGTGATTTGTTTTGGAACGATCTTGAAGCCACCATGGGAGATGTGAACTTAGCTAATGATGATTCTCCCACCGATGGGGATGAAGACATGCATTTCTTTGAAAAACTTCTCAACGAAGACAATCCTTCTCCACCATCTCCCACGGTTATTGCTATCGATACTCCGACTTTGAAAACGCCTCCCATCGAAAATCCCCCGGATTTAGAACTTAAGGAGTTGTCGCCCCATCTCGAGTACGTGTTCCTTCAAGAAGAGAAGAAGTCGCCCGTTATTATCGCGAAGGACTTGAAAGATGAAGAGAAAACTCGCCTCATCGCCGTGCTTAAAGATCATAAGAAGGCAATTGCTTGGAAAATTTTTGATATCCGCAGAATTGATCCGAACTTTTGTACTCACAAGATTCTCATGGTAGATGACTTTAAACCCGCAATCCAGAGCCAAAGAAGGGTTAATCCTAAAATTCATGAAGTCATCAAACAAGAGGTTATCAAACTTCTAGATGCCGGCTTGATTTACCCTATTTCGGATTCGCCTTGGGTAAGTCCCATCCATTGTGTGCCCAAGAAGGGCGGAATAACCGTTGTTTCCAATGAACACAACGAGTTGATTCCCACTCGTCTCGTTACTGGGTGGAGAGTTTGTATTGATTATCGCAAGATCAATGATGCCACGAGAAAAGACCACTTTCCTCTTCCCTTCATGGATCAAATGCTCGAGCGTCTAGCTGGTAATGACTATTACTGCTTTTTAGACGGTTTCTCCGGGTATTTTCAAATTCCCATCGATCCCAAGGACCAAGAAAAGACCACATTCACTTGTCCCTATGGAACATTTGCTTACAAACGCATGCCTTTTGGTTTATGTAATGCTCCTAGGACGTTCCAAAGGTGTATGATGGCTATCTTCCATGACATGGTTGAAGAAACTAAGGAAGTATTCATGGATGATTTCTCGGTTTATGGCGATTCTTTCTCTGCGTGCCTTGCCAATTTAGAACGTATGATTAAGCGGTGTGAAGACACTCGCCTTGTTCTTAATTGGGAAAAATGCCATTTCATGGTAAAAGAGGGCATCGTGCTAGGACACACGATCTCCAAAGCCGGTCTTGAAGTAGACCTTGTTAAAATCGATGTTATCGCTAAGTTGCCTCCACCTTCAACCGTGAAGGGTGTGAGAAAACGTTTTCTCGGTCATGCGGGCTTTTACCGTCGATTCATCAAAGATTTTTCTCAAATCGCTCGCCCGATGACCCACCTCTTGGAAAAAGATACTCCTTTTATCTTTTCCAAAGAGTGTCTTGAAGCCTTCAACTCGCTTAAGGATAAGCTAACTAAGGCACCCGTCTTGGTTACCCCTAATTGGGAGCTTCCCTCTGAGTTGATGTGCGATGCTAGTGATTTTGCTATTGGAGCGGTTCTGGGACAAAGAGTGAACAAACACTTCCAACTGATCCATTACGCTAGCAAGACAATGACAGGGGCTCAATTGCATTACACGACAACCGAAAAAGAGCTTTTAGCTGTTGTCTATGACTTTGAAAAGGTCCGCCCCTATCTTGTCCTTTCCACCACAATCGTTTACACCGATCATTCCGCGTTGAAGTACTTGTTGACAAAGCAAGATTCCAAACCAAGACTTCTTAGCTGGGTTTTGCTTCTCCAAGAATTTAAAATCGAAATTCGCGATAAAAAAGGAGCTGAAAACCTAGCCGCGGATCATCTCAGAAGACTTGAGGATCCTTACCAAGGGGATCATCCGAACAAAGAAATCAATGATTCTTTTCCCTTGGAGACCTTAATGTCTATCAATTCGAATTCTGATGAAACCCCGTGGTTTGTGGACATTGCAAACTACTTAGCGGGTGGAATTCTCAAGGAAGGGTTAACATCCCAACAAAAGAAAAAGTTCTTCAACGACATTAAGACTTACTTTTGGGATGACCCGTATCTATTCAAACAATGTGCCGATTTGACTATTCGCCGATGTGTTGATGGACCGGCAGCTTTAGAAATCCTTGACGCTTGTCACAAAGGACCCACCGGTGGTCACTTTGGTCCCAACTACACCGCCAAAAAAGTGTTTGACTCGGGATTTTATTGGCCCACCATATATCGTGACGCTCACAATATGGTTAAACGTTGTGATACTTGCCAAAAACAAGGCAAGATCACACATAAAGACGAGATGCCTCAGAATTTCATTCAAGAATGTGAAATCTTTGATGTTTGGGGTATCGAATTTATGGGGCCATTCCCTTCTTCTAAAGGAAACAAATACATCCTTGTTGCTGTTAACTACGTTTCAAAGTGGGTTGAAGCCAAAGCTTTACCCACTAATGACGCAAGGGTGGTTTGTAACTTTTTGAAATCTCTATTCGCTACATTCGGTGTGCCTCGTGCCATTATTAGTGATCGCGGGACTCATTTTTGCAATGACCAATTTGCAAGAGTCATGGCAAAGTATGGTGTAAATCATCGTCTTTCCACCGCCTACCACCCACAAACTAATGGCCAGGCTGAAATATCCAACCGAGGATTAAAGCAAATTCTGGAAAGAACCGTGGGAGAGCATCGTGCCTCATGGGCTGATAAACTTGATGATGCTTTGTGGGCTTTCCGTACCGCATACAAGACTCCTATTGGTTGTACGCCATATCGTCTCGTGTACGGGAAAGCATGCCACCTCCCCATTGAGTTGGAGTACAAGGCTTACTGGGCCTTGAAGTGGGCTAATTTTGATATCAACAAAGCCGGTGACCTACGCAAGATCCAACTCAATGAGCTCAATGAACTCCGTAATGAGGCATATGAAAATTCTTTGATCTATAAGGAGAAGACTAAGCTCATTCACGACTCTAAGATCAAAAACCGAGAGTTTCAAGTTGGAGACAAAGTTTTACTCTTTAACTCTCGGTTGAAAATATTTTCGGGCAAGCTGAAATCTCGTTAGTCCGGCCCATTCACCATTGCCCAAATTTTTCCATATGGTACTCTCGAGCTCGCTCAACCTAATGGACCTAATTTTAAGGTGAATGGCCAACGAGTGAAGTTGTACTTTGGTGAGGACATCTCTCAGGAGATGATTCCATCCCTCACCACGTTCCCCATGAACTAATTTTGGGTCGAGTCAGGCTCGTGACTCGGTTCTCAAAAACAAGCGCTCCTCGGGAGGCAACCCGAGTATCTATCTTTTTCCGTTTTTACCTCCTAAGTGTAGGGGGGCCTCTATAGGTTCTTTGTATTTGTGTGGTGATGTGATTACAGGGATGAATGCACTCTTGGAATCTTTGAAGAACCGTGCTCCCGTGTTATCCGAAATCCGGTTCTATCTCTCAACTATCGTGATTCAATTTTCTTCATACTCACATTTGAAATTGATCACTTTAGTCGTCTCTTCCTTAACTTGATTTAACCAACGTGCACAATGTCATAAGTGTAGGGAGACTTTTCCCACATGCTTAAACATTGAGGACAATGTTTATCTTAAGTGTAGGGGGGACTTCTATCGAAGTTTTAAGTGGACTTTTCCATGAAAATGCCTTCATTTAACCAGAAAAACATATTTTTCAACATTTTTCAAATTTTTTATTAACTTTGGCCATTTAGTTGTAATTTTTAAATTTTTATCGTTGCTTTCGTATGTATATACCCCGCAATAAAGTCAAAAATATTAATAAAGTGGTGTAGCTAGTTTAGAAATCTTTGACATATTAGGCCCGTTGCGATTATTTTGACTCAACCCGAATAGACTTATCCAAGTTTATTCTAGCTAGTATCCTTAACCATGTAGACCTTAAATGGTTTATTAGGCTAAGTATCCACGAGTCTCATTACTTGAGATTTTAAATTGTGGAGAACGAGAAATGATAGAGTCAATTATAAGTCGATATTCTTGCACAAGCTCACTTGGTGTAATTATTTGCCTATTCTCCCATCACTTGCTAATGAATTATCTGCAATAAGTAAGGTCGTACGATTTGAAAAGTTACTTAGCTTCTACCCCAAGATCGTTTAAAAGTTGCTCGGTAATGATAAGAGTTCATAGCCAAGGCATAACTTATGAAGCGGGGCGCGAAGATTGGCGAGTCCGAAAAGGCCCTAACAAGGCATGAGGATTCAATCTTATTGCTAAAGATCCAAGGTGATGTGAAAAGCATTATTCCCAAAATCAATATGAAGGATCAAGACTCACGACGAAAAGCAATCAACTCCCACAAAGATCATGGAGAAGTCTATCCGAAAAGACCCTAACAAGGTATGAGGATAAATAGATCCAAGTCCGAAAAGGAGGCGGATCGTTGTATCTCAAAATCCCAATTAGAGATTGAAGAAATAATCATGAAGTCGTGGTCAACAAAGTTAGAGTACCTCTCAAAAGTCTCCAAGTGAAGAAACTCTATGAACGATGAGAAGACCATTATCTCAAGCACGTCTCTCAAGATATGAAGTATGAAGTACATGCCAAATATCGGCCCGAGAAAGGTCTCAAATCGTGAACCGAGTTATGCCAAGATATGAACTTTTTGATATCCCGAGAAGCAGTTTTAAGAGATTTTGTCCTTTAGCTAACTATTGATCAAATCATCCTACTTTGCTTTCAGCCTAAATAAACTATCGAAATAAGTCCAAAAATGCATCTTCATGATCATTCTAAGACAAAAATAAAATATAAGAGATACACCTAGGAATAAGGGAGTTTAAGCATATAATTAAGCCATGTGTGTAAGTGTTTGATTTACTAACTTATAATAACAATGATCTCGTTTTTAAGCTTAGTTTGGGGAACGTGAAACTTGAGGGTGATATATCTTCGCAGCACCAAAGCCCTAATGTAAGTCATTGATTTCTTTGCAAGTTATTTCCATGTAGCTATTTTCAATTGAAAATGGTTTTCTATCCTTTTGTTTCCTTTAAAAGTTTAAATTCTTTTAGTACTTTAATTTCTGTTTAGTAGTATTTTAATAAGGGCCAAGGTTGATTAATTATGAGAAAAGTGTAAAATTGCTTTATCACTAAGCATTGCATGAGGGCATGGCAATGGTTAAGTGTAGGGGATTTGATAGGTGTGTAAACACCCATCCTTTTTCCACTTAATTCTGGCTAAAACGAGACCAAAACACGTATTTAATATCATTTGTTTGGAATTATGCGTGGTTTTTGTGTTTATTGTGTTTTTAGAGCCAACCGGATAAATATTGAAGAAAACATGGGATTGCACGGGATTTATGGAAGAAAAGGACTCAAGACGAAGTCTATTGTCCAAGAGATGCAAAAGATTTGAAGTCATTTGGCCTATTTGAAGATTTATCGAATAAAAGGACCAAAGATGGAAGATTTACATAAGTCGAAGAAACTCAAGTCTATTAAACGAAGAAATTAAAAGACGAGTTGAATTTAATCGACGACAAATCCCGAATCAGAATCGAAAACATCAACTTTTCTGAAAAGACGAGAAGACAAGAAGAACGGGAGAAAGCCCACTCACCAACCAAAGGGAACACCTATATAAGGAATTCCTTCACACTTTTCATTCAGTTTTCCTTTCTCCTCTTTTCTCTCCTTTTCTGTTCGTAGGTAACACCAACACCATTAGGGTGTTTGGTGATTTTGATCATTGTTTTTCCAAATCTTGTAGTTTAATCTTGTCTTTTGTTTGTTCAACATTAATCAATCAATACAATCCTTCTATTTCATCTTGTTCATCTTTCTTCTTTTTGATTCCAAGTCTTAAAGTTTATTTTGTTGAGTTTGATTTTCAAAAGTTGTTGGGTTTTATGTTTTTATTGATGGGATTTGTAGTTTATGGTTAGTAGATGATTAGGGATTAGATTTGTTTAAGTTTTCGTGAAAAACTTGGTGATTTTTGGATCGAATTCGAGTTTCCCTGTTTTTTCTGCTGCTACTGTTCTTGAGCATTTCCAAGGTTCCGAATGAACAAAAGTTCCGGATGAACAAAAGTTCTGGATGAACCAAAAGTTCTGGATGAACGAAAGTTCCGGATGAACCAAAAGTTCCGGATGAACCAAAAGTTCCGAATGAAAGTGTTTTTCAAAAGTTCCGAATAAGTTTTAAAAGTTCCGAATCAATTTATGTTAAAAAGTTCCGAATGAATGTTTTTTCAAAAAGTTCCGAATCAGTTTGAAAGTTCCGAATAGACTTCCGAGCCAAATCTTCCGGATCAACTTCCGAACAAAGTTCCGGATAAACTTCCGAGTCAATCTTCCGAGTGAACTTCCGGACGAAAGTTCCGAGTGAAGTTCCGGGTGAAAGTTCCGAATCAACTTCCGGGTCAAAAGTTCCGAGTGAACTTCCGAGTGAACTTCCGAATCAAAGTTCCGAGTGAACTTCCGAATCAAGGTAGACTTCCGAATCAATTTTCTTTTGAGTATTTTTAAGTGATAGTTACTGTTTCTTCATTTTATATTTTAATTTTAATTCTAGTTTTATTAATTGTTACTAAATTAATTGCTTTTAGTTTAAGTTTTCATCTTAATGCATTTAAACCTTTTAGTAGATTAGAAAACCAATCCCCTTTTTAGTAACCAAGAACAATCATTCCACTTAGAACCGAGATCAATTCGAGAGGATATCGAGAGAATATAGAATCCATACAAAATCATTGTATCACATGTTATTTTGCGTGAACGAGGTTGGTGTGGATATCGTTTACGGGTATAAAGTACTCATAAGTAAATCGAGGAACGGTTATTTCATGTTCATGAGCTCACAAATTAGTGACTATGAAATGAAAATGGTGTTATTTTTGTGTTCTACGTATACGTATAAGTAATATAGTAAATCGTATTTTTTTTACGATTTGGGGTTTAGCATTTAGAGGTCTCGGGTAAGGTGTTTAGTAATGTGAGTATTTTTCGGGATGGTTTTAAGTCATTTAGGACTTAGTTATAAAGTTTATTTCAAATTTAAGTTTTTTTTAAAACTGTATATTTTCCTTTTTTTTTCCGGTATACGCGTAAAATTGACTAGTTTTACGGTTTTAAGGTTTCGGAGGCTTAGGAGCTGAAATAAATTAAGTAAATTTTAGGTAACACTAGTAGTGTAATAATAAATAATAAAAAGAAAAAAAATTAAAAAAAAAGAGGGGAGGGTCGGTTGTAGTCACGCAGGGAGAAGGAAAAAACGAAAAAAAGGAAAGTCGCAATTATACTTGAGCTAGGATTTTGTACATAAATATATAATAACTTTAAAGAAAAAAAAGAACACAAATCCCGGGAGCAAAGAAAAAAAACGACGGCCACTTGAGAAAAGTTAGGGTTCTTCAAAAAAATCTTGGTTTCCATTGATCTTAAGGTAAAACCTTCAAATCCCTTTTCAATTTAATTGTTTTCAATTCATTCTTAATCATTATATGATGGATTTAGGTTAGGTTTAATTATAAAATCTGTATTATAATGATATATTAATGAATAGAATAATTAGGCTTGTAATTAAATAAATTATGGGTAATTAATTAGGTTAGTTTATTTAAATTCGTAATTAAAAACTGGGCAGAATTTTTGGTCCATTGTATTGATCATATCCAGAGTTCTACAAATTTTTAGATTGCGATCTTGTAGTCCCTGGATAGGTAATTGAATTGGCTTTCAAATGCAAGAAACGAGAACTAAATTAAAGGTAGGGAAGTGGGTCAAAAACATGTTACAACAGTCGGAGGTCAAAACAGTTTTGAAATCAGTCGGGGTTTAATTTAATGTTTTAAGGTGATTGGGGTACTTCGGAGTACACTTGCGCCCTCTAATGAGCATGGTAGTTGGTTTATATATTAAATAAGGGACCTGAAGGGTGGCTAAGCAAATGGAATATGGTAAGACCCCCTAATCATAACAAACTTTTTGTATGTTCAAAATCAGTAAAATCCGGATAGACAAAAGTATATATATATATATATATATATATATATATATATATATATATATATATATATATATATATATATATATATATATATATATATATATATATATATATATATCGGGGCCTTAACAGTAGATTTAAGGTTGGGGCAAAGGGGAGGAGTTAGCTAACATATGTAAGGGCATAGGAATTCCTTTACAGAGGTCATGGGTATGGTAAGGTGGGCGTTTGGCATATAGGTTGGAGACCGAAAAACCGGGACTGTTTTGGGTAAAATGTTAACGAGACGGGTTATGAAGTAAACTAAGTTAAGGGCTTTATAGAGGGGTGTAATGAGATGCTTAGAGCATATAAATGAGGTATATATATGGGAGAAAGTTAGATGTCCATCATGGGTTGATGAGCCATCTTAGTTTTTGGTTCATGTTTTGATTATGTGCTTTTGTTTGTTAGCTTTTTGCTAGTGCGCAGATTTTTGGAGAAGCTCAATCAGGTGGGTCTCATATTCCCATTTCTTTTAATGATTTTCACTTCCAGATGGGATGGAAGAGACATTGTATGGTTTTTTAACTAATGTTGTGAATGTTTTTATGGTTTGTGATGGACTTCTGTGTGCACTTATGTGATAACTGCTATGTGATTCTTGATTGTGTTTATGATTTGGATCGGGGGACATGTACCGTCTCAGTTTTTATGGTTTGACTTGGTACCAAGGGGATGTTGACAAGGCGGGGCCTTGGGGAGGTACATAGATGTGTGAGCATCTGTGGGACCAATGGATAATGACAAGGCGGGGCCTTGGGATTGGTACATAGGTGTATGGGCGCCTATGGTACCATGGTGTTTGGTAAGCCTGGGAGCCTTGGATTTGGTTTGGAATGATTGATCTTAAATGTTAGTTGTTAATGCATACTTGTAGCACATTGTCCATATGTTTAGTGGTTTATGGTTGTTCACAGCTTATTATAATCTATTTTCGGTTGGAGTCTAAACCTATGACTCTCACCAACATTATGTTGATGCGTTTTAGTGTCTCTTTCAGGTGATAAAGTGGTTAAGCGTGAGAACATATGTGGCTAGGATTGGAGTCGCGTAGGAATGCATTCAGAAGGAGATCCCCGTTCCTTCTTAGTTTATTTTTCTGTTTGTTTCAATAAGTGATACTATGAACCTATATATTGATTTGTTTGTGTTATTTGTTTGTCTTGGGTAAGAGGTAGGACTGTTACCTACTTACCTAGACTCCTGCATTGATGAGATATTGTCATGACATTTGTGTCACCTTTTATGACATTTCTAATCATATAGTTCTCTCTATGGACACGCTATTGTTGTGATGATATCCATGCGTCGCGTCCCATATTCGGCCATGGTGGGGTGTGACAAACCCCTCTAATTGCATGATGAGGTCTCCCCTCCAAGTATTCATGCACGTTGTTGACCTCATGACCTATATTAGCTATTATGGTACATTAACTAATACTGATTTTCATAAGTAACATAAGCTATGTTTTCAGAACTAAAACCAGTTAACATGACAAACAAGTAGGTTTTCTAGGACTTATTCATTTCCGCTGCCATTCATGCTTTATACTCTTTATATGCTTGCATATTCTATGTTTCCATGCTTTATTGTATATTTGTGCACTGGGCGTTATGCTCAGCCGTCTACTTTTCCATGTTCCCAAACGGTAGGTACACAATGACGCAAGTAGGAACTCCAGAGTATGTGCATTCGGATTGGAAGTTATCCGGCCTCTTTTACCTTATGCATTTATTCCTACTTTATCATACTATACTTCTTTTGGACATTGTTTAGTCCTTTCCATTTACAATACTTATATTGCTTGTTTGTGAGTTACTAGACTACTGATGTTTGATTCCGGTATTTTTATTTATGTTCATGAATGTTTAGACATTTACCTTGCATGCTTCGGTGGTACGCTATAATTTACTGTATCACTCTATCCTATTAAATGGGGTGTTACAATTATGGTATCAGAGCCAAGGTTTCGACCTGTAGCTCTGTAAAAATGACCTATGACTTACGGGTAGTTACCAATGTCTTCCTAGAACTGATAGTTGGTTTTCATACATTCATTCATTTTCATTTTATTTCTTGCATTCATATAATTGTAGTAGGTTTATGACTAAGTAATGGTTGGTACAGGACTGGCCCTATTTAGTCGCATGAGCTTTTATCGAAACTTTTAACTTTGGACCGACCCATTGGCATCCCCGCACCATATCTTTTGTTTTGGGTGAACTAACCATAGGCGTTCACTCTCGTTCATATAAAGGTTTTACAAACTACATCATGCATTTTATACATTATTTCATGCATTATAAACTGCCTCTTTGATTTATACATTGTTCATGCATTTTTATGTTAACTTGTTAATGCAAGTGATGCCTAAAAACTTTATTAGTGTTAACTAATCTTTCTTAGTTTTGATCACAACAAACTATACAACACATTTAGTGTAAAACTTAAAACGAATTATTTAACTAACACTATCATCAAGGTAATAATCATATCACTAACCTTTCTTAATCATACTTAGTGATCATCAAAATGATTATCCTTAAAACTTACTTTTGTTAATATGACAAAAGACTTTTTAATAAACTTTCTTTTTTAGAAAATGTTTTATTAAAATGGAAAATGTAAATTTGAAAATAGCATATTCCATATGCTATTAGAATATCATTTGAAGGCTTAAAATACCTCAGATATTCCCACCCCACTAAAAGACAAAAAACAAAGCGTACTCTAGGGGCGGAACCTTATGTAGCTAGGTGGTTCCCTAGCGATAAGGAACCGCCAGGCTAGATAAGGTACCGCGCCCAGATAGCCGTTATATAGCCATTATACTTTGTCTCCTTTAAATAGTGGATCAAATCTTATTTTCCAACAAGCCTCTTGGACGTTTTTCTCAGCCCCCTTTCTCTTTTCTATAGCATAATCATTAGTAAAAGATCACTTAAAGTGTTAAGGATGTTTACATATGATTATCCTCTTGATCCCCTCCTTTACCTTGTCCAATGAGAGGATCACTCACTCACTAGTGTTGTGATAACGATAAATCCATGAGCTAGTCATATTTATCATGATACCCTTTTTGTTTTATGTCAATCCATTGTGTTTATGAATACTTGGACTAGTTGTGTTCATCCAAGTTATTTGTGAATACTTGGATTTGTTGTGTACATCCATTGCATATGTATTTTCTTGGATTTGTGTTGTGTAGATCCAAGCTACATGTGTGTACTTGGATATGTCTAGTTGAGTTGTAATAAATTCATGTAGTAGTTCTCACTAAACTATAAAATGATGTGGTTGTGTCTTGTGAGTTCTCACTAAACTTGAAAGTGATTAGTAGTTGTGTTGTGTGAAGTTCTCACTTAGCTTCAAAGTGAAGAGTCGTGAAGATTGGTTCTTGCTTTGGATTAGAACCCGACATCTAGACTTGTGTCATAAAATGGTGAAGTAGGAAACATTGTGAAGATTGGTTCTACCTTGAGATTAGAACTCGACATCTAGCCTTGTGTCGTTAAATTGTGAAGTAGGCAACGTTGTGTAGACTGGTCCTAACTAAAATTAGGTCTCGACATTTAGCTTAGTGTCTAAAAACAATGTAAGCAACGATGTAAGGTTTTCTCCGCCAAGAAGGGAGCTTGTGGATATAGTGGAAATCTCGAGTAGGTGTACTCGAGGAGTGGAGTAGAAACGAGGATAGAGCCTCGTTGTCGAACCACTATAAATCTTGGTGTCATCCCACTAGGTTGTCTCCTTCCTTACTCTTTACTTATTTCATTATCATTACACTTACCTATTATCTTTACTAGTGCATTTGATTTGAACCTAATCATTATGCAACTTAGCTTCAAGCAAAAGATAGTTTTGATACAAACCAAATTGAAAGTAATTTTAATTTGGTTGCCAATCGAAGAGAAACTATTCAACCCCCCCCCCCCCCCACCTTCTAGTTTCTACAATTGGTATCAGAGCGATGGTCACTCAAGTTCTTTGAAGTATATTGTACTTTGAAACTTGGATCGATCCATTGTCTCCTCAAATTAGAAGGTCAAGTTGTACTAAAGTTTCTCTTTGGTCAAAACTATTTTGTTTTTGAAAAATAGATCTTTTAATTGATAATATTGCATCGCTCTTAAGATTAGTAGTCTTTATGCATTCTAGATATACTCATCATAATCATTATTTCCTTGATGGATTTCTCTTTCTGGCCAAGGCATGCTTTCTTTCTTCCACACGCCCTCTGATCATTCTTTTGATCATTACTTGACTATGTGCTTGTTCTTGGCATCCTTGCCTTGACATTTGTTTGTGGTTTGTGATTCTTTCCTTTTATCCTCTCAAACCTTCATTGCTTGAATACTTGACTCACTATGGTGATGTAGAGTGAGTTAGTGGTAGCTTAAAGTATCAAGCATGATTTCCATGGTTTGCACCCATACGGTTAGTATGCCCTTTGTGGGAGAGAAAGTGAATTAATACCTTGCTCATATTTTGGTTTAGACTAAGACTATTATTGAAAGTGATCTTAGTCTATACACGAATAATTGCTTTGTCTTTATTCATTACCAAAGCCGTTTAACATTTCACCGGAAAGGCACGTCTTAAACCACTATATATGACACAAGCTCTTCTTTACCACTATTTGAAGATTGTCATTAATACCTTGAGAATTAGTCCTAGTCTTGATTCACTTCCCTTGACTTCTCTCAACTTTGCTGTTTTGCTACGAGTAGTCGTTTGTCCATTTCGGTTCTTTTCGATCTCGATTCAACTCGTAATCCTTCATTAAAGCATATTGCCTAGTGTTTTGATGATCCAATGTTATTCTAAAAGGTTTATGATATAATTTTAAGTATTAGAAAAACATGGTTTTTAAAATTTGGCGTTTTTCATTGATAAAAACCAGCCACTGCAGGCGGTTCTTTATCTCTGACGGCTCAAACCCGCGGTTCCTTATCAATAAGGTACCGCGGGCAGTAAAGTTTGTCAGAGCGCCAGTTTGATTATTTTATTCTTTTTCAAACCACTATCTCTCTCTCCGAAAAGCACACAACCGACGTTTTTCATCTTTTCCACCATTCTTGAAGCTTCCAAAACCTTCAATCACTCAAATTAATTGATTCCAAGTTGTGGGTTTCACTCATCCTTCATCTAACATCAATTAATTGTAAGTATTTTCTTTCAATTTCATCTATTTTGTTCTAGGGTTCATCCTTTCATAATTGGGGATTTTTAAAATTGAAATTGAATAAAAATCTTAATAGGAATATGGGTTGAGATAGTTATTTTACTATGATTCCTTAGGTTCTCATTCATTAAGATTTCACTAAAACCCACTTATTGAACAAATCTGAATTTTGGCTAAATAATTTTGGTTAAAATATGGAATTGAGATGAACCCATGAACTAATAGGTAGTTGCATTGTTAATGCTTACCTACAAACCTTGTTTTATAAAACCAATGTTCTAAGTCCACTGTTGATCCAACATAGTTCATATTTTCTTGGCAAATAATGGAATAGCTACATTGTGAACATGAGAATGATATGGATTCAATCCTTTGTTTGTCAAGAAATTGATATAACACATTCTCATATTTTCGAATTTTGATTTTATTTTTCATATGAGTGATTGGGGAAGTATTTTCTTGTGTTTATTTAGGTACTAATCATGCCTTCACAATACCAAAAGGATCATCAATACACTAGACAATACATGCCAAACCTTTCCCAAACTTATGATTCCCCTCAACTTCGAAACTCATTTCCATCCCTTTCTACTCGTTGTTTCCATGAGGGTAGAGTCGTTGACAAGGGAATAACGGGTTATGACTATATCCAATCTATGTTTGAGCTTTCGGGGTTTGATTGCTTGCTCATCATAGAAGAAGATATTTACCCCTTGTTCCTTCTTGAATTCTTTAGCACCTACTCCATGCTTGAATACAATGGAGAAATCTTCATTCATTTCGTGTTGAATGATCAATTGATTCAATACTCCCTCAAAAACTTTGGTGAAATTCTCGGTGTTCCATATGAAGGCACTTGTCGTTTTACGGATAAATGGAGACTTGATGCTCTCTTAGAATCCTACGATAAACCTCCAAATGACCTCACCGAAATTGATCTAGAGTTTATCCTTGACATCATTTCGAAAGAGCGTGATGGAAACGTTGTGAGAAGCCTTCATTCAAATGTGCGAAGTGTGAATCGATATGAAGTGCTCTCTAGCGACCTTAAGGATTTTATGGTCCAATGGGCAAATATCCTTAGGGAGAATGTCTTTTGTCTTGGTGGAAA
This sequence comes from Glebionis coronaria, assembly GCA_025667525.1. Taxonomy (NCBI): domain Eukaryota; kingdom Viridiplantae; phylum Streptophyta; class Magnoliopsida; order Asterales; family Asteraceae; genus Glebionis; species Glebionis coronaria. Next base: position 273,066,353 of record CM046882.1, on the reverse strand, counting down.
CCGAGATCATATCCCGGCTTGTATGGTGCATATGTTGAGTTGCATCTTTACATCCACAAGTACAATTTGGCATTCTATATCGCTCGACGAATAAATTATGCCCTTTCAAAGCCCAAAACAAACCTTCCCTATGCTATGCTTCTTACTCGCCTTTTCAAAAGGGTTGCTCATGATTTTCCCCACCTCGATCTTTCTCGCTTCCACCCGTTTCATCGGGTTATGTTGCCTATTCAAGAGGTATATACAAGAAAGACAAGAAGTGATCGAGGTTCGCGAAAATCCGATCATCAAGAGACGGATGATGAGGCCACCTATATGCCAACAAGTGATGGTGATGGCGTAGGTACTAGTTCTCACTTCAACTCTTCGAGTAATTCCCACCCATCCTCAAACTCATTCGTGGATGGACTTGAAGACTTAGCTCCCCCACCTCATTACTCCTCTAGTGAAGTACCGAAAGATCTCAACATGGCGCATCTCTACCGTGAAAATCTTAGGACTAGAGGTGAATTGCATGAACATTGGGTTGCGTCAAGGAAGGGGTTTAAGTATTTGGGGAATATGATCAAGGGATTGGGCAAGAAGAGAAGGTGAAAGCTTTGAAGTATTTTACAGAATACATGTTGGTAAACATGTAATGTTGAACAATTTTTTATTATTATCTTGGATGTGTATTAACTTATGCTACATGTTTGGATTGTTATTTATTTTAATCCTAAATGTTGCTTATGCCTTCTTGTTTGTGATATACATAGCTTTGTGCATTTCTTATGATAGTTAGCTTCTTAGATTTTGGTCAGTAGTTAACTTTGGCTTGTGAATCCTTTGGTAAAAATCTGGGTTAACCAAAATTTGGGATGTGAAATTTTTGAAAGACCTCTGGTCGCGGTTCCATATCGACCAGCGGCTCCTTATCGATAAGGAACCGCCTCCACTGTGTCTGACAGAATCTTTTGCTTTACACTATTTTCTTCAATCTGTGTAAACTTTGCATGATTCTTTGCAAAAACCTGCATATTTCCTAAACTAGGTTACCTAAATTCATTATTCACCTAAAATGATTTTAACCCATTACTAGTTTGGATCATCCCCTCACCCATTTAAACCCACCTTGTTAGTCATGTTCTTCACACATCAAAACATCCTTCTCTAACCCTTAAACCACCCTTGTCAACCATGGTTTCTACAAAAACCTCAAACACCCCAAGGAAGACACTTAAGATTAGGATTAAGGTACCAAAGCCTAACTCCTCACCCTTTCACACACCCAAAAATGAGATGGTTCCAATCCTCATTTCCTCATCACCTTCACCACCCCTTGCACCATGCAAGACAACATCCAACCATGGTATTAACCACTCCATTGGTTCTACCTCCTCTTCATTCAACTCAAGAATGAATGAGCTCTCTTCACCCTTCACTCCAAGTGCACCCTTGGATGTGACTACACAACCGCAACCAATCCAAAGCATTCCTTTTATGAATGACTTTGATGACACCTTGGTGACTTCACCATTTACCCCTCCTAACTCACCCATTTCACCAACCTTGGAGAACATATCTCCACACTCACCTATTTATCCTTTGGGGAACATGCCTCCACTATCACCCACATCACCCTTGGAGAACATGCCTCCTCCACCTCCACCACACTCAAACACTCCAATTTTGGGTGTCCCACTTTCCCTCCTCTTGGGTGATCCTTACTATGGGTTTCAAGAGACTCATGGTCCTAATTGTCCATGTTGCCTCTACAACCACTACATTATCCATAACCTTAGGATGGATATGTTTGGACTACATAGGAGGTTGCAAGAGTTCTTGCTTACCTTGTTCTCCATGCCTCCTCCTAGGAGATGAATGATGAGTTTTCTAAATAAATGGTTTTCAACAAAACCAAGCCAAAGAGAACTACTCATCTAAATCTAGTATTTAGCTAACTTTGTATTAGTTAGTTTTTTTTTTCTTTTTAATTTGTCATTGTACTTTCTTCCTTCATGAGCTTTTCATGAAGTTGATTAATTGATTTAACTTAATGTGTTTATATTCTTATGTGCACATTAATCAACTTTAATTTGAAATTAAAATTGAACCTAAATCTATCACAACCTCTAAAAACTTGACTAAAATTGGTTCAAAATGATATCTAAATATTTTGTCACCCTTTTTCAAGACATTCTTTGTGAATGTGTTGCTTTTATGCAACCCTAGCATAATTTAGTGCTAATAGAGGTAAAATTACAAGATTTGCAACTTTTTGAAAAAGTCTTCGTTTTTCTCAAAACCCTGGAAAAACTTGGTTTCAAGACCACTGCTTGCGGATCCTTAAAGTACCGCGGTTCCTTAAGTGATAAAGAACCGCCGGTCCCTATAAGGTACCGCGGACAGAAACTGACTTTTGACTCGTTTTTTGTCAAAATTCTTTAAACCCTATACCCTGTCAAGATTCCTTGTTTGCTCAATTTGGCTAAACATTCCTTGACACTTCACATTTTGTATTCAAATTCTTACCTTGATTACATTTTACTTATACCCCAACCTTGAGATTTCATTCTCACACCTTCCCAACCTTGAGATTTCATTCTCACACCTTCCCAACCTTGAGATTTCATTCTCACACCTTCACAATGCCTAACTCCTCCATTCCTAACCTTGACATTTCTTTGTCACAACCCCATTCACCCAAAGCTTCCTCATCCAAGCTTTCAAAGAAACCAAAAATCTTGGTTCGACCTATTTTGATTAAGAAGAATGAACAATCTTCTTCCAAACCACCCAAAAACCCTACCTTCTCTCCAATCAAGTATTGGAATGAGACTTATACCATTAACCCCATCACCATAGAAAAAGAAAATGTTCCCCCACCACCACAATCCTTCAACACCCCTTAACTCAATGACCTTTCAACCTTCCCAAACATCACAAGGCATTGTGAAAACATCTCCTACCCTATTACCCCACCACCTCCAAACCCTAGGTTTGATGCCCTACCCCCATCAACCGATTTTGTGTTGCATCATGGATCCTCGTGTGCTTGTTGTCGATTTCAACAAATTGAACTTGCTCATGTATATGAGAAGTTAAATTTCCTTGAATTCCTCCTCACTCGACCACCTCTCCAAGTTTTCGTTTCGGTGGACAAAACTTCGAATGATGCATCGTCGTCTTATTTTTCCAACTAAAGGACTAACTACTCTTAGATTCTTTATTACTTTAGTTGTTTTACAGTCTTTTTTTTAAGCAATCTTGGAAAATTATCACTATTAGAATAGCTTATGCTTTGTGGTTTATTTTCCATATTTTTTTTGCTTTAGATACTCATATTGTGTGTAAGACTCTCTACCTTGTTGTGTCTTTTTTATGTAACCTTTGTGTTGTTTATGTGTTTTCTCCTTAGTTCTCTTTTGAGTTGATCATGGTTAACTTTTACAATTGCTTATGGGTGATTCCATCAATTCTAAACTTTAACCCATTGACAAGTCTATCATCTTCATTGGACTGAATCTTGATTTTGTCAATTACCGTTTTGGATATACTTAGCAAAATACTTGCTTCTAGTTTGAGATTTCTTCTCTCTCTCCCTCTCAAGTTACTTATTAGGTAGTGATCATATATACATTGGTGTTTCTTTTCTTTCTACTAACCTTTGTGTAGCATGTCACCTTAGCTCACATACTTGGTGCCCCAAGCAAGGGGGAGCAACCACCAAGGGGGAGCTACTAGCAAAGTCCGATTTTCTTCAAAAGACTTGTGCTAACCTTTTTGCTACGACAAAGAGGGAGAAATGATAGTGATAAACTCGTTAATAATTCGATATTTTGTGTTTCTACGTAAATGAGTTTATCGTTTGTCGTAATGAAAAAGGGGGAGATTGTTAATGCAATTGATGCCTAAAAACATTATTAGTGTTAACTAATCTTTCTTAGTTTTGATCACAACAAACTATACAACACATTTAGTGTAAAACAGAAAACGAATTATTTAACTTACACTATCATCAAGGTAATAATCATATCACTAACCTTTCTTAATCATACTTAGTGATCATCAATATGATTATCCTTAAAACTCACTTTTGTTAATATGACAAAAGACTTTTTAAGAAACTTTCTTTTTTAGAAAATGTTTTATTAAAATAGAAAATGTAAATTTGAAAATAGCTATTACATATGCTATTAGAATATCCTTTGTAGGCTTAAAATACCTCAGATATTCCCACCCCACTAAAAGACAAAAAACGGAGCGTACTCTAGGGGCGGAACCTTAAGTAGCTAGGCGGTTCCCTAGCGATAAGGAAACGCTAGGCTAGATAAGGTACCGCACCCAGATAGCCGTTATATAGCCGTTATACTTTTTCTCCTTTAAATAGTGGATCAAATCTCATTTTCCAACAAGCCTCTTGGACGTTTTTCTCAGCCCCCTTTCTCTTTTCTATAGCATAATCATTAGTAAATGATCACTTAAAGTGTTAAGGATGTTTACATATGATTATCCTCTTGATCCCCTCCTTTACCTTGTCCAATGAGAAGATCACTCACTCACTAGTGTTGTGATAAAGATGAATCCATGAGCTAGTCATATTCATCATGATACCCTTTTTGTTTTATGTCAATCCATTGTGTTTATGAATACTTGGACTAGTTGTGTTCATCCAAGTTATTTGTGAATACTTGGATTTGTTGTGTACATCCATTGCATATGTGTTTGCTTGGATTTATGTTGTGTAGATCCAAGCTACATGTGTGTACTTGGATATGTCTAGTTGAGTTGTAATAAATTCATTTAGTAGTTCTCACTAAACTATAAAGTGATGTGGTTGTGTCTTGTGAGTTCTCACTAAACTTAAAAGTGATTAGTAGTTGTGTTGTGTGAAGTTCTCACTTAGCTTTAAAGTGAAGAGTCGTGAAGATTGGTTCTAGCTTTGGATTAGAACCCGACATCTAGCCTTGTGTCGTAAAATGGTGAAGTAGGCAACGTCGTGAAGATTGGTTCTACCTTGAGATTAGAACTTGACATCTAGCCTTGTGTCGTTAAATTGTGAAGTAGGCAACGTTGTGTAGATTGTTCCTAGCTAAAATTAGGTCTCGACATTTAGCTTAGTGTCAAAAAATAATGTAAGCAACGATGTAAGGTTTTCTCTGCCAAGAAAGGAACTTGTGGATATAGTGGAAATCTTGAGTAGGTTTACTCGAGGAGTGGAGTAGAAACGAGGATAGAGCCTCGTTGTCGAACCACTATAAATCTTGGTGTCTTCCCACTAGGTTGTCTCCTTCCTTACTCTTTACTTATTTCATTATCATTACACTTACCTATTATCTTTACTAGTGCATTTGAATTGAACCTAATCATTATGCAACTTAGCTTCAAGCAAAAGATAGTTTTGATACAAACCAAATTGAAAGTAATTTTAATTTGGTTGCCAATCGAAGAGAAACTATTCAACCCCCCCCCCCCTTCTAGTTTCTACATAACTCATTTTAGATTTATAATTTATGTTGCATTTTGTTGTTTAAACTGTCAGATGGTGAACAATAGCAATACTCCAAATTTAGCAGCAGCTGTCAATGCAGCCCTGCAAGCCCTCCTCCCCCAATTTCGCAACGAGGCCAGAAACGAAGTTCTTGCGGAATTACATGCTTGTAGCAACAACAATAACAATCCCCCGCCACCGCCATCTCTTTCCAAGGCTGAGAGGCATGAGCTGTTGAGAGAATACTATGGAATTAGGCAAGGAGTTGAGGAGAGCAGCGACGTGTTTATGAAACGCTTTCTTCGGTTGGCCGCCTCAATTGGCACAACAACACATACTGCTGAAGCACAAGCACACCACTTCTGATGGGCTCTTCGTACACCGATCCCCAATGAGTTGGCAGATCCGACTTTTAGCACGGTGGCACAGGTGGCCGACGCAGCTCGGAAGTATGAGATGCTGCAGGGACAAGGAGTGTATGGTGAGGACAACACAGCTAAGAGGTATCTTAAATCACCATTTGTTAACCGGTGAAGTTTTTCATATGTCCTTTTTCGTCTTTTTCTGTTCAATTTCTCATTTCAGACATAAGACTGAGGCCCGGAATCCTCCGACTACTCAGCAACAGTCCTCCGAAGAGAAGGGCGTTTTCGGCTACCAAAATGAGTATAGCGAGTATACGTCCTCACCTTTACATTCAATGTTATAAAGCTGCATACATTTCACTATTCTGACAGACGAGCTCTTATAATCAGGAACAATGGTTACGATTGGAACAGGACCATGGAGGTTCGCAATTAAACCATCCTTCGACACCAGGTAACGCTCAAATCTTGTATGTAATCATGTTTGTGTTCCACAATCATGTCTCATTCATGAAATCTGGTCATAGGCTCTCCGCTAGTTGGGAGGCCTTCTACGAGATCCATGTACCCAATCTGTCCGAATTGTCCGCTAAGGCATTCGGGTGTTTGCCGCCAAAGTACAGGATGATGTCTCAAGTGTGGCCAACAAGGCCATCAGCAGAAGGACTATCGCCAGGATGAGATTGAAGGCACCTCTGGACACGCCGACACCAAGCCACCTCCTACTTCTGGTCGCGTGTTCACCACTACTCGAGATCAGGCGAATAAGACCTCAGGTACTATCACCGGAAATCTCTTTATGAATGGTTTGGCAGCATGTGTTCTATTTGATACTGGAGCGACGCATTCAGTCGTGTCCACTACCTTTGTTGTACGTGTTAGGATTTCCCCAATGCCATTAGATAATGCCTTATGCATTTCCACGCCACTTAGAGACTCTGTACGAATCACTCAAGTGTACTGAGATCTTCCCCTATAGTTCGATGACAAGGTCCGTAGAGTTGACGCACTTCCTTTGGACATGTGCGATTTTGACTTGATTTTGGGCATGGACTGGTTGTCCAAACACCAGGCCACGATTGAATGCCACACTTATCGGGTTATCTTCGGTGATGTTAAATCCCCAGAGTATATACACCATGGTTTTCTGCCAGGGAGGTCAGTGTAGATTATTTCATCCATGGAGGCGCGTGCATTGCTATCGTACGGTTGTCAGGCCTTCATAGCCAATATTCATGACATTACTGCCGAGTCTCCATCGATCCAAGATCAGCCTATTGTGTCAGAGTTCCTTGACGTATTTCCAGATGAACTTCTGGGCATAGCACCTACTCGTGAAGTCGAGTTTGGAATCAAACTCATACCTGGTGCAGAGCCAATTTCTAAAGCTCCTTACCGTATGGCTCCTATAGAGCTTAAGGAACTAAAAGATCAGTTGCAGGAACTTCTGGAACGAGGTTTCATCCGTCCTAGTCCATCGCCATGAGGTGCACCGGTACTGTTCGTGAAGAAGAAAGACGTCAGCATGCGTTTATGTATAGACTATCGTGAGTTGAACAAGATCACGATCGGGAATTGTTATCCTTTGCCACGAATTGATGACCTATTCGATCAACTTCAGGGTGCCAGGCATTTTTACAAGATCGATCTGAGGTCCGGCTACCATCAGTTACGGGTTAAAGAGCAGGATATATCCAATACTGCTTTTTGTACACGTTATGGGCACTACGAGTTCGTAGTCATGTCATTCAGACTCACTAATGCTCCAGCTGTCTTCATGGATTTGATGAACCGTGTCTTCCATGAGTTTCTGGACAAGTTCGTTATTATGTTCATTGATGACATCATGATATTCTCCAAATCCAAGGAGGAACATGAGGAACACCTTCGTACAGTCTTACAGATTCTTCGTCAGAAGTAGTTGTACGCCACGTTCTCTAAGTGTGAGTTCTGGTTAACCAAGGTGGCATTTTTGGGCCATATTGTATCTGCAGAGGGGATCACCATGGATCCTACCAAGGTTGAAGCTATCACTAAATGGCCGAGACCTACATCTGCAACAGAAGTTAGAAGTTTTCAGGGTTTAGCTGGCTACTACTGCAGGTTTGTAGAGAACTTTTCACGGTTAGCCTTACCTTTGACTAAGCTGATGAGGAAAGGAGAAAAATTCGTCTGGACGGAAGAGCGAGAGAAGAGCTTTGAAGATCTTAAGCATAAGTTAGTGACTGCACCTATTCTTACTCTCCCATCTGGCTCAGGTGGATTTCAGATATATAGTGACACTTCAGGAAAGGGTTTAGGCTGCGTTCTCATGCAACATGGGAAGGTTATTGCATACGCATCACGACAGCTGAAACCTTATGAAGAAAACTATCCTACTCACGATTTAGAGCTTGCAGCAGTTGTTTTCGCGTTGAAGATCTGGAGACATTATTTGTATGGTGAATCGTGTGACATATTCACCGACCACAAGAGTCTCAAGTACATCTTCACCTAGAAGGAAATGAACATGAGACAGAGGAGATGGTTAGAGCTATTGAAAGACTATGGCACCAACATTCAGTACCATCCTGGTAAGGCGAATGTGGTGGCATATGCTCTAAGCAGAAGGTCGGGTATGATTGCTGGCATTTGGATTGCAAAGGAGATCATTCGTGACCTAGAGATGACTGACATTGAGTTTTGTGTATGATGACAGCACGGTTACTGGGTTAATCTTAGATTGTAACCAGACTTACATTCTAGGATCAAGGAAGCTTAGAAGGACGATGGTGATATTTGGGCTATCATTCAGAACCTTGATCAGCAGAAGGAGTTTCGTGTTGACGACGACGATATCTTATGGCAGGGTACCAGACTAGTGGTTCCTGATGACTCTACTCTCAAAGAAGCTGTGTTGACTGAAGCTCACAGTTCTCCATTTACCATACATTCTGGTTCTACCAAGATTTATCACGACATCAAGCAACACTTTTGGTGGAGTGGTATGAAGCAGGATGTTGCCACCTTCGTTTCTAAGTGTATGATCTACCAACAGGTGAAGATCGAACATCAGCGTGCTAGTGGGTTACTAATAAGTGTGAAAACACTTATCCTTTTACCTCTTAATTATAATAATAACCAAGCCAAAATGTGTATTTTATGTCGTAAATGTCGGAATTATGCGTGGTTTGTGTTTTTGTTGTGATTTAGGATCAAAATGTGAAAAGGGAAGAAAACACGGTCTTTCACGGGCTTTTATCGAAGAAAAAGACAAAAGACGAAGTCAAAAGATCAAGAGTGCAAAAAGAACGGAAGTCCAAGGCCTATTCTAAAGATTTATCGAAGAAAAAGTCCAAAGAAGAAAGTTTAATGAAGTCGAAGAACTCAAGTCTAATTATTGAAGAAATTATAAGACAAGTTCAATTTATCCATCAACAAATCCCGAGACAAAGTCGAAAAATCGAAGAATTTAGAAGACGAAAAGACGTGGAGAAGAAGAAAGGAACAACGCATGCTAATCTCCCTATAAATAGAATTCTTAACCTCATTTGTGAGGTGTTGGCTATTTGACACATAGTCCTTCCATTTAATTACATGCACTTTCATATTGTCATTTACTTAATTGTCATTTAAATTCTTGCTTTAATTTCAAGTAAGTTGAATTTAGTGTTGTTGAATCTTTAATTTTAATCAAGTTTTTAATTAATCTCTTATCCTACCCTTCTTGTTTTGCTTAATCTTTATGCTTGTTTTCTTATTGACATGCTTATTTGATTTTTTGTTATGTTTTTTATGTGTTTGATTGTGTTAGCTTATTGATTTTATAGCTTATTATGTGCTTTTCTTAAATTTAATTAAGTGTTTTTAAAAGTTATTTTATAAAAAGTTGATTTTAAATATTTTTATTATTTAGTGTTTTTAAAAGTTTTTAAATTTTGGCTTATTAGCTTTTTCTTAAAATTGATTTGGTTAAGTTTTTAGATAAGTGCGTATTTGGTTTTAGCTTAATTTTTAGACTTTGCTTATTTTTATTTTAGTTCGGAATATTTTAAAACCCTAGTTTCCCCAACTAGGTCCAACTTTCATTTTTCCCGAATTAGCTTCAGATTCCACATTCCGAACTACCAGCATCTCCTTCATTCCGAATTAGGTCTCTTTTCAATATTCCGAGTTACATCCAAGACTAGATTCCGAACTACGTCAAAAAAAAATTGCATTCCGAACTATGTCGAAACTTCATTCCGAAGTAGGTCAAAATCACATTCCGAACTATGTCAGAACCACATTCCGAACTAAAGACATGCCTAGATTCCGAACTAATTATAGAATTGACCTACATGCCTAGTTTCTAGCTTAGTACTTTTTCCGCCAAAATGAGGTGCTAGCCTGGGTGCTTCACCTACTAGCTTGCCTGCTTGTTTATTATTTAGTATTGTTCCGTAATCGTTTAGTTTTATCTGAAAGTTGTTCCGATTTTTATTCTGAAAGTCATGTATTTTTAGTTGAATTTTTCATCAATTTTTAGTATTAGTATTTTTTCCTAAAGTTTAAGTTTTATCTTTTATTTAGTACCCGCTTTACCTTTTGCCTCGTTTAGTTTTAAAGTACCCTCTTAGTTTTATTTTATCCTTTTTCATTTAGAAAATTTTATTTTCAAGTCGAAAGTTAATTTACTCTTTTACTTTTATTTTTATTAATTGTTTTGTTTTAATTTACGTTTTATTATTTGTTTTGATCCTTTATTATTAGTTATTTGTTTTTGGCTTATTTTAAATACTTTTCACATTTACTGTTTAATTAGTTATAGACAACGACAACCTTTTATTTTATTCACCAAGAACGACTGAGTGACACATTTAACCGGAGATCAATTCGATTAGACACCGAGAATAACGAACTTTTTAACCTAGCAAAATCCCACTTTCAAATGGCGCCGCTGCCAGCTCTTTTCGTGAAGATTAACGGTTTTGTGAGAGACGCATTGGATTTTGGGATCCGTTCACTCGTGAACGTTATTTTTCTTGCATTTTTCAAAAAAATTTCAATAATCCATAAAAAATCAAAAATTTCAAAAACATTTAAAAAGTCATAAAAAGCATCTCTTTTTCAAAATTTTGCACCAAACATATTCCACTTAACCCTCTATTTTGTTTAATTCTTTTTCTAAACCCCTCTTATTTTTAATTCTTCATGGATTCATATTGCGTAAGGTGTATGAGACGATTATATGGTTTCGAATCATGTGAATGGTGTTATTGCGAGCAATGCGGAAAAGTTCTTCCAACCGTTTCCGATTCACAATTTTCACATTTTGGATTTTGTCCATCGTGCAATTCGACTAATTCATCCTTTACTTCTAATGCACCTACTCCCCCACTCTTGCATATATTATGGAAGCGATTCTCAATGGAATATTTTGTGTCCTATTCGATACCCATCTCTTGACGAGCAAGAACCGGGTTACAATTATGACAATGGTCATAGCTATCTTCCAAATGCACAGGGTTTTTCTCAATACCCGTGTTACAATAATTGTGGGGTCCCTCACGATACTTCTTATTGTCAGCCGATGAATTATTATAAGCCAACTCAGTATTCTAATTCCTCTCAGCCGATGAATTATTTTGAGCCACATCCGTGCTATAATTCTGGTTTTCAAAATTTTGAGCCCCCACGTCACACCGTCAATCATCAACCTTCCTTCGAACATTTGAGCTCCCACGAACAATGGTCCACTCTTGTTAAGCAAGGTCAACAACTTCAAGAAGCTTTCAACAAGATCATCGAAAAATGTCAAGAGGATCAATGACAAGAGCAAATATCGAATATCAAGACTTATACTCCTCCTCCTGTGTATCCATACTATTATGATGATGATGACGATAAGAATACTATTTCTTGGAATGATCTTGTTGCTCAATGTCCTAGTGCAATTGTACCTCATTCTCTCGATATCCCAAATGTGTCTAAGGATTGTGATACGTCGAGTGAGATTAGTGAATTTGGTCTCGACAACTTATTTAGGGAGGTTTGTGATGTACCGACTTGTGCTGAGCTTACGGACGAGGTCCCTCTTAATGATAATGATTTTTCTCCATTCTATGAGAATTTCACTTTTGAAATTTCTCCTTCTCCTCCGGGCGATGAAGGCGATGTTGATTTATTCTCTCCGACATACGAGAAGTTCACCACTGAACTTGGTCTTGTAGATGAGGTGGAAAACGTTATTCTTCGCGACAAATTACTGAAAGTTCATCTTCTATTGCTAAAATTGAAGCGTTGAATTCTGCTCCTATTTCCGAGTCTTTACCTCCGTCTATTACTTCAGCTGAGAATAATGATACAGCTATGGAGGAAATCGACATTCTCTCAATACCTCCGGGTATTGATGATGATGATATGGAGGGGGATATTCTTTTTGATAATTTATTGCATGAAGATATTGTCCCAAGTCACCCTCCCGAGCACCTTTTATACCAACCTTTAGAAACCATTACCGAGGATGAGTGCTTTGACCTAGGAGGTGACACTGACCATTCCATGATTGACACCTTTACGGCTTTGCCGCTCAGTGATAATCATATGTCTTTTGGGGTTGACATTTTGATTCCTTTACCCACCCCACCTCCCGTGGATCATGATTTCACATACTTTTCGTATGTTGAAAGGAATTTTCTGCCGTTCAAGACTTATCCTCCGGCCTCTCCTTTATTATTTTCCTCTGGGAACGAAGACAAGGTCTTTGATCCCGATATTACATTCGAGGCTTCCCCATGGACCATTTAATTCGGGGACGAGTCAGGCTCGTGACTCGGTGAACAAAAACAAGCGCTTCTCGGGAGGCAACCCGATTATCTATCATTTTTATCTATTTTATAATAAGTGTAGGGGGAGACCCTAGTATGTGTTTGTTGTTTTCTTTCTTATGATGTGCAGGGATTCGAGCTTTCAAAGATCCATTCTTGATGACTTTTGACGACCCGTGATTCCGTGTTCCCGTCTCCCTGGTTCTATCCTAAACTCTTCTGATTCACTATTCTATATTCTTTAATATTAAAATAGGAATCACTTTAGTTGTCTCTTCCTTAGCAAGATTTAAACAACGTGCACAATGTCCTAAGTGTAGGGGAGTTTACTCTCATATGCTTAAACATTGAGGACAATGTTTATATTAACTATTAAGTTTGGTGGGGACTTCTATCGAAGTCAAGTGGGCTTTTCCTTGTATTTGTCCTCATTTTAACCAGAAAATTGATTTTTCGACATTTTTCAAAATTTTTAATCTATTTTGGCCTAGTATTTTTTCCTTTGTTATCGTTATTTACTTTCTTTGCTAAAATAAAGTTTAATAAAGTGGTTTTAAATTTTCAAGCGTCATGAATCTTTTGACTCAACCCGAGTTTACTATTCCAAGTTTACTCTAGCTAGTATCCTTAACGTGTTTAAGTCAAGTTTTGCTAGGCTTTTATGTAGGGAACTTTAAAATGCGAAAGTCTTAACTCTTACGGGTTAAGAACAAGAACTTTTCGCAAGTTCCTATAATTGATCCTAGAAAGTCGTTTATCAAGGGAACTATAAAATGCAAATTCTAAACTTGAAAAAGTCTAAGAAGATGCAAGATCCTATAGATGACTTGAAAACCCAAAACTTTGATTTAATAGGCTTAGCATCCACGAGTCTCATTCCTTGTGATTTTAAACTGTGGAGAACGAGAGATGATAGAGTCAATTATAAGTTTGGTATGCTTTCATGAATTTATGTGAGTTAATTATGAGCTTTTTCTCCCATCGCTTGTTAATAACTATAATTGCAATAAGTAAGGTCGTACGATTTGAAAAGTTACTTAGCTTCTAGCCTAAGATCGTTTAAAAGTTGCTCGGTATTATTTAGAGTTCATAGCCAAGGCATAACTTATTGAAGCGGGATGCAAAGATTGGCGAGTCCGAAAAGGCCCTAACAAGGCATGAGGGCTACATTTTGTTGCTAAAAATCCAAAGTGATGTGAAGAATCATTTATCAAAAATCAATATGAAGGATCGAGACACACGACGAAAAGCAAATACTCCCCTAAAGATCATGGAGAAGTCTATCCAAAAAGGCCCTAACAAGGTATGAGGATAAATAGATCCAAGTCCTAAAAGGAAGCGGATCGTTGTATATCAAAATCCCAAATAAAGATTGGAGAAAAATGAAGAAGTCGTGGTCCAAGTATGAAGAATCTCTTAAAACTTCAAGTGAAGAAATTCCTATTATGAAGAGAAGACCATTATTTCATGAACGTCTCTCAAGATTTGAAGTATGAAGTCACTGCCAAATATCGGTCCGAGAAAGGTCTCAAATCGTGAAGCGAGTTATGCCAAGATATGAACTTTATGAGGTCCCGAGAAGCAGTTTTAAAAGATTTTGTCCTTTAGCTAACTATTGATTAAATCTACCTACTTTATTTTCGGCCTAAATAATTATCTAAATAAGTCAACAATGCATCCTCGTGATCATTCAAGACAATAATAAAATATAAGAGATACACCTAGGAATAAGGGAGTCTAAGTGAATAATTGGGCCACATGAGTGAGTGTTAGTTTGCTAACTTATAATAACAATGATCTCGTTTTTAAGCTTGATTTAGGGAACGTGAAACTTGAGGGTGATAAACATTCATGACAATCAAAAGCCCTAATCGAGATTATATTTTTCTCATAATTTAGGTTTTACAAAATTGTGTCTTCTCTCTCTCTTGGTTCACCCTTGCCGTCGGCCTACACACAAAACAAGGCAAACCCGGACGATTTTTGGTGTTGATTAATTATTTGTGATCATCTCGTGATTCTACGCATAGTGGTATATTAAAAAACTTTTTATTTTATTTTATTTTCTTATGATTCCATGTTTAAAAATTAATTAATCACATAAACATGTAACAAATAATTAGGATTAATTAATTTTGGGTCAAGGGTTGGTTGGGTTCGTGTTTGTGGTTCGGCCGAGGCACCGAAACCCCCAAAGGGGGTGTTCGGTTTGTTTTTATCACCACCACCGAGACCATACAAGGTCTCGGCTTGGCGGTTTTGGCTCGGCAAGACAAGGGAACCCCGACCTTGGGTCGGGGTGGGTTTGTGTTCGGTTTTGTGTGAACCGAGACACCACCGAGACCCGTAAGGGTGCTCGGTTTGTTTTCTTTATTCGGACCCGAGACCATGGGACCCCGACTTCGAGTCGAGGTATATTTACATGTTTAGTTGATTAAGTAGTGTCAACCGAGATCCTTTCCAAGGTGTCGGTGGGACTTGTTCATAGCTTATTTGATTTGGCTTATATTAAAACACGGGCTCGGGATTCGGGTTTTTATAAAAACTATTCTTTTATAAATCATGTCATATTAAACTTTAGGTTAATTAATTTATTTAATTAATTCATGTATAACCTAAGGTATTTATACTTAGTTATTTTAATTAAACATGTATTTTAATTAAAATCATATAACATATAGCTTAATTAAATTAACCAGTTATTTAATTAACCAACTATGACCATGACTTGTATTGTACTAAATTAACTTCATTTATTATTTATAATTCAGCTTAAGTCTAATTATGGAAACATACTATTTTTGGAAACTTTCTATTTTTAGAAACTTACTATTTATGGAAACCTGCTGTTTTTAGAAAGTTACTTAGTATTACAATACAAGTATTATAATACACTAATACATAAATAATACACAACAGAACATCAGAATAACTACAGAATACTCAGTACAACAGTAAAACATGACAAAATACGTATAACAAGCTAATAACACACGAAACCAGTAAAACACGTGTAATTTAGATAACTCACACACGTCCATACTTCTTATGTAGTGATATCCGTCAAGGCGGATTAGTCTTCATCGTTTTCGTTAGCTTCAACTGGACATAAGGTACGGGTTTCCCGTCCTTCTGTAAGGATAATCTCTTCCTTCATTAGGATTTCCCGTATGCAGCTAACTGTTTTCCCCAGTAGTTACAAATTAATTTCTTATGTTTTATTAGTAACCTTAGCCATATACATGCATGAGCAGTTTTACCTAGTTATGGAGGTACCATAACCATAACACTAGAGGCACTAGTGTTATCACTTCACCACGGCGGAGTGATAGCTCGTGGCGTCGCTTTGAAGTTATTTGGCCATTATATTATTATATTATCATGTGGGGTGTATGGGTGCATCCTAGTTACATGTTTCAGTCAGGATTTTCATGGTGAATGTGGTGTGTGCCTTGCATCCTTCACAAGGAGCTGATCCCTCCTACCCATTGACCAGTTAATTAGAGGCAACCCCTCTAATTGCATGATGAGGTCTCCCCTCCAAGTATTCATGCACGTTGTTAACCTCATGACCTATATTGGCTATTATGGTACATTAACTAATACAGATTTTCATAAGTAACATAAGCTATGTTTTTAGAACTAAAACCAGTTAACATGACAGACAACTAGGTTTTCCATGACTTATTCATTTCCACTGCCATTCATGCTTTATACTCTTTATATGCTTCCATATTCTATGTTTCCATGCTTCATTATATATCTGTGCACAGAGCGTTATGCTCAGCCGTCTACTTTTCCATGTTCCCAAACGGCAGGTACCCAAGGACGCAAGTAGGAACTCCAGAGTATGTGCATTCGGATTGGAAGTTATCTGGCCTCTTTTACCTTATGCATTTATTCCTACTTTATCATACTATACTTCTTTTGGACATTGTTTAGTCCTTTCCATTTACAGTACTTATATTTCTTGTTTGTGAGTTACTAGACTACCGATGTTTGATTTCGGTATTTCTATATATGGTCATGAATGTTTAGACATTTACCTTGCATGCTTTGATGATACGCCATAATTTACTGTAGCACTCTATCCTATTAAATGGGGTGTTACAAAACCAATCACCCTGTATGTGTAAACATGTAAACTAAGATGCACCCATTCGCACCATAATAATAATGTCCAACTGATAAATATAAAATGTAACATGAAGGGACGCCGTGAGAAATCACTCTCGTCTCGGAAGATTCATAACATAGGTGCCTCATATGTCATGGTCATGGTAACTCCATGACTAGGTGGTAAGTCATGTATATCGTGGTCATGCATGTAAATAGCTCGGGCAATATATAAATCATGAAGTAAAAAAAAAGGGAAACATGGCAGTCATGAAAGATTTAAAATGTCAAAATGGGGAGAACATGTGGCATAACAATCAGGGAATCCTAATCATGAAAAGAAATGAATTTCCTTACTGAAAGGACGGAATATCCGTACCTTGTGTCCAGTAACCGGTGAGAGAGATGAATAGTGGAAAAGAACTGCTCCAACTTCACGGGATCTTCATGTTAAAGGATGTGTATGAGTTACTTGTTCATGGTATGAGTTACTTGTCATGGTTTATCGTGTCTTTCCGTCTTTAGTAGTTTTATGATATTAGTAGCTTGTCTTATTGTTATATGTTCATGCTTTCTGATTAGTGTATTTCATGATTCGTGTTTTATTATACTTGGTATTTTCATAATTAGTAACTTTCTATAAATAGCAGGTTTCCATATATAGTAACTTTCCAAAAATAGCAGGTTTTCCATAAATAATAACTTTCTAAAAATAGTAAGTTTCCATAAATAGTAAGTTTCCATAAATAGTAAGTTTCTATAAATAGTAAGTTTCCATACATAGTTAATTAGCTCGTTTTAATATACGTAAATAATTTATCTTTTTTATCGAATAAGCCAATTTTCAATTAAGCATATAATAAGTCGATTACTTAATAAGCACATTTTAATAAGACATATATTAATAAGCCAACATTAATTAAGTTTAAACTTTTTTTTTGAATGGCAAATTTCATTAACTAGAAAGGAGCTAGAAAAATTACAAAGGAATATGATTAGGGTTTTTTAACCAATCTAACCAAGAAAAAGAAATCTTCCTACTAGACCGATTAATACACCAATAAACGTACAAAGAACTATATCATCAAAAATCCCTGATCGCTTAGGAGTGACCTCGTCATAAATGATGTGATTGCGAAGCTTCCAAATGAACCACCAAGAAACATAAAAAAGCGCCTCTAGTAAAACCTTAATCGTAGAAGATAAGCGAATCGAAGAAAACCAAACATTCCACTCATGGAACGATTCCCAATCGTGGACACCCAAGTCCCACCACCTACAAACGCGACGTGAAATAAGCCGATCAAGGTCACACCAAAACAAGAGATGTTGCACATCTTCCTCATTAGAATCACGAATAGGATATAAAGAAGAGTTGACCTGAATCCCTCTATGAATCAAGTTTGCCCTCGTCGGTAATCTGTCCAAACGAGCCCTCCATGAAAAAATATTTATCTTGATTGGAATGAGACAGACCCATCCGGTAGCAACAGTTTGAGACGGAAGGGTAATCTCATCAATAATATTACGGACCTCCTTTACCCGAAATCACCATCTCCTGTAATATCACAATGCCAACGATCTCCAGAATTTGACAAAGATACCGAATCTAATAAGGACGTTAAATCCGTCAGTTGATGTGATTCACGACCGTCCCGAACCTCTCTACGAAAGGACTGTGAAATAGCACCATTCATCTTTTCTGACACAGAAATATCTTTATTCAGCTCTAGGGCAAACAACCTAGGGAATTTAGCAAAAAAACGCAATGTCACCATTCCAACAATCATACTAGAAAAGAGTCTGAGCGCCATCACCAACTCGTTTCTTACAATGGGATTCAAAGTCAAAACCATGATCTTTAAGATCATCGACCACCTTTAAAATTGAGCACCAAATAGAAGGCCACTTAGATAAATGTGAGTCAATCGACGTATCGTATAAAAAGCGTATAGTCTGCCACCAATGAGATCCATCATTCGATAAAAATCGTCAATAGCATTTTGAAAAGAAGGGCTCGGTTGAGAGCAAAATAGCTCGAAACCCTTAGACCTCCATGTTTCTTGGCTGCGAGAACATTATTCCATGCAACCCATGATATTTGTTTATCCCCATGATTCGCTCCTATAAAAAAACCGACTTCGAATGGACTCCATGGTCTTCAAAACTCCACTTGGGACTTTATAGAGGGACATGTTGTAAATCGGAAAGGCGCCAAGGACAGATTTTAACAAGGTGAGACTCCCTCCAATCGACAAAGTATTTACCTTCCATTTAGAAGGACGCCCATGTAATCTCGAAATAACATCGTCCCAAGCTTGAATAGTGCTTTTATGCTGACCAATCATAACCCCAAGATAACAGAATTGAGAGCTCGTGACTGAACACCCTACTACATTCGCAGCTTGCACTACCTCAGAATTCGGAACTCCCATACACAACAATTGGATTTTATCTACATTAATTTGAAGGCCAGATGCAAGGAAAAAAACATTTCAAGATATTTAGAATACCTTTTAGGTTCCCCTTAGACCATTCACCCAAAAAATTGCATCATCTACATAAAAAAGATGAGAGATGGAAACCGAGTCAGACAAACAAATACCTTTGAAGAAACCGTCATCAGTCGCCTTAGAGAGGGAAATATGAAACGATTCCATGATTAGAATGAAGAGGTACGGAGCAAGAGGATCCCCTTGCTTAAGTCCATGATAGCAAGTAAACTAATTAGACGGTCTCCCATTAACAAGGACTGAAGCCTTTGAAGATGAAAGTATACCCCATATGCACTGCCGCCAAACCTGACTAAAACCAAAAGCCTCTAAAACATCAAGTAAGTAATCCCACCTGACAGAACCATATGCTTTCACGAAATCGACTTTAAACAACATAGTATTTTTATTCTTCCCTTTGCACCATTGAAGAATTTCTTCAAGAATAAAAGGACCGTCTAGAATTTGTCTCCCCGCAACAAAAGCAGATTGTTTATCAGACACAAGCTCCGGAAGTACCAAAACCAATCTATTGACAAGGATTTTAGTAACCACTTTATA
The DNA here is from genome assembly GCA_025667525.1 of Glebionis coronaria. Classification (NCBI taxonomy): domain Eukaryota; kingdom Viridiplantae; phylum Streptophyta; class Magnoliopsida; order Asterales; family Asteraceae; genus Glebionis; species Glebionis coronaria. The sequence continues at coordinate 273,046,561 of CM046882.1, read as the reverse complement.
AATACAGCCTATCAAACTTATAGGACGAAAATCTTTCACAAGCTTAGCATCAACAAACTTTGGGATAAGAGCGATAAAAGACGAGTTACACCCACTGGAAAAATTACCACGAACAAAAAAGTGTTTTACAGCATCATAGAAATCAGTCCCTATGAGGTCCCAGAATCGCTTGAAAAACTTAAAAGTGAAACCATCTGGGCCTGGAGATTTGTTATCCCCAAAGTCCCGTACAGCAAACCTTATCTCGTCGTTCGAAACACCCCGATCAAGATCCTCCTTTAGATTAGGTGATAATCTCTTTTGAAATTGAGTATTGAGTTAAATATGTTTGCAGGCAGGGATCCAAACTGAGCAGGAAAGTGATTCTGAAAGGTATCTTTAACCAGATTAGGTTCGGTACGCCAAAGTTCATTAACAAAAACCCACGAATGCAAGTTGAGATCTCCGTTTATTAATAATTCCATGAAAAAACTTAGAATTCTCATCTCCTTCAATTGCCTCCTTAATTTTAGATTTTTGCATATTATCTTTTGCTTCCACATCACTAGCCTTAGTCAGATCTTTCTTCAATTCAAGGCGTCTAAGAGCAGTATCATCATCCAACTCTTCACACTCCATTTTCAAATCAATATCCTTTAGTTCAATGACAATCGCTTGCTTGTGACGACCGTTGTCTGCTTTTTTTATTTAACCCATTGACGTAATATGATCTTAAGATCTTGTAACTTCTTTTTAAACCAAATCATTTTATTACCATCTGAATGAGAAAAACATGACCAAGAACGTTTAACCATTTCTTCAAAACCATCCAAATCGAACCAAGAATTATAAAATCTGAAAGGAATTGGACAAAAATCAAACTGAACTTCACGAAGTAAAATTGGACGATGATTAGATAGGTGACGACCAAGACAAAGGCCTGTAATGGAGGGAAAAAGAGAAAAAATTCCATCAGAAACAAGGAATCTATCGAGCGTACTCATCTTTGAAGCAGAAGCAGGAGACCAAGTGAAGGTATAACCCTCCCTATTTATGTCAACAAGACCCGCGTTTGAAATGAATTGATCAAACATTCTAGGATTATAGGGATTGAAAGAGTTACCACACCTTTCGTTGGAGGAACGAACTTCATTAAAATCTCCCATAACAATAGTCACTTCCTTCCAACGATTAATAAGATTATTAATATAAGCCCACATCATCCTTTTATACGATCCTTGTTGCAGAGCATAAACAACAATAAAAAGGATCCTAGGATTAGTAGGAAGCCTAGTACCGTAGATAGCGATGAAATTATTCGATATGGTACCATTGTCTTTATTAAAAATTGACGCCTCCCAAATACATAGAATACCACCTGAACAGCCAACAGAATCACTACTAACAAAGTCATAATTAGAATTACCCCAAAGAAATTTCACATCTAGTTGAGAAACGGCTTTCATCTTGGTTTCCTGAATGGCAATGAAATTAAGCTTATGAGAACTAATTAACGCCCTAACCCACTCCTTTTTAGTCTTGTGCCCAAGACCTTGAACATTAAGAGATATAGCATTCATCTAAGAATGCTATCATCTCCTTGTTTTCCAATAATGTGCTCAAAATCACGAACACAACCTTCCATATTGTATCCCATAGTCTTACCAACACGAATGACATCTTCCATAATTTCTAAAATAGACCCCATTATCTAATAAATTGTGTCCCTTGGCATTGTTTTTTTATCTCTATACACACCTCTTTTGATGAGCAGCCCATAACATTAGCACTAACTCCTTTCGGGGCAGCTACGTTGATATCATCCTCATTAGTGTCCCCAATAGGCTGTTGAACATTCAAAGCCTTAGATCCCACAAGAGTGTATCCTGGGGGATGAGGTCTCGAAGGACTTGATTCTTGAAAATATCTACTTGCTTCTTATTAAGTAAATCATACACTTCAAACGGGTCCTCTAATTTTGAGTTCTCTAGATCCACATTTACATTTTCTTGATCCTGAGCAGGGGACTCAACCACAGTATCAGGAACTGCATCTTCATCACTATCCAAATCATCATCAGCATTGTTTTCACTAAAATGATCCAGACGCGCATCATTTTTAGAAGCATGACAAGACCCATCATCTGATTTAATATCTTCCTCTTTTGGTAAAAGGAATGTAGGATTCCAAGTGAACAATTCCTTCGAACGTACCATAAATACCTTAACTTTAATGATGATCTTAAAGATCTCCAATATAAATACAGGATGTTTAGTCAGAATATAAACACACTTTCGCCCGAATGAGGAGTCAGCATTATCTTCCATATTCAATGTCCCGGCCCACTTATTACCAATATTAAGAAACGTGTTCCGTGACCAAGCATTAAGTGGAATACCTTCTATATCTACCCAAACTAAACATTGCACACTACAAAAGTCATTACAAGCATTACGTAATGTATGAAAGCAAGAATTTACTCCTGTATGTTTCTACATATCCTCCTTCGTTTCTAAATTGTTCAATTCAATCATTACCCACAAACCACCGAGATAAGATAAATTAACATCACTAAAACCCTCATCCTTAAGTATAGTATACAAATTAGGGATAATCATGAAATCTTTCACCTTGGCATTGACATGTTTGGAAAGATCTCGTTCAACCACACAAGTATCATCTAGAACCAACACATGAGAAGGTGAAAGAGTAGAGCTACGATTAATCTGAGTTGCACCATTAACAATAATCACATAAGACCCACCCCAAACTTTCGATTGCTGGAAAACAGGTGGTTGAGATGGTTTGACATGAGGCCCAGAGAAAGGGCTAAATTTAGGAGGCCTTTTGAACCTTACTTGGTTAGCATATAAATGATGACGCCCAATCCAAATAGTACAAATATTTCCAACCAAACGAGTGAGGTCCACCACATTAATGAAACGAACAAAAGCAAATCGTTTACCTGCCTTAGACTTTTTGAAAGGGATATAAACATCGATGACGGTCCCATAAGCGTTGCATGAACTCCAAAGATCACGTGAAGAGATATTGTTTGGAAAATTGGTGACATAAACTGAATGAGAGATCTTACAATCATGGTCCTCATTGGAATAATAATGATTACTACGTGATGAAAAGGCCATTATAAAAAAAAATCCCAAATCAACACTAAAACCTAAAAAGAAAACCCTAAAAAATTGGAGTAGCCCAACAAACAACTCTAGTTAACGTGAACCAAAAACAATCGACTTGACTACACCATCAAACCCTAAAAATATCGTCAATAAAATAGAAAAAAAAATATCAAACCCTAATTAATCACACTACCCCACGAGCTAACCGATCCTAAAGACGATACGGCAGACAAATCTGATGCCTATCACTTAGCACAAGTTAGTTGATGAGATAATTATCATAACCAGGAAAGAACCCACCATACCCACAAACGTAGATCACAAAGTAGAAGGGCAAACAAATCCGAGGCCTAAAACTTATCACAAATTCGCTGATGAGAAAATGATAGATTCCAAGAATGATAATGAAAAGCTATTGAAAGAACGATGATGGGTAGGGAAGGATGAATGAGAAGCGATTGGATCTGCTGGCCACCATTGTTATGAAAAGCGATTGTTATTTGTGTTTTTTAATTAAGTTTAAAGTTAATAAGCCAATTTTTAATAAATCGTGAATTAATAAGTTAATAATAATTAAGCCTAAACTTAATAAGCAAATGTTAATAAATCATGAATTATTAAGCCAAAATAATTAAGTCCATTTTTAGTTATAAGCCAAAATAATAATAGGCCGATTTAATAATTCGTGATTAATTAAGCCGGTAATTAAATGAACCAAACACCCCATGTGGCCCCTCGTTTTTCATGCCAAACACGAACCACCGAGACCCTTTGGGGTCCTCAATTGCCGAGCAAAACAAAACCAAGCCGAGACCCCTCTTGTGGTTCTCGGTTCACCGAACACCACAACCACCGAGACCTTATGATCCTCGGTTTACAAGCAAAACAAACCCCCACCGAGAGCTTATAGCTCTCGGTTTCCCATCAAACAAATACCACCGAGCCAACATTTTCGAGACCCCTTGTGGGTGTTCTCGGTTGGCCAAGCAAAACCAAACCAAGCTAAGACAACCCCTTGGGGTTCTCGGTCGGCTGGACTAACAAAAAATGAGCCAAAGGCTCGATGATAACATGATTTGTTCTTAGTTAATTAATCAAACATATGTTCATACCATTTTAGATTACATTCATATATGATTCTTAAAAACTAAAATAAGAAAAGGTTTAGATATACTGAAAGGATTAATTAGAGAAATGAGGAACACGAATACCACACGTACTACTCAAGATCAAACAAAGCTTTCTCCTTCTCCTTTTTTTCTTAGGTCTGCGGCTACCACACCCAACTTATGGTTTTTGTTTGTTTTCCTTTAACTTGTAAAATGAAATGAAAATGTGTAGTTTGTTAGTTATTTCATCATGGACTGGGCTTTGGGCCTTATTAACCTTGTAAGGTTTATGTATAAAGCCCGTTTTATTATTTCATGTCAAAAATCGTATTCTCATGCATTCTTATAATCATGAATTTTTATGTTCGTGATATATCTTGTCACGCTCGAGATTGTTCCTTCAAAGGATCTTGACAAATGGAATAGTTTTTTTCCTCATGACCCTTTCTTGACGATCTAGAATAGCCTCTTGTTCCTCAAAGTAAGATATATTCTCATGAATCTGATCGAGTGGATGCGTGACAACGTGCAAATGATAGTTGTAACCACTGAGTAATGATACATGAAACACGTTGTGAACGTGTGATAACTGAGGAGGTAACGCCAAACGATACGAAACCTCACCGACACGATTGAGGATCTCGAACGGTGTGATGAAACGAGGACGAAACTTGCCCTTAATACCAAAACGTCGAATTCCACGTGCGGGTGATACTTTCAAGAAAACACTGTGACAATCTAACATTTTTAGGTAGTGAATTATTTTCTCGTATAATATTTTGAAACTTATTTTTATGTTGGTTGATGAACTCACAATTTACGGATTTAAATTTGGGCTTACGTGCATAATTTAGCGTCCTTTACGATTAAACCGGAAACCTTAGGATTACGCATTTACGTTTTTGAACTCCGTTTTTGATGAGACAATTTTTGTTGGATTCGTTTTGTGTCGTTGATTCATAATTTATAAAAACGTTTTTCGTAAAACGACCCGAGGGCACGCAAATCGAGAAAACTAGAATCGAGGAATACCCGTAAATTAGTGAGGTGGGACAAAATACATTATCCCACCCCACTAATATACATGGGACGGCACACATGACACCACATCAAAGGATGTGGCATCATGTTAACTAAGTAGCTACAAGTGTAAGCATTAGCTTAACACTTAAGCTTACTTCCTTCCACTCAAACCAACAAAACCACTAGCTTCTCATTACCATCATTTCATACATGCAAAACTACTTCAAACTCTCTCAACATCACCACCATTTTCGTCCACTTTGAAGAACAAAACACCCCTTCTTGATCTTTTCTAGCCACAAAATACTTGTTATCTAGCTCTATCATGAAGTTACCTTGAAGCCTTGATCATTTGGTGGCCATTTTAACAAAAAAAGAGGTGATTTTCTTGTGTCATAGGGCTGATTTCTCAACTTATGTTCTTGGTGTTTGATGATCTTGGAGTTACTTTTGGTGTTCATCAAGTTCTTGTCTTCCAAAAACAAGATATACTCTTGGTTGGTAAAGAAGATCATCCTCTCCATTTTCTCTTGTTATTTTTATAAAGAACAAATGTATTTTCTTTCTTGTTGTATATGTATATGATGAGTATATGATGATAAAAATGTTGTGTGGGGATCAAGTGTTGATAAATATGCTTAAAAAGGTTAATAACCATGAGAAACAAGGCTAAAATCATGCTTATTTAGTTGGCCGTATAAAAACAGTATGTAACTAAAACTTGAAATGATAAACATGCATGGTATAATCCATTTACAGTAAGTACAAGATGTCATACACATGTGAGAGTTGTCCATGCAATGGAATCATTATAATGAGTGAGATATGATCAAAACAAGATAAGTGTGTTAATCTGAATAAGCTGTTTTGTAGGGACTGTTAAGCATAGATAAACTTAAAATGAGAAGTAGCTATAACTAAGTTAAATGTAGCACATAATATGAAGATCATTCCATCCAAAAATGAGCTTCTAATTCATTGTAGAACTCTAGATATGATAAAAATGGTGAAGATGAAAATAAAAATCAGATTTTGAGAATTAATGTTTATTACTATTATATAAGCACTCAAAATTATATTGTATAAAATGTAAAATTAAAACCCACTAACTTATGAATTTTATTTATATAAATATGTAAAAGGTTAAATAAATGGATAAATTATAAAAATGGTAGTGGAATAATACTTATAAGTAATAAAAACTATAAACTTGATTTTTACGACTTTTTCGGCTATTACCGTAAAATTAACGTTTTTCGCCAATTAAAACTTAGACGATCAAACCCGTCTAATGTAAAGTTTTCAAAAGTCATATACTGATATATAAGTATCTAATACAAGTAAAAACCGATAAAACCCGAACTATAGGACATACGGACATTAACGAGCTAACTAAGCATATTGGACTAATAATTGGACTAAATAAGTTAAACACTTATAAAAAGAACTTATTGGGCTTAACTCATTTGGGCCCAACATGGAAAGTATAGATACTGATAATATAGGTATAAAATGGATTAAAACAAGTTAAATAACTTATAATAAGCTTATTGGACTTAAAACGTGTAAATAGGTAAAACTAGTAAACTAGTAAAAAGTTACCAAAACGTAAACACTAAAATGACTAAACAAGGATATATAAACCCACTTGATCATCATCATATGTACAAAATCATCATATGTATATTGTTATTTTGATAAAAGTCATTGGACAAGCGTCTAAGACCGATTATTATTTATATAGGTTTCCGTGACCGAAGCACGCCCGTAGCCGATAATCCGCCTTTCATTATCAACGTGAGTTCATAGCCTCACACTCTTTTAAATGTTTTATAAAATGATTTGTAAACCCGCGAGGGAGATAACATGCTAGATTTTGATTAAAATAGAACACAAGTAGTCCCGATGGTATGCTTAATGATATGGACCCGAATGATGCTATGACCCTATAAACGAGACAAAAAGGATTATTAGTTATGTCACTTAAAGTCCCATTGGCATGAATTGTGAACTACAGGGATTTGGTAGACGCTTATGCATTTGATAGTACTATCTGGGGACGATCCCCCCAGTTCGCGCCTTGACGGTTGATCCCCGTCGTACCACATTGATTGGTAAGCGAATTTATGTATGAGAAGATTCCATAGCGTGATTTTTGTGACGACACGCTAACTTAGATGGGCAAATTGTTTGTCGGGTTCGCGGCCCGCTGTTTTCATAGTAAGGTAATAATGTCATGCGGGTAATAATAATCCTATATAATCAAAATATCCGATATGATACGACGCTAATAACGGTAATAATATTACCTATAATGCTAATATTGAGGCTACGGTCTCATGGACGGTTTAAGATCTATGCTTGATTATATATTTACTGACTAGCAATACGTGGACTTACTTCCGATATTATACTTGTGTTCTGATTTTAACGATTGTTTTATATAACGGTTTTTATTAAACTCTTTGAATTCACTCGGCATTCGCTGATATGATTTTTGCATGTTTTTATCTCAGGTGCTTGAAGGTAATCCGGATGGAGATCGACTCTGATGGCCCACATAATATTAAAAATGTTCATTCGATCTATGTTTTGTAAACTTAATGACTTGTATAAGTTGGGACCTGTTGTATACTTTAAAACTTTTTATCGAATGAATGTATGTTAAACCTTGTACAACCATTTTTATGTGTTTTCTATGATTGGAGTTATTGTGTTATCCCGTAACACTCTAAAAGACCCTTCCGTTGTACCGATACGAAAAATGAGAGTGTTACAGTTTGGTATCAGAGCTCTCGTTATAGAGAACAAAAGATTTTAAAAACCAAGGTTTTGAACAAAACCTTTCAAAATCTTTTGACAATGAACATTTGAGAAAATATTTGAAGATATATAGTTTGATATATATAATTTAATTTATATATATGTATATATTGTGATTTCAGTATGTAATTTTTTAACTAGTATGTTATGCTAATACGAGATATATATATAAATGCAGATTGTCATGGCTGACCCTAATATTCCTGTAGAAAACCATGTTATTCCCGAACCTAATGTAGATGATGATCCTTATTTAGACTTAGTAGATTATGATATGGATGATGAGGAGGAACCATTTGAGGATACCTAGCACGAGTTAGGACTAGGAGATCAGATTGCCCCTCAGGTTGACTTGGTAGAGAATGAGATTCAGAATGTTGATATAGAGAATGATGAGGAGATTGGGTTAGATAATTTAGATGATGATATTGATGACGAGGATGTCGAGGAGGATGTAGGTATAGACGTTGAGGTCGATGATGATGAGGAAGCTGAGCTTATTTACCCTTATGATGTTCCAGAGGGCGAGCCTTTGCCCCCACTAGTTGATTTGTCTGATTCTAAGGATGAGCTACCTAGGGGTGAAATGTCTGAATCATCTGAATCTGATTCTGAATCAGAGGAGGATGAGGATGACAATGCACCTGACGGTACTGATGGTATTGCTACTCGTAGACGTGAGATAGGAGAGTCGTCTAGTGCTCGAGAGGCTACTCACATTGATGGTCTTGCACCATGGGCCTTGAGACGTGATCTAGATGCTTCCCGTGTTAAGAGTAGTATGACAGAGATTGGGTTAGATGTTGTCCAGACTCAAGTTGCTTATTTGGAGTCGAAGACTAAGGTTGGCGAGAAAGAGCGGGAATTGCTTAGTTTGGATTTGACTGATGTAGAGTGTGGTTTGAATGAGGCTTTTAGGAGGTTATCGGTGTTGGAAAGTGGTGAGTTAGCTGAAATGAAGAAAAAGGTGAATTCTATGGAGATTCAGTTGAGTGTAGCTCGTGCGATGCGTGAGAAAGCTGAGAAGGAGTTGAATATATCCGTGGGTTGGAACAGTATATTTTATGCTGACATGGTTGAAAGAGGAGTGATCCGTAAGCGCCCAGCTGAAGATGTGTCTAGTGATCGTCCGACGAAGATTCAGAAGACGATGGATGATGGACCATCTAGCGGTTCTCAGTAGACCAGTCTGTATTTACTAGTGACCCTTGTATCTTTTGTACTTTTGTAGCTTTGACTGAACCGACTTGTTAGTAGTAGACTTGGCACGAATTTTTAGTGTATATAGTGCTAGAACTTTGATATGAGATGTACTAAGACAATACTTTTGTTTCAAATCGAATGAAATATGTATCTTGTCTTGAATTCCCTATTGTCCCTTATTTGTATCTTGATTATGAATTCAATCCATATTATATGAATCCCTTGTTGGGTGAATGCTTAATACTTTGAAATTGTGAAATTATAGAACTATGCAGCCCAAAAAGGCTGTGACTGAGGAGGATGTACGTAGGATTATTACGGAGAAAGTTACCGCATCTATGACTGAATTTATGGCAAATGCTAGAAATGAAGCTGGCGGTAGTGGAGCTGGCGGTAGTGGAGCTGGCGGTAGTGGAGCTGGCGGTAGTGGAGCTGGCGGTAGTGGAGCAGGCGGTAGTGGAATTGGCGGTACTAATGTGAATGTGAATGCTAATAATGTGAATGCTAATGCTGGAGGAAATGTAGGAGGACTTGGAGCTAATACACCTGAAGTTGGTGGCTGTACTTATGTGACGGTCATGAAGTGTGAACCTCTACCTTTTAATGGAACTGAAGGTGCTGTAGGATTAAGCCATTGGATTGAGAAGATTGAGTCGGTGTTTCGGATTAGTAAGTGTAAGGAGGAAGATAAGGTGACTTTTGCTATGGCTACTCTTAAAGGTCGTGCGTTGACTTGGTGGAACGGGAGAATTGCTTTCATGGGTCTTGATGCTGTTAATGCTACTCCTTAGGCTGAAATTAAGAAGTGGATGACTTTGGAGTTTTGTCCTCATAGTGTGATTATTAGGTTAGAACAAGAGTTGATTCATTTGAGAATGAAAGGTGTGGACATTGATAGTTACACGAACCGATTCCATGAGTTGGCCTTGCTATGTCCTCGATTGGTTGAACCCGAAGAGATCCGAATTGAACAATATATTAAAGGGTTGACCAGGAATATCCGGGGGGACGTGACATCATCTAAACCACTGACCATTGATGATGCTGTTCGAATACCAACTCATTGGACAGATAATTCAGGATAGGGAAGATGAAGCCCGTGTTGGTGAGAAAAGAATGGGAGACGGTGATCGTGTAGATAGAGGTGATAATAGGAAGAATTTCAATCGCCGTCAGAACCAGAGAAAGGGGAATGCAAATGCTCTTACCAACAATACACCGCACAACGATGATAGATGTCCTAAGTGTGGCAACAAGAGGCATACTAGCGACTGCTGGAAGTGCCGAAATTGCGGAAAGCTTGGACACAAGGTTGAAAGGTGTAAGAAGGGAACTGTTTGCTTCAACTTTAATGAAGAAGGTCATAGGAAATCGGAATGCCCCAAGTTGAAAGCGATTGTACCTGGAAGAAACCCCCAGGGTGGTATCTATCAACTTGGAACAATTGAAGTGAAGAAAGAGGATCCGAATGTCGTTACCGGTACGTTTTTACTCAACAATCATTATGCTGTTGCTTTATTTGATTCGGGTGCTGATAGGAGCTTTGTATCCACCAAATTTAGTGCCCTTATTGACATTGAACCTGTTGAGATAAATACCAGTTACGAGGTGGAATTGGCTGATGGTAAATTAGTGAAAACTAATAAGCTATTAGAAGGATGCTCTCTAAATCTCTTGAATAATTTCTTTCCGATTGATTTGATGTTGATAGAATTAGGTAGTTTTGATATTATTATTGGCATGGATTGGTTGTCGTTGAATAATGCTACTATTTTATGTGGAGAGAAGAAAGTTAAGATTCCTCTTAGGAATAGGACGTTAGTAATTAATGGTAATCGAGGTGAATCCCGTTTGAAAATCGTTTCATGTATTAAAGTCCAACAGTACATCAGGAACGGTTGTGAGTTATTCTTAGCTCAAGTGACCGGGAATGAGTCTAGGGAGAAACGATTGGAAGATGTACCTATTATTTGTGAATTTCCTGAGGTATTTCCTAAAGATTTACCCGGACTTCCACCGATAAGGCAAATAGAGTTTCAAATCGATTTAATTCCAGGTGTTGCACCGGTGGAACGTGCGCCTTACCGATTAGCCCCTTCTGAATTAAAGGAGTTATCTGAGCAACTTAAGGAGTTGTCTGATAAAGGTTTTATTCGACCGAGCTCGTCGCCTTGGGGAGCTCCAAAGTCTTGTTCGTTAAGAAGAAGGATGGATCTTTCCGTATGTGCATTGATTATATGGAACTGAATAAGTTGGCAATTAAAAATCGATATCCTTTACCTAGGATTGATGATTTGTTTGATCAACTACAAGGTTCTAGTGTGTATTCTAAGGTAGATTTGCGGTAAGGATATCACCAACTTCGCGTCCGTGAAGAAGATATTCCTATAACTGCATTTAGAACTCGTTATGGACACTATGAATTTCAAGTAATGCCATTTGGGTTAACCAACGCACCTGCGGTTTTCATGGATTTAATGAATCGAGTGTGCAAGCCCTACTTGGATAAATTTGTGATTGTGTTTATTGACGATATTCTAATCTATTCTAAGAATGAAGATGAACATAGAGAACATTTGAGGATTGTTTTGAATTTGTTGAAGGATGAAAGGTTGTATGCTAAATTTTTGAAATGTGATTTCTGGTTAGATTATGTGCAATTTCTTGGTCATGTGATTAACAAAGATGGAATTCATGTTGATCCTGCAAAGGTTGAAGCTATTAAGAATTGGTCTGCACCGACAACGCCAACGGAAGTGCGACAGTTCCTAGGATTGGCTGGCTATTATAGGCGATTCATTAAAGAATTTTCTTTGATAGCTAAACCCTTGACTAAGCTTACCCAGAAGAATAAACCTTTCGTTTGGGGAAGTGATGAAGATGGAGCATTTCAGACATTGAAGCAAAAATTATGTAGCGCGCCAATCTTATCATTAGCCGACGGGAGTGAAGATTTTGTAGTGTATTGTGATGCATCTCTTTGAGGTTATGGAGCTATTTTGATGCAGCGAGAGAAAGTGATAGCTTATACTTCTAGGCAATTAAGGAAGAATGAGGAGAATTATACTACTCATGATCTTGAGTTAGGAGCTGTAGTCTTTGCTCTTAGGTTGTGGAGACATTATCTGTATGGCACCAAGTGTACGGTATTCACCGATCACAAAAGCCTACAGTATATTCTCGATCAGAAGGAATTGAACATGAGGCAACGAAGATGGATAGAGTTGTTAAGTGATTATGATTGTGACATAAAATATCACCCAGGAAAAGCCAATGTTGTTGCCGATGCGTTAAGTAGGAAAGATAGAGAGCCTATTAGGGTACGTTCTCTAGTCTTGACCGTGCACAATAATTTGCCTGAGCAAATTAGAAATGCGCAAGTAGAAGCTTGTAAGAAGGAAAATTTTGTTAATGAAGGGTTCCGAGGAGAAGGAGATCCTTTAGAGGTTAGAACTGATGGAGTGAAATGCTTAAGAGGTCGTATGTGGATACCTAAGTTTGGAGGCTTAAGAGACTTGATTATGTTAGAATCCCATAAATCTAAGTTTTCCATTCATCCGGGATCTGATAAGATGTACCATGATTTGAAGAAGTTGTACTGGTGGCCGAATATGAAAGCTGACATAGCTATGTATGTTCTTCAATGCTTGACTTGTGCTAGAGTCAAAGCTGAACATCAAAAGCCATCAGGACTACTTCAACAGCTAAAGATTCCTGAATGGAAGTGGGAGCGAATTACGATGGACTTTATCACCAACCTTCCTAGAACATCATCTGGAAACAACTCGATTTGGGTTATTATCGACAGACTGACCAAATCAGCACACTTCATTCCGGTTAAAGAGCAGTTCTCACTGGAGAAGCTGACTCGTATTTACCTTGAGAATGTTCTATGCAAGCATGGAGTGCCTGTATCGATCATTTCAGATCGAGATCCTAGATTCGCATCGAATTTTTGGAAATCTCTCCAAAGATCTTTGGGAACGAATCTCGACATGAGCACTGCTTATCACCCCCAGACTGATGGGCAGAGTGAAAGGACGATACAAACACTAGAAGATATGTTAAGAGCTTGTGTGTTAGATTTTGGTAAGAATTGGGATAAACATTTGCCGTTAGCAGAGTTTTCGTATAACAATAGTTACCATTCTAGTATTAAGGCTGCACCGTTTGAAGCTTTGTATGGTAGGAAGCGTAGATCTCCTGTATGTTGGAGTGAAGTTGGGGATACCCAGCTCACGGGACAGGAATTGATCCGGGAAACTACGGAGATGATAGTTCAGATTAAGAATAGGTTGTTGACTGCCCGTAGTAGACAGAAAATTTACGCGGATGTGCGGCGGAAGCTAATGGAGTTTAAAGTGGGTGACCAAGTAATGTTGAAAGTATCGCCATGGAAAGGCGTTATAAGATTTGGAAAGCGAGGGAAATTGAATCCCCGTTATATTGGACCCTTTAAGATTTTATCTAGAGTAGGTCCGGTGGCTTACAAACTAGAGTTACCCCCAGAACTTTATGGTGTTCACAACACAATCCATGTATCTAATCTGAATAAATGTCTAGCAGTGAGTGATGAGAAAATTTCATTAGATAAGGTTCGAATAGATGGGAAGTTGCATTTTATCGAAGAGCCCGTAGAGGTTATGGATCGTGAGGTTAAGCAACTGAAACAAAGTCGGATACCTATTATCAAGATCCGATGGAATTCAAAGCATGGACCGGAGTATACTTGGGAACAAAAGCATAAAATGTGGAAGAAATATCCGCACCTCTTCGATTTCAATAAGAAACGGACATCCAAATGAAATGGATCACGAGGACGTTGATCTCTTTTAGGAGGAAAAGCTGTGACAATCTAACATTTTCAGGTAGTGAATTATTTTCTCGTATAATATTTTGAAACATATTTTTATGTTGGTTGATGAACTCACAAATTACGGATCTAAATTTAGGCTTACGTGCATAATTTAGCGTCCTTTACGATTAAACCGGAAACCTTAGGATTACGTATTTACGTTTTTGAACTCCGTTTTTGATGAGACAATTTTTATTGGATTCGTTTTGTGTCGTTGATTCATAATTTATAAAAACGTTTTTCGTAAAACGACCCGAGGGCACGCAAATCGAGAAAACTAGAATCGAAGAATACCCGTAAATTAGTGAGGTGGGACAAAATACATTATCCCACCCCACTAATATACATGGGACGGCACACATGACACCACATCTAAGGATGTGGCATCATGTTAACTAAGTAGCTACAAGTGTAAGCATTAGCTTAACACTTAAGCTTACTTCCTTCCACTCAAACCAACAAAACCACTAGCTTCTCGTTACCATCATTTCATACATGCAAAACTACTTCAAACTCTCTCAACATCACCACCATTGCCGTCCACTTTGAAGAACAAAACACCCCTTCTTGATCTTTTCTAGCCACAAAATACTTGTTATCTAGCTCTATAACGGAGTTACCTTGAAACCTTGATCATTTGGTGGCCATTTTAACAACAAAGGAGGTGATTTGCTTGTGTCCTAGGGCTGATTTCTCAACTTATGTTCTTGGTGTTTGATGATCTTGGAGTTACTTTTGGTGTTCATCAAGTTCTTGTCTTCCAAAAACAAGATATACTCTTGGTTGGTAAAGAAGATCATCCTCTCCATTTTCTCTTGTTATTTTTGTAAAGAACAAATGTATTTTTTTATTGTTGTATATGTATATGATTAATATATGATGATAAAAATGTTGTGTGGGGATCAAGTGTTGATAAATATGCTTAAAAAGGTTAATAACCATGAGAAACAAGGCTCAAATCATGTTTATTTAGTTGGCTGTATAAAAACAGTATGTAACTAAAACTTGAACTGATAAACATGCATGGTAGAATCCATTTACAGTAAGTACAAGATGTCATACACATGTGAGAGTTGGCCATGCAATGGAATCATTATAATGAGTGAGATATGATCAAAACAAGATAAGTGTGCTAATCTGAATAAGCTGTTTTGTAGGGACTGTTAAGCATAGATTAATTAAAATGAGCAGTAGCTATAACTAAGTTAAATGTAGCACATAATATGAAGATCATGCCATCCAAAAATGAGCTTCTAGTTCATTGTAGAACTCTAAATATGATAAAAATGGTGAAGATGAAAATAAAAATCAGATTTTGAGAATTAATGTTTATTACTATTATATAAGCACTCAAAATTATATTGTAAAATTATATTATATAAGCACTAACTTATGAATTTTATTTATATAAATATGTAAAAGGTTAAATAAATGGATAAATTATAAAAATGGTAGTGGAATAATACTTATAAGTAATAAAAACTATAAACTTGATTTTTACGACTTTTTCGGCTATTACCGTAAAATTAACGTTTTTCGCCAATTAAAACTTAGACGATCAAACCCGTCTAATGTAAAGTTTTCAAAAGTCATATACTGATATATAAGTATCTAATACAATTAAAAACCGATAAAACCCGAACTATAGGACATACGGACATTAACGAGCTAACTAAGCTTATTGGACTAATAATTGGACTAAATAAGTTAAACACTTATAAAAAGAACTTATTGGGCTTAACCCATTTGGGCCCAACATGGAAAGTATAGAGACTGATAATATAGGTATAAAATGGATTAAAACAAGTTAAAGAACTTATAATAAGCTTATTGGACTTAAAACGTGTAAATAGGTAAAACTAGTAAACTAGTAAAAAGTTACCAAAACGTAAACACTAAAATGAGTAAACAAGGATATATAAACCCACTTGATCATCATCATATGTACAAAATAATCATATGTATATTGCTATTTTGATAAAAGTCATTGGACAAGAGTCTAAGACCGATTATTATTTATATAGGTTTCTGTGACCGAAGCACGCCCGTAGCCGATAATCCGCCTTTCATTATCAACGTGAGTTCATAGCCTCGCACTCTTTTAAATGTTTTATAAAATGATTTGTAAACCCGCGAGGGAGATAACATGCTAGATTTTGATAAAAATAGAACACAAGTAGTCCCGATGGTATGCTTAATGATATGGACCCGAATGATGCTATGACCCTATAAACGAGACAAAAAGGATTATTAGTAGTTAGGTTATGTCACTTAAAGTCCCATTAGCATGAATTGTGAACTACCAGGATTTGGTAGACGCTTATGCATTTGATAGTACTATTTGGGGACGATCACCCCAGTTCGCGCCTTGACGGTTGATCCCCGTCGTACCACATTGATTGGTAAGCGAATTTATGTATGAGAAGATTCCATAGCCTGATTTTTGTGACGACACGCTAACTTAGATGGGCAAATTGTTTGTCGGGTTCGTGGCCCACTGTTTTCATAGTAAGGTAACAATGTCATGCGGCTAATAATAGTCCTATATAATCTAAATATCCGATATGATACGACGCTAATAACGATAATAATATTACCTATAATGGTAATATTGAGGCTACGGTCTCATGGACGGTTTAAGATGTATGCTTGATTATATATTGCCTGACTAGCAATACGTGGACTTACTTCCGATATTATACTTGTGTTCTGATTTTAACGAATGTTTTATATAACGGTTTTTATTAAACTCTATGAATTCACTCGGCATTCGCTGATATGATTTTTGCATGTTTTTATCTCAGGTGCTTGAAGGTAATCCGGATGGAGATCGACTCTGATGGCCCACATAATATTAAAAATGTTCATTCGATCTATGTTTTGTAAACTTAATGACCTGTATAAGTTGGGACCTGTTGTACACTTTAAAACGTTTTATCAAATGAATATATGTTAAACCTTGTACAACCATTTTTATGTGTTGTCTATGATTGGAGTTATTGTGCTATCCCGTAACACTCTAAAAGACCCTTCTGCTGTACCGATACGAAAAATGAGAGTGTTACAAACACGATCATCGGGATGAAATTCTAATGATCTACGATGCTTGTCAGCATAACTTTTCTAACGAGTACGAGCTTCCTTAAGTTTTTCCTTGGCAATAGCGACCTTCTCATTGGTCACCTCAATCAACTCCGTACCCTCAAGGATACGCTCACCAACTTGATCCCAACAAATTGGAGCACGACATTTCCTACCATACAACATCTCGAAAGGAGCACACTTAATACTTGCATGCCAACTATTGTTGTACGCAAACTCAACCAAGCATATATAATCGTCCCAATTTCTTGTCCATTCTAATGCACAAGAGCGTAACATGTCTTATAATTTCTGAATCGTACGTTCAATCTGACTGTCAGTCCAAGGATGGAAAGTTGTGCTAAACTTGAGCCTGGTTCCCCAAGCTTTCTTCAAACTTTTCTAGAAACGAGACGTGAAACGTGGACCTCTATCTGATATGATGTCTGATGGAGTATCGTGTAATCATATGATCTCCTATTGAAATATCAATGCCAACTTGATAACTGAGTAATCCTTCCGGATAGGAAGAAAATGTGCAGACTTGGTCAAACGGTCAACAACAACCCAGATAGCATCATGCCTCTTCTGAGTCTGTGATAATCCGGTAACAAAGTCCATGGATATCTTTTCCCACTTCCATTCAGGAATTTATAACGGTTGTAGTAAACCACTAGCACGCTGGTGTTCTATCTTAATCTGTCGGCAGGTCAGACATTTAGATACGAAGGTAGCTACATCTTGTTTCATACCGCACCACCAAAAATGTTGTTTAAGATCATGATACATTTTTGTAGAACCCGGATGAATAGAAAATGGAGACTATGAGCCTCGGTCAACAAGGCCTCTGTTAGTGTAGGATCATCTGGAACACATAATCTAGTACCCTGCCATACAATATCGTCATCATCAATGCGAAACTCGGTCTGTTGATCAATGTTCTAAACAATTTCCCATATCTCGCCGTCATCCTTCTGAGCTGCCTTAATCCGAGAAATTAAGTCAGACTCAACTTTTAGGCTATCCCAAAAACCATTCTGCCCACATACAAATAGCTCGATCTCCAAACGCTCAAGGTCGCGAATAATCTTCTCCTGTACCTTGATACCAGCTATCATGCCCGATTTTCTGCTCAAAATCAGCCACTACATTGGCTTTACTCGGATGGTACTGAATGTTGGTGTCATAATCCTTCAGCAACTCCAACCGACGTCTTTGTCTCATGTTCAACTCTCGCTGAGTGAAAATATACTTGAGGCTCTTATGATTGGTAAAGATGTCACATGACTCTCCATAGAGATAGTACCTCCAAATTTTGAGTGTGAAGACTACGGCTGCTAACTCTAGATCATAAGTAGGATAATTCACTTCATAGGGCTTTAGCTGTCGTGAGGCATAGGAAATTACCTTCCAATGCTGCATGAGTACATAACCAAGACCCTTACCAGAAGCATCACTATAAATCTGTAATCCACCTGTACCAGATGGGAGAGTATGGATAGGCGCGGAAACCAAACGCTAATTAAGCTCTTTGAAGCTCTTCTCTCGCTCATCGTTCCAAACAAATTTCACACCCTTAAGCATAAACTCAGTCAAGGGTAATTCCAATCGTGAGAAACCTTCAACAAATTTGTGGTAATAACCAGCTAACCCCAGAAAACTACATACTTCAGTCGTAGATGTCGGTCTTGGCCATTTGGTGCTAGCCTCAACCTTCGCTGGATCCATGGTAATCCCTTCTACTGAAACAATATGGTCCAGAAAGGCCACTTTACTTAACCATAACGCGCACTTGGAAAACTTAGCATACAATTTCTCTAGTCGATTACTCTGTAGTACTGTGCGTAGATGATCCTCGTGTTCCTCTCTAGACTTAGAGAAGATTAGAATGGCATCAATGAACACAATGATGAACTTATCTTGGACTTCATGAAAAACTCGATTCATCAAGTCCATAAATACAGCTGGAGCATGTGTGAGACGAAAAGGCATAACCACGAATTCATAATGACCATAACGCGAGCAAAAAGCAGCCTTCCAGGTGTCCTGCTCTTTCACTCGCAACTGATGGTATCCGGTTCGTAAATCAATTTTAGAAAAGTGTTTAGCGCCCTGTAATTGATCAAACAAGTCATCAATACGTGGAAGGGGATAACGATTTCAGATAGTGATCTTTTTCAATTCACGGTAGTCGATACGTAATCTCTTGCTACCGTCCTTCTTCTTGACAAACAGAACTGGTGCGCCCCATGGTGATACACTTGGGCGAATAAAACCTCGTTCCAGCAACTCTTGCAACTGATCCTTCAACTCATGTAACTTAATGGGAGCCATGTGATAAGGAGCTTTGGAGAGGTTCAGCTCCTGGAACAAGCTCAATGCCAAACTCAACCTCGCGGATAGGAGGTATTCCTGGAAGTTCTTCTAGAAATACACCTGGAAACTAGGAAACAATCGGCTGATCATGAATAGAAGGAACCTAAGAAGTCGTGTCATGAATGGTAGCTAGAAAACCTTCGCAGCCATGAGATAATAAGGTACATGCTTGTAAAGCATAAATGATCTACACAGATAAACCATGATGAATGAATTCAGGAGCATGCACATCACCGAATATAACACGATATGAATGGAAGTCACTCGTAGTGTGATGTGCTGCTAACCAGTCCATACCCAGAATCATATCAAACCCGCACATGTCCAAGGGAAGTGCGTTGACAGAACGGATCTTGTCATCGAACTGTAGAGGATGATCTCTATACACATGGGTACTATGAACAGAGTCTTTTATGGGCGTGGATATACATAATACATGATCAAGTAATGTAGGTGCCATATCAATACATGAAGTAAATGTGGTAGATATCACTGAATGTGGCGTGCCCGTATCAAACACAACGCACACTGCATGTCCAAACATGAATAATATGACAGTGATTGTACCAGAAGTCTTAGTGTCCTGATCCCATGTAGTTGCAAAGATACGGTCGGATGCATCAGGCTTCTTGTAAGCATGTCCAGATGTACCCGCAGTAGTGTCCTTCTTGCAAT
Source organism: Glebionis coronaria (assembly GCA_025667525.1). Taxonomy (NCBI): domain Eukaryota; kingdom Viridiplantae; phylum Streptophyta; class Magnoliopsida; order Asterales; family Asteraceae; genus Glebionis; species Glebionis coronaria. The sequence goes on along the minus strand of CM046882.1, from coordinate 273,026,300 downwards.
CTCGCTGAAGGTAACCAGCCTGTCCGTACTTGAAGCAAGTACCAGAAGCACGACGACACTCTCCTGGGTGTCACGTCCATACGTGGTACAAACAGGATGGGTATACCCCTCGGAGAATAACCTAGACTGCCGAGAACCTGGTTCAAAAGATATACGTGAGACATAGATTTTGAGTTGTAAAAACGAAAAAAGTTGAAAATCTTAGGTAATCCTAGAATTGGCGGATCGGTTGGACTGCTGACCTTGTAGCTCTGGTCACGTCCATTACCGGAGTTCCTGTTATCATGTTGGAATGTTAAAATTGTGTCACAAAACAGATGTAAACCGAAAAGTTTAAAGAAGGACCTGTTGTTATTGCCAGAGTAGTTGGTGTTGTTATGGGAGTTGTCACTACCGCCTCGCTTGTCAGCTCCATGACCGTCATTATTCTGACCGTCATTCTTGTAAATAGCCTTTTGAGTGGCCGGCTAGTACCCGTCTCCATTCTTATGCCTGAAAGATATAGTTGAATGGTGCATGTTATATGAATAAGAAAGTAAAGACATGAAATGATATGGTAATGTCTGATGGATGAAGTATACCTCTTGTCTGAGTCGCTCTGATCCATCATACTCATCTCTGTCATGTAAGATCTCCAAGTTGCAAGCAGCATCAGCAACTTGAGCAACTTCGGTAAATGGAATACACATGAGAGGATCGAGAGTCGACTTGCGAAGACCCCAACGAAAGTTCTTCGCCTGCTACTCTGCAGTACCAGAAGCCTCCCCAAGAAAACCATCTAACCGGAGAAAGCGCTGCATGAACTCAGTACTAGTCACATTCGCCTTCTAGCAGATGGAATGATACTCCCTCTTCAGGCGCTCCTGTTCGGCTTGAGGGAAAAACTAAAGATAGAACAGCTCCCTGAATTGTGTCCAAGTCACCGTGATGAGCCATGTCTCTCCTCCTTTGCCTGCTTATAGGCTTTCCACCAAGCCAAAGCATCACCCTCAAACTTATACACAGCTAACCTTGCCTTGTAACCATCATCACAGCACATAGAATCATATATCATTTTCATGTAGGAGATCCAGTTCTCCGCGTCTGCAGGAACTACCGTTTTTCGAACGAACGGGGCTTTTTCTTATTAAAGCGTTCAAGCCAAGTATGAATAGTGACTGATGGAGGGTTTCCACCTGAACCATTAGACAGTCCAGCGCAAAACTCTTCACGGATCTTATTGTGAATCTGTGGAAGTAAAGTCTGCAAAGCTGTCTAAACAGCTGCAGCAAGCTCAGCATCGGTAAGAGTGTTAACCATTTGACATTATCAAAGGAAAGTAAATGATTAAACGGATAGAAACATGAAAGAAACATGAGAGAAACATGAATGCATAATCAAACGAAATCCAACAATAACTACTATGGACGACTATTATTCAACCCGCACTAGTCAAAAATTTTAGAACCAAGTAAACATGTGACTAAGTATGGACGACTATGGTTCAACCCATACCAGTCAAAAATTCGAAAAGAAGAAACATGTGACCAAGTATGGACGACTATGGTTCAATCCATACTAGTCAAAATTCAAGAGAAAACATCATGAATAAGAACCAATAATAATCATAAACATCTGTTAGCCTCAAAATATTGAGCCAAACAAGAATGCTCGGTCATATGTTTATTATGTATCGTATTTTAGAACGTTGTAATAGGTAGTATATTAGTCGTGTTATACGGGCTTAACTTAAGGCTAAAGTTCATTAATAAGTAACTAAAGCCCGAAAGGAAAGCCCGGCCCAAACCATATAGTCCATAAAGAAGCCCGCATGTGGGTGGACTATATATACTACCCTCCTAGCATGTTAGGAGGGTGGGTAGTTTATTTTTCTCATTCGTTAATCTAATATTCACAAGTTAATCCTCTCCTCCTCTCTACTTTCTCTCACTACTTTCTCTCTCTAAAATTCATCTCATATCTTCCTTTCTTTCTTTAATTCGTGTAGTATACAATCATAATATTATGGGACAACAACTGGTATCAATCGCCACGGGGTAGATCCGTGATTGTTTGTTGTTATTATATTTGATTCGAATGATTTAATCAATAAATCATCTCGGATTCAATTTTTTTTGTGTTTTCCGTGCTCTACTTCTTCATCTACATCTTCTACATAGTTTTAGTAGTGATTTGGTATATTTACTTTGGCTAAAAACACAAAATTTTTGGGTGTTTTGATCATTTTTTGGCTTAAAATCATGTATTGGTTGAGTTTTGTCCGAGAAAAGTGGGATATATTCCGATTGGTGTAATCGGAAAAGGGATTATATATTCCGATTGTCATTCCGATCAGTAGCATCGGAAAAGGGTTTCAACATTCCGACCATCATTCCGATTGGACAACAACATTCCGATTGGCATTGCATTCCGACAAGGTTATTCCGATTGGCATTCCGATTTGGGTATTCCGATTAGCACATTCCGATTGGTGTATTCCGATTAGCTCATTCCGATTGGTGTATTCCGATTAGCTCATTCCGATTGGTGTATTCCGATTAGCTCATTCCGATTGGTGTATTCCGATTAGCTCATTCTGATTGGGGTATTCCGATTAGGTCATTCCGATTAGAGCTCTTTCCGATGACATGTTTAGCTAAATTTTGTTTTAGTAATTTTTAGACTTAGCCACCATCTAGACTAGTTTCGGAATATCGTTTACACGAAGATCAAAAAAAAATTAAAAAAAAAAATTGGTGATTACAAATTTTTTAGGTCTACCGTTTTGTCGGACTGAGGAATTTATTGTCGGGCTGAAAACAAAAATCGCAATTTTCGGAATTTCAACAACCAAACAATCACAACACAACTACTTAAGATCCACATTCGATTCATCATTTCAGAGAACTTTGAGATGGATTCTACCGCTGAATATCGTGTGACGAACAACAACATAATGGTGGCAGGTAACAAAGAAAGACCACCAATGCTTGTGTCGGGTCGATATGATCAATGGCAATCCCGTTTTATACGTTATCTTGACACAAAATCTAACGGTGATGCTTTAAGGCAATGTATCTTGGAAGGACCCTATAAACTCTCACGGATTCAAGTTCCTGCAGTACCAGCCACAGACACAAGTGACGCACAACCCGCATATGAACGTGATGAAAAGAGTACCGACCTCACCCCAGAGAACCGTGCGTGGTTTAATGCAGAGAAGGAAGCAATCTACTTAATTCTCAGTGGCATTGGAGATGAAATTTACTCTACGGTTGACACATGTCCTACTGCTCAAGAAATGTGGACGGCCATTGAAAGATTGCAACAAGGTGAATCACTTAACAAACAAGATGTGAAAACTAAGATGTTTTGGAACTTTGGCAAGTTTACATCAAAGGATGGGGAATCAATTGATTCTTATTACTCCCGATTCTACAAGATGATTAATGATATGACCCGAAACAACTTGCAAGTTTCCACCATGCAAGTCAATGTCCAATTTCTATAGCAACTTCAACCAGAGTGGACACGGTTTGTCACCTTGGTGAAACAACAACAAAAGTTAGACGAAGTTTCATATCACAAGCTCTTTGACATCTTGAAACAATTTCAAAATGAGGCAAATGAACTTCGAGCTGAACGTGTTGCAAAGATTTCCAATCCACTTGCTTTGGTGTCTACCACTCAACATTACCCAGATTATCACTCCCGTACTTCAAAGACCTACTCTACTCAATCATCATCACCACGATCATCCATTGTCTCCAAGTCATATGTTCCAACACGATCCCGAGGCAAAGAAGTTGCTAGAGCACCATCACCCACACCTGAGCAATCATCTGAAGAAGACAGTGATGAAGAAATAGCTCAAAAGGATAGGGAATTCAAGCAACAAATGGCTTTCGTTATGAAGCAATATAAGAAAATCTACAAACCCACCAACAACAACCTTCGAACATCTTCAAACTCGAGGAACACCCATGCTCAGAGTCCTCCAAGGTATGACACACGAAGACGTGCTGCGAGTCCTCCAAAGTATGATCGACAACCTAAGTATGATAATCAGAGGGTGGCTACTGTTGTTGGAAATCGGGAAGCTGTTGGTACTCAAGTTGTGCAACAAAGTGGGATTCAGTGTTTTAACTGCAGAGGTTTTGGGCATTTGGCCAAGGAATGCAGGCAGCCAAAGAGGGTTAAAGATTATGGTTATCATAAGGAAAAGATGCTGCTGTGCAAGAAAATGGAAGCTGGAATCAAGTTGTCAGCTGAGGAAGGAGAAATGCTTGACGACACAGATGATGAACTCTCCGACCAAGAACTCGAGGCACATTATTCATACATGGCAAAGATTCATGAGGTTCTTAACGTCACTGAAGATGACAATGGTCCTATTGTCACACTCCCAAAATATCAGAGTACAATGGCGACAAGGGAGTGGTGACGTCATGATTATCATACACACATAGTCACAAAGAACGACCTCTAAATGGGACGTTCGGAAAATAGATCACTTGTAATTAATAAAATAAACTGTTTTAACAAAGTGCGGAAGTATAAACTGAATATGGTTACAAAACATAGTTTTCTCAAATGGTACAAATGATCGTTGTTTCAAAGAAATGACGGCAATGCATGAGACCTCATTTAGCATCTTCCTTCTTAATACCTGAGAAAAACATTGCTAAAGTGTCAACATAAAGTTGGTGAGTTCATAGGTTTAGTTAGTTTGAAATGTTTAATGAACCACAAGATTTTCCCAAATGTGATGACAATATAACAGATACAAAGTCATCCCAAAAGTATTTATACAGTCTAAGCTCGTGACACCGAAGCGTTAACAACACCGGCAGTATAATCATATAAATGTAGCCCAAACTAGATGCCTAAACCCACGACATCCTATATCAGATTCAAATGAAACTGTGCCCGCTTGTCCCCTTGTTGGACAAGACAGACAGGGACGTCAATCCCGATAGATCTATCCATAACATTCGCGCTTACACAAAGTAATTAACGGTTCACGATTCACGGGCCAAAGCAACTGGGTTTTTAGTGGGACTTAGACTAATAGATAAATCAGTAAATGCACTTGTGTTCAAACGTTAAAATCAAGCAATGTCTCACCCCAAAAAGCAGTGAAAATAGTAAAGTATGGGGCTATAAACTCACCTCGTAAATTCAGCAAAGAGAACGAAGATAAAATAGCTCGAGGGTACGGTTACGCTAGCCGCGACCTAATTAATTTAAGAATCGAGTTACGATACGAATAATTGTATGGTTAAATGACTCGACACCCTAGTTGTGCTTGACGAAACCATACGTTTATGAAAAATACGATTTTACGGAAAAGTACGTTAAATAAAATCGGTTTATTAACGGGTCGGGTTTTACGGGTCAAAACATAACTTAAATTTACCAAATTTCGTTTGGGCTTTAACCAAATCAAATAAACACATAAGGCCCAAAATTGGGGGTCCAAAACATTTACACAACAAACCGGCCCAAGGTCAATAGACCCGGCCCGGCCCACCTGGCGGAATAAACAAGGAACGAAAGGAGTATATCACGTGTGTTTACACACACAACCCCATATCTAAGAGTTTATTTCTCTCTCCTCTCTCGATATTACCTCCACCGTCCCAAACTCTCTCTCTCTCTAAACCTAGATCGGTTCTATCCATTTCTAGGGTTATCATCTAATCAGTTTGTGTTATAAAATTAAATATGGGTGGTCTGAGGTCCTTATATCGCGTGAGATGTGGGTTAATCCCCACATCAAACCGTTTGGGTTTTTCTGATGGTGTTCATCCTTGCGGTTCGTGAATCAAATTCCAAAATCAAAGATAAGTTCATTCTCCTTTATTCCTTTTAAAAGCTTTAATTGATTTTCGATTTAATGTATATCAGTGGGTTCAATTGATTCGTATAAACTCGTTGTGAATCATATGATTCTCGGATTAAAATATAAATAAAATTAGGGTTTTGAAATATTTGGGGGTTTTCATCAAAATCGGTTTAAAACATAATTAATTGGTGTTTTCATTTATAAAATCAAACTAATTTTAATATAAAGTCGATTTATAAAAATTAGGGTTTCGGTTAATTTGGGGGTTTTTGTATAATTCACTTTCAATTAAATTAATTAAGGGGTTTGGGTTTAGATTAGGTTTAATTAGCATTTCAATTAATAAAAAGTAAATCTAGGGTTTTATAAAAATTGGGGGTTTTTATATATTCGAATGTTACTCGTGTCTATATAATGTTTCTGAAATGTGGCAATGTTAATTAGATGTTTAAAAAGGTGTTACATGATTAGGGTTTCGATTGGGGGTTTCTATATACTCGCGGCATGGTTAAGGTTTTCTGTAAAAGAAAGCTTGATTAAGATTTTGGATTGGTTGGTAAGAATGGTAAATAATTTGGCAGAAAATAGAACTTTGGTTGGTTTGTTTTGATGCTCGGTTTGGTCCTTGATTGGGTCTCGGTTTGGTTAAACATGGGTCTCGGTTTGGTTCATGATTGAAGTCTTGATTTGGTTGGACATGGTCTCGGTTTGGTTCTAAGTTGGGTCTCGGTTTGGTTTCAAAATCGAGTCTTGGTTTGGTCTCAATCGGGTCTCGGTTTGGTCTAAAATGGGTCTCGGTTTGGTTGACAGCAAAATGATAACATAAACATGTTTGTATTTAAAAGTTTAGAAATTTACAGTTTTTTTTTAGTTAAAAGTATAAGTTCATTTCAATGACTAACCACGGTTTCGTTTATTCGTAGGTTCGTACACAACAAGCACATCTAGACTTCGAAAGGAAAGACGAAAAGACAAAAGACTCACAATGGGGATGCTACGTTCGGTTTTGCAGGTTCGGACAGAATGAAGACCCTTGGTTGTGCAGGTTCGGACGAGACGTGTAGGTTGGCTGGACCAAAACTTCTACCCAGGAGTTGTATTGTGAAGACTTGTGCAGATTTTGATGTTTGTATTTTTGGACTGTGATAACTTGTGATAACTTGTATTTGGACATTGGATATTACTTTGGATTTGTATATAAGCTTGTATAATTAGTCTAGGGTTAGTGTAAATCTGGAAATGTTTGCTTGTGATATACCCAAAAGGGGTAAACTAGGCAAATGTGTTGTCCTTTAGTGGGGCAAATAACTATAAAGTTTATAAGTGTAATGTAGACTTGTGACTGATTTGAGACCCTTGTATGACAAGCTTGGCAATAGAATTAAAGGTTTATATATTCAGTTATATACACATGCTGTGATAGTGATAAACTCGGCTCGGGTTCAATATGTTTAGGTTTAGACGCGACTGACATAACACGACAGCAAAACCGTTTAGCGTACGATCCCAAAACAAAAGACAATTGTGCGAGACGTTATCAAATCTTAATAACTAGAACAAATAAAACGTACGGCACAACATAACACGCTCACAACTTGCGTATTGCACTCGACTTAAAAATCGCGAAACATAGAGATGTTACATATGCTCTCCCTAAAAAGGGCTTTGTCCGCAAAGCAAAACAATTAACATGTTCATGACGACAACTAGTCGAATAACAGTTAAAATGCTCGTACTACATGAATAATTAAATGATGGAAATTTGACGAATGTCACAGTATTCCCATGTTTTAGAGATTTCGTCACGAAATCAAGACGTTGTTGTAGTAGGTTGGTTAACGAAAAGATGAGGATACTTGCTCTTGAATTGATCTTCACGTTCCCACGTGTATTCTGGACCTCTACGCGCGTTCCATCGGATTTTCACAATCGGTATACGGCTTTGCTTGAGTTGTTTAACTTGACGGTCCATGACTTCTACGGGTTCCTCTACGAAGTTGAGTTTGTCGTCGAGCTGAATCTCCTCCAAAGGGATAACGAGTGCTTCGTCGGCTAAGCATTTCTTCAGATTGCAAATGTGGAACATATTATGCACTCGGCTAAGTTCTTGGGGTAATTCCAAACGATAGGCTACGGGGCCAATCCTTTCTATGATCTTGAAGGGTCCAATGTAACGAGGGTTTAACTTTCCACGCTTTCCAAAGCGAATCACACCTTTCCAAGGTGAGACCTTCAACATGACTTTGTCACCAACTTCAAATTCAAGAGGTTTGCGTCGCATATCAGCATAACTCTTCTGTCGATCTCTTGCGGCTTGCATACGGCTCTTAATCTTAAAGATCTTCTCAGTAGTCTCGTGTATGATCTCAGGTCCAGTGAGTTGTGCTTCACCGACCTCTGCCCAACACACGGGTGAACGACACTTCCTACCATACAGTGCCTCGAATGGCGCTGCCTTTATGCTAGTGTGATAACTATTGTTATATGAGAATTCCACCAAAGGTAGGTGTCTATCCCATCTATTTCCAAAGTCAATCACACAGGCTCTCAGCATATCTTCTAAGGTTTGAATGGTCCGTTCACTTTGACCGTCGGTCTGGGGATGATACGCAGTGCTCATATCCAACTGCGTTCCCAAAGCCTTCTGCAGTGACTTCCAAAACTGTGAAGTAAATCGGCTGTCTCGGTCGGAGATTATAGACACAGGCACACCATGCTTCGTGACTACTTCCTCCAAGTATGTCCTTGCTAACTTATCCATTCCATCAGTCTCCTTGATGGGTAGGAAATGAGCCGATTTGGTGAGTCGGTCGACGATTACCCAAATCATGTCGAATCCGGCTGCGGTCTTTGGTAGCTTGGTAATGAAATCCATAGTGATCCTTTCCCACTTCCATTCTGGCAGTTCGGGTTGGACCAATAATCCTGATGGTTTCATATGTTCGGCTTTGACTTTGGCACAAGTCAAACACTTGCTAACGTATGTAGCAATGTCCGCCTTCATGTTCGGCCACCAATACAACATCTTCAGATCATGATACATTTTATCAGATCCCGGATGTACGGAGTACTTTGACTTATGCGACTCATGCATAATCAAGGATCGTAGGTCGCCATGGCATGGTAACCAACTCCTATTATCAAGGCATAACGTTCCATCCGAACGTGCTTCCAACTTCTTCATCATTCCTCCAACATCTTCAGTCTTAAGCATTTCTTCCTCGACTGCTTCTTTCTGAGCCTTGAGAATTAAGGATGGAAGGTCTAAGTCAATGGTCATCACTAAAGCCTTCACCCTAAGAACTCTCTCCTTTCGACTCAAAGCGTCGGCCACGACATTTGCCTTGCCTGGGTGATAACGGATCTCGCAATCATAATCACTGAGCAACTCTAGCCAACGTCGTTGTCTCATGTTGAGTTCCTTTTGATTCAAAATATGTTGTAGACTCTTATGGTCCGTGAATACAACACACTTAGTACCATAAAGGTAGTGTCTCCAAATCTTCAAGGCAAACACCACTGCTCCCAACTCTAGGTCATGAGTTGTGTAGTTCTTCTCGTGCACTTTTAGTTGTCTTGATGCGTAAGCTATGACCTTAGTCCTTTGCATCAGTACTGCACCTAACCCTTTTATGGATGCATCACAATACACCACAAAGTCTTCATTACCCTCAGGTAGGGCTAGTATCGGCGCTTCACACAACATCTGCTTCAACGTCTGGAATGCCAAATATTGCTCTTCCTTCCACTCAAACTTCTTATCCTTTTGAGTCAATTCCGTCATTGGTTTAGCTATCTTAGAGAAACCTTCAATGAATCTCCTATAGTAACCAGCAAGACCTAAGAATTGACGGATCTCCGTGGGTGTTGTTGGAGTCGCCCAATCCTTTACAGCCTCGATCTTAGTAGGATCAACGTGAATACCACTGCTGTCGATCACATGCCCAAGGAATTGCACTGTGTTTATCCAAAACTCACATTTGGAAAACTTTGCATATAACTTCTCCTTCCTTAGCAGCTCTAATATGGTCTTCAAATGTTCCTTGTGCTCTTCTTCATTACGAGAATAGATAAGGATGTCATCGATAAATACAATCACAAACTTGTCCAAGTATGGTTTGCAAACTCGGTTCATGAGATCCATGAATACCGCAGGTGCGTTTGTCAAACCAAAAGGCATAACTTGGAACTCGTAGTGTCCGTACCGGGTTCTAAAAGCCGTTTTATGAACGTCTTCCTCTCTAACCCTTAGTTGATGATATCCTGACCTTAAATCGATCTTCGAGTATATGCTGGATCCTTGCAATTGGTCGAAAAGATCGTCAATCCTCGGCAATGGGTAGCGGTTCTTTATCGTTAGCTTATTCAATTCTCGGTAATCGATACACATTCTAAAGGATCCATCTTTCTTTTTGACAAATAAGACCGGCGCTCCCCAGGGTGAGGAACTTGGTCTAATGAAACCTTTGTCAGAAAGTTCCTTTATCTGTTCAGCTAACTCTGTCATCTCGGCCGGTGCTAGGCGGTATGGGGCTCTAGCAACAGGCGCGGCTCCTGGTGTAAGCTCGATGTGAAACTCCACTTGCCGTGCTGGTGGTAGTCCGGGTAAATCCTCTGGGAATACGTCCGGAAAGTCTCTAACGATCGGTACATCTTCCACCTTCTTCTCGTGATCTTCTTCTCCTTCCTTTTGTGTTACTTGAACCAAGAATACCGGACATCCCTTCTCAATGTATCTTTGGGTCCTGATACATGAGATGACTTCCAATCTTGATCCATTCTTCACACCACTTCTTTCGCCTTGTATGATGAGTACGTCGTTTCCATAAGGAACACGGACACACTTCTCATGACATACAATCTCTGCGTGATGCTTCGACATCCAATCCATTCCAATGATGACGTCAAAACTTCCCAATTCTATAGGGAGTAGGTCGATACTAAACGAACGACCTTGTAGCCTTACACTACATCCTTTCAGAATAACGTCGGTGGTTACTGACTTCCCATCGGCTAATTCTACATTATACTTAACGTCTAACGCAGTAGGGGTAACATTTAGGCGTTCACTAAATATAGACGACACAAAACTCCTATCCGCACCAGAATCAAATAGTACTGAAGCATAGTTGTTATTGACTAGGAACGTACCAGTCACAACATTGTTGTCTTGCACAGCAGCTTCAGCATAGAGATGATACACTTTGCTAGGTGCCGTGAATCCTCCAGGAGTACTAGTTGTGGCTCGGTTATTCCCTCCTCGGTTCCCTTGATTCTGCTTCTGGTTCCCTTGGTTCTGATTTTGATTCCCTCGAATCTGGTTATTACGACCTTGGTTTCCACCGCTCGGACATTTGTTCTTGTAGTGACCTTTCTCTCCACATCCGAAGCAAGTGATATTTGCTCCTTGGCCGCCCTGCGTTCCAGGTCCTCTTTGACTAGTAGAACGAGGTGGTGCTCGGCATTCCTTTGCCTTATGCCCCGCCTTCCCACAATTGTAACACGTAGGGGGACATGCTCCTTCGTGGTGTCGACCACATTTTCCGCAGAAAGGTAGTCTCCCAGCGTAGTTCCCAGTATTTCCTTGTCCAGTAGTGAACACTCTTGCTACTTCTTGACGCTTGTTCTGGTTGTAGTTGCTTGGGTTGTTGTTGTTGTTGGTATTGTTGTTGTAGTGGTTGCCAGACCACTTTCTTTTATCCCCAGTATTTTCTCCCAACTCCTGTACCACTTGGTACATCAGACTCTGAGCCATGTCGATTGCCTCGTGCAAATCAGTCGGCTTGGATGAAGTCACATTCCCTTTGATGCTCAAAGGTAGTCCTTCAATGTAGCGCTCCAACAATCGGTCATCGTTGGGCACCATTTCAGGACATAACAAAATCAGCTCCTGAAAGCGCTGATTGTAAGCAGTAAGAGCAGTACCCTTGACCTTTAGGTTCCACAGCTCAACTTCCATCTGCTTGACTTCATTTCGGGGACAGTATTTCCTCACGAACATAGCTTTAAATTCACTCCAGGGCGTCGCTTGGGCAACGTCAATGGTCACTGCACGAGCATAGACGTTCCACCAAGTCAAAGCACCATCCACTCGTGCTTGACGCAAACTTCACCTTGTCGGCTTCAGCGACATTGCTAATCCCAAATTGGGATTCTAGCTTCTCAAACCATCTGGTTAATCCTACTGCTCCTTCAGTACCTCGGAAACTTACTTGCGTAACTGCACGAAATTCCTTGTAGGTACAAGTACGTGCAATAGCATTTGTAGCTCCTTGGTTGGTCTCCTCCTGTGTGCTAGCTGTACGGTTTGCTTCAGCGGTCGCGAGTGCCTCGGCCACTCGTTCGGCTATCATTTGGCTTAACAGGGCAGTGTCAATTCCACCGGTAGCGGCTGGCGGATTCTGCGTTTCGGATCTTCTAACTGGCGCCATAATCTAACAAGGTAATAGGATAATGAGTTTTTGCCAGACATAACATGCATGGCACACACAACACAATTATGAAATTCTCCAAGATATAATACACAATATATAATGATCTCTCAATTTGCAACTCATAATATCATTCATGGAATCGTTTGATAGTACATCATAGTTTGTCATAACATAATAAAAGAAAATAAAATACCAACTAGCTAAGACAATCTTCAAAGCTTAGTGGTCATACAGGGATAGGTCGACGGTAACAAATAAATCTAACTAGTGCCCTCACGGCGCTGATGAAGCTCCTTCTCCAACTCTGCTAATCTCCTCTCAACCACTAGCTCACGAGCCTGGGAATCTCTCAACCTAACATCGGTGTCATGACAAGCGGCTCTAAACCTCTTATCCAAGTCTGCAACAGGGTCATCCACTGGTGCCTCTAGTCCGCCTGTCTCCACCAATGGCTCTACTCCCCAACGGGTCATCAGGCTCTCAATCTCCTCAAGACGAGTGTTTGGCATGGATTCCATCTGATCAAGAACAGTAAGAAGCTGTCCTCGTAGACGGGTCACACATACTGTCAACACTGTCTCATCCCTGACTGGACTCGTCTTCGCCAGTGCTTCTAACTTATCCTGCACTTCATTGTACTCTTCACCTAAAGCCTCTACAGCATCCTCCAACCTGTTCAACCGTGTCGTCACACAACCATCTGCCGCCCCAAGCATCACCACCGTCGACGTAGCTCTCCTAGGAAGAGGAGTCGTAGCTCTCGGTCCTGTAGAGATACCAGCGTCAGTAAGCATCTCCTGGTACACTGCAGGTACAGTCTCTGGTGGTGGTAGTAGTAATGGTGCCTCTGGGACAGAACTGGCAGGTGTGCGGGCTGCATGCCTGTCAGTGGCAGTGAAAGGTATGAGGGGTCTGTAAGGTGAAAGTGGTGGTCGAGCAGCTCTCCCCCGAAGACGTCGTCTCACATAGTAGAAAGGTAGAGTACCAGGTGCTGGAGCAGGAATAGCAGTCCTTTCTCCTTCGTCTTCAGATGAAGATGAGGAGATGTGTGCTAGGGAAACCTCAGGAGTAGCGGCATATGCAGTAGGAGGGTTCTCAGTGTCTGTGACCTCCATAGGCTCTCCTTCCCCATCTGTAAACTCCATCCCATCATCCTCTGTCTCCTCTACCGTCTCATCTCCAGTCACTGATGTCTGACCTGGTGACTGCACCACGTCAGTGTCCATGTCATCCTCTCCCCCGCCTTCTAGGCTAAGCACATCGTCAGCTGATGCGTCAGGAATACGAATCGGTGAATGACGAACTTCCTCAGCCTCTCTCTCTACATCATCATCTGAAACCATCCGGTACCACGGATATCCTGACGGCGATCCTCTAGGTAGTCCTACTGATGAACTGATGGTCGACTGCGAACTACGGTTGTAGTACGCTCCTATAGACGTGGACTCATCGGATGAAGACATCGCTGTAATCATAAACAAAATAAAGGTGTGTAAATATCTCATAAAATTAGTCCGTAAAAAGGACATTAACATAACATAGCAATCATTGTTGAATCCACATGTATCCCATATAACATAATTCAGATTTTGTTGTTGCACATGTAACCCATGTAAATATACCTCGTAATTGTTAATTCACATGTATCGCATTTATTACTTATGTATCTACATATACTTAGTACTTACCATCCGCATGATAATCGATTAAACATAGAGCAGTTATAGTCTAGAATTACTAATGCAACCTAGTTCTCTATAACTAGTGCTCTGATACCAATCTGTCACACTCCCAAAATATCAGAGTACAATGGCGACAAGGGAGTGGTGACGTCATGATTATCATACACACATAGTCACAAAGAACGACCTCTAAATGGGACGTTCGGAAAATAGATCACTTGTAATTAATAAAATAAACTGTTTTAACAAAGTGCGGAAGCATAAACTGAATATGGTTACAAAACATAGTTTTCTCAAATGGTACAAATGATCGTTGTTTCAAAGAAATGACGGCAATGCATGAGACCTCATTTAGCATCTTCCTTCTTAATACCTGAGAAAAACATTGCTAAAGTGTCAACATAAAGTTGGTGAGTTCATAGGTTTAGTTAGTTTGAAATGTTTAATGAACCACAAGATTTTCCCAAATGTGATGACAATATAACAGATACAAAGTCATCCCAAAAGTATTTATACAGTCTAAGCTCGTGACACCGAAGCGTTAACAACACCGGCAGTATAATCATATAAATGTAGCCCAAACTAGATGCCTAAACCCACGACATCCTATATCAGATTCAAATGAAACTGTGCCCGCTTGTCCCCTTGTTGGACAAGACAGACAGGGACGTCAATCCCGATAGATCTATCCATAACATTCGCGCTTACACAAAGTAATTAACGGTTCACGATTCACGGGCCAAAGCAACTGGGTTTTTAGTGGGACTTAGACTAATAGATAAATCAGTAAATGCACTTGTGTTCAAACGTTAAAATCAAGCAATGTCTCACCCCAAAAAGCAGTGAAAATAGTAAAGTATGGGGCTATAAACTCACCTCGTAAATTCAGCAAAGAGAACGAAGATAAAATAGCTCGAGGGTACGGTTACGCTAGCCGCGACCTAATTAATTTAAGAATCGAGTTACGATACGAATAATTGTATGGTTAAATGACTCGACACCCTAGTTGTGCTTGACGAAACCATACGTTTATGAAAAATACGATTTTACGGAAAAGTACGTTAAATAAAATCGGTTTATTAACGGGTCGGGTTTTACGGGTCAAAACATAACTTAAATTTACCAAATTTCGTTTGGGCTTTAACCAAATCAAATAAACACATAAGGCCCAAAATTGGGGGTCCAAAACATTTACACAACAAACCGGCCCAAGGTCAATAGACCCGGCCCGGCCCACCTGGCGGAATAAACAAGGAACGAAAGGAGTATATCACGTGTGTTTACACACACAACCCCATATCTGAGAGTTTATTTCTCTCTCCTCTCTCGATATTACCTCCACCGTCCCAAACTCTCTCTCTCTCTAAACCTAGATCGGTTCTATCCATTTCTAGGGTTATCATCTAATCAGTTTGTGTTATAAAATTAAATATGGGTGGTCTGAGGTCCTTATATCGCGTGAGATGTGGGTTAATCCCCACATCAAACCGTTTGGGTTTTTCTGATGGTGTTCATCCTTGCGGTTCGTGAATCAAATTCCAAAATCAAAGATAAGTTCATTCTCCTTTATTCCTTTTAAAAGCTTTAATTGATTTTCGATTTAATGTATATCAGTGGGTTCAATTGATTCGTATAAACTCGTTGTGAATCATATGATTCTCGGATTAAAATATAAATAAAATTAGGGTTTTGAAATATTTGGGGGTTTTCATCAAAATCGGTTTAAAACATAATTAATTGGTGTTTTCATTTATAAAATCAAACTAATTTTAATATAAAGTCGATTTATAAAAATTAGGGTTTCGGTTAATTTGGGGGTTTTTGTATAATTCACTTTCAATTAAATTAATTAAGGGGTTTGGGTTTAGATTAGGTTTAATTAGCATTTCAATTAATAAAAAGTAAATCTAGGGTTTTATAAAAATTGGGGGTTTTTATATATTCGAATGTTACTCGTGTCTATATAATGTTTCTGAAATGTGGCAATGTTAATTAGATGTTTAAAAAGGTGTTACATGATTAGGGTTTCGATTGGGGGTTTCTATATACTCGCGGCATGGTTAAGGTTTTCTATAAAAGAAAGCTTGATTAAGATTTTGGATTGGTTGGTAAGAATGGTAAATAATTTGGCAGAAAATAGAACTTTGGTTGGTTTGTTTTGATGCTCGGTTTGGTCCTTGATTGGGTCTCGGTTTGGTTAAACATGGGTCTCGGTTTGGTTCATGATTGAAGTCTTGATTTGGTTGGACATGGTCTCGGTTTGGTTCTAAGTTGGGTCTCGGTTTGGTTTCAAAATCGAGTCTTGGTTTGGTCTCAATCGGGTCTCGGTTTGGTCTAAAATGGGTCTCGGTTTGGTTGACAGCAAAATGATAACATAAACATGTTTGTATTTAAAAGTTTAGAAATTTACAGTTTTTTTTAGTTAAAAGTATAAGTTCATTTCAATGACTAACCACGGTTTCGTTTATTCGTAGGTTCGTACACAACAAGCACATCTAGACTTCGAAAGGAAAGACGAAAAGACAAAAGACTCACAATGGGGATGCTACGTTCGGTTTTGCAGGTTCGGACAGAATGAAGAACCTTGGTTGTGCAGGTTCGGACGAGACGTGTAGGTTGGCTGGACCAAAACTTCTACCCAGGAGTTGTATTGTGAAGACTTGTGCAGATTTTGATGTTTGTATTTTTGGACTGTGATAACTTGTGATAACTTGTATTTGGACATTGGATATTACTTTGGATTTGTATATAAGCTTGTATAATTAGTCTAGGGTTAGTGTAAATCTGGAAATGTTTGCTTGTGATATACCCAAAAGGGGTAAACTAGGCAAATGTGTTGTCCTTTAGTGGGGCAAATAACTATAAAGTTTATAAGTGTAATGTAGACTTGTGACTGATTTGAGACCCTTGTATGACAAGCTTGGCAATAAAATTAAAGGTTTATATATTCAGTTATATACACATGCTGTGATAGTGATAAACTCGGCTCGGGTTCAATATGTTTAGGTTTAGACGCGACTGACATAACACGACAGCAAAACCGTTTAGCGTACGATCCCAAAACAAGAGACAATTGTGCGAGACGTTATCAAATCTTAATAACTAGAACAAATAAAACGTACGGCACAACATAACACGCTCACAACTTGCGTATTGCACTCGACTTAAAAATCGCGAAACATAGAGATGTTACACCTATCTTTGATACTGAGCCAATTGATAAGGTACAACATGCTGATGAATATAATGTGTTTGGTGATACACATGAGCATAGTGAACTTCCAACAACAATTACTGACACGTGTATGATGGAAACGGTTGATAGCAATACCACACCCGATTCATCAGACATGTTCAATAATGAGTTTGAGGATGATCAACATGCAAATGAGTATGATGACGAGGAGCGTGTCGCGCTTGCTAATTTAATTGCTAGTTTACAAAAAGATGTCAATGAAAATAGAAAGAATCAAAAGCAATTAAAGAAGGCAAACGCAACGCTCACTCAAAACTTTGAAGAATGCAAAGCCGCTCTTATAAAATCAAGTGAGACTATTGATAGTTATAGGGCTGAGCTTCTTCAAAAGACCAACGAGCTTGAGGGGTACAAAAGTCGTGTCATCAACGTTAAAAAGGACGATTTTGAAAATAAATACAATGAAGCTCTTGCTTTGTTAACTAAAGAAAAACGTCAATTTAATGTTTTATTAAGTGATGAACGTCAAAAAACGTACCTTGCCACAACAAAACTTAATGAACTTGAACATAGGATTTCTATGAACACCACCGATTCTTCTAAAATTCTTGACGAGAAGAAACAAGAGGTTGAAACATTAAAACAAGATTTCAAAAATAGACAAACCAAAGATACTGAAAAAGTAAAGGATCTCGAAGAACAAGTCGATTTTTTGAAAAAAGTTGTTTATAATACACATGACTCTATTCAAACCGTAAAAAGGATAGCACCTCGGTCGTTTTTCAAGGGTCAACCTAGCTTTGCCACCCCCAAGTACCTCGAACAAGCTCAAGCTGCGAACCCCCATTTATATCTTGACGAGTCCGAATGGACCAATCATGATTGCCCTGTAGCTAACCTCGATAGTGAAGAGACGTCCCTTTGGGATGAGGAGAGTAGATCACCGGTCAATAAAGATTTTGTGAAACCATATAACTATGCTTATGAAAACAGTCTTTATGGTCTTTTCACTCCACAAAAACAGAAGTCTCGTGAGGAATTATTTTTAGAATGCAAACAAAAAAGAATTCAATGGAAAAAAGCTTTTGCCACTAAGAGGAAAACTAATGTTTTTAAATATATTAACTATTTGCCTCTAGATGCTTCTAAAAGAAAAAGTAGAAAAATACTTGGTTTTCTTAAACACCACGTTAATAATGTTCAATCAATTGTTGCAAGCGATTGGGAGAAACGTCAAAGGATGAGTGGAAAACCGAGATTCCTCACGACATAACTGTGCTTGTGAAAGAACTTTTAATACCAAATACGAAGATAATAAAAGAACATGTTCTTGAGTTTGAAAATTTAATTCAGTCTGAAATGTTTGATGATTTGAAATATGTTGAGTCTCTTGAAAAAGAAATTGATGACCTTAAAAATGACAAATTAGAATTTTCAAACGAATATGTTCTACTCTTAGAAGAATGTCTCCCCAAAGATATTTTGTGTGTTACTCTTCAATCTTGTGCTGATATCGATGAATATTCTGATGTTGCATGCAAATATCTTGATAAAATCAAAGAGTGTGAGCGTCTTGAACTTGAGCTTTCAAAACATAAAGAAAATGTTGATAAAAAGGCTTTTGAGTTACTTCAACACAAAACTGATTTCCTTCAAAAACATTGTCATTCTCTTGAACTTGCTTTGCAAAAAGACGTTGGTAGTTTTCCACATGATAATAAATTGCAAGAAAAACTTTCCCAAACGTTTCGAGAAATGAACGAACAGAATTTGGAAATTAAAGGGTTGAAAGCTCAGTTACAAGACAGGGACAGAGCGATAGCAGAGTTGCAGAAACTCATTGCTAAGATGGGTGGGAAAATTGTGGAACCTAGTGTTAAGAAACCTGTCGTAAGACAACCCAATGCTCAAAAAGTGACTAGACCCTCTGTCTTGGGAAAACCATCTGTTTTCTCTAATTCTGCATTTGCAAAACCTGCGTTTGCCCCCAAGACGGATGGGAAGGATAGGTTACCACAAAACACTCTCAAAACACATATTCGATCACAAAGCATTAAGAACACAAATGTGGTTAAACCAGGGATGTATAGATTGGCCACTAAACCCACACAAAACAAAGAAAGTCAATCACCTCAGACTTCTAGAAACACTAATAGACGTGTGTCTTTTACTACAGGAGTAGTCCCCACTTCTAGTGTTAGCCGGCCCCAGCTTAAGAGCACTCGCATGAATGAAAAGGTCTGGCAAAACAAAAGTCAAGGGAAGATGAAGGAAGTAGAAGACCACCCTAGGATTTTCAATGTTTCTAAGAATAAAACGTCTGTAATCGCGTGTAATGACGATTTGAATGATTCGACTTTGAATGCTATGAAAGTTAAGTTTGTTTGTGTGAAATGAGGAAAGTGTGCTAATGCTAATCATGCTATGTGTGTTTCGGATAATGTCAAAGGCGTAGAAACTAGAACTAAGAAGCAAACTGTGATGTCTATTAGTCCTAGAACACCCAAACGCAAAGTGAACCATTCTGGTGCAACCCCCCCTAAGAACAGTATTGCATCAGACTCCACCACTAAGAACCCTAGAAGCAGAATTAGGGAATTATATGACTCTGCTAGCAAGCCTTGGAAATGGTTGTTTGCTAATCAATGTCCTCCAGGATATAAATGGATGCCTAAGGTTAGGACAGAAAATGTGACTACGAGCGTTAGTGTGCCTCTAAGTGATGAAACTAGGGAAACTAATGAATCGGAAATCATAACTAACATGGAATCCAATTTAGAAAATGCTCCATCGTGTTCTAATTCTTCTGCAGGTGATCGAAATAATTCTCTTCATAATGGACTCCGGATGCACGAAGCACATGACGGGGAATCTCAAGCTTCTAATTAACTTCGTGGAGAAGTTCCTGGGAACGGTCCGATTCGGAAATGATCAATTTGCACCGATCCTAGGATATGGAGACTTGGTTCAGGGGAATATCACTATCAAAAGGGTTTACTACATCGAAGGGCTCAATCACAATCTTTTCTCGGTTGGTCAATTCTGTGATGCGGATTTGGAGGTTGCTTTTAGAAAGAAGACATGTTTTGTTCGTGATTATGATGGAAATGTCTTACTTACCGGAACACGGGGTACTGATCTCTACACTATTTCACTACAAGACTCCACATCTTCAACTCCAATCTGTTTCATGGCTAAAGCTTCAACGACTCAAGCTTGCTTATGGCATCAACGTTTATCTCATCTTAACTTTGACACCATCAACTTGCTTTCCAAGAAAGATATTGTGCGAGGCCTTCCTAACTTGAAACTCATCAAAGATCATCTTTGTTCTTCTTGTGAGCTTTGTAAAGCTAAACGGAGTAGTTTCAAGACAAAGACTACACCGAGCTCTAAAGGACGGTTAGATCTTCTTCATATAGATTTGTGTGGTCCCATGCGTGTTCAAAGTATCAATGGAAAGAAATACGTTATGGTAATTGTCGATGACTACTCAAGGTACACCTGGACTCACTTCTTGAGGTCCAAGGATGAAACACCCGATGTTCTCATCAGCTTCCTTAAAGTGATACAACATGGTCTTCTAGCTCAAGTTAAAGTGGTTCGTACTGACAGAGGTACAGAATTTTTGAATTCAAAACTCAGAGACTACTTTGAAGCTGAAGGAATTGAACATGAAACATCTATTGCTCGAACACCCGAACAAAACGGCGTTGTTGAAAGACGAAACCGTACGTTAGTTGAGGCTGCTCGAACATTATTATCCGCTTCAAAACTTCCACTATACTTTTGGGCTGAAGCCGTGTCAACCGCATGCTACACACAAAACCGCTCCTTAGTTATCCCAAGACACGAAAAGACACCATATCACATAATTAATGATCGCAAACCTTCACTCAAACACCTTCATGTTTTTGGATGTACATGTTACATTATTCGAGATGGTGAAAATCTGGATAAGATGAAAGAGAAAGGTGATGCATGCATTTTAGTGGGATATGCAACTCAGTCTAAGGGATACAGAGTATACAACAAGAGAACAAAATTGATAGTCGAGATTATTCATATCAGATTTGATGAACTGCAAGACATGGCACTTGAACAAAGCAGTTTAAGTCCCGATCCAAAACGACAAACGACTTCCGTTCACAACCGCACGGAACTCGGAACTCAAGACCACAGCAATGAACCGTCAAGTTCAAAGCTGGTTCCTGAACATGTTCCTAGAGCAGATATGACAGTGGACACGACACTTGAAGAGTTGGAAATGTTATATGGACCAATGTATGATGAATATTTCACGGGGGAGAAACAAGTTGCATCGAAGTCTTCCGCTGTCACTCATGATAAGAATGATGATACCTATCATCATCAACACAAGGATACAACTTCATCTACTTCAACACGGGTTGTTGCAGATTTACCTCCTCAGAATATCACATTAACAATAGATCCTACAACATCCACAACTACTGTCATTGCTCCAGAGAACACACATCAAGCAGACGAAGACGAATTTATCAACCCATTCGGTACACCGGTACACGAAACTGGAGAGTCTTCTACTCGCCATGTTGATCCGTCAAATATGCATAGGTTCTACCAACGACATCCTTCAACACATCATTGGACCCGAGATCATCCTTTGGTTCACGTAATTGGAAACCCTTCACAGCCTGTTCGTACAAGACGACAACTAGAAACCGATGGCGATGTTTGTATGTTCGCACTCGCCGTGAGTACTGCTGAACCGAAAAACATCAAAGAAGCCATGGCTGATCATGCTTGGATTGAATCGATGACGGATGAACTTCAACAATTTGAACGACTTAAAGTCTGGGAACTTGTTGACAGACCATACGATGTGACTCCTTTAAATCTTCGTTGGATCTGGAAAAACAAGATGGATGAAGAAAACACGATCATCAAGAATAAATCTAGGCTAGTGTCTAAAGGGTATGGACAGAAAGAGGGTATTGATTTTGAAGAATCATTTGCACCAGTAGCTCGAATGGAAGCGGTCAGGATTTTCCTTGCCTATGCTGCACATAAGGGATTCATTGTATATCAAATGGACGTAAAGACGGCGTTTCATAACGGTCCTTTGAAGGAAGAAGTCTATGTCACGCAGCCGGAAGGATTCGTCGATCCTCATTATCCTGACAAGGTGTATCGTCTCCACAAAGCACTTTATGGACTCAAGCAAGCTCCAAGGGCGTGGTACGACGAGCTCTCGAAATTTCTGGTCTCCAAAGGTTTCTCAAAAGGTTCCATTGATTTAACATTGTTCACTTATAAATATGGGGATGACATTTTGCTTGTGCAAATTTATGTTGATGACATTATTTTCGGGGCTACAAACCCAAAACTTTCAAAATGGTTTGAAAAAGTAATACACAGCAGATTTGAAATGTCTATGATGGGCGAACTAAAATTCTTTCTAGGAATTCAAGTTCACCAATCCCCAAGTGGTATCTTTATTAACCAAGCTAAGTATTGTCAAGAGATAATCAAAAAGCATGGTATGACATCATGTGACCCCGTTGAGACACCATTATCAACCACATCCCAAGATGCTGATTTGGAGGGATTACCCATTGATCAAACGAGATATCGTTCCATGATCGGGTCCCTCATGTACTTGACAGCAAGCAGACCTGATATTCATCATGCTACATGTTATTGTGCACGATATCAAGCACGACCCACTGAAAAGCACCTCAAGGAGGTTAAACGGATCTTTCGGTACCTTAAGAATACCATTCATATGGGACTCTGGTATCCGAGGGAAACCGATTTCTTTCTAACGGCCTATTCAGATTCTGATCATGCAGGGTGTCTTGATACACGTAAAAGTACTTCTGGTGGTGCACAATTTCTAGGTCAAGACAAGCTTGTAGGATGGTCTTCCAAGAAGCAGGATTGCACGTCACTTTCATCAGCCGAAGCGGAGTATGTGTCTCTATCTGCGTGTTGTGCTCAAGTTCTTTGGATTAGAACACAACTCACGGATTATGGCTTCCATTTTCATAAAGTACCTATGTACTGTGACTCAAAGTCGGCCATAGCCATCTCATGCAATCCGGTTCAGCATTCCCGCACGAAGCACATCGATGTCAGATACCACTTCATAAAGGAACAAGTTGAAAGAGGTATCGTTGAATTATACTTTGTTGGAACGGATTACCAATTAGCCGACTTGTTTACGAAAGCTCTGTCGAAAGATAGGTTTGAGTACCTCGTTAGGCAAATTGGTATAAGATGTTTGACTCCAGCAGACCTGAAGATTCTGGCAAAGGTGCCTGCTTGATTTATCTATCAAACATCAACCTGTAAATATCCTTGAAAAAGCAAAATACAAAAATATAAAACATATAAAAGCAAAACACAAAATTAAAAAATCTTTCAAAATCCAAAAATATTCTTCTCGACATGTCTTTCAGTATCGATAATATGGACATGCCTAGAAATGTCGCTCAATAATGACACGGGTGTGTACATAAAGCTCGAATGAAAGTTGTAAATATTTTTCAAAACATGTCATTTCTTCTTTTAATAAAGGAAATTGTCTATTTTGGACAAATATTTCCAAACAACGGGTAGAGCAATCTATCACGGGTTGAGCTTGTCACAAAACATTCAACGTTTTGAGCTCAACACAATAGGCTTGTAATCACTTTCAGATTGCAACCCGGTTCTATATTCACGGGGGAGTGTACGATTTCGTGCTCTTACCCTTGGCAAAAGAAGTTAAATCTTCTTATACTTGAGTGGATTTGTCAAGACATTAAAAATCTATGAACTCAAGTTTATGCTTTAGAAAAACCTCTTCGACAAAAAGAAATAGGATTTTTCAAAAAGCGTTGAACACAATTTTTTCAAGAATTTCTCAATGATTATTCCAGATCTTTCAAAAATTTTGTGTTCAACAACTCCCATCCTCAAAAAGCGAAATGTGGATCATATCCTCACAATGACAATTCAATTGGATCAATTTTTGAGGGGGAGCATTTTAACTTCATGCAAAAGATTAACACATATTTCTCCCGGAGATTTCAAGACTATTTTAAAAATATATTTTAATCAAATTTGGTATCTCTAATATCAAAAGATTTTATATATTAGAGATAGGGGAGAAAATGTGATTAAAATGTGATCTAATATAAGACTCAAGCACTTTCACTCTTACCTACATGTGCGAAACACTTTCGATTATCGATGCACATGTGAAGGGGGAGATTTTCTGAAACGACAAAACTAACAAGGTGTTAAATGTTTTTCAAACACTTTGTTAGAATTTAAAGTGGTTTTCATGGTTACGATCAAATACCCACAACATCTTTAATTCACGACGTTATTGGTGTCAAAAGGGTGGTTAGGTTTAAGTCCTATGATCCAACCAGAACCGGAGGGATCTTCCCAGGGACAATCCAATAGATTATTAGAAGTCCTTAGGAAAGATGGAGTAGAATGTGAACGTAGAAGAATGCCGACTAAGTACTGATGCTAGCACTGGAACAATCACAACAAGGTGCTAGTAATGATGTATTGGTAAGCATTGAAGGGGTTGAAGAATGAAAAAGAAATGTAAGGATAAAGGGTCTAAAGAAAGAAGCCCCCCATACAACTTAGGCAGAAACCGGGTCAACTCATCATGAAGACAAACTCATCATGGACCCAGTGATGTGAAGCACAACCCTTTCCTAGCTACTAAGGCTTTTCTCAAAAGAAGTTTGTTTTATTGTCACGGAGAACAACATGACTTCTATTGACTTTCTCACTCCGAGATAGTTGATATTGAATAGGTGGCATCTGCTCCAGCCTCCGACCACTAAAAGTGCACAAATCGAGTCTAGAGCCAAGAGATCAATCAAATCTCGTTAGGACACACGAATGAAGATCAAGAGAGTCCTACGCTATATCCTTGTGATATTGCTAGAACACTCAGAGTGATACTACTTTGTATTTACAATGATGAGTGGAAATCCTTCCAGTGTTAACATCAAACAGCACTGCGGTAGGTCATATGCAAGATTCTTTATGAATTGAACATGTGCAAAACTGAAAAGCAACAGTGGTTTGATTCTGAATTGATTCAAACTCGTTTCAGGTTTCTACGCAATATCTTTATGGTCTTGCCAGAACATTCAGAGTGATATTCATTAATATTCACAGTGACGAATGGAAATCCTTCTAGCGTCAACCTCAAACATCGCTACGGTAGGTGACTTGTGAGATTCTTATGAATCAAACTTGTGTCAACTGGAAAGCAACAATGGTAAGATTCGTTAAGAATCAAACTTGTTCCAGGAATTTGAATTGACGACTTTAATCAAACGGATATCTATCCAATTGATTCACTCTTTATGTTCGCAGTCTTGCTTTGAGACGGTCGAGTAAAGAGAACGGCTAGTACAGCCGCGAAACCCTGTCAAGGAGATTCTTAATTGAATCTACCTGATCACAGGTACGATATTTAATATCGTATAACGGTCTTCACCGACCGGAGGTAAAACGCTACCGATTTAGGACGAATGTCAAAGCCATTCAGTCCGTGTCTATGTTTTGTCTCGAGAAGGTGGCGTCACGGTGTACACAGCAAAGTCAATGATTCAGAAACCACATACTCATGCCTAATGACATATTCAACAATTAATAGTATGAGCATGTGGATGAAGACACAAGATCGCAAGATGGCAAAGACAAGTCAAGGATGATTTGAAGATCTCAAGCTTAAAGACAAAGTCGAAAGACAACGACAAAGGCTCAAAGATCACAGCATGAAGGAACAAGTCTACGATTACACGTTCAAGACTCATTTATGGCGAGATTAGTAATCTCTACAAATTTCCTAAATGACCAAGGTTTATGACCTCTCATTGGGGGAGATTGTTAGCCTCAAAATATTGAGCCAAACAAGAATGCTCAGTCATATGTTTATTATGTATCGTATTTTAGAACGTTGTAATAGGTAGTATATTAGTCGTGTTATACGGGCTTAACTTAAGGCTAAAGTTCATTAATAAGTAACTAAAGCCCGAAAGGAAAGCCCGGCCCAAACCATATAGTCCATAAAGAAGCCCGCATGTGGGTGGACTATATATACTACCCTCCTAGCATGTTAGGAGGGTGGGTGGTTCATTTTTCTCATTCCTTAATCTAATATTCACAAGTTAATCCTCTCCTCCTCTCTACTTTCTCTCACTACTTTCTCTCTCTAAAATTCATCTCATATCTTCCTTTCTTTCTTTAATTCGTGTAGTATACAATCATAATATTATGGGACAACAACATCAATACATGTAAGAGGACAAACGTCGGGTAAGGAAGATCCTAGTAACTACCCAATCCTCATAGGTCAAGTTTTAGAGCCTACAGGTTGAAGCCTTGGATCTGATACAATAATTGTAACGACCCAATTTGACAAGGAGTCCATTATGTCATAATCATGGTGTGTCATCAAAGCATAATAAAGGCATAACGTCATAAAGAAATAAAAGACCAACAGGAAAACCAGAATCAAACATCGGCTACCAACATAAGCTCGACATAAATGAGAATAAAGGAAGTTTAAAGGACAAAACAATGGTCCAACCAAAGCATAAGTATTTAAATGCATAAAGGAAAGGAGTCTATGGTAGCTCTCATCCTAAGCACATAAACTCAATGCCCAAATCCTGCCCTTAGGTACCTTCCGTATGAGACATGAAAATAAAATACGGCTGAGCAATACGCTCAGTGAACGGATATAAAGACAAGATAAAGATAAATGTAACATGAATAAGGAATATGAAAGCAGCGGAAATAACGTGCATGTACTGAGTAAAACCTGGGAGATAATCTATAAAACATGTAGGATAACTGAATGTCATGGATTTCATAAGTAATATAAGTAAATGCCCACGAGCTAATTTAGGTCATAACATGTCATGCATAATAATATTATCAACGTGTGCATGAATAAATAGAGGGGCTGCCTCATCATGCAATAGAGGGGTGACCTCTATTAATAGTAACATAGGTGGAGGGATCAGCTCCAATTTGATGGGACATAGAGAACACACCAAACAAATCACCATGTACGTGTAAACATGTAAACTAGGATTCACACATTCGCCCCGTAATAATAATAATGGCCAACTAATAAATATAACATGTAATATGAAGGGATGTCGCGAGAAGTCACTTTTGTCACGGAAGAGTCATAACATAGGTGCCTCATATGTCATGATCATCATACCTCCATGACTAGGTGGTAAATCATGTATATCATGGTCATGCATGAAAATAGCTCGAGCAATATATAAATCATGAAGTAAAACAAAACAGAAGCATGGCAGTCATGAAAGATTTAAAACATAAAAATGGGTAGAACATGTGGCATAGCAGTTGGGGAATCCTAATCATGAAAAGAAATGAATGTCCTTACTGAAAGAACGGAATATCCATACTTTGTGTCCAGTAACCGGTGCTAGAGATGAATAGTGGAAAGAACTACTCCAACTTCACGGGATCAACATGTTAAAGTATGTGTATGAGTTACTTGTTCATGGTATGAGTTACTTGTTCATGGTTTATCGTGTCTTTCCTTCTTTAGTAGTTTTCTGATATTATTAGCTTCTCTTATTGTTATATGGTCATGCTTTCCTGATTAGTGTATTTCATGATTCGTGTTTTATTATACTTGGTATTTTCATAATTTGTAACTTTCCATAAATAGCAGATTTCCATATATAGTAACTTTCCAAAAATAGAAGGTTTTCATAAATAGTAAGTTTCTAAAAATAGTAAGTTTCCATAAATAGTAAGTTTCCATAAATAGTTTAGCTCGTTTTAACATACGTAAATAATTTATTTTGTTTATCGAATAAGCCAATTTTCAATTAATCATATTAATAATTCGGTTACTTAATAAGCACATTTTTATAAGCCATATATTGATAAGCCGACATTAATTAAGTTTAAACATAATAAGCAAATTTTTCATAAATCATGAATTAATAAGTTGATACCAATTAAGCCTAGACTTAATAAGCAAATGTTAATAAATAATGAATTATTAAGCCAAAATAATTAAGTCCCTTTTTAATTATAAGATGAAATAATAATAAGCCGATTTAATAAGCCATGATTAATTAA
Source organism: Glebionis coronaria (assembly GCA_025667525.1). NCBI lineage: Eukaryota > Viridiplantae > Streptophyta > Magnoliopsida > Asterales > Asteraceae > Glebionis > Glebionis coronaria. The sequence continues at coordinate 272,998,022 of CM046882.1, read as the reverse complement.
GCCAATAACTAAAGGAACCAAACACCACCTTGTGGCCCCTTGTTTTCCGAGCCAAACACGACCCATCGAGACCTTTAGGTTCCTCGGTTGCCGAGTAAAACAAAACCAAACGGAGATCCCTCTTAGTGTTCTCGGTTAGCCGAACACCACAACCACCGAGACCTTATGGTCCTCGGTTTCCAAGCAAAACAAACCCCCACCGAGAGCTTATAGCTCTCGGGCCCATCAAACAAACACCAACGAGCCAACATTTCTAAGACCCCTTGTGGGTGTTCTCGGTTGGCCAAGGAAAACCAAACCAAGCCGAGACAACCCGTTGGGGTTCTCGGTCGGCCAGACTAACAAACAACGAGCCAAAGGCTCGACGATAACATGATTTGTTCTTGGTTAATTAATAAAACATATGTTCATTCCATTTTAGATTACATTCGTATATGATTCTTGAAAAATAAAATAAGAAAAGGTTTTAGATATATCGAAAGGATTGATTAGATAAATGAGGAACACGAATACCACACGTACTACTCAAGATCATACAAAGCTTTCTCCTTCTCCCTTTTTTTTCTTAGGTCGGCGGCTACCACACCCAACTTAGGGTTTTTGTTTGTTTTTCTTTAACTTGAAAAATGAAATGAAAATGTGTGGTTTGTTAGTTATTTTATCATGGGCTGGGCTTTGGGCCTTATTAAACTTGTAAGGTTTATGCATAAAGCCCTTTTTATTATATCATGTCATAACTCGTATTCTCGTGTATTCTCATATTCATGAATTTTTATGTTCGTGATATATCTTGTCACGTCGTATTTATTATATGTATTTACTTGTCGTGAATTATTTAAATGTTAAAAGTTTTAAATTCATGGTATTTTCATGCGGGTTTTACATGTGTCTTTGGAAAATGCTAACATTTCAGGTACAACAGAACCATTTGTTTTGGAAGCTTCTCTTTTAAGGTACATGAATCTACCTTCATGGTTCCATGATAAAAATCCAGGTTATGATCAGACAAAGGAGGATGATTCTTCTGGGAGAAACAACCAAAGGATGTTCCCAAGCCAGTAGATCCACTTGTTGATGTAGTGAATGAAAGTAGTGGAAAAGTTTCTGAAAGTAGTGGAAACTCCGAGCCCCTACTAACATAACGATTCCCCTATTTTTGAAGTTGTGATGATTGATGATGACCTTGATGCAGACTAATAACTGAAAATTTGATTCTTTGTTTCGATTCAAATTGACCAGTTGAAAGTGTCACTCACTCGTTTTTGGTTGATAAAAGAAAAGGTGATTATCTATAACTATTTAAAAATTAAAACATTAAAAATATAAACTAAATTTAAAGAAATTAAATAAATTTATAACTTGATTAAAAGTAAAATTTAAAATAACAATAAACAAACAATTTAAAAATAAAACTTGACAAAATTGGCGGGTAAATAAAAATTTGAAAACAATTTGGAAAACAAACTAAGTATTTAGTTCATAATTAAAACAATTAAAGACACAATCCGGAATTAAAACAAAACTAATTCAGAAAAGGTACTTATAAACTTAATTCGGAATCTATAGTGTATATCTAATTCAGAATTTAGTCAGGTTATAATTCAGAATGTGCATTTGAGACCTAATTCGGAATATGAAACAATAGTACAATTCAGAATAATGTAAACATGTAATTCGGAATTCAAGTAATGGATCTAATTCGTAATAACAACTCTAAAACATAATTCGGAATATATTTTTGTTATGTAATTCGGAAAAGCTAGCATATAACAATTCGGAATATATAAGTTTTAACTAACTCAGAAAAAGAGTTTGAAGTATAATTCGGAAAAATATTTTTAAGCTAATTGTTTATTAATCCGGATAAATGAAAATTAAGCTAAAAGCAAGTAAGAAATTAACCAAAAATTAAGCCAAACTTATATTAAAAAAAGCTAACAAGACACAAATTAAAAACTCTAAAAACACCAAATAAGCAAAATTAATAAAATCAATTTTCAAATTATTAATCTACCAAATCCACTTAAATGAAAAATAAACTAAACACACAATAAGCTATAAGCACAATAAGCTAAAACATCAACCACATCAAAACAATAAGAACAATGAAATAAGCACTTCAATCAAATAAGCAACAAGATCAAATAAGCTACATGCTAATCAACCAAATAAAACATAAGATTAAAAATAAGAAAGGAAGAATGAGATATATTTAATAAGCTTGAATTAAAGATGATGATTAAGATAAGATTAAAAAAAAACAAGATTAAAAATGAAAAGATTAAGAAACTTGAAAGAAAACTAGAGAGAGAACGTAATTACACCTACTCCTAATCACCTTAATGAAAAACTAAAAATAAACTAACTATTACAAATGAAGGTTTAAGGTCTATTTATAGTGGAAGGGATGTGGTGTTGTTGTTTCCTTCTTTCTCTTTGTCTTCTCGTCTTTTTAAATAATTCGTCTTTCTCGACTTTGTCTCGGGATTTGTCGATAGATAAAATGAACTTGTCTTCTAATTTTCTTCTTTTATTAGATATGGTTCTTCGACTTCGTTAAACTTCCGTCTTTGGTCTTCGTTCTTCGATAAATCTTTAGAATAGGACTTTGACTTCCGTTCGTTTTGCATTCTTGATCTTTTGACTTCGTCTTTTGTCTTTTTCTTCGATAAAAGCCCGTGAAAGCCCGTGTTTTCTTCCTTTTTCATATTTTGGTCCTAAAACACAATAAAAACACAAACCACACATAATTCTGACTTTTACGACATTAAACACACGTTTTTGTCTCGTTTTTGTTTGTTTTAAGTGGTAAAAGGATAAGGGTTTTCACACTTATTAAATCCCGTACACTTGACCATTGCAATGACCTCATGCAATGCATTAGTTACAAAGAAACATTTATATTCTCCATCATAATTAACCAACCTTGGCCTTTATTACATACTACGACACTAAGGAAACTGAAAAGATAGAATATTACAAAATGTTTGAAGGAAGAAACGTGTAAAGAAATCTAAGACATACATTAGGGCTTTGGTGTCATGAATATTTATCACCCTCAAGTTTCACGTTCCCCATACCAAGATTAAAAACGAGATCATTGTTATTATAAGTTAGTAAAGCTAACACTTACTCATGTGGCTCAGTTATTCACTTAGACTCCCTTATTCCTAGGTGTATCTCTTACATTTTATTGTTGTCTTGAATGATCACGAGGATGTATTTTTGACTTATTTAGACAGTTTATTTAGCCCAAAAATAAAGTAGGACGCGTTAATCAATAGTTAGTTAAAGGATAAAATCTTTTAAAACTGCTTCTCGAAACCTCATAAAGTTCATATCTTAGCATAACTCGTTTCACGATTTGAGACCTTTCTCGGACCGATATTTGGCATTGACTTCATACTTCGAATCTTGATAGACGTTCTTGAAATAATGGTCTTCTCTTCATAATAGGAATTTCTTCACTTGAAGTTTTTGAGAGATTCTTCAAACTTGGACCACGACTTCTTCATTTTTCTCCAATCTTTATTTGGGATTTTGATATACAACGATCCGCCTCCTTTTCGGACTTGGATCTATTTATCCTCATACCTTGTTAGGGACTTTTCGGATAGTGTAACACCCCATTTTGGTAATGGAAATGTCACATGCAATTATGACGTGTCATCAAAGCATACAAGGAAAAATGTCTAAACATTACTTGACCATAAAAGGAAAATACCAGAATCAAACATCGGTAGTCCAAACGTAAAGCTCATCACACACAAACATAGTATAATAAAGGAAAGGACTAAACAGTGTCCATAGCAAATGTATCATAAGAAAGGAAATGCATAAAGTAAAGAAGGCTAGATAGCTTCCAGTCCATATGCACGTACTCTTAGTGTCTACGAGCGTCCCTGAATACCTGCCGTTTTGAGAACATAGAAAAGGAAAATGGCTGAGCAAATACGCTCAGTGCACGGATGTACAATAAAGCATGAATAGGATAAGCATATAACATATAAGAGCGGAAGAAAACTAAGTCCCGAGTAACCTGGTTAAGTCTTGATAAAACTGGTTTTATAGTTTGAAAAGTCTTATGTTTATCTTGTAAAAACTGTTTGTCATATTTTACCATTAGCCAATATAGGTCATGAAAATCCACCGTGCATGAATACTTGGAGGGGTGACCTCATAATGAAAATTAGAGGGGCTTCCTCTAATTTAATATATTGGGTTTTGGGTAGGAGGGATCAGCTCCTTGTGAAGGATGCAAGGCACACACCACATTCACCATGAAATCCTGACTGAAAACATGTAACTAGGATGCACCCATACGCCCCACATGATAAATATAAATAAATGGCCAAAAGCTGAAGGGACGCCACGAGCAATCACTCCGCCGTGGTGAAGTCATAACATCAGTGCCTCTAATGTTATGGTTATGGTACGTCCATAACTAGGTGAAACTGGTCATGCATGTATATGGCTACAGGTATTCTTAATTAAACATAAGCAATCAAACACGTAACTTATACTACGGGAAAACAATTGGCTGCATACGGGAAATCCTTATTGGAAAGAATGTCAATACTGAAAGGACGGGAATCCGTACCTTATGTCCAGTGAACGAAGAAGATGAACTGAGTGGAATCCTACTTCCGTACCACTAGTGCTACATAAATACATACATGAATAAGTATCTGCTTACTAAATACGTAGCTGGTTATATGTCATGTCTTAGCTTACTTTATGTGTTCTTACCATGTTTTACAGTTTTAAAGCCTTAAACCGTGTTTATCTTATATTCTGTTTAATCTGATTAAGTATTTCTGGTATTTCATGTATTATTATACTTACTGTGTAATAATAAGTAACTTTCCAAAAATAGCAGGTTTCCTAAAATAGAAAGTTTCCAAAAATAGAAAGTTTCCAAAAATACAAAGTTACCAAAAATAGAAAGTTTCAAAAAATAGAAAGTTTCCAAAAATAGAAAGTTTCCAAAAATAGAATTACTGCTTAAAATAGATGTTCTAAATAATTGAAAGTTTCCATAAATAGATCAGCTGCCTTAATTAAATAAGTTTCCATAAATAGATTAGCTGCCTGAAATAAATAAGTTTCTAAAAATAGAAGGTTTCCATAAATAGATTAGCTGCCTTATCTAATTAAGTTTCTAAAAATAGAAAGTTTCTATAATTAGAAATAAGATGGTTAAATAAGCTAAGTATATATGTAACACCCCATTTTTATATATGGAATGTCACGCGTGATTATGGCGTGTCATCAAAGCATGCAAGGTGATATGTAGTAAAACATACATGACCATAGGGAAAACCGGAATCAAACATCGGTTCCCAAACATAAGCCCAAAACATAAATAAAGGAAATGAACTGAATAAAGACTAAACAAGCATAACTATATGAAGGCAAAAAGGAAAAGAAGTCTCTGGCAGCTTCCATCCTATGTGCGTCCTCCAAATGCTCGAGTCTTGGGTACCTGCCGTTTTGGGACATGGAAAGGAAAGTAACGGCTGAGCAAGACGCTCAGTGCACGGATGTACAATAAAGCATGAAATAGGATAAGCATGTAACATATAACAGCGGAAGACTAAGTTCTGAGTAACTGGTTAAGTATCAAGAAAACTGGTTTTATAGTTTGAAAAGCCTTATGTTTAACTTGTGAAACTGTTTTAACATATATATACCATAGCCCATATAGGTCATGAAAAGGTCACGTGCATGAATACTTGGAGGGGTGACCTCATCATGCTTATTAGAGGGGATGCCTCTAATAAATATACTGGTTTGGGTAGGAGGGATCAACTCCTTGTGAAGGGTGCAAGGCACACACCACATTCACCATGATAAACTGAATAAAACATGTAACTAGGATGCACCCATACGCCCCGACTGATATAATAATATGGCCAAACTGAAAAGGGACGCCACGAGCAATCACTCCGCCGTGGGGAAGTCATAACATCGGTGCCTCCAATGCTATGGTTATGGTACCTCCATAACTAGGTGAAACTGGTCATGCTTGTATATGGCTATAGTTTATGCTAAATTAACATAAGCAGTTCAAAACAATAAAACAAATGCTGGGGAAAACAGTTGGCTGCATACGGGGAAATCCTAATAAGGAAGGAATGTCCATACTGAAAGGACGGGAATCCGTACCTCAAGTCCAGTGAATGAACGGAAGAAAGACTCCTACTTCTGGATCACTAACGCTACATGAATACACACGTGTATAAGTATCGATTCACTGATTACGTACTGGGTTCTGTGTCTCATTATAGCTGAATTAGTATTATTTTAGGTCATGGTTCACTGTTTAAAGCCTTAAACTGTGTTTATCTTGTATTTCTGGTTTATCTGATTAAGTATTACTGGTGATTCATGTATTAATATACTTACTGTATAATAATAAGTAACTTTCCAAAAATAGCAGGTTTCCAAAAGTAGAAAGTTTCCAAAAATAGAAAGTTTCCAAAAATAGAAAGTTTCCAAAAATAGAAAGTTACCAAAAATAGAAAGTTTCCAAAAATAGAAAGTTTCCAAAAATAGAAAGTTTCCAAAAATAGAAAGTTTCCAAAAATAGAATTTACTGCCTAAAATAGATTAGTTTCTAAAAATAGATCAGCTGCCTTAATTAAATAAGTTTCCATATATAGAAGGTTTCCATGATTAGATTAGCTGCCTGAAATAGATTGATTTCCATATATAGAAGGTTTCCATAATTAGATTAGTTGCCTTATTTAATTAAGTTTCTATAAATAGAAGTTTCCATAATTAGAATTAAGCTGATTACATAAGCTAACATATAAGTCTAAGTGTTTAAGCTTATTTCTTAAGTCATATGATATAGTGTATAGTTTAATTATTATTTCATGTATTTTAATTAAACTATAGGTTAAGCATTTTAATTAAAGTGTAACATGTTTTAATTAAAATGAAATGAAAATACTTAGGTTAAAATGTGTATTATTATTAATAATAATATAACCTAAGTCATGTCTAAATTAATTAATTATAGGCATGTTTTTAATAATTAATTAATTATAACTTATAACATAAAATACTTAGGTTAAATTAATGTCATGATAAACTAATAATTAAATTAACCTAAGTCATGATTTAATTAATATTTCATGTTATTAATTAATTATATCCTAAGTTCATAATTCCTAAAAATCAACATGTAGCATGAATCATGATTTAACCAACGAACCATGAATCGGGTATGAATTCGACACCGTACCCCGGGCCAAACCCGGGGCACACGTGTCCCCTTGCTGCCGTGGGTCCCACATGAGCCAACCAAGACCAATTGTGGTCTTGGTGGTGGCGGCAATAGCAAACCAAACCCCCCCCCCCCCCCCCGGGTTTGTTTGCTAGGCGGCCAAAAACAAACACCCTTATAAACCATTCTTTGATTTTAATTAATACCAAAACATGTTAGATCAATGATTAATTACCTTGTTTTCATAAGAAAAATAATAACATGTTCATGAAAATAATCAAAGATTAAAAGAATTAAAAGAATTAAAAAGAAGGGTTAGAAAGGTATACCACTATGTAGCTTGGAAAAAGGATGAACAAACACGTATTCTAACACTTGTTTTTAAGATCAAAATCAATCAAACACCCTCTTATGGTGGTGTTTATGTGGCGGCACAAAGGGAAGAAAAAGGAGAGGAGAAAAACTCTTTTTAGGGTTTTTGGTTTATTTCTTGTAAAATGAAAAGTGAAAACATGTTTTACTCTTTACCCCCCTTAACTTGTAAAGTCCATGGGCCAAGCCCATTTTGTCTATGTGTGCCGTGGGTATGGGGGCCCCACATGGGGTACCCGTACCTTTCTCGTGTCCCGATGTTTCGTGTTCGTTCGTGGTTAAACGTGCTCGTGTTTAACGTGTTTCTGTTTCTTTTAACGTGTCGTTTATCGTAAACTCCACGCTCGTGAATATATTCTGAGTATTTACGTAATTATTATAATTAGTATTTTAAATGGTGTCCATGATTTAATTATGTTCACGTGATATATTTATTAACTGTTTATCATGAGTTCGTACGTAATCGATACTTGTCATGTCATACACGTATGCACTTGCTTGATTATTAGCACATGAATGTGATCAATACTACATGAGGTAAGTTTTAATCTAGAACGTACGATCTTAAGGGCACTATTCATGGTAAAAGCATGCGGGTTTTACAATTCTTCCCCCCTAAAAAGAATAATTCGTCCCCGAATTATAGATAAAGTAACTGAAAGCGAAACATACCCGAATCAAACTGGAAAGGTATGCAAAATAACGGAAATGAAGGTGACATGGTAGAAGGGAACGTGGAACATGACATGTCTTGAAAAGACATGGAACGTGATGTGACTGAAAGGACATATCTAATCGATAAGAGAAAAATGGATAAGAAGTCCGGATGAACTTGTTCGTTTCCAAGTGGCCTCCCTCTTGGAACGGTTCCTTCAGAAGATCCTGACACTAATGATAAATCTTGGTCCTCCTGACCTTGACTTGGAATACGAAGGAATTCTTGGTTATCAACGGAAGGTAGATCCCCTAAATTCGATCGAGGAAATAAGAGTTAACGTGCAAGGGTACTGAAACGTTACGATGCAAGACCATCTGACTTAACTGATAATTTGAAACGATGCGCGAGACATAAAGAAACGTAGTACGTGAAAAATTCTGAACGTGATACGTGAAAAATTTTGAACGTGCTACGTGGAGATATGGCGAGTGTAGTATGAGTAAACCTATCGTAATCCATGATACGTGTAACCTATTTTGATCATGATATGAGGAACGTGGAATGAACATGACATGTGAGACATATCGTAATCATAGAATATAATGGCGGTAACGCCAAACGCTACAAGGTGAGACGTGGAATATGACGTGAAACGTCTATCTGATGATGGAGGGTTATACTAAACTTGGGTCTGGTCTCACAAGTTCTTGCAACTTCCAGAACGAGAAAAGAAATGAACGTAGAATCGTAAGCCAAAATACGATCGTGAACGTGAATAGTGTCATGAACGTGAGCGCGAAAGCAAGTCGTAGAATTAGAATGAAGACGTAAAGTAAGTTAGGAGTACAATTACGAATCTTTGTCTGACCGATAGCTGAGGGATTGCCAAGTGATCGGATGAGCCTTGGCTGGAACATGTTTGTTCAATCTGTTGGTTCTGAAATCCGTACGGATGTAAGGTTTTGCAGACTTGATCAAACTGTTGACAATAACCCAGATAGCATCATGCTTCTTCTGAGTTTGCTGAAATCTGGTAACTAAAATCCATGGAGATCTTGTCCCTTTTCGATTAACAATTTCATATGATGAAAACATACCCGTTTGTTGGTGTCCTATCTTAGCCTGTTTGTATAACAGGTATGAAGATATGAACGTAACTGTATCCTGCTTCGTAGAAACTTGATACATGGAAGGTTGCGAAACTCTGAGTCTCTGAATCTAGACTTCTCCTAGCGTAGGATTTTATAGAACACCTAATGTAGTGTCGGGTCCTTTTCTTTACTCATAAGCTGAGTCATGGTAAGATTAACCGTAGAATGCCATGTGATTCAGCGTGTCACTGAAATCAAACAGAATTGATATCGGAAAGAATTCCAGGGTAAAATTTCTCTTGTCATAGAATTTGCAACGTAGTGCAGATATGGTCTTCCTGTTCTTCTCTAGGCTTAGAGGAAATCAGGTTATCCTCAATGAAAACGCTGATGAATTTGTTTAGGAGTTCATGGAAACTTAATTTATTAAGTTCATAATGCGGTTGGAGCATTGATGAGACTAATTCAAAATCATAAATCTGGCATGACCGAGTCGTGCACGAATAGCAGTCATGGACATGTCCTGCTTTTTCACTCGTCACTGTTGGCAGCATGATTGTGAGTTCGATCTTGGAAAAGTGATTAACACTATACGGTTGATTGGACATGTTGTCCATATGTGGAGGAGAATAACGGTCATGAATGGTGATTTGTTTAAGTCGACGGTAGTCGACACATAATCTCATGGTACCATCCTTCTCCTTGAAGGTTCTTCTGGAGTGTAAGGAACAATTTTGGAATAATCCGTTGGTTATGCGTAAAAGGACCTTAGTAGTCGTGTGTTACTAACAGCTAGAAAATTTTAGCAATATGGCTAACAAAGCACGTGCTTGAAAAGTATAGATAACTTGTACAGATTTTCCTGATGGAAAATCAAGCTGAAAGTATTCAGGAGCCTGAACATTACTGTACATAATTATGAATCATAGCATGGTGTGGTGTTCATAGTACCTAATTTGGATAAAATTTATCTCGTGTCTGTCCGAGGAAAATGCGTTAACAGCTTGGATCTCATCATTAAGCTGAAGGAAAACCGTCGTATACGTGGGAATACGAAAGGCGTCCTTCATGGTCATTAATATATGAACTATGGTGAAAGAAATGAAAGTGACGTCGGCAACGTGACAGTTCTCACTGATGCGCTGATAACGGTATTGAAATTCTTGTGGCCTGATTAATACATGGCACAACAACATAAATATACCCTTGGAGGGTACCCTGAATTTCTTAGAAATGTTCCATAATTAGACGTGAGTCATGTGTCTTGACTCGTGTCTTGAGAAATGTGAGCGTGACATATGCCTTGACTGGTATCTTGACATGTGTCCTCAGAGAGTATACGTGAGACATGTGTCTTGACTGATGTCTTGACATGTGTCTCGAGATGTGAAACAATTAGAACTACAAATATTAGGTTAATATGCCAGGATTGGCGGATCGGTAGGACTACTGATCATTTGTATGTCTGATCACGTCCGCAGCCAGAGCCTCGGTTGCGATTTCTAGGATATTTTCTGTCATGGTAGTGGTTACTATCGTCTTGTCTGTAGGTTCCATGACGGTCATTCTCATGACCGTGACTCATGTAACTATTTAGCTGAGTGGCTGGCTGGTACTGGTTTGCACTCATATGGCTGAAATGACAGCCGAACGACGTGTGACATGTAACTATGAATTTAGGACAATGATTGATGGGAATTGTCTGATGGTGAAGCATCTTCTCGTCCAATTGCTTTGCTCCGACGCCTTTGTCTTCGTCTTTTAGAATCTCCAGGTTGTGAACAGCATCAGCATCAGCATCTCGTAGCGTCTCCCAACATCAGCAGCATCAACCTTCAGTGACATCTCCAAGCTATGAGCGGCATCGACAATCTTGTAGAATATCAGTAAGTGAACATACGCCTGAGATGATTTAGAATCGACTAGCGAATACTCGTGAAGTATTGCAAGTGGAATACACATGGATTAAGGTACATGTAATACACATGAAATACGGTACGTGGAGTACACATGGAATACACATGAAATGATCGGTATGGGCTCGATCATTTGTCCTGATTTAAGGAAAGTAAACCGGTTAAACGGTTAGGAAAACCATCATGATAACCTGGCAGTATTAGCACAGACATCATTCTGGTTGCATAGAGAAACGCTAAAGTGTGGTTACACAAAATTTAACGATGATTTGCCTGACAGCATGATCAATGAAAACCAACCATGACTATCATGAAAGCATGATTAGAGAAATCTAACAATGTCTTGCAGGACAACGTAAATAACAAAAGAGGCATGAAACATAATCAATCATGAAGACGGAATTATCATGAGGAAACATGAAACCATCTATTACGAAGGAGTGTATAACATAATCAACATGAAACTGAAGTTAACCATGACAGTATGAAGGCATACTTGACATAAAAACATAATAACTTATGATGGGACATGAAAAAAATTTTTTTTATGTCAATTTAAATCATGAGAACAATTTTATGCAAGAAAAACAGTGCATGAATGCGTAATGTAGTTTATAAAACCTTTATATGTGCGAGGGAACGCCTATGGGTCGGTTCCAAAACAAAAGACATGGCGAGGGGACGCCTATGGGTCGGTCCCAAAGTTAAAAGTTTCGATAAAAGCACATGCGACTAAATAGGGCAAGTCCTGTACCAACCATTACTTAGTCAAAATTCCTGTAACAGATGACATATGATATAAATGCATGAATGCATGAAACATAATAATTAAAAGTCATTGTCAAAACTTAACAGAAAAATTTTTATGTGAAATTTATGAACTACTGGGGTCAGTCCACATCGTCACAGTTCACGAGGAACATCATGCATAGACAATGACACATAACTAAGTATGGATGACGGTTGTTCATTCCATATTAGTAAGACGATACTGGTGAAAACATCATGGTGAAAACAACAAGGTGCTGAAAACGTCATGGCTAAAACAAAAAGGTGCTGAAAACGTAATGGTTGAAACAACAACGCGCTGAAACATCAATACGTGGAATAACAAACGTTGGCTTAGGAAGCTCCTGGTGACTACCCACTAGTCACAGGTCGAGTTTTAGAGCCTACAGGTCGAAGCCTTGGCTCTGATACCATAATTGTAACACCCCATTTTTATATATGGAATGTCACGCGTGATTATGGTGTCATCAAAGCATGCAAGGTGATATGTAGTAAAACATACATGACCATAGGGAAAACCGGAATCAAACATCGGTTCCCAAACATAAGCCCAAAACATAAATAAAGGAAATGAACTGAATAAAGACTAAACAAGCATAACTATATGAAGGCAAAAAGGAAAAGAAGTCTCTGGCAGCTTCCATCCTATGTGCGTCCTCCAAATGCTCGAGTCTTGGGTACCTGCCGTTTTGGGACATGGAAAGGAAAGTAACGGCTGAGCAAGACGCTCAGTGCACGGATGTACAATAAAGCATGAAATAGGATAAGCATGTAACATATAACAGCGGAAGACTAAGTTCTGAGTAACTGGTTAAGTATCAAGAAAACTGGTTTTATAGTTTGAAAAGCCTTATGTTTAACTTGTGAAACTGTTTTAACATATATATACCATAGCCCATATAGGTCATGAAAAGGTCACGTGCATGAATACTTGGAGGGGTGACCTCATCATGCTGATTAGAGGGGATGCCTCTAATAAATATACTGGTTTGGGTAGGAGGGATCAACTCCTTGTGAAGGGTGCAAGGCACACACCACATTCACCATGATAAACTGAATAAAACATGTAACTAGGATGCACCCATACGCCCCGACTGATATAATAATATGGCCAAACTGAAAAGGGACGCCACGAGCAATCACTCCGTCGTGGGGAAGTCATAACATCGGTGCCTCCAATGCTATGGTTATGGTACCTCCATAACTAGGTGAAACTGGTCATGCTTGTATATGGCTATAGTTTATGCTAAATTAACATAAGCAGTTCAAAACAATAAAACAAATGTTGGGGAAAACAGTTGGCTGCATACGGGGAAATCCTAATAAGGAAGGAATGTCCATACTGAAAGGACGGGAATCCGTACCTCAAGTCCAGTGAATGAACGGAAGAAAGACTCCTACTTCTGGATCACTAACGCTACATGAATACACACGTGTATAAGTATCGATTCACTGATTACGTACTGGGTTCTGTGTCTCATTATAGCTGAATTAGTATTATTTTAGGTCATGGTTCACTGTTTAAAGCCTTAAACTGTGTTTATCTTGTATTTCTGGTTTATCTGATTAAGTATTACTGGTGATTCATGTATTAATATACTTACTGTATAATAATAAGTAACTTTCCAAAAATAGCAGGTTTCCAAAAGTAGAAAGTTTCCAAAAATAGAAAGTTTCCAAAAATAGAAAGTTTCCAAAAATAGAAAGTTACCAAAAATAGAAAGTTTCCAAAAATAGAAAGTTTCCAAAAATAGAAAGTTTCCAAAAATAGAAAGTTTCCAAAAATAGAATTTACTGCCTAAAATAGATTAGTTTCTAAAAATAGATCAGCTGCCTTAATTAAATAAGTTTCGATATATAGAAGGTTTCCATGATTAGATTAGCTGCCTGAAATAGATTGATTTCCATATATAGAAGGTTTCCATAATTTGATTAGTTGCCTTATTTAATTAAGTTTCTATAAATAGAAGTTTCCATAATTAGAATTAAGCTGATTACATAAGCTAACATATAAGTCTAAGTGTTTAAGCTTATTTCTTAAGTCATATGATATAGTGTATAGTTTAATTATTATTTCATGTATTTTAATTAAACTATAGGTTAAGCATTTTAATTAAAGTGTAACATGTTTTAATTAAAATGAAATGAAAATACTTAGGTTAAAATGTGTATTATTATTAATAATAATATAACCTAAGTCATGTCTAAATTAATTAATTATAGGCATGTTTTTAATAATTAATTAATTATAACTTATAACATAAAATACTTAGGTTAAATTAATGTCATGATAAACTAATAATTAAATTAACCTAAGTCATGATTTAATTAATATTTCATGTTATTAATTAATTATATCCTAAGTTCATAATTCATAAAAATCAACATGTAGCATGAATCATGATTTAACCAACGAACCATGAATCGGGTATGAATTCGACACCGTACCCCGGGCCAAACCCGGGGCACACGTGTCCCCTTGCTGTCGTGGGTCCCACATGAGCCAACCAAGACTAATTGTGGTCTTGGTGGTGGCGGCAATAGCAAACTAAACCCCCCCTCGGGTTTGTTTGCTAGGCGGCCAAAAACAAACACCCTTATAAACCATTCTTTGATTTTAATTAATACCAAAACATGTTAGATCAATGATTAATTACCTTGTTTTCATAAGAAAAATAATAACATGTTCATGAAAATAATCAAAGATTAAAAGAATTAAAAGAATTAAAAAGAAGGGTTAGAAAGGTATACCACTATGTAGCTTGGAAAGAGGATGAACAAACACGTATTCTAACACTTGTTTTTAAGATCAAAATCAATCAAACACCCTCTTATGGTGGTGTTTATGTGGCGGCACAAAGGGAAGAAAAAGGAGAGGAGAAAAACTCTTTTTAGGGTTTTTGGTTTATTTCTTGTAAAATGAAAAGTGAAAACATGTTTTACTCTTTACCCCCCTTAACTTGTAAAGTCCATGGGCCAAGCCCATTTTGTCTATGTGTGCCGTGGGTATGGGGGCCCCACATGGGGTACCCGTACCTTTCTCGTGTCCCGATGTTTCGTGTTCGTTCGTGGTTAAACGTGCTCGTGTTTAACGTGTTTCTGTTTCTTTTAACGTGTCGTTTATCGTAAACTCCACGCTCGTGAATATATTCTGAGTATTTACGTAATTATTATAATTAGTATTTTAAATGGTGTCCATGATTTAATTATGTTCACGTGATATATTTATTAACTGTTTATCATGAGTTCGTACGTAATCGATACTTGTCATGTCATACACGTATGCACTTGCTTGATTATTAGCACATGAATGTGATCAATACTACATGAGGTAAGTTTTAATCTAGAACGTACGATCTTAAGGGCACTATTCATGGTAAAAGCATGCGGGTTTTACAATATAAGCCTAAGTGTTTTCATGATTATTTCCTAAGTCATATGATATAATGCATAGTTTAATAATTATTTCATGTAATTAAATTAAACTATAGGTTAAAATATTTGATTAAAGTATAACATGTTTTTAATTAAATAAAATATAAATACTTAGGTTAAAACATGTATTATTATTTATTAATAATATAACCTAAGTCATGTTAATTAATTAATTATAATCATGGTTTTTAAATAATTAATTAATTATAAGTCTAAAATACAAAAATACTTAGGTTAATTAATTTCATGATTATTAATAATTAAAATAACCTAAGTCATGTTATTAAATTAATCATGTCATTTTATTTTTAATTTTTAACATAAGATCATAAAAAAATAAAAACCAAACATACACCATGAACCGGATCTAGAACCAAAACCATGAACCGGACATGAAATCGACACCGTACCCCGAACCAAATCGGGGTACCCCTTGTCTTGATGCTGCCGTGGGACCCACACCAAACAACCGGGACCATATGGTCTCGGTGGTGGTCGGTTGGCCAAACCGAAACCCCCCTTGGGTTCGGTGTAGGCTGCGGCCAAAACAAACACCCCTTAAAACAATACTTTTTATTTTATTAAACCCCAATTCATGTTGGATCCATGATTTTAATTAGGTTTTTGTAAAAACATAACATGTTCTTGATTTATAAAAGATCAAATCAAAAGAAAAAGGTTTAAAAAGGATTTACCGAATTCGTGGATCAAAAGGACGAAGAACAAACACGATCACCAACTAAAATTCCAAGATCTAAGATCAACAAACACCTCCTTGTGGTGTTTTGAGGGTGGCGGCCAAAAAGAAAGAAGAGAGGAGGGTTTTAGGTTTTTGCTAAAATCTTCTGTAATTGTTAAATGAGTAGTGAAAAAATCCTTTAACCCCTTTAGTAAAATTTACAAATGGGCTTGGCCCATTTTTTCCTTGTAGCCGCGGGTAGGGGGCCCCACATGGGATACCCGTACCTTTTTTCGTGTCTCGATGTTAAGTTATACGTTCGTGATTATTTGTGTTCGCGTTTTAAGTGTTCTCGTTACGTAATTATCGTGATCTAATATATTTAATTACGCTCGTAATAAATATATTTACGTAATTAATAATAATTCGTGTTTTAATTACGTTCATGATTTCATGATCGCATGTTCGTGATTAATTATCGTCAAATAATTATTACGTGCTCGTGCGTAGTAAATACTTATCGTGTTCTAACACGTACGTAATACGTAAAATCCTAACACGTAATCGTACTCATGCTATATTAGGAAAGTTTTAATCTAGTACGTACGATCTTAAGGGTACTATTCATGGTAAAAGCATACGGGTTTTACAACTCTTCCCCCCTAAAAAGAATAATTCGTCCCCGAATTATAGATAAAGTAAACTGGAAAAGAAGAACATACCCGAATTCAAAATATGAAATGAGGGTAAGAAGCCCGGATAGACTCCTTTGTTTCCCAAGTGGCTTCCCGCTCAGTATGATCCCTCCATAGAATTTTGACGAATGGAATCGTCTTCTTTCTCATGACTCGTTCTTGTCTGTCAAGAACTCGTTCGGGTTCTTCTATAAAAGTAAGATCTTCACGTATCTGTTCCAGTGGATACTGAACCATGTGAAGGGGATGATACTGGTACCCTCTGAGTAAGGACACATGAAACACATTGTGCACATGCGAAAGCTGCGGAGGTAACGCCAATCGGTAAGATACTTCACCGGCTCGTTCAATGATATCAAACGGTCCGATGAAACGAGGACTGAGCTTCCATTTAATCCCGAAGCGTCTAACACCACGTGCCGGCGAAACCTTAAGGAAGACGTGATATCCTACATTAAAGTGTATGTCCCTACGATTCTTATCGGCGTAACTCTTCTGACATGACAGTGCTTCCTGAATTTTCTGCTAAGCTACTACGATCTTCTCATTGGTCATATCCATGATTTTCGGTCCTTCAAGTGTTCGCTCACCAACCTGATCCCAGCAGATTGGGGCGCGACACTTTCTGCCATACAACATCTCAAATGGAGCACACTTGATACTTGCGTGCCAACTGTTGTTGTATGCAAACTCCACCAAACAGATGTAATCGTCCCAATAACCCGTCCAATCCAACGCACATGACCTCAACATATCTTCCAATGTCTGAATGGTTCGCTCTGACTGTCCGTCCGTTTGAGGATGAAAAGTCGTGCTAAGCTTAAGTTGTGTACCCCAAGCTTTCTGCAGACTTTTCCAAAAGCGCGAAGTGAATCGAGGATCTCTGTCTGAGACGATGCTGGATGGTGCACCGTGGAGTCTCATGATCTCTCTTCTGTACGTATCTGCGAGTTTACTTACCGGATCTTTCTTGCGGATCGGTAAGAAATGAGCTGATTTGGTAAGTCGATACCAAATTGCATCGTGCTTCCTCTTGGTAGGCGGAAGACCAGTAACAAAATCCATGGTGATTTTGTCCCACTTCCACTATGGAATATCTAACGGTTGAAGGAGACCGCCAGATCGCTGATGCTCGATCTTAACTTGCTGGTAGGTAAGACATTTGGAGACGTAAGTGGCCACATCCTGTGTCATACCACTCCACCAAAAGTACTGCTTGATGTCATGGTACATCTTAGTCGAACCAGGATGTATAGAGAATGGGGAGCTATGAGCTTCAGCTAACAAAGCTTCCCGGAGTTCTTGGTCATCAGGAACACAAAGTCTCGTGCCCTGCCATACGATACCATCTGCATCTACTCTGAATTCAGTCTGCTTCTCCAAATTATGTACTATCGCCCAGATTTCTCCGTCATCCTTCTGAGCTTCCTTGATCTTAGAGAGTAACTCGGGTTCTACTCTAAGATTAGCCCAGTAAGCGTGCTGTCCACGTACCATGATCTCGATGTCTAGTCGCTCCAAGTCTCTGATGATTTCCTCTTCGATTTTAATGTCGTTGATCATTCCGGACATCCTGCTAAGAGCATCTGCTACTACATTTGCCTCTCCGGGATGATACTGTAGATTAATGTCATAATCCTTCAACAGCTCTAACCATATCCTCTGCCTCATGTTCAATTCACGCTGAGTGAAGATATACTTCAAGCTCTTGTGGTCCGTGAAAATGTCACATGATTCTCCATATAAGTAGTGCCTCCATATCTTCAATGCAAACAAGACTGCAGCAAGTTCCAGGTCATGCGTGGGGTAATTTTCTTCATAAGGCTTAAGCTGCCGTGAAGCGTACACGATCACTTTCCCATGTTGCATGAGAAGACAGCCAAGTCCCTTCCCCGATGCATCGCTGTAGATTTGAAATCCACCCGTACCAGATGGTAGAGTAAGAATAGGTGCAGATACTATCTTCCGCTTTAGGTCTTCAAAGCTCTTCTCTCGATCTTCAGTCCAGACGAATTTCTCCCCTTTCCGCATCAGTTTAGTCAATGGTAGTGCTAGGCGGGAAAAGTTCTCCACGAACCTACGGTAATAGCCAGCTAAGCCTAAGAAACTGCGGACTTCCGTCGCTGATGTCGGCCTTAGCCACTTAGTAATGGCCTCAACCTTCGCTGGATCCATAGTGATTCCTTCTGCTGATACAATGTGACCTAAGAATGCCACCTTGTCTAACCAGAACTCACACTTGGAGATTTTAGCATACAGCTGCTTCTGGCGAAGAATCTGTAGTACTGTACGAAGATGGTCTTCGTGTTCCTCCTTGGACTTTGAGAAAATCAGGATGTCATCGATGAAGACAATGACGAACTTGTCCAGAAATTCATGGAAGATTCTGTTCATCAAATCCATGAACATTGCTGGAGCATTTGTCAGGCCAAATGGCATAACTACAAACTCGTATTGGCCATAGCGGGTACGAAAAGCAGTCTTAGCGATGTCCTGCTCCTTGACCCGTAGCTGATGATAGCCTGACCTAAGATCGATCTTGGAGAAGTGTTTGGCCCCTTGGAGTTGGTCAAACAGATCGTCAATACGTGGCAGTGGATATCTATTCCGAATGGTAATCTTGTTGAGCTCGCGATAGTCTATACAAAGACGCATACTGTCGTCCTTCTTCTTAACAAACAAGACCGGTGCGCCCCATGGAGATGCACTCGGTCGATTGAAACCTCGTTCAAGAAGTTCTTGCATTTGATCCTTCAGCTCCTTCATCTCTATGGGAGCCATGCGATAAGGGGCTGTGGAGATTTGTTCAGCTCCTGGAATAAGCTCGATACTGAATTCCACTTCTCGTGCAGGTGGTATGTCCGGAAGTTCTGTTGGAAAAACATCTTGGAATTCCGACACTATAGGTTGATCCTGAATTGATGGAGATTCAGCATCCATGTCGTGAACCGTAGCTAGATAACCCTCGCAGCCATGTGATAGTAGTGCACGCGCTTGTAGGGTAGATATGATTTGTACAGACCGTCCGGGTATGAATCCATTATGAATGTACTCTAGTGCATTAACATCACCGAAGATAACTCGATATGAATGGCAGTCTATGGTAGCATGATGCTTGGATAACCAATCCTTGCCCAAAATCATGTCGAAGTCATTCATGTCCAGCGGAAGTGCGTCGACAAGTCGAACCTTATCGTCAAATTCTAGGGGAAGACTCTTGTATACATTGGTGATTAATACAGAGTCCCTCAAAGGCGTGGAAATAGTAAGCCTATTTTCTAGTGGCATGGGGAGCATCCTAATGTTCTTAGCATAAGTAGTAGAAATAACAGAGTGAGTAGCACCCATATCGAAAAGAACACATGCAGCTTGACCATACATATACAAGATTCCAGTGATGGTACCTGTAGACTTGTTGGGCTGGTCTCGAGATGTCGTGTAGACACGCCCGGTAGTAGGAGACGGCTTGGTATCAGCATATCCTAATGTACCCTCCATCTCGCCTTTACGGCAATCCTTCATAATATGGCCAGGAAGACCACACCTGAAGCACGCATCAGTATTACGGCGACATGGTCCTGGGTGCCTACGGTGGCAAGTAGAGCAAAGAGGATGAGTGAATCCTCCAGCAGGTGCTCTGGCTGGCTGGGAACCAGTGATAGCTGGACGGCTAGGCTGCGAACCTCTTTGGTTCTGGTCCCTACCGTTTCCATGGTTCCTGCTGCTGTTGGAGTGCCTAGCGTTGTTATGGTAATTATCATTACCGCCACGCTTATCCGTAGCAGAATAGTCGTTAGTCTAACCGTTTCCCTTGGGCTGATGAGGCTGCTGCTGAGTAGCCGGCTGAGACCGGTCCCCAGTTTTCTGCCTCTTGTCGGGTCTTTCAGCTTCCCCGAACTCATCCCTTTCCTGCAGCATCTCCAGCTTACGTGCTGCATCGGCCACTTGTGCTACAGTGTTGAACGTAGCACACACCAGATTGTTTGCGACCGATGTGCGAAGAGCCCATCTAAAGTGATGTGCCTGCTCTTCAGGAGTACCTGCTGCCGCACCAAGGAAACCAGCTAAGCGAAGAAAGCGCTGCATAAACTCGTTGCTATTCTCCCCAGCTCTCTGTCGGATCCCATGGTACTCTCTCTTGAGCTTGTCCTGCTCAGCCTTGGGAAAGAACTGCTCCATCACCCTGTCCTTGAACTGAGCCCAAGTCAAACCAGCAACCCACTCGTCACCACCTTCAGACTGCATCAATGCTAACCACCAATTAAGTACATCGCCTTCGAACCGATAGCATGCCAACCTCACCTTGTATGCGGGGTCACAACCCATAGCATTGAAAATCTTCTCGATGTGAGCCAACCAGCTTTCAGCATCGCTGGGGCTATCTGTCTTCTCAAAAGCTCGAGGGCGGAGCTTGTTGAATCTCTCCAGCCATACTGCTAATGTCACTGGAGGAGGAGGAGGAGGTGCCTGATTATGCTGCTGATTGTTGGCAGCTTGAACTTCAGCCCTGATGTCATTCCTTAGTTGAGGAAGCAAAGCTTGCATAGCAGCTTGAATTGCAGCATTGAGGTGCTCCTGTTCGCGTGTGAGAACCATCGGACAGTTTAACATAACACATATGATTAAACAGATCAAAACATAAAATATATATATACATGAAAAAAAAATTATACTAAAATTTCACGAGAAAAATTTTATGCAAGAAAATTTTGTGTATGAATGCATGATGCATTTTTATGAAAACTTTTGTATGCTCGAGAGTGAACTCCTCTGGTCAGTTCACCCAAAACAAAAGACATAGCGAGGGGACGCCTATGGGTCGGTCCCAAATTTAAAAGTTTCGATAAAACACATGCGACTAAATAGGGCCAGTCCTGTACCAACCATTATGATTGTGGTAAATTACACCTCTTTTAGGAAAAGGAGGGTAATAGCGGTAAGTATCGAACAAATGATTTTAGGAAAAATCAAGTGTTAATGACCCAATTAAGTTCGTTTCCCAAGGAGGTATATGTGTGTGACTAAGATGTACAAGATTTGAGATTAATATTTGGTTTGGAAGGGGATTAGAAGAGAAAATGACGAAGACGTAAAAATAAAAATTAACACAAAATCACTATTAGAAAGTTAAAACGTAGAAGCTTAAAAACCACAAAAATAAAAATAAATTCTAAAAATTACCACAAATTCACCAAAAATCAAAAATAATAAACTAAGAGTTTACCAATGATCAAAACTTTTTCAAACCTTTTAAATAATTAAATATTCAATTTTTAAATGCTAATTAAAGCCCTAAAAATCAAATAAAATATCAAAAAGCTCAAATAAAGATTTTTCAATTGATAAACCTCTAAAATGACCTAAAAAGATTAAAAACTATTTTTAGAAATTTTAAAACTAATAAAAACTATTAAAAATGATTTAAAAACTATTAAAACATAAAATAATTATAAAAATTAATCTATAAGTGATAAAATTATTCTAAAAGTTGCTAAATTCCTATTTTAATGTATTTAACCTAAGAAAAATGTAAAAAGTTGGAAAAAGTGAAATTTTAAAAATAATAATAAAATAATAATAAAATAATATTAAAAATCCAAAAATTATAAAAATTTCTAAAAACTTGCAAACTAGTTTATTTTAACCTAAATAATCAGAAAATGAAAGTGAAATTACCAAAATACCCCTAATGGGCCCTCAAATGGGCCAAATCCAAATTCAGTCACCACAAATGGGTTTTTGGGCCCAAAAAGTCAAACTTGGCCCAATTGACTTGGAAAAGCCCTATCTGACTTAAAATTCAATTCTAAGAACAAAACTCTAAAGACCCAAAAGCTGAAAATGTGCTTATCACAGCTTATTGAACACAAAGCTTATTCTTATTGGGCTTTTCAGCCCATTCAGCCATAAGCTAATGCCATAAGCTCTAATTTGACACACAACCCTCTTTTTGGATGCTTAAGAGATCTGTCAAAAGAAATTTCCAATAAGCTCACTCAATAAGCCAAAAAATAGAAAAGCAAAAACTCACAAAACGACAAAATAGTCATTTTTGAGAAATACTGAACCTCAGAAGCTGATTCAACTTGCAAAAGCTTTCAAATGGACTCAATAAGCAATATCAATCAACAAAAATCCAATAAGCACAAGAAATAAGCCAGAATAAGCACAAATGAACTTATGTAAAAGTCAAAGGACTTGGTTTTCTAGTCAAACCTAAAAGTCAACCACCTAAATGCTCCAGTATGAACAAATGGGTCAAAATATGAGCACCTATTACAAAAACAAAGTTGTTGCTGGTTAAAATAAGCTATTATAGCTTATTGATAAGCTGACACCAAAATTGCACTATCAGTGGCAACCAGCAGGGGAAAGGAGTTCCCACTACTTTGACTAATTGACTAAGCTTATTTGAGAGTTCTGGTTTGATTCAATTGGAAACAAAGGCACCCTTGTGATCAGTGAACCACAAGGAGTCAATAGCAACAATAAAATCACAAAATGATCCACACAATAAGCCACAATAAGCCAAACAGTCCACAGATAGGCACCAGATATGCAAATAAGCAGTTAAGCACTTAATAAGCAGATTTAAGCATAATAAGCCAACCAAACTTAACCAGATGCATACACAAGCTATATAAACTAACAATTAACACAAAGCAACAAGAATCAAACACTGAATCAAAGTAAATAGCAAGATCAAAGCACAAAAAGTTACTGATGAACAATGAACAATATGCAGAAACAGTTTGCTGATATACTTGACACTTAATCCAATTTCAAGCCTCAAATCCTGCAAACAGATGAACATATGCTCCCAAATAACAGATACCAATACTTGCATACAACACACAAGCACTTAACAAACCTCAAATCCAATTTATGCAGTAATCCCAAACATCCCTTAAAAACTTGATTTCACAAATTTTCAAAGACTTATGAAGATTCAACCCACAAATCAGATCAGTAACACCTCATTAACATCAAACCAAGCCAAATCAACAATAAACAACCACAATAACACAGATTCAAGCACAAATCCACAAAAATCACAAATATTCAGAAACTTAAAGAGAAAATGAAAAGGGAAGAAGGTGCAAACCTCCAAGACCTACATCCAGGCCCTGGATTGTTTGAGCTGAGGTACTAGCAGAACAAGTACCAGCTTCCAATGCTGCTAAGATGAACAAACACAAAGTGAGATCAAAAATAAGGCCAACTTTCTGATTTTTGATGCACAAGCTTTATCACTTAAAACCTTGCCTCAAAAACCTTCAAACATATAAATGGAACTCAGATTTTAGCTTCTCAAACACCAAACTTTTATAAATAACAGATTAAAACTCAAAATTTTAAGAAATTCAAACTTTATTTCATAAAAAGGAATTACAAAGATTAAAAGCTAAAATCTGGAACAAAGGGACTCTCACATGTTGAGGTCTCCTTTTATAGGCAAATGCCTGGCTAAACACTATTCACAAACCCTAGAAGTAAAATTCCCTAAATGCCCTAAGTCCTTCTAGACGAATCCTTGGTGTGAGCTGTTTAAATTCATCTTGGACGTTCATTTCAGCTTTGTTATGAAGCAATGATCCTTGGCTGTTGATTTGGACACGTCACATAACTTGGAGAGTAAGTTGTGTTTTCATTGGGTAAGGAGGTTGAGTGTGGGGTCCAGGGAGTAGTAGGAGTGAGGGTTTTGTGTGTGGGATTCGTTTCTGCATGTGTGAATCACACGTGGGTGTGGGTAATTTGATTTACCCTTTATTTTAAGTGATGGTAAAACTGGGTGGATGAAGGTGAATAGTAAGTTGTTTGATCCGTTTTTGTAGGAGTGAATAAGTGTTTGGCGCAAAAACATGTTTGAAAGTTTCATTTGCACAAGTTTAGCCCTCCTCTTTCCTTTCTTTTGGCATTTGTGGTTAATCTTCTATCAGCGCCCAATTAACCTTGTAACAACTTTCACCATTTGGCAATTTTGGCACATAACTTTTCAAAAGGGTTTTCAAGGGTTCTTTTTGCCATTTTGAGATATTTCAAGGACTGATTTTGAACATTCTTGATCTTCAAAGGTCTTCATTGTATCTTTGACTTTATGAGGGACCATTATTGGCAATTTTGATTTGTTGAGGGACTATTCTTGCCATTTCTTCAAAGTTGAGGGACCTTTTGTGTAATTTTGACAATCTTAAGGGACCAAACTTGTAATTATTAATATACAAGGGTTTTAAGTGTCATTTCTTCAATAAATGAGGATCAATCTTGTTTGTCTTCAAGTCTTCAAGGGTATTTGTTGAGAATTCCATGATTAGGGCCCGGTTCTTTGTACGGCTTCGTTTCTCGTGTCCGTTTTTCCTTGTATCTTGTGATCTTTTGTCTTTTTCACGATATCCATACCTAAAATACACAAGTAAACAAACACAAGCATATATATGGTATTTTATGACATTTTTATGCATTTAAAGCCCGAAAAGAACGATAAGATCATGTATAAATTCCATCTCATCACTCCCCCATACTAAGCCATTGCCGTGCCCTCACGCAATGCTAGAATAAAGTATCTAAGCATCACCAAAGTTCAATTTTATTAACCTTTATTGAAGAGTAACAAGACTTGCAACATACTACGATGATGTGTAAAGACATAATGTCTGATTTTCATCACACAAAGTGACTTTTAGGGTCAAAGAATAAAAACAAGTAAATGTCCCTTAGAGTAAACTTCGTCATCCTTGATTGTCATACATTCCATGCTAAGTGCAAAAACAAGATCATTGTTGGTACAAGTCACAATGCTAACACTACTCATACGTCCAAATTGTGTAATACTTTTGTTCCCCGCAATCCTAGTTATTATAAAAGGAAATGGGTTACTAGCATTTTTTATCTATTTGTCATGGATCACAAGTGATTCATATTGACTTATTTGAGTAGTTATTAGTCCGAAAGCAAAGTAGCACGATTTGATCAATAGTTAGCCGAAGGACAAAATCTTTTAAAACGGCTTCTCGTGTATCTCCTTAAGTTCATATCTTGGCATAACTCGTTTCACGATTTGAGACCTTTCTCGGACCGATATTTGGCATGTACTTCATACTTCAAATCTTGGGAAGACGTTCTTGAAATTATGGTCTTCTCTTCATATATTTGGAATTTCTTCACTTGACGTTTTTGAGAGATTCTTCATATTGGACCACGACTTCATCATTTTTCTTCAATCTTTACTTTGGATTTTGATATACAACGATCCGCCTCCTTTTCGGACTTGGATATATTTATCCGCATACCTTGTTAGGGTCTTTTTGGATAGACTTTCTCCATTCTTTAGGGGAGTAATAGCTTCTCGTCGTGTGTCTCGATCCTTCATATTGATTTAGGAATAATGATACTTCACATCATCTTTGGATCTTTAGCAAAAATAGAGCTCCTCATGCCTTGTTAGGGCCTTTTTGGATAATCGCCAATCTTCGCGTCCCGCTTCAATAAGTTATGCCTTGGCTATGAACTCTATTCAACCCCGAGCAACTTTTAAACGATCTTGCGCTAGAGGCTAAGTAACCTTTCAAATCGTACGACCTTACTTATTGCAATTATGATTTATTCCTAATGCATTGATCTTATGGGAAGAAAAAGCCACAATTAAAAACATATGAGTTTTTGAAAGAAGACATTCATGTTCTACGTTTAGCATGATCACTTGTCTAACTCTATCATTTCTCGTTCTTCACTATATAAAGACCTCTAATTAAAGAGACTCGTGAATACTTAGCCATGCAAGTCAAAATTAAGCCAAATTTGGATTAGCTTTCATTAAGACTATATCAAATCAAAGTTTTGGGTTTTCAAGCCACCTATAGGATCTTGCACTTTCTTGGACTTTTCAAGTTTAGAGAATGCGTTTTAAAGTTCCCTTGATAAGTGACTTTCTAGAATCAATTATAGGAACTTGCGAAAAGTTCTTGTTCTTAACCCGTATGAATTAAGACTTTCGCGTTTTAAAGCTCCCTATATAAAAGTCTAGCAAAACTTGAATTGAGCGGGTTAAGGAATGTAAATGGCTCCAAATGCCCATCAAGTCAAAAATTAACTCTTATTCTACCCAACGGAAAATATACATTTACGTCTTAAAAACACTTATGAAAACTAAGAAAAATTTTAAAATTTGGCCATTTTTAGCCTTATTTGCAAAACAAAATATTGAAAGTTGGAAAGCGTGAGGGCGTAGCAAAGCAAGTACCTATTCACCCCCCTCCCCATACTAAAAGTAAACATTGTCCTCAATGTTTTGAGTCTAAAGGTGGAGCACCCCCATACTAGAGACGAAGAGTCGAATGCTTAGGATCTAGCATGGAAAGGGTGATCAACAATATATCTAAAGCCGTTTATTAAGTATGCTAAAAGATAATTGTTAGAACAATAAAGGATATGTCATGGATTCGTGAAAAACTTCTTCAAACGAACGATGGAGGCTCACGTAAACGAACACGAGAGTCTTCAATCGTAGATGATGATGATCTAGATAACACAATCACAAACAACCACGAGACAACGAGTTGAAAGGGTACAAGTCCCCTTATTAGTGAATAGTGAGTATAAAGATAAGCATGGGATCTCCCCCACGAGGCACCTCGTTTTTGATTACCGAGTCATGAGCTCGACTCGATCCCCTCAAAATGTGAACATTTAGGGAAAAGCATGGTATGGTCAATTTTTGGTGGGGCTTACATGATAAACAAGGCCCAAAAAGCAACCGGTATTAAGGACTAAGTCCTTAAATGATGCAAAATACCGGGGTCGAAAATGGCGTTCTCGTTCTCATTGGAAAAACAAATTAACGCCACTTCAACATGTGCTATAAACTCAAAGAATTTAAAGAAAAGAGGTGAGAAGTAGAAGGGTGGGACAATTGGTAAGACAAACTTTTGAGCTACTCGAGGTAGACTCGCACCAAGCAAATAGAAAGATTTTCCATTTATTGCATCGGTGGAAGACCGAGATTTCCCTTTATATGAAATTCCGGGATCGAATATCTCGTCCTCGCTGGACAAGGATGAGGGAACATAAGGGGTTTCCCCCATACTAAAACCACACAAAGCATCGTCAAAAGGAGTAGACGAGTTTGTAGCACTCAAATCACGTGGTGATGACGGAGTTAGATTTGTAGAAAAATCAATTAAATCACATTTAAATTCTTTTCCTTTTTTATCTTTTGAACTCTCTTTATGAAAACCCTTTTTGATTATGTCGAAAATATTTGGTGTTTCTAAGACGATGTTAGTCACACTAAAAATTCTCACATTTGTAAACCGTTTTGGTTTTGGTGGTGGCAAGTTCTCAAAACGTTTATCGACGAAGAAAACCTCCCCATCGGGGTCTACATGTTCATCATCCGAAAGATTTTCCATAGAAACCGGCAACTTATCAACACTTTTCATGAATGAATGTTCGAGGTTAGGCGAAGGATTTTTCGATTCAAGTATTGATGGTTTCTTCTTTGTAGACTTTACACTCATAACCTCCACCGGCGGAGGAAATGGTAAATTGTTTTTGGCGACATTTCCTAAAACTCTTGGTGAAAATTCTTTGCAAATGACATTGGTTGAATCACTATGGTTTAAAGTTGCAATAGAATAGACATGAGAAAGATTGGAGTTTTGTGTTGCATTGATGACAAGTTCTTCCTCATTGAAACGAAGGGTAATTTTTCGAGCATGAACATCGATAAGTGCTCTTGATGTATCCAAAAATGAACGACCCAAAATGAGAGGAACTTTTCGATCGATAGGAATGTCTACAACGATAAAGTCAACGGGATAGTAAAACTTTCCGACTTTAACGAAAACGTCCTCGGCTACTCCACATGCCATAATCGTAGAATGATCGGCCATCTCGATGGACATGTTCGAAGGAGTAAGAGCCGGAAGCGAAAGCGATTTGAAAATCTCGAGAGGCATTAAATTAATACTAGCACCAAGATCGGCCAAGGCGTAGCATTCCTCCATAT
Source organism: Glebionis coronaria (assembly GCA_025667525.1). NCBI lineage: Eukaryota > Viridiplantae > Streptophyta > Magnoliopsida > Asterales > Asteraceae > Glebionis > Glebionis coronaria. The sequence goes on along the minus strand of CM046882.1, from coordinate 272,969,146 downwards.
CTTGAATAGCACACGGAATCAAAAATTTACCGGGATCCCTGACTTTTTGTGGTATGCGGCTAAGAAAAACCGATGAACAACTAGACGATTATTGTAACTTCTCTTTGTTGTTTAGCATACTTTTGAAGTTTGCGGCAAATCGAGGCATCATGATAAGAGCGTCGGCAAAACTTATGTTAAAATGCATATCACGAAACATTTTCATAAATAGCTCAAATTGGTAATTGTTCCGTTCTTGTGCTTTCTCTTTGTTTTGTCTCGAAGGGTAAGGTAAAGGTGGTGTGGGTTGGTCATTAGGCAATGGCCTTTGAAACTCGGGTTCCACAATTGGTATTGGTTCAACCGTAGGTGTGGTATGAGCGGTACTTCGTGGGATTGTAATGTGCTCCTTTTCGACCATCACCTCGGGTTCTTTCTCGATTTCCTTCTCCTTAGAAGTACTTGGACGAGATATTGGTTCCTTGAAAGTTTTACCACTTCGTGTAGTAATAACCTTCATTTCTCCCTTCGGGTTGTTAATGGTATCACTAGGAAGACCACCCGAGGAAGAGGGCTTACACATAATTGCTTCAAACATCTTAGCCATTCGGTCCTCAAATTTTGATTGCCTAGCATCCGCTTTTAATAACTCTTGCTTAATCTCATGTTGTCCTAATTCCATCTTTTGTTGGTTTTGTTGAAGACGTTGGACATTTCCTTCCATTTTGTTTGCATGAGTTTTAAGTTCATTAGCAAGTTCATTTTTAAGCTCGTTTTTCACCTCGGATCTTAAGCTAATCATCTCACGTTGCATGTTATCAAATTTAGCATCATTTGCTTTAGCATAATCCAAAAATTCTCCTTGCAAATTTTTAATGTGAGCATTTTGAAAACCTTGTGTAGTGTTTTGAAAATCACGGTTTTGGTTTTGATTAGAGATTTTTCCATTCCCACTTTGATAATTCCCCTTGTTGTAGTTACGTGTGTTGCCTTGGTAATTACCTTGGTTGTTGTTTCGATAATTGTTAACATTTTGGTTTGGTGGAGCTTGATTTGGACGGGAACCTTGGTCGTTTTGGTTGTAAGTTCCCGTTGCTACATAAGCACTCGAAGTGTTACCATCCGCTGTAATGCACTCAGAAAGATCATGAGCTCCCCCACAAGATAAACAACTCTTAGCAACCGCTTTAACCGAAGCGGAATTGGAAGCTTCTTGAGCCTTCCAATGGGACATTAGATTAGAAAATCTATCAAAAAACCGATTTTCCTCATTAGCTTCATCATGTAAGGCGTTAATGCTACGAGACGATTGTGACGAAGATGACGAACCCATATTGTCAACACTCGGTGTGTTACGAGGGTTATAAACCTTAGATCTATTTTCAATGATTTGTAAAGCCTCATTTGTCGTCTTGCACAAAAAATTACCACCCGCGCCGACATTCAAATAATCTCGTTCATGATCATTAAGCCCATTATAAAAAGTATCCACTTGATGCAATTCCGTAAAATCATGGTGTGGACATTCATGTAACATTTCTTTAAAGCGTTCCCATGCCATTGAAAAAACTTTCATTATTTCTTTGCACAAATCGTGAAATCTCATTTTTCAAGTGTGTTGTTTTAGATGGTGGAAAAAACTTGTTCACAAACTTAGAAACGAGATCGGCCCATGTCAAAATCGAATTTGGCGGTTCTTTCTCGAGCCAAATTTTTGCGGGTCCATCCAACGAGTATGGAAACAACATCATCTTAATGGCGTCATGTGGAACATCCTTAAATTTGCTAGTGGCGGTGAGACGGTTGAAATTTCTAATGTGGTAATGCGGGTTGTCTTTCTCGTGACCTCTAAACTTATTTGCTTGCAACATAGACATTAAACCCGTCTTAATCTCGAAATTCTCCGCAAGGATGGCGGGAATCACAATAGCCTCTCCAAAACCCTCGGTGGGTGCTTGTAGCAACTCCATCATAGTACGATTAGCCATGACGACTTCTTGTTCTACAATAGGTTCAACAATTGGAGGTTCTTCAACAATCAACGTCTCTTGATTGGCTTGCTTTTGAAGTCGTTTACGAGCTCGTTTTGCTTGATTACGAGTGATCATAAACTTCACGAAGAATGGGAGGTGAGCAAAGAAGATTCTTTTTGGGTGTTTTGTGAATTTTCAATTTTTTTTTTGTGTTTTTGATGATATTTAATTTTTTTGGATTTTGGCGTATCTTCGTAGACAACAATCTACAAAATCTCTCCTCGAATCAAACTCTTGATTAAAGAAGCCTCAACGGAATGAAAACGATCACGTGGAGTGAACGCCTTCGAATGACTTTAGAACTTTGGTGAAAACCAAATTGTTCAAGAGGGTTTAATCACAAAGAAAACCAAGCAAATATATTATACGTAATAATACTTTGGGCGGCAAAACCCTCGATTAGCCTTCAATCTCAAAATACTCACAAGCAAGCGGGGAAACGAGGCGGCGCGAAGCACTTAAGAGCCTTTTTCCTTAGGGTATATTTTATAATACCCGCCTTATACCCAACTTATAGTTTGTATCTTTCAAAATCGAGCTTCACGAAAGTATTTATCTATTTTTGCCTTTTTCTTTTTGTTTGAGATTCGAATACAATAATTAGGAGATCAAATCCCAATTAAGGTTGTGTTTTCACACTTTTGGAGATATTGTATTTTGATTGTGATACTTAATACAATATAGTAATATTTATACAAGAAAAACCAAGAAAACCGATAATACGTATTAGTAGAGTTCTACTAATACAAATACTATTTGGTTAATATTAAAAACAACAATGCAAATTAATCACGACACACCTCCCCGGCAGCGGCGCCAAAGTGATTGTGGTAAATTACACCTCTTTTAGGAAAAGGAGGGTAATAGCGGTAAGTATCGAACAAATGATTTTAGGAAAAATCAAGTGTTAATGACCCAATTAAGTTCGTTTCCCAAGGAGGTATATGTGTGTGACTAAGATGTACAAGATTTGAGATTAATATTTGGTTTAGAAGGGGATTAGAAGAGAAAATGACGAAGACGTAAAAATAAAAATTAACACAAAATCACTATTAGAAAGTTAAAACGCAGAAGCTTAAAAACCACAAAAATAAAAATAAATTCTAAAAATTACCACAAATTCACCAAAAATCAAAAATAATAAACTAAGAGTTTACCAATGATCAAAACTTTTTCAAACCTTTTAAATAATTAAATATTCAATTTTTAAATGCTAATTAAAGCCCTAAAAATCAAATAAATTATCAAAAAGCTCAAATAAAGATTTTTCAATTGATAAACCTCTAAAATGACCTAAAAAGATTAAAAACTATTTTTAGAAATTTTAAAACTAATAAAAACTATTAAAAATGATTTAAAAACTATTAAAACTTAAAATAATTATAAAAATTAGTCTATAAGTGATAAAATTATTCTAAAAGTTGCTAAATTCCTATTTTAATGTATTTAACCTAAGAAAAATGTAAAAAGTTGGAAAAAGTGAAATTTTAAAAATAATAATAAAATAATAATAAAATAATATTAAAAATCCAAAAATTATAAAAAATTCTAAAAACTTGCAAACTAGTTTATTTTAACCTAAACAATCATAAAATGAAAGTGAAATTACCAAAATACCCCTAATGGGCCCTCAAATGGGCCAAATCCAAATTCAGTCAACACAAATGGGCTTTTGGGCCCAAAAAGTCAAACTTGGCCCAATTGACTTGGAAAAGCCCTATCTGACTTAAAATTCAATTCTAAGAACAAAACTCTAAAGGTCCAAAAGCTGAAAATGTGCTTATCACAGCTTATTGAACACAAAGCTTATTCTTATTGGGCTTTTCAGCCCATTAAGCCATAAGCTAATGCCATAAGCTCTAATTTGACACACAACCCTCTTTTTGGATGCTTAAGAGATCTGTCAAAAGAAATTTCCAATAAGCTCACTCAGTAAGCCAGAAAATAGAAAAGCAAAAACTTACAAAACGACAAAATAGTCGTTTTTGAGAAATACTGAACCTCAGAAGCTGATTCAACTTGCAAAAGCTTTCAAATGGACTCAATAAGCAATATCAATCAACAAAACTCCAATAAGCACAAGAAATAAGCCAGAATAAGCACAAATGAACTTATGTAAAAGTCAAAGGACTTGGTTTTCTAGTCAAACCTAAAAGTCAACCACCTAAATGCTCCAGTATGAACAAATGGGTCAAAATATGAGCACCTATTACAAAAACAAAGTTGTTTCTGGTTAAAATAAGCTATTATAGCTTATTGATAAGCTGACACCAAAATTGCACTATCAGTGGCAACCAGCAGGGGAAAGGAGTTCCCACTGCTTTGACTAATTGACCAAGCTTATTTGAGAGTTCTGGTTTGATTCAATTGGAAACAAAGGCACCCTTGTGATCAGTGAACCACAAGGAGTCAATAGCAACAATAAAATCACAAAATGATCCACACAATAAGCCACAATAAGCCAAACAGTCTACAGATAAGCACCAGATATGCAAATAAGCAGTTAAGCACTTAATAAGCAGATTTAAGCAAAATAAGCCAACCAAACTTAACCAGATGCATACACAAGCTATATAAACTAACAATGAACACAAAGCAACAAGAATCAAACACTGAATCAAAGTAAATAGCAAGATCAAAGCACAAAAAGTTACTGATGAACAATGAACAATATGCATAAACAGTTTGCTGATATACTTTACACTTAATCCAATTTCAAGCCTCAAATCCTGCAAACAGATGAACATATGCTCCCAAATAACAGATACCAATACTTGCATACAACACACAAGCACTTAACAAACCTCAAATCCAATTTATGCAGTAATCTCAAACATCCCTTAAAAACTTGATTTCACAAATTTTCAAAGACTTATGAAGATTCAACCCACAAATCAGATCAGTAACACCTCATTAACATCAAACCAAGCCAAATCACCAATAAACAACCACAATAACACAGATTCAAGCACAAATCCACAAAAATCACAAATATTCAGAAACTTAAAGAGAAAATGAAAAGGGAAGAAGGTGCAAACCTCCAAGACCTACATCCAGGCCCTGGATTGTTTGAGCTGAGGTACTAGCAGAACAAGTACCAGCTTCCAATGCTGCTAAGATGAACAAACACAAAGTGAGATAAAAAATAAGGCCAACTTTCTGATTTTTTATGCACAAGCTTTATCACTTAAAACCTTGCCTCAAAAACCTTCAAACATATAAATGGAACTCAGATTTTAGCTTCTCAAACACCAAACTTTTATAAATAACAGATTAAAACTCAAAATTTTAAGAAATTCAAACTTTATTTCATAAAAAGGAATTACAAAGATTAAAAGCTAAAATCTGGAACAAAGGGACTCTCACATGTTGAGGTCTCCTTTTATAGGCAAATGCCTGGCTAAACACTATTCACAAACCCTAGAAGTGAAATTCCCTAAATGCCCTAAGTCCTTCTAGACGAATCCTTGGTGTGAGCTGTTTAAATTCATCTTGGACGTTCATTTCAGTTTTGTTATGAAGCAATGATCCTTGGCTGTTGATTTGGACACGTCACATAACTTGGAGAGTAAGTTGTGTTTTCATTGGGTAAGGAGGTTGAGTGTGGGGTCCAGGGAGTAGTGGGAGTGAGGGTTTTGTGTGTGGGATTCGTTTATACATGTGTGAATCACACGTGGGTGTGGGTAATTTTTATTTACCCTTTGTTTTAAGTGATGGTAAAACTGGGTGGATGAAGGTGAATAGTAAGTTGTTTGATCCGTTTTTGTAGGAGTGAATAAGTGTTTGGCGCAAAAACGTGTTTGAAAGTTTCATTTGCACAAGTTTAGCCCTCCTCTTTCCTTTCTTTTGGCATTTGTGGTTAAACTTCTATCAGCGCCCAATTAAGCTTGTAACAACTTTCACCATTTGGCAATTTTGGCACATAACTTTTCAAAAGGGTTTTCAAGGGTTCTTTTTGCCATTTTGAGATATTTCAAGGACTGATTTTGAACATTCTTGATCTTCAAAGGTCTTCATTGTATCTTTGACTTTATGAGGGACCATTATTGGCAATTTTGATTTGTTGAGGGACTATTCTTGCCATTTCTTCAAAGTTGAGGGACCTTTTGTGTAATTTTGACAAACTTAAGGGACCAAACTTGTAATTATTAATATACAAGGGTTTTAAGTGTCATTTCTTTAATAAATGAGGATCAATCTTGTTTGTCTTCAAGTCTTCAAGGGTATTTGTTGAGAATTCCATGATTAGGGCCCGGTTCTTTGTACGGCTTCGTTTCTCGTGTCCGTTTTTCCTTGTATCTTGTGATCTTTTGTCTTTTTCACGATATCCATACCTAAAATACACAAGTAAACAAACACAAGCATATATATGGTATTTTATGACATTTTTATGCATTTAAAGCCCGAAAAGAACGATGAGATCATGTATAAATGCCATCTCATCACATTACTTAGTCAAAAATCTGCGACAATGACATGTATATGTATGCTTAAAAATGATGAATGCATGAAAACAAATGTCAGTTCTAGGAAGACCGTAGTGACTACCCACTAATCATAGGTCATATTTGAGAGCCTACAGGTCAAAGCCTTGGCTCTAATACCATAAATGTAACACCCCATTTTGGTAATGGAAATGTCACATGCAATTATGGCGTGTCATCAAAGCATACAAGGAAAAATGTCTAAACATTACTTGACCATAAAAGGAAAATACCTGAACCAAACATCGGTAGTCCAAACGTAAAGCTCATCACACACAAACATAGTATAATAAAGGAAAGGACTAAACAATGTCCATAGCAAATGTATCATAAGAAAGGAAATGCATAAAGTAAAGAAGGATAGATAGCTTCCAGTCCATATGCACGTACTCTTAGTTTCTACGAGCGTCCCTGAATACATGCCGTTTTGAGAACATAGAAAAGGAAAACGGTTGAGCAAATACGCTCAGTACACGGATGTACAATAAAGCATGAATAGGATAAGCATATAACATATAACAGCGGAAGAAAACTAAGTCCCGAGTAACCTGGTTAAGTCTTGATAAAACTGGTTTTATAATTTGAAAAGTCTTATATTTATCTTGTAAAAACTGTTTGTCATATTTTACCATTAGCCAATATAGGTCATGAAAATCCACCATGCATGAATACTTGGAGGGGTGACCTCATCATGCAAATTAGAGGGGATGCCTCTAATTTAATATACTGGTTTTTGGGTAGGAGGGATCAGCTCCTTGTGAAGGATGCAAGGCACACACCACATTCACCATGAAATCCTGACTGAGTACATGTAACTAGGATGCACCCATACACCCCACAAAATAAATATAAATAAATGGACAAAAGCTGAAGGGACGCCACGAGCAATCACTCCGCCGTGGTGAAGTCATAACATCAGTGCCTCTAATGTTATGGTTATGGTACCTCCATAACTAGGTGAAACTGGTCATGCATGTATATGGCTATACGTATTCTTAATTAAACATAAGCAATCAAACACGTAACTTATAGTACGGGAAAACAGTTGGTTGCATACGGGGAATCCTAATAAGGAAAGAATGTCCATACCGAAAGGACGGGAATCTGTACCTTATGTCTAGTGAACGAAGAAGATGAACTGAGTGGAATCCTACTTCCGTACCACTAGTGCTACATAAATACACACATGAATAAGTATCTGCTTACTAAATACGTAGCTGGTTTTATGTCATGTCTTAGCTTATTTTATGTGTTCTTACCATGTTTTACTGTTTTAAAGCCTTAAACCGTGTTTATCTTATATTTTGTTTAATCTGATTAAGTATTTCTGGTATTTCATGTATTATTATACTTAATGTGTAATAATACGTAGCTTTCCAAAATTAGCAGGTTTCCTAAAATAGAAAGTTTCCAAAAATAGAAAGTTTCCAAAAATAAAAAGTTACCAAAAATAGAAAGTTTCCAAAAATAGAAAGTTTCCAAAAATAGAAAGTTTCCAAAAATAGAAAGTTTCCAAAAATAGAATTACTGCTTAAAATAGATAAGTTTCTAAAAATAGAAAGTTTCCATAAATAGATCAGCTGCCTTAATTAAATAAGTTTCCATAAATAGATTAGCTGCCTGAAATAAATAAGTTTCTAAAAATAGAAGGTTTCCATAAATAGATTAGCTTCCTTATCTAATTAAGTTTCTAAACATAGAAAGTTTTCATAATTAGAAATAAGCTGGTTAAATAAGCTAAGTATATAAGCCTAAGTGTTTTCATGATTATTTCCTAAGTCATATGATATAATGCATAGTTTAATAATTATTTCATGTAATTAAATTAAACTATAGGTTAAAATATTTGATTAAAGTATAACATATTTTTAATTAAATAAAGTTAATACTTAGGTTAAAACATGTATTATTATTTATTAATAATATAACCTAAGTCATGTTAATTAATTAATTATAATCATGGTTTTTAAATAATTAATTAATTATAAGTCTAAAATACAAAAATACTTAGGGTAATTAATTTCATGATTATTAATAATTAAAATAACCTAAGTCATGTTATTAAATTAATCATGTCATTTTATTAATTTAATTTTTAACATAAGATCATAAAAAAATAAAAACCAAACATACACCATGAACCGGATCTAGAACCAAAACCATGAACCAGACATGAAATCGACACCGTACCCTGAACCAAATCGGGGTACCCCTTGTCTTGATGCTGCCGTGGGACCCACACCAACCAACAGGGACCATATGGTCTCGGTGGTGGTCGGTTGGCCAAACCGAAACCCCCCTTGGGTTCGGTGTAGGCTGCGGCCAAAACAAACACCCCTTAAAACAATACTTTTGATTTTATCAAACCCCAATTCATGTTTGATCCATGATTTTAATTAGGTTTTTGTAAAAACATAACATGTTCTTGATTTATAAAAGATCAAATCAAAAGAAAAAGGTTTAAAAAGGATTTACCGAATTCGTAGATCAAAAGGACGAAGAACAAACACGATCACCAACTAAAAATCCAAGATCCAAGATCAACAAACACCTCCTTGTGGTGTTTTGAGGGTGGCGGCCAAAAAGAAAGAAGAGATGAGGGTTTTAGGTTTTTGATAAAATCTTATGTAATTGTAAAATGAGTAGTGTAAAAATCCTTTAACCCCTATAGTAAAATTTACAAATGGGCTTGGCCCATTTGTTCCTTGTAGCCGCGGGTAGGGGGCCCCACATGGGGTACCCGTACCTTTTTCCGTGTCTCGATGTTAAGTTATACGTTCGTGATTATTTGTGTTCGCGTTTTAAGTGTTCTCGTTACGTAATTATCGTGATCTAATATATTTACTTACGCTCGTAATAAATATATATACGTAATTAATAATAGTTCGTGTTTTAATTACGCTCATGATTTCATGATCGCATGTTCGTGATTAATTATCGTCAAATAATTATTACGTGCTTGTGCGTAGTAAATACTTATCGTGTTCTAACACGTACGTAATACGTAAAATCCTAACACGTAATCGTAATCATGCTATATTAGGAAAGTTTTAATCTAGTACGTACGATCTTAAGGGTACTATTCATGGTAAAAGCATGCGGGTTTTACAGATAGACTTCTCCATGATCTTTATGGGAGTAATTGCTTCTCATCGTGAGTCTCGATCCTTCATATTGATTTTTGAATAATGATTCTTCACATCACTTTGGATCTTTAGCAACTAAATAGAGGCGTCATGCCTTGTTAGGGCCTTTTTGGACTCGCCAATCTTCGCATCCCGCTTCAATAAGTTATGCCTTGGCTATGAACTCTAATTAATCACGAGCAACTTTTAAACGATCTTGGGCTAGAAGCTAAGTAAATTTTCAAATCGTACGACCTTACGTATTGCATTTAATTATTAACAAGCGATGGGAGAAAAAGTTTATAATTAACTCACATAAACTTATGAAAGAATACAAAAGTTATAATTGACTCTATAATTTCTCGTTCTCCACAATTTAAAATCTCAAGGAATGTGACTCGTGGATGCTTATCCTAATAAACCAATTAAGGTCCATATCGTTAAGGATACTAGCTAGAGTTAACTCAAATAAGTAAACTCGGGTTGAGTCAAAATATTCACGACGGGCCTAATATATCAAAGACATCTAAACTTGTTAAAACCATTTTATTTAATAATTTATTTTGACTTTATTCTAGAAATGAAATTAATACATACGATGAAAGAAAATAATGATAACAAAAGAAAATACTACTAGGCCAAAATAGATCAAAATGTTTGAAAAATGTCGAAAAATCAATTTTCCGGTTAAAATGAGGCCCAATTCATGGAAAAGCCCACTTAACTTCGATATAAGTCCCCCTACACTTAATATAAACATTGTCCTCAATGTTTAAGCATGTGGAAGTAAACTCCCCTACACTTAGGACATTGTGCATGTTTTTTAAATGTTGCTAAGGAAGACACAACTAAAGTGATTCCTATTTCAACATATATGATAAAAATATTGAATCACAAAAGGTTAGGATAGAACTAGGAAGACGGGTACACGGGATCACGGATCGTCAAAAGTCATCAAAAGTGGATCTTTGAAAGCTCTAATCCATGCACATCATAAGAAAGAAAACAACAAACACATACTAGGGTCCCCCTACACTTATTATAAAAACGGATTGAAAAGGATAGATCATCGGGTTGCCTCCCGAGAAGCGCTTGTTTTTGTTCACCGAGTCATGAGCCTGCCTCGACCTCGAGTACTATGGTTGAAAGTTCATAGGATATTAATACAAGTTTTTAGCCAAGCCCATTAATAAGTCCGTTAGTCCCAAGATACAAAACCGGAACCTTAATGGGCCAACCGAGCCCACTAAGCATCTAATATTATTAATAGAGACTTTTTGTGCCATTTTTGTCATTTAGTGAAAGTACTAGTAAAAAATGAAACTGTATAACACTTGTATCCTTATTTCGTGACTTATAACAAGTACGAGGACCAAACTTGCAAATTTGAAAAGTCTAGGGTTGCATTTTATAAATATCCGATCTTTTATTAAAACCCGAGGACTAAACTTGCCATTTTATAAACTCATTATAAGCCCTAGAATGTTTTTCGTGCCATAATAATTTAGTTCGAGACTTGGGGGTAAAGTATGAAAGTTCGTTTGATTCCAGTCTTTTCGAACTGATTACTAGTTATTAGTGCGACTCAGTCGTTCTTGATGGAAAATAAAATGGTCTGATTATCTATTTTAAACTAAAAGAAAATATGAAAATGTGATTGAGTAAAAAGAAAACTTTAAAAATTAAACTAAAAATTACAAGTTAAAAATAAATGATTAAAAACTTAAAAACTTAAAAATGAATTTAAAACTTAAAACTTTGTAAAAATAAACATTTTAACTCATCGGAATGTCTAAATCGGAATCCCATCGGAATGTGTAAAAAGAAATTATGTCGGAATAATTGTAACTCAATTCTATCGGAATGTAATGTAAGTTGTCGCAATGTCTAAGCCATCGCAATATTGATCGCAAAGTCCTATCTGAATATTGATCGGAATATGGCTGTTGAAATTTTGGCAGCGTTCCGTCGCAATATGCCTTATACCCGATCGCAAAGTACGATGCCAGGATCAATCGCAACCTATGATCGGAATAAGTGATCGGAATAAGTGATCAGAATACTCTATCTGAATAATCGATCGCAAAGTAAAAACCTAAGGGTTATTGCGATCGCCAAGCTGAATCGGAATGACTGTCGCAATATGTAAACCCTAATGATATTGTGATGGAAAAACAAAAGGTATTCGGATGGAATACAATAAGCTTAAACTCAAATAAGCACTAATAAGCAAAGACGAATAAGCACTTATTTAAATCTCAACTAAATGAAAACAAGCATCAATTTAAAAACTTTTAAAATACGAAATAAGCAAACTTTATGAATCAAACTTAAAAAAAAACTTAACTTTTTAAGAAAACTAAAAAGTAAATAAGCAAAACACGAAATAAGCCAATAAGCATGATAAGCTCAAAGCTTAATCCGTATAAAACTTAGATAGAAACCAAAAGATAAACTTTTTGATATCATAAACATCAAGATTAAACAAAATCAAAGATGATTTCGGATCAAATATAAGTAAAAATCAAGAAAGGTAGAAAAAGATTGAAGATGAAAAACTTAACTTGAACTTATAGATTAATGATTCCAAAATACAAGATTAAATCAAAGCTTAAACATGAAAGAAAGAAAAGATGAAGTTCTAGTGAGAGAAATTTAAACACGTTCTCTCTCTAAAAAATAAAACTACAAAAGGAAAAATGAACTAGCTAACTTAACTAACACCCTCCTAATGTTTCATTAGGAGGGTATATATAGGATGTGGGAGTGCATGTGTTGCTTCCTTCTTTCTTTCTTCTCGTCTCGACTTGATTTAAATTCTTTGTCTTTATCGACGTCGTCTCGGGATTTGTCGATATAAATTGAACTTGTCTTATAATTTCCTTCTTCTATTAGACTTGAGTTCTTCGACTACATTAAACATCCGTCTTTAGACTTTTTCTTCGATAAATATTCTGAATAGGCCTTGGACTTCTGTTCTTTTTACACTCTTGATCTTTTGACTTCGTATTTTCATGTTTTCTTCGACAAAAGCCAGTGATAGCCCGTGTTTTCTTCCTTTTTCATATTTTTATCCTGAAACACAATAAAAACACAAACCACGTATAATTCCGACTTTTACGACATAAAATACACGTTTTGGTCTTGCTATTATTGGAAATAAGTGGTAAAAAGATATGTGTTTTCACACTTATTAAATCCCCACACTTGACCATTGCAATGCCCTCATGCAATGCATTAATTTCAAAGCACAGATTACATTTCTCATCATAGATAACCCACCTTGGCCTTTATTAAATACTAAACATTAAGGAAATTAAAAAGACATAATATGTACAAAATAAGTAAAGCAATCAAAGACTTACATTGGGGTTATGGCTGTCATGAATGTTTATCATCCTCAAGTTTCACGTTCCCCATACAAAGCTTAAAAACGAGATCATTGTTATTATAAGTTAGCAAACTAACACGAACTCATGTGGCCCAATTATTTACTTAGACTCCCTTATGCCTAGGTATATCTCTTATATTTTAATTTTGTCTTAAATGATCACGAGGATACATTGTTTGACTTATTTCGATAGTTATTTAGGCTGAAAATAAAGTGGGACGATTTAATCACTAGTTAGCTAAAGGAAAAAATCTTTTAAAACTGCTTCTCGGGACCTCTTAAAGTTCATATCTTGGCATAACTCGCTTCACGATTTGAGACCTTTCTCAGACCGATATTTGCCAGCGACTTCATACTTCGAATCTTGAGAGACTTTCTTGAAATTATGGTGTTCTCTTCATAATAGGAATTTCTTCACTTGGAGTTTTGAGAGATTCTTCATATTTGGACCACGACATCTTCATTTTTCTCCAATCTTTATTTTGGACTTTGTTATACAACGATCCGCCTCCTTTTAGGACTTGGATCTATTTATCCTCTTACCTTGCTAGGGTCTTTTCGGATAGACTTCTCCATGATCTTTAGGGGAGTATTTTCTTTTCGTCGTGTGTCTCGATTCTTCATATTGATTTTTGATAAATGATTCTTCACATCACTTGGGATCTTTAGCAACAAAATGTAGCCCTCATGCCTTGTTAGGGCCTTTTCGGACTCGCCAATCTTTGCATCCCGCTTCAATAAGTTATGCCTTGGCTATGAACACTAATTAATACCGAGCAACTTTTAAACGATCTTGTGCTAGAAGCTAAGTAACTTTTCAAATCGTACAACCTTATTTATTGAAAATATATTTATTAACAAGCGATGGGAGAAGAAGCTTATAATCAACTCACATAAATTCATGAAAGAATACCAAACTTATAATTGACTCTATCATCTCTCGTTCTCCACAGCTTAAAATCTCAAGGAATGAGACTCGTGGATGCTTAGCCAATTAAATCAAAGTTTTGGGTTTTCAAGTCATCTATAGGATCTTGCAAATTCTTAGACTCTTTCAAGTTTAGAATTCGCATTTTAAAATTCCCTTGATAAACGACTTTCTAGGATCAATGATAGGAACTTGCGAAAAGTTCTCGTTCTTAACCGGTGAGAGTTAAGACTTTCGCGTTTTAAAGTTCCCTATATAAAATCCTAGCAAAACTTGACTTAAACACGTTAAGGATACTAGCTAGAGTAAACTTGCATAAGTAAACTCAGGTTGAGTCAAAGATTCATGACTTTGAAATATTTAAAACCACTTTATTAAACTTTATTTTTAGCAAATAAAGTAAATACTACTATACTACTAGGCCAAAATAGATTAAAAATTTTGAAAAATGTCGAAAAATCAAATTTTCCGGTTAAAATGAGGATAAATTAATGGAAAAGCCCACTTACTTTGATAGAAGTCCCCCTACACTGGATATAAACATTGTCCTCAATGTTTAAGCATGTGGGAGTAAACTCCCCTACACTTAGGACATTGTGCACTTTGTTTAAATCTTGCTAAGGGAAGGACAACTATAGTGATTTCAATGTGAACATATAAGATATGGAATATTGAATCACGATAGTTTAGGATAGAACTAGGAAGACGGGTACACGGGATCATGGTTCATCAAATGTCATCAAAAGTGCTCTTTGAAGCTTTAATCCCTCCACATTATAAGAAACAAGACAACAAACACATACGGGGCTCCCCCTACACTTATTATGAAAACGGTAAAGGATAGATCAACGGGTTGCCTCCCGAGAAGCGCTTGTTTTTGTTAACCGAGTCACGAGCCTGACTCGACCCAGAACTAATTCAAGGGAAACGTGGTGAGGGATGGAATCATCTCATGAGAGATGTCCTCACCAAAGCACAGCTTCACACGCTGGCCATTCACTTTAAAATTAAGCCTATTTGGTTGAGAAAGCTCAATGTTGCCATAAGGGAAGACTTTGGCGACGGTGAATGGACCAAACCAACGGCTCTTCAGCTTGCCCGAGAAGATCTTCAACCGAGAGTTAAAGAGTAAAACTTGATCACCAACGTGAAACTCTCGGTTCTTAATCCTTGAATCATGGATGATCTTGGTCTTCTCCTTGTAGATCAATGAATTCTCATAAGCTTCATTCCTTAGTTCATTTAGCTCGTTGAGTTAAATCTTCTGAAGATCACTTGCTTTGTTGATGTCAAAATTGGCCCACTTCAAGGCCCAGTACGCCTTATGTTCTAGCTCAATAGGGAGGTGGCATGCCTTCCCGTACACAAGACGATATGAATTTTAACCAATAGGTGTCTTATATGCGGTACGGAACGCCCACAAAGCATCGTCTAACTTATCGGCCCACGAGGCACGACGCTCTCCCAAAGTTCGCTCTAAAATTCTCTTCAATCCACGATTAGAAATCTCGGCTTGACCATTTGTTTGAGTATGATAAGTGGTGGAAAGACGGTGATTGAAACCATACTTGGCCATGACTCGTGCAAATTAATCATTGTAGAAATGAGTCCCGCGGT